>JAGPOW010000304.1:60850626-60936928 GCA_030014935.1 Caiman crocodilus | reverse complement strand
TTTCGGCGCCAAACTTTACACCGTCAGGTTTGTGGGATATTTTCCAAGACAGCTGGTAAAAAAAACAACACGACAACCAACAACCCCCGTCCCTCCCCCCCCCCCCCCAAAAAACCCAAAACACTTAACTAGTATGACTGCTGATGGGAAGTAGCTTTCGACCTGCCAGTTGTACTTTTGAAAAATCCCTTCTGTGAGTTGTGCACTTAAAATTTAGCTGGTTGATTTTGTATTGCCACTATTTTTCCGGTTTGCCATTTGAGCAGGAATTTTATGACCAACCTCTGAAAATAATTGGAATTCCATTGCACTGTGAGAGATGCTACTGTGCTATAAAGTATTTAGTATTTGTATTAGCAAGTACTAAATAAAGTGTGCAGTACCTGGAGTTACTACACAGTAGTGCCAGCCAGCAAACATTTTTTAGGTGATGCTACTGCACAGTAGCCTAATAATACTGTGCAGTAGTGTATTAGTACTGTCTGTGCTGTGACATGCTCCTGTGCAGTCAACATCTCATTTAAACATGCCCTTTGTGTAGGGCATTTTATTATTTCCTTAATTAATGTATTAATTCCTTCAGGAATGATTGATAAGTGACACAGCAAATTATTCCTTCCCCAGGCCTTCTGAGATTACAATAACAAAACTGGGGACGTAGGCAGAAGAGTGTCGGTGTGTGTGGGGCGGGGCACGGGCGGGAAGAGGGAAGAAGCCCGCATACAATATGCATCCCAACACCAACCCCCCCAACCAAAACAACTATTAAAAAAAAAAAAAAGGCCAAAAAAAATCCACAAACAAGCACAAGCACACATCAACGCCTCACTCAGCTCAAGTGATATCTAGTGATTTGTTGGTGTTACACTACCCTAAACTTCCTATTTGGCCTTTTTTCCAACAGGTCTGTATCCCTTAGGAAATACCTTATTAGTTCCTCATTAGTTCTTTAAGTTTGTAAGCTTAGCAGGTGCTGAACAAATCCAATACAATCTGCCTCAGTATTACCCCCTGGCTTTTCCAACAAAGTGTTAGGATCTAGGAGGCATTTCTCAATACAAAAACAAGTAGTGTTGATTTAAACTGGAGCCAGGAACAAAAACAGGATCCTGTGTGAAAAGGCGTTGAACTTTCCTTCCAGACTTATTGTGCATTTCCTGTGTGCACACTAAACCTATAAGCTAGTGTACTCAGATATTCTACATCTGTTGCTGGAACTCCATGGCTTTATCTGTGACCAGATAAGATGATAATCCGTAGGCATTATGCTCACTTGCTGTTGTGAGGCACTCTCCTAATTTTGTCTGTCCTAGGACCTCCCAAGAGAAAATGCTTGTTTGCAGCGCTGCTCCTGTGCATCCAGTTATTACACTTCTTTCCTAATCTCATTTTTAATGGTGCTGAGCATTTTCAGCTCCCATTCATCACACATTTGAGCTTAGCACCTTGGAAAATCTAGACCATGTTATTAATTCCTTATACATTAGGAATACAAGACTGTTTGTCCTGGTGTTTACCAGAAAGCTTTCACCCCAGATAGTCTATCCATACAGTTGCAGCCTATGAAGGGTGCTCAAGGTATCTAGAATATTCTTTCATCCTTTAAGATTTAGCTCTTAAGAATAAATATGACCCCTCACTCTGACTCAGTGGCCGCTGAGGATGAATTTTAGGGATCTGTGTACTTACCTCTGTGGCTATGACGCACTCATTCCGCTCCTCTGTTATCACAAAAACAGACTGGTACATTGAATCCCTTGGAGAGCATATTGCTGATATCCTACATTCCGGCTTTTCACTAAGAGAAGCAGAGGGAGGGAGGAATGTAAGGGTGCTGAGGAAGACACGAGCTCAAGTGTGAGCCTATCATCAAGGTCTTCTGCAAATAACCTTGGATGAAACAAGAGTAGGCTCCAAATGAATACGGACAGATGAGTGGCAATACCCTGAATTAAGTGACAACTGTTTCAAGTGTTCTATATAATGGATGTTGGGTTACATTTGAAAAGTGAAAGTGCTGTCCAGCTCCACTTCCCCTATGCCCAGTCTAATAGTTTACAATTCATTTCCATTTCCTGACATGTCACTGTTGTAATGCAGTATTTAAAATCTCCATGTGGTTTATTATGTGTAATGCAAGACTCAAAGGCCAGTAGAAACTCATCCTCTTTCTTTCAACTTGAATCTTGTTATTTTTCCTTAAATCCCCCAACCTCTCCAAATAAGTCAACCTTGGGAAGATGTTTGCACGTTTCCCTTGTAAAATCTGAAATATATATTTTTTAATTTAAATGTATATATCAGTTCCGTCGTCTCCACATTTAGTTACCAGTTACTTTCATAACTAATCTATCTGCCAATGTCCCCTCTTATTCCTTTTTTTTTTTTTTTTTTGATCCAGGATGCTGCCAGAAAGAAAAACACAAGAGTCTGCTCTCTAGGCAGAGTTAGGGGTGGCACATCCTGAATGGTGAAACTCATGCTCCAGTTTGGAGATTTCCCCACCTACTCTGACTTAGCTCTTCCTTCAAGGAGTTAAAGTAAGAAATATCTTTCTACAGTCCTCCTTGGATGCCTGTGGAGACCAGAGAGCATAAAGAAGGCTGCAAGGGAAACTCCATTCTTACCTGTGTAATCGGAGGGGAGATTTCTCTCCTAAACACTTCTCACTTTTATAATATTTATCCTCCTGCGTCGCTCTGCTTGTCAGATCCTTTACCAAGTTATATTCCAGTGTATGATTCTTAGGTTTGTAGTTTGATTTCTCCAGCCCACAGTCCACCTCCAGGTCTTTATTTTTATTGGTGTTTTTGAGTTGGGAAGCTGGAATAAGATTGTCCTTCTGAAAATCAGACAGGTTGTTCATAGTCTCTCGATCCTGCTCTGGGTGCCTCCGCATCTGTCTGATGACCATAGCTATCATGCAGAACAGTACAAGCAAAGCCACTAGCCCCACACCCATGGAGATAGCAATCCAAGGAACTGGTCTGGGAGGAACTGGAACAGGTAATGTATAAACTGGGAATTCGCAACGACTGCCCATGAAGCCAGGAGGACAGTTACAGATAAAGTTGGCACTATAAAGTCCACCATAGCATGTGGCTCCATTCTGGCATGGCCCAGATGCACATTCATCTGTGGTTTTGATGTCACAGTTCCTGCCGGTGTAACCTGGCAAGCAGGTGCAAGTGTAATCATTGATCAGGTCATGACAAGTGCCCCCACTGGAACATGGGCTCCGGGCACACTCATTGATGTTTATCTCACACTTCTGACCAGAAAAACCAGCACGGCATCGGCATACACGGATTTGACCCAAGTCATAGCAGTGACCACCTGGGGGGTGTCAGAGAGGGAAAAAAAAAAGTCAGTGCAGTTCATTCTGGGCACTAAAAATCTCTTTCTTGGTAAGCTTTTACTATCACAGTGGAAAGGACATACTTGTGCATTAAATATGACAAGAGCCATGACTAAAAAGATTCTGATATCACTGAAATGATACCACTGTGGTCCACATGAGTGAGTCTTTAAAGTGTATATAACTACAGTCAAATTTATTATTTTATATATTTCTCCCTTTTCTACCTCTATTGATAAGCCCTCTGGAAATTTTGATGCAATGGTCACTTGCAGACAATACAAGAGTGCTTCTGACACCATACTTTAGTATGGTAAGGTAAAGAATATAATGGAAAAAGGAAGACTGGTAGATCAGAGAAAAGGCTAACAATTGGATTAAGACCTGTCATTTTTATAGTGAAGAGCATGAAGGAGCCAGAGAGAGATGTGGGCGCTTCTAGGGAGAAGACTTACCATTTGCACATGGGTTACTTGTGCACCTGTCCACTTTCTTTTCACAATTAGATCCTGTAAAGCCCAGGGGGCAGAGGCAAGTGTAACTGGCTCCTTGTTCCTTTTCCAAGCATGTGCCCCCATTAAAACATGGAGAATCAATACAAGTCAAAGCACTGTGCTCACAGTGAGTTCCATAGTATCCAGGTGGGCACATGCAATGGTAACCATTCTCCATATCCTGCAAAAATTAAAGACATAGCATCAGACCCCACAGTTTAATTCCATTGTCTAGCAATTACTTTCAAGTGTTATTCCACCCCTGCTCCTTCACCAAGGTTAATTTATGATTCTCAGTGGCAAGTAGAATATTGGGAGGGGAAAATATGCAGATAGGACTCAGAGGGATTAAGCAGCCACATTTATATATTGAGGGAACTGCATAGCTACTCAAGAAGAACAGGTCTGATTTTGGAGACCCAGTAGGAAAAACTAAATGGACACTACTAGTGCCACCACCACCACATACTCTTGTTGCCTAATAGGATCTCCAAAGCCCTCTTAGCCCTGAGCTGTAGGTTTCTGATAAGACAGTTTTAAGCATGGTAGCCAGTTTGATGAGGACAGATTTTGCTATGCTTTGAAAGGATCCACTTGGTAAACCACAACTAAATACTTTGCACTTTCCAAATATAGTTTTTTGCAGGTCCTTGGCAGTAAGCAGACAAGTCTTGTGCCTCTATCTGACCAAAAACTGCAACAGAGTTAGGAGTGACCATATGGGAAAAAAAAAGTCAGGACACAACCCCCTGCCACCTCTCCCAAGTCAGCAGCGCTGCTGCAGGCAGAGCCAGAGTAGCATGGTACACTAAGCAGATGGGTAGCAGTGGTGCCTGCCCTCCCAACTTCCTGGCACACTGCACTGCTAGTCTTCCCTGCTGGAATCACAGGGGCATGGAATGCAGTCCGGGATACTCATTATAAGCTTTCAGCTAGCTGGGACTGGCCTACAAAATCCAGGATTGTCCTGGGCAAACTGGGACATACAGTCCCCCTAAACAGAGTACATTTGATATGCTTGATCTGCTGATCCTTATCAAGAGGTAGAATTAACCACTGAATGGTTCTGCAAATGCACTGAAACACTAGACGACTGTAGAATGTTGGAAAAATGCATAAACTTGTTCCATCAGAGAGGTTTTTCACAGATCAACTTTTTTTGTATAATATTTATAATCCTGTAATGGAACACAAGCTCACACCTTTCACTATTATGAAAGTTGTAGTACATGCATGTGTCCAGTTTGGTTTGGGGAAGCTTATCTGTTCCCTTAAGAATTTTCAGTCTCAAAGACTCTCATAAAGAGCCTTTGCAGCAACATAACACTTAGTTGAGTAGTTCTGATCCAGGCAGTATATTTCTGCCTGTAACAGACACCCTCCTCTGACACCTCCAGGTAAGAATCTGTACAATATCTGTGAGCTTTTGAAATGAACCTATGCACTTATTCCTTAATATGTTGGTTAAGCTATTTTAAAGGTATACTTGGGGATTGTCTTACAGACTGGCTTCCCATTTAAACATTAATCCTTACCGTGCAACTACCGCCGTTCCGACAGGGGTTGCTATCACACTCGCTGATTTCATGTTCACAGTCAACACCAGTGAAACCAGGTTTGCATGAACATGTGTAACTGCCCTGGCCAGTGTTCATGCAGGTGGCTCCGTTTTTGCATGGTTTGTGGTGAGTGCAGTAGTTCAGATCTGCAAAAATACCCAAGACGGCAGACAAGAGTTACTTTGACAGCTGGCAAAAGGCATTCATTTCTCAAAGTATGACTGCAGATAGCAAAAAAACCCCAAAAAACAAAAAACCCACAATAAAAAAGTTTCAACTAAAAAGTTTTTCCATTTTGCTGTCAATAGGAACAGTACGGATTATTTGACTTTTCACATCATTGTACCAGTCTGTTGTCTCTCCTTTTTGCAATACTTTCTAAGCCCTGGACTGTGGGAGACCTTACAAAACCTCAGCTGTCTTAATGCTGTAGTGTATTCTCCACTTTGTGTATGCATAAACCCTTTAGCATTAATAGGATTTAGATGTGCACTTATCAAGTTGAGAAATATACCCTTAAGTCTGTCCAGTATACATCTCAAGAAAGGCCCCAGGCAGCCTGGTAGATATACAGACTGTATTTGTCACACCTGGGCCTTATCTTTTAAAAAGGTGTATTCTGAGACATGTGCTGGGTGGGATAAAAAGAGAGAGAGTCATCTTTAAAAGCTCAAAGTCCCAGAACGTATCTTAAAAATGTTTGTTTATGGTCTTCTATTATGTGTGACAATGGGGTAAGTTGCCTAAAATCTATTAAGCAGGTTCTGGGGTGTTCCCCACAAGCAAAAATTAAAAAAAAAAAAAAAAAAATCACACAAGTAGGAAGCCTTTAGCAGCATAAATTCCATGAAGTAATTAAGATTTGATGGCTAGTCAATAAATGTATGGGGGGAAGAAAGGAACTGAATCTTTGTTTTTTCCCTGTCTATTCAGATTTACCTGGCCTACCATAGTCATCTCCACAGTCATTTATTCCATTTCAAAATAAGACTTTGTGATCTCAGTTTCAGCAGTATATATATGGCCCTGAGGACACTTGTTCAGTTGGCTACAGTTCAGAGATTCAATGGGTTGAATAGCTGGAAGGGGTCCGATGTCCCTTAAAGTGGAACCTGTACATTTCATTCTTGCCATTTGATTTCTCTCACACTTAAGCTTCATCACATGAGTTTACTTCCTTGTGTAGAAATAAGGAAGCCCCAAACGCTGGTGTTTAGTAAACAGTTTTTCCAACAGCATTAAACTGCTTGGTTTCTACTATTAGCAGGCTGAACTTAGTTTGCTTATGCAAACAAACAAAAAGACTGAAACTTCAGCACTTCATCCAGTATTTTTTAAAGAAAAAAAGTCTACACTTACCAAAACTGAAGACATAGATTCACTTTTTTGTAAGTGTTAAATACAGTATAACTGTATTTAAAAAGATGCTTTGAACAACCTGTTGACTATCAACACTTCACTGGAAGAGACATGCTGTATACCTAATGGCAGCAGTTTTCAACCTTTTTAGACTCAAGGAACCACTTCTTAAAACTCAAGGCACCCATCAGAAAATGCCAGCTCTTTTTTTTTTTTAAAGAAACAAATACAGAAAAATAAAGCAATTTTTTTTGGTTGTAAAGAACTCAAAGCATAGCAGGTAGGTCAGAATGTTTCAACGCTATGGCTTTCTATTTGAAATCTCTGGGGGGTATCCTGTGAATTGTGTTTGTCCATTTAACAGTGCTAACATTGCACGGCACCCCTGAAAGGTACTCAAGGCATCCTGCTTGAAAACCACTACCTTGCACATCAGATTTCTTAGTTTATTATGTGCTACTCTGCTACCTCAAATCTTTAAACATGGCCATCAGCACTAACCTTGATCACAGAAAAGGCCACCCCAGCCTTCGTCACATATGCACTGCCACTGTGTTTTGCAAGTCCCATGGCGACAGCCTATATGTGGAATGCATTCATCACAATAACGGCCTTGCCAACCTGGGCGA
This sequence comes from Caiman crocodilus, assembly GCA_030014935.1. Lineage (NCBI taxonomy): Eukaryota > Metazoa > Chordata > Crocodylia > Alligatoridae > Caiman > Caiman crocodilus. The sequence continues at coordinate 60,929,529 of JAGPOW010000304.1, read as the reverse complement.
CATCTGAGGAAAGCAAACGAAAAAGGTGATGAATGTAGCCGGTAATGATCAGAACTAGTTAAGTTACTGTTGTTACAAGGAGGGGATTGCTAAAGCTCTGAATGAGAACTTCTACTCACATGCACTCTCCTGGCTTGTTGCAGTACCCGTTTTGTTCAGTGCACCCAGACAGACAGATGGCTATAAAGTAAAAAAACCCAGAAAAGTTGAGACAAAACCATACTGCCAGGTGTACTAATACATACCAAAGTCCCACGGCTGCCTACTGTATGGTGCATAGTGTTGTTTTACAAATGCAGATCACAGGGACTGTAGTCACAGGAAGGGAAATTGGAGTGTGACATCTGACAGGGACAAGAATGTCCTTTACTTTGCATCTCATCCCAACAGATGCCAGCTCAGAGACTGCACCCGTAGTACTAAAGCTTGCCCGCCCTCTATCCACCTCCACTGCTAGCCTATGTGCTGGGATGGTAGCAGAGGAAAGCATGAGCCACTGGTATTTGGGGGTGCAGGCTTCATGTCACTCGGGCGGTGGGGGAGGAAGCTGCAGGGCTCAATCCCTCCTGTCCTCTGTTCCCTGCAGGCTCAAAGTGGTCAAGCCCGACACCACTCTGCCATGCTGCCAGCACCCCCGGTGGAGCATTCCAAAGCATGGAGGAGTCACCCTGGATTCCACCCACCCAGTCGGGGTTAGTGCCACCCCCCACCCTGTGACAGTGGTAGGACCCCAGCAGTGTCCGCACACTCACGCTCTGTGCAGTACTCGCCAGCCCAGCCAGGTAGGCAAGCCAGGCTGCCATCGGACTCGCACACATAGTGGCCAAAGCGGTCATCGCGGCGCTTGCAGAGGCGTGAACAGCTGTCGCCATAGTAGTTGTCGCTACAGATGACGCGGTAGGAGTAGCGCAGCTGGGTCTGTGGTCCACTCTGCACATCCTGTGACCACTCCTCACCTACAGCTAGCGGGCGCTGGATTGCCATCTGGCTAATCAGCCCATCCTCAGGCAGTGGTTGGGAGCCTGCAGCAGGGGTACCCACACTCAGCACAGGCCAGGTGACTGGGGGCGGGGTCAACCTCCTTTCCTACATTACACCCTCTCCCCACACTCTCTGATGGGATGTGTGCACCTCCCAGCCTTCTCCACTGCACAGTGCACCCAGCCTGTGCTGCTGTTGGCAGCAAGCAGCTGGGCCTTGCCAAGCCATGGCAGCAGAAGCAACCCCCACCATATATCATTGCATCTAAACACCTAGGACTGTCTGTGAGTATAAAATTAGGAGGAAATCATAAGAAGGCTGTGCTGTTTGTGTGCATGCTATGGGATGGAAAGCAGGAGCTCAGTGCAGCCCAGCCCTGCCTCTTGTCCCCACTAGCAATGATTATTAAACCCCAGGCTCAAGAGGCTTTGCAGGAAGCTTTTTCCAAGGGAGATGGGCCTGAGAGAGTCTCTTCCTCTCTGGCAGGGAAAAATCCCTCCTCCCCCCCAAACACCCCCAGGCCATTCTTCCTTTTCCAGAAGGGCGGCATTTGTTACAAGGTGTAAACTACAGGAAGAGGTGGTCAGGCCCTCCTTTGTTTTTTTGGCAGCCTCCTTGCTTTCTCACCAAACAGCACTGCACTTTCCCACGCCAAAAATAAAACAGGAGGAAACGCAATTGTGTTGGGAGATTAGGTACGGGACGGACACATGCATGGACACACACACTATAAAAGTTGCAGCCAGGGGAAGTTGAGGTTAGATACTAGGAAGAACTTTGTCACTAGGAGGGCAGCAAAGCACTGGGGCAGGCTGCCCAGAGAGGTGGAGGCATCTCCATCTTTGGGAGGTGTTGAAGCCCTGGGTAGACAAAGCCCTGGCTGGGATATTCTAGTAGGGGCTGGTCCTGTTCCGAGCCGGGTTGGACTGGACTCCCTTCCCACCTGCATTTTCTGTGCTAAGAAAGCAGGACCTGCGCAGGGCTGGGCTGGCTGCTGCAGGCAGGGCCGAGCCTCTGCGTTCAGTCAGTGCGAGTCCATTATTTCCTTTAACTAAAAAAGGCACCCCCTTCCCCTCCAAAGAAGAAAACAAAACAAAAACCACAACCCCCCAAACAAACCAAAAGCATTGGCGTCTGCCGCCCCCGGTGCTCACCTTGCGGGAGGTAGTTGGCCGGCGCGTGCCAGGCTTCGATGATGAGCGAGAAGGTGCCCTGCGGGGAGAGAGCAGCGGCGTGAGGCGGAAGCCCGGGGCAGGCAGGCTGCGGGACCCCCCGCCCCGGCCTCCCGCCAGCGCGTGGAAGCCGCCAGGCTCTGTGGCCGTTTTAATTAAACTAATTGCAGATAGCATTACTGCGAGCCGGAGCTCCCGGCCTCTGGGGACGGCGGCGCTCGCCTTTCAGCGTCCGCGGGGCCGGGCTGGTGCTGCTGCTGCTGCGGGCGGCGCGTACGCGTGCCCCGGCCCGCACCTCCGGCTGGGAGCTCACCGGCCACGTGAAGTTGAAAGGCAGCTGCATGGGGCTGTCGAAGCGCTCCGTGTCCTGGATGCTGAAGGAGTTGACGCCCAGCACCGGCGTGACGAGGCTGCCGAAGGTGCAGGAGCCCGGCAGCACGACGGCCTGGAAATGCTTGAGGCAGACGCGGAAGAAGGTGCGGCAGTGCGGGGCGCAGGGCTTGCCGCTGGCCAGGGCGCCCTGCCGGTTCACGAACTCCTGCAGCTCGAGCTGGAAGACGCCAGAGCCCACGGCCCTCTGCACAAAGGGAGACACGCGCGCACCCGCACATGAGCGTCTGCCTGGGCGCTGCCCTCCGCGGGCGCCAGCTCCCCCCGCCCGGCCGCCGTTACCTGCTGCAAGCCCAGCAGCAGCAGCAGCAGCAGCGTCCAGCCCCCGAGGCGCCCGCCTGCCATCCTGCGCGGCCGCAACCACAGCGCTCGCGGTGCCCCAAAGCCGCACCAGCCGCCCAGGTGGCCCCGCAGCCGGGGCGAGGTATAATCCAGGTGTCGGCGCCACCCGCCCGGTGGGGAGTAATCCTGCGGCGAGCGAGCGACGTGTCCGGCGCGGCCCCGCTGCTCCGTGCCCCGACGCTGCCTCACTGCCCGGCTTGCTCCCCTCCGCGCTGCTTATATACGCGCCCGCCGGCCGCGCGGCTCATTATGCAGCCTGCCAGTCAGGCGGCGCCGGCCCGCCCCCGGCCCCCCTCTGCTAGCTTTTTTTTCCATCTTTCCTTTCTGGAAGAAGAAGAAAAAAAAAATGAGCCAAATGTTGTGGCAAGCCCGCGCGGCCCGAATTAATACCCTGCTGCTGCCGCCGCTACTGCCGCGGAGGCGCGGAGCGGCCCGGAGCCGAGCTGATTATTAACAAGCCAAGCATCTGTTGAGATATTTACAGCCACGGGCCCGCGGCGGCCCGGGCTCTTGCTCCCCCCACGACAGGAACCTGCACCGAGGCAGGGACACGAGGGGGGAGGGAACTGGGGAGGCACCCGGGGCGGCAGGACCAGCCCCGCCCGCATCATCCCCTTTGTCTCCGGGGATGGAGGCTTCACCGCTCTCCCACTCGGAAAGTTCTTCCCAACATCCAGCCTCGACTTCCCCTGCTGCAACCTGAGCCCACTGCCCCTTTCCGTCACCTGAGCAAAGCCCGGCTCCTTCCTCTCTGCTCTCAACCCCTTCCCTCTCCCCCCCAGTCTTCTCTTCTGCAGACTGGGCGCAACGCCCTCGGGTCCTGCCCTTCGCTCTCTGCACCTTACCCACAGCTCCACTGCAGTGGGGGGCTGGCACGAGCCACGGAGCTGCACATGTGCCCATCCCAGCTCAGTGGGGGAGTGCGGGGACCAGCCGGCTCGGCCGGGGCCCCGCAGGAAGGCAGGAAGGAAGGGGCCGGGCTGATGTCCTCGGGGAAGGTGGAGAAGGCTCACCTGCCTGGGCCGCCGCGGGTGGGAGCGGGAGAAAGTAAAAGCAAAATCGCGTTTCTGAGAAACTGAGAGTGGGAGCAGGCGGGAAGCACCTGCGGGCCGGGCCGGGGGGGCAGCCTTCCGCGCCCCCTGCCTCCCCCTTCCAGGCCGGCAAGCAGAGCACATGGGGCAGGAGTGGGGGGAGATTGGGGGGCACCTCCGGGGCTGTTCATTCTTGCCCCCGCTGTTGGGCAGAAGACACAAACCAAGCTACAAACGCGCTTCCCCGCCCCGCTTCAGCGCCCGGGGGAGGTGCGGTGGCCGCGCCCCGGTGCCCGCCTGGCGTGTGCCCGGCCCGGCGGCGGGGCGCGCCCATTGTTGGGTCGCGTGGCCCTCATTAGAGCCGAGCACACACAGCGCCTTTCATGTGGCTTTCCCCCTCCCTTCCCGCAGCTTGTTAATGGCCAGGGCCGGGGGGAGAGGAGCCTTCAGCTGTATGGTAATGAGGCCGCCACCTAGACACCGCTGCCCGCTCCGCAGCCTGGAAACCTCGCTGCCGCCGCGGGTCACCTGCAGCCCGGCCCCTGGGGGCGGCTCGGCCGAGCCCGGCAGCCGCTCTGCTGCGCTCACTGTAGCGGGGGGGCGGCTCGAGCCGGGGATCTCCTGGGGACTGCTCGAGAGCGGAGGGGGGGGGTGTCTACCTACACATGCTTCGTTCCCCTTCTGCCCCGTGCTAGGTGGGATGTGCACTGTGAGCTATATGGGGTCCCCGGCTCTTTAGATGCTTGGATTACATCATTAATGCCCCGCCAGCAGAAATACACCTCCATTCATGTGCCCCCCACCTCCCGTCAGGGCACATGCTCACTGCAGTGTCACCCTCCCGCGTGGACGGGAGCCCAGGCAGGTGCTGGGACGTGGAGTGGGTCCTGATCACACCGCACCTGTAGCTGAGACTTGGCCTCCCCTTGGCTCCCCTGGGGGCTCTCTGCTCCGGCCCCCTGCAGCCTCCTCCCTCCGTGTGGCCCCAGCCCCTCTCTGCGGGCCCGGGGTCAGGAAAGCTCCGGGCCCAGGAGCCGGGCCAGCAGCGGTCGGGCCCGGCAGAGCTCGGCTTCCCCAGCAGCAGCCTCAACTGTCACAATCAAATCTGATGCTAATAGCTTCGGTCCTAAATAAGATGAGAGGCCAGATAACATCAGTGCTTGATAAATGGTAATGAGCGCCTAACCTAGGGGAACAGAAGGGCTGTGGGGCTCTTTAATTCAGTCTTGAAAGGCTGGCTGGGTACTGCAGGCTCTAGCAGATGTTAGTATGTGTGTGTTTTGATTTTTGACTTATATTGGAGGTTTATTAGGCTAACCAGAGCCACCCCACGCATGGCCACTTGGTCCAGGCGCCATCTGGCACAAGCAGGGCGGCGCGCAGGAGCAGGGCATCGCATTGGTGCTGAGCATCCACAGGCAGCATCTACCATATGGGCTCGGAGCTAATGTAGGTTAAAGCAAGACAAGCTGATCTCTTCTTTTCACAGCTCCGCCAAACCTCCCCGAAATCCCCCCGACGTGCACCTTTGCAGCTAGAGTTTCACCTCTAATCTGGACGCTTCGGACATCAGGCTCTGGGCACCGATCAAAACACTGCCAGGGGGCTGTGCCTTTCTGGTCCCTCGCCTTCCTCTCCTTACCCAGCTCGCCGCTCTTGGGGCAGGGGGCCGCGCGGGGGGGGGGGGGGAGCGGGGCGGGGGATTGTGTATGTTTTCTTCCCCCAACTGCCACGACCTGAAATTGCTGCAATTGCCCCAGCGTCGCCACAAGATAAATATTTTCAGGTACCAGCTATAAAAATCCGCCCCTAAACCCCAGCGAACCATTACGATTGCAGCCATAAAAGAAGCTGCAATAAAATAATAAAGACGAAATAGAATGGACCACCTGCTGCATGTTGACAAAAATGTTTAGATATAATAATAATAATAAAAGTTGCGTTCATAGCATCAAGCAGCTGGGTCGAAAAAGTTTATAGAGTGCAAGGTTAAAAGCCTAAATCTATCTCATTGTTTGCGTTTTGCATTCCTAGCAGGCAAGGAAGCTCAGGGTAGGCTGCAAGCGTCCAGTAGCCTGCCTACCGCTTCTGCAGTTTGGTCTCGACCTCCTAAAAACTCGGGTCCATCCGTTTCCAGCTTGATCACGCAATGCTAGTTTTCATCTCAAGCGGGTAACTCACCGCCACCACCATATTGCTCAAACAAAAAAATAGGAGCAGAAAAATAGATGTGAAGGGGTTTTTTTTGTTGGTTTGTTTTTTGGGGGGGTTGGGGGGGTTGGTTTTGGGTTTTTTGTTGTTTTTTGTTTGTTTTATTTCTCAAATTAACTCATATTTAAAAATCACTAAACATCTGGTCTCGCAAGGACTTGCACGCGCTTAACTTTAAGCACAGGAGTATTAGGGTTGAAATTCCTGGATCTACTCATGTGGTTAAAGGTAAGCTCTCAACTAAATGTTTAATGGATCGAGGCCTTTATTTAAAAACATCACTTCTGCAGATTTTTTTTCCTTGCCTGGACAGACTACAGCCTTCTAGTATTTTAGACCCCATGCATTGTTGTGGGCTATTTTGCTTGTTTAATTAGTATATTACTGCGATATTATTTATATAATGCACATATGCATATTCATCAGCATATAATTTTACAACTATAGATTACCAGGGCAGCCAATCCGATTCAATTTAAACCCTTGGGCGACAGACACTAGTTTTTTTCAAAGAAATTTAAAATACAGTTCATTAGGATACTACTTTTAACTCTTATTGAAACAATCAAACCACCTTTAGCGTTCTAGTCCAGCATCCAGGCTATTCAGCTCTTCTCAGTTTCACACCGATTCTGTACTGTCTAGGTTTTCTATCTTGTCTTTTTATGTCTAACCGAGCTGAAGTTTATTACAGGAATTCACAGGGCGAATGCAGTACTCTGTCTAGGGTGCGGTTCATTTAGTTCTGCTAAAAAGCACAGACTGCCCAAGTGTTCTTGTCACAGAACAAGTAACCACAGCAACAACCATAGCCTTTATATCCCCAAAGGATCTCCAGAGTTAGTTTCTATCTCTTCCCTCTCTGTCTGAGTAAAAATCACCATTGTTTGGAAGGTAACGCAGGCCTATACATCCTTTATGATCCAATTCCTCCCTATTTTGAGCGTTTAAGTGGGATTCAAGTAGTGCATAAAGTCTTATGATCATTCCCTGTGAGCAGCGATGCTATCTCAGTTACTGGATATTGAAAAGTGCGACTCTGTGAACTGAGACGAGCAACTCATTTCTCATGGCCAGTGAAGACGCTAACAGCTTCTAGTGACTGTTCAGCATTGTCCACTGGTGACCTCTGGTCCCTGTTGTCACTTAGCAAAATTCACACCAGTGCCTGAAATATGAGACATGATATTTTCCCAGTACTCGGAGTTTATCTGCTTGATTATTGTTCTGGTGGTTATTTGCTCTGTGTCCTATGCTCACTTTTGGGTTTCCGGTGATTTTTTTCTATAGCTTAAATAAAAAATTGTGAACTGATACAGAACCAGGAGTTTTTACTATTTTGAAAAAACAAAAACTAATACAACCTGAAAAATGTGTAATGGCGCCCAAATAGGCTTTATTTTCTTTTTAACCAGGGAGGGTTTACATTCTGGATTACATTCTTCATTAAAAAACAAACAAAAAAAGATTTCGGCCAGGTTTTCTAACAAAACGCTTCTGTCCAACCCTTAAATGGAGAGACAAGTCCCCAAGCTGCATTTCCTCTTTGTTCATTTAAAATAAATCTGATTGTATTGCATTTTCTGAAAATCCATGCGAATGTCTTGAGCAGTGTCATTTTCCTTTGCATGTATTGAAGCAGCCTTGCAGGTCTTGCAGGGGAAAGTAAGAGAGGCAGAAAAGTGGAGTGGGGGAGTGAAGAAAGAGGGGCGGGGGAAGGAAGACAGGGGGACTGAAAAAGAAGTGAGAAAGTGAGACAAAAAGGGGAAAGTAGGAGCTGCATTAGACCAAACATTATTTACTAACCTTCAGTCCTCCAAGATTTTCTCACTGAAGATTATGTGGGCCACCAAAATTAGTATTACGCTGACATAATCTTCTTTATGATACGTAACGGACTACAAAGCTTTGGATTAGTTACTTCATCTCACAAGTGGGGATGCTTGAATGTCAGTGGGAGTTTGAATGAGCAATCAGTAGTGACCGGTGTCCTGCCCAGACTCAGGCGCGGACCACAGACTGCAGGGCAGGCTTTGCTTCTAGTTGCCCTCGGTTTGGGACCGCTCTCACCTCGCTTTACGCGGGTCCATGCAGGCTGGAAGAGGCGGGCGGAGGGTGGACAAGGCAAGCACCGCACGTACCCCGCACCCCCACGGACACCTGTCTGTAAGGACCCGAGGGGCTGGAGGGAGAGCCGCGGGGCGGAGGTGAGCTGCCTGCCCCGCCCGCTCTTGCCCATCTCCCCTCCCCGCGCGGTGCACGTCTCCCCGGGGATCCGGAGCCCCGCGGCGCCAGGCTACCACGGGCCCCAAAGGGCTCTGCAATCCGCTCCTATTGGCTGCGTTTCAGCTACGCCCACCAGGTTAGCCAGGCTCCCGGGGGCAGGAGGGGATCGGGCCAGCAGAGTGGCCGGGACTAGCCCGGAGTAACCTCAACCTCTCAGCGGGGAATTCAGATTAAGTGAGGGCAGTGGGAACAGGGGCCCGAGGCCCGAGGGGTAGGACAGGACCCTCCCCCGGGCGGGTGGCCGGACCCGATCAGAGAGTGGCTCAAGGGACAGCTCCGACAGCCGGAGGGAGAAGCCCCAGGGCTGAAGGAAGCCAGTGAAGCAGCGCTAGGAAGATGGTGCTGGAGAGCGCCCCTGGGAGCGCCCCGGAGCCCCACGGGGAGATCCTCGTGTGACCGGTGTCTCTACACTGTCCTGAACCCTGGGCCCCACCCCTCACTGAACCTCCCAGGAGCTCCGTTGAGCCCATGAGCAAGGAAGAACCACGTTGAGATGATTTTCAGGGGGATCATCAAGATCCGCGTAGTTACAAGCCTGCTCTGCCTGGGTCGAAGCAAGTCCTGTTAGGAGTAATCCCATTCACCGCCTCAGCAGGAGCAGGGGAGAACTCAGAGCTATGTCCCAAACCGGAGTTCTTGCATGACCCTCTTCACTGATTTCAGTGAGTACAGAGGCAGGCTCTTGTTGGTGCTGGATTGAATTTCGAGTCCTTTTAGAATTCCTTAGATTCTAGGGGGAGACTGAGTATGGAAGGCAAACCTCGTCAGGTGGTATTCCCGTCCCGTGCTAAAGTCAGATAGTGCCCAGCGAGCTTTCTGTACTGAATACACATATGCATATTATTCCTTTTTAGCGGAGTTAATGCTGCTGGAAATGCAGTAGCACGACCAAAATTCAGGCATAGCTGGAAATGCTTTGAAAATTCCCTTTCCTAGGATCCTGTTCTGCCCCTATGGCCCCCTCGTATACCTAGGGGGACCGCAGCAGTCAATGCTGGCAGAAGTATGATCGTTCCGGGTCCTGGAGCCACGCCCTGCACTTCGTTACACCTGTGCACCCACCTGGACAGCAGCTGGGTCCCAGCCCGGGATTACCGCGCCAGGGTACAGCAGTGGTGCCCTCGGTTCAGCATCCTATCCCGGACAGTGGCCAGGACAGTTGCTCCAGCGGCTGAAATGGAGATCACACTACTGACCCACAGCCTTCTTGATCTTCCAGTTCTGGGACTCTGTCTAGCAGGGGCTTTCTGAAGCGTATGCGGGCGGGTGTCTACAAATGGATGTACATGGACTCCCAGTGTCTGGTCTTGATAGCAACTGGAGTCTGGTTTGGCCCTCGCCTTCCTCTCCTTACCCAGCTCGCCTCTCTTGGGGGAGTGGGGGCAGGGGATTGTGTATGTTTTCTTCCCCCAACTGTCACGACCTGAAATTGCTGCAATTCTGGGAGTATTCTGAACTCCGTCCTTCAAAAGTATTGAATCAAAAAGCATCATCTCGGCCAGGAAATAATCAATACGTTACGCAGTTTGTTGCGGGTTTTTTTTCCACGTGTTCCTAAAAGTGGGTTTTATCTTGGAAAAAGTCAGGATCAGAGTAGCACCCACATTTCCAAGTCTACGTCTGATTCCTTTCTATTTAATGAAGGAGAACCTTTATTCTGGATAATAGATAGTTAGTGCGTGATCTCAGCACCTTTCAGTAGCTTTTTTGGGGGGCGGGGAAAGGAAAGGTCATTATATCCAACGCCCTATAAGCCTGTGATTTGCCTCTTGTGCAGTAATGTGTTTCCCACATGGGCAATTATAGGAAGGTGCACACTCGAGCAAGCCGTAGGGCAGAAAGATTGCACTCAGGTTATGCAGGAAGACTGTGTAAGGAGGCACCCGAGCAAACCTTACGACTACAGAAATAGCCTTTGTGTTTTCAGCCGTCGGTTTCTGAGAGAATAAATTAATTCCAAGTAGCTTTTGGTTTTTTTAGCTGTCATTGATCAAACTAGTAGTAATGACTTTGTTGTTCATCAGGCGAGAGAGACAGAGCAGGCGACAGAGTCCTTATAAAGATGAGGTTGTTGTCATGAGCCTCGGATGTCCCCAGTGGGAGCAGCTCCTCTCTCTCCTGCACACAGATTCATTTTGCGGCTTGGCTCTCCCGATCGCTTTTTAAATCTTGCGTTAGAAAGTGACCCATCTATTCACTGTTCGCAGCCCTTTTCCTGGGCACAGATCTACTTTGTGCTTTGAATTATCTGTTGGCTTTTAAACCCCTTAGTTAGAAAGTTGCGAATCTATTCAGTGCTTACACACACCCAGAGATGGGAGAGTGGGAGGGCTCCCACTTGCTAGTTTTGTTTCAGTCTAAATGTCCACAGCTCACAGTATCTCTCCGGGGACAGAGGCTCCGAAGGGTGTTAATGCGGTCGATTTGGGGTACAAATGTTTGGAAATGTTTCCTGATTTGCACAGAAGGAGGGGAGATTTGCAAACTGTTGCTGCCACATGGCTTTTTCATTCTGTCCATTCTCATTGTAATGAGGCCGGCGCGTGCCTCATCTGCTCCAGGGGAGCTGCCACGAGCCGGCCAACCACGCCACGTGCCAACTGGGACAACAAGGCCCAGCCCAGCCTGGCATGCAGACACCAGGCAGCAGCAGCGAGGAAGGGAGGCACAAAGGGCACCTGCAGCCCCGGCAGCTGCAGGGTGCCCGGCAAACCTTAGAAGAGGAGCCAGCTTTCTTTTAACACTTGCCACTTACTCCCTTTATAGCCGTCCCGGCTCGGGGCGCTGGGCTTTTGATCCCGATCGGGCACTGTTTACGGGCAAGCGAGGCGTGTTCGTGTCACACGGGCGTGTGTGTGCGTGCGTGCGCGTGTGCACGTGTGATCAGCCTCGGAAGGGGAAGTGCAAGAGCCGTCCTGGGCGCTGCACTTCCCCTGCTCACACCTGCACTCCCGGGCGGGCCCAAGCTGGCTCCCTTCATCCCCATCCCTCCCGGCTCTTGGGGCGAGGGGTAGCCCGATCTGTACAGAGGGATCTGTACAGGGTAAGAAAACCCCCGAAGATATAAGCAAGGAGAGGAAAACAGCTCTCTTGCCACCGGGCAGCGTTTGGGCTGGGTTCAGCTCCAACCCGTGGGTGTGTCGCCTCCCCATTGTTATCAAAGTTTAACCCATAAAATAAGAACATTTCTATTAAATGGTATAACGATTACTATTGAATCTTTGGCTCCAAATCGATGGCTTCTTTTCCATACAAATGCCTACTTATGCCTTTATGTTCTCCATCTGTTTGTAGCTAACACCTGCCATTCAATAAATCGATTTTACAATTTAATGTAACAGCTTCCCGGGACATTTTTTCATGCCAGATGCCACAGCAGCTCCAAACCTTCACCCCCCTCCCCACCCTGGGCTCCTTCCTCAACCCGAAATCACCGCTCTTCTTTCCCCAGCCACTACCCGGCGGCGTTCACAGCCGAAAAGACATCAGGAGAAATCTTGAGCCAGGATTTCAAGTCAGTGCCCCAAATGTGCCTTTTCGCGGAGCCTGACCTCCACAGCCCTCCCCTGCACACCTCAGCCCGGCCGGCTGACCCTGGGGAGAGGGGCAAAGTGTCCCCCACCCCCAGGAGCGATCGGACCGCACCGCCCGCCTGCGCCTGCCTGAAGGAGCTCGGCACGGGCCTTTGTGCAAACCCCTCGTGCTGAGTCCCGGTTTTGAGGTCACTGTCACTGTGTCCGTCCCCCCTCCCCGTCCCCGTCTTCGTGTTTTAACACAACCGATTCTTTGTATGATTGAAGAAAATGGAGTTAAGTCCAGCCCTAGCCCTCTCCTGCCCCAACCACACACACACGCGGATAACCACGCACACAGAGTCTCTCTCACACACACACGCACACTGAGACACACACGCGCATACATACACTCACGTATGCACATCCATGCACACCCACGGGCACGCACACAGACTCTCACACACGCACACACTCAAACACGCGCGCGCGCGCACACTCACACTCGAGTGTGCCCCCCGCGTGCCCTGCAGACTCCTGGAGCTGCTCCTGCTCCGCGGTGCCAGGGCGGGGGCTCCAGTCAGTGCCAGCCGGCGCCTGCCACCCTCGCCCTGGTTTCCCTCGCCGCGCCCCTCACCCCGCCGCGATGCCCGGGGTGGCTGTATTGTAGCAGGGAGGCGCCCGCAGCCTTTCTAATCCCCGCACAAATGCTACCAGATCCTCCTGCCCGGAGATCAGGTGCCTCCTTTGCGCTCTTTGACTGTAGCCTGGGGCAGCTGGCTTTCTGAGATTCTTCTGGTACCCTTCCTGGTGCTGGTCTCTCAGGGCAAAGGCAGATTATTTTGATGTCTAGTGGAGCTCAAGCCAAACAAACCCCCCAGACAAAAGCCCAGAGCCCAGCCAACCTGCCGGTTGGGCCCTTTCTGGCTCTTCTAAGTTCAGAGCCTTTGTCTGAGCTTCCCCCCGCCCGAGCCAGTTTACTAAACACTGGCACAAAGATGCTGTTTTGGATTAGGAGGGGAGCCCGGCTGCTGACCCTGCTAGTCCCGCCTGGTTCCGGCGAGTTGGAGCCCTGCGAGAGCCGCTGCAGCACCAGGGAGTCTGGCTGGGCAGCAGGATTAACCTAGTTAAGGGGTTGTGAGCCCTGCAGCCAAGGTTGCCAGCATCTGAATGCGTGGAGAACAAGTCCTGGTGCTCTTGGAAAACAGCCTCTGTTCCTAGTCATGTCTCTGCACTGCAGGTCACCCTGCTCCGGGTTGCACTATCTGCACAGCACAGCTCTTCCCGGGAAGGCATTCAGGGAAATGTTTAAGGGAGGATTAATAAAACTATGGGAGGTATTCCTGCCCATTTCCCCACTGCAAAGACAAGTCCGCCTCTCTCTCCATCCCTATGAAACATAAAAGCATTGTCTTTCTATGTAGTGAAAAGACACCTTTCTTTTTATGTAAAGACATTCCTTTTACTCTCTCTCATTAAGTACTTGAGCCAGCTATTAGCAAATAACCCAGTGGAAATTAAGGTTTTCACATACCATGAACAGGACAAAGGACAAAAATAGGCCATGCTTCCTAGTTGATCAAAGGGTTGGAGATTGGATGGCTGGAAGGGATGGTTTCAATAGGGCTGTGATCTAATTAACTATGTATTATGTAGTTAGGTTGAGAGGGGCTAGTACCTTGGAAAGGCATATTTATCATTTTACACACAAATACAAATGTAAGTGCAGAAAATAGAAGAGGTGTTCTAGATTCTGCAAAGTAAGGTTAGACTGACTAGCCTGAAAAACTTCTTAGATTAGTGAAGCAACTGGAGGAGCTGGGGATTCTCCATCACTGGAGGTGTTGGACAGCTATCTGTGTCTGTGTTCTACTGCCAGTATTTCTCATGCTGCTGGACTTTGTTTTTTGCCCCTGCTGTCCCTTTCTGCTGCATGTATCAGGGTGTTTTTAAGCCTTCCCAGAGACATTGGGTGTTGGCTACAGCTAAGGCTGCAGACTTTGACTGGGGTGTGCCAATGCTTCTGCTGGGACCAAAGCCCAAGGTTCCTGGCTAGAGGGTCTTGTCCGTCTGTCCAGGGTTAGACCAATCACCATATTTGGGGCCAGGGACAAATTTTACCCCATAATCAGACTGGTATGGACTGAGGGGATTTGGCTTTCTTCAGCCAGAGCATGACCCTCTAACAGGGACCTCTGGGGCATATATTGACAACATTCCATAGAAGGAGGACACTGGCTGCTGTGGTTCCCCTGCTTTGCCTGTAGCAGCTTAAGGTGTTAGGTCTTCATAGTGATGGGTGTGTAGGTTGATGGGTGTGTAGGTGATGGTTTGAATAGGGATGTTCCTGCCTCATACAGGGGTTTGGACTAGATGACCTCTGGAGGTCCCTTCCAGCCCCACTTCTCAATCATTCTATGACTCTATGGGCATGTCTACATGTGTTGCTATGACATTGTTACTGAGCCTTGATTTAGCACTTCCAGAAGGAAGTACTAAATCACAGCACAGTAACAGCCCACACTGCATTGTGTGTGCAGTACACAATTATGTTTAGCAGCTACTTCGCTGTAGCAATGCCCTGTACAGAGGGGAGTGCATCACTACAGCAAAGTAGTTGCTGGTCATGTGTAGATGCCTGTTGACGCTATGTCATCGTAATATGTTGCTACGGTGAGGCAGGGTCACCCGTAGACATGCCCTATGTGTGTGTGAGAGAGATCTGGTGTGTGTATGTTTTTTCTTAAGCAATACAGTATAGGTATGGGATAATATTTCCAAAAGTAACAGACTTAGAAGTGTAAGTTCCATTGAAAGTCACTTAAGCAAATTTATAACTGAGATAATTCAGCATGAGCAACTGGGTTTTCTGATAGAAAAAATGTCAGATATAAAGTGTAAAACAGTTTCAGCTGCTTTAGAGATAATCAAACCTCTCTGTCCATTTCTAAATGTTCCTGCTATGGGTGGCATTGGCATGTGGATGGCATTGTCCTTTTATTCTTACTCTTAAACTCTTCTGAATGTCTCTGGATTTAAGTGAATGCAATGTAAATCTGAGACTGTGCTCACTGGCTTCTAATTCAGGAAGAGTTCAGGGGGCATATGTTTCCATTCATTACCCAGCACTGAGTGAAAAAACTTGCTGCAAAATAATACAAAAAGTAGTTTTAACACTTCCTACAAGAGGTGGAGAAAGATCTGATGCCGATATATGCCCACACTTTGCAACAAGTCCCCACCTCTCCATGCAACTTATCAAACCAATTGAAAGCTGAGTACAGTTTGGATCCAGATCAAAAAAGAAGCTTCAGGTCCCAAACATGAAGATAAATGCCTAAGAAGAACAGAAAGCATGCATGCTTCTCAAATACTGAATGCTTGAGAGCAATCTATAGCCTCTTGGGACATTCCCAGAATGTCTGGAACATGACCATTACCATTACACAAAACTAAGAATGTGTCAATGCCTTTCTGAGCAGTCAGAACTTTTATTTCAATATAAGGAGAGCAGTCTTGATGATGTGAGCAGTCCACAAACCACAACATAAAAATGGAGATGATAGTGCTAGGGACTTGCACACAATAAAGCTGCACCACACACCATTGCTCTGATCTAGTCCACACACACAGGACTCAGGCAGGAGATTCTCAGAAGATACATAGGTGTCAGGGATAGGGCTTCAGTGTACTGCATTCTTTTGTTTTCTGCACTTTGTTAATAATCTGGCATTAGAAACTGTAGCTGCCGAGCATCTGGGAATTAAATCCTGATGATATTCAAGGGCTCAAATTCACTTTTGGCATAAGCACACATGGCTCAGTTGGAGTTGATGGAGTTGCTCTTGGTTTGCCAGTGGAGAACCTGGATTGAAATGCCCATGTACCATGTTGCATGAGGCCATAAGTAACAGTGCAGATTTGGGGTGTCTGTGTACCACAACATTTTTAAAAATCTTTTCATTGGAGGAAAAACCACCAGCACCCACAACACATACATACAGCTTTCCTATATGTGAGTAGTGAAAGGATTTGTAATAATGAGTAGCTGTCCTCACATAGGCCATCAAAATTGTCCCAGATGGAGTCACTCAGGACAGACACACAATGCAGAACTGCTACCACTTCCATAATTTCCAAGACTGTTCTATTTTAATAGTCCCCTAAATGCTGCTTGTAAAAAACACTTGGATACTGAAATCACATTGGGGGCCCAGGAGCTAACCTCATGTGAAGATACAACATTGTGGCAGGATGACATTTTGATACAATGGGATGATGTTTTTATTTTTATGCTGGAATCAGCCATATAAGAGCAAGCTAAATATTGCCTGTATTGTTCAGAAAAATTAAATCATATTGTGAAATCCAATGACTGATACAGACTCTTTGGATCCTCATAAAGCCACCTACAGTCAAGGAGACTGAAGGGATCAACATAGTGGTGCTGCCAGTACCCCTTTCTCGTCTACATACAGGGAGTTAGTGCAAAGATCCTTTTGTGCTAAGAAACCCACTTAGTAGTAGAGAAGCAGCCTGGATTTTCCCCTTATGAACGTTTTTGCGGTTCAGAAGACGTTTAACCAATAGTGATAATTATATTACAATTGAATGGAAATGAACATTTGCAATATTCTTCAGTTAGTACAACTGGCACAGTGGGTTTACATAATAGCCAATGAAAATATGTGTATGCATATATGTTCAGTAAAAAGCATGTGCAGATTTTTTGTAGATTATATGGCAGTAACAGACCTATTAGGATGAGAGTTGTCTACTCACACAAGAGGCACAGAAGCTTTGTGCTAGTTGTGTCTTACCAGTGTGCCTGATTTTGAGGCAGAAAGACCATATTAAATTCTGAAAGGCCTACTCCGTTTCCTTATTTGTCTGGCTACTACTTGATCTCATTGGTGTGACAGCCAAAAGAGGCCAGCTGATGTCAAACCCCCATGGTGGATTTTGTGGACACTTGCACAGAGAGTCTATCAAACTCACTTAACTTAGGCTACCTCATACCCAGTAGATAGAAACAACATTTGCTACTTCCAGTCTGGTTTGATTCTGCCAGTCTCCCATCCATGTTCTTTACTCAGAAAAACTACATTTCTTTGGAAATGTTAGACTAAAGAAGTCTAGCAATTGCTCAAGTTGCTTGTAACGAATGTACAATAATACTTAGTCATAGTGACAGAAGATGAAAAAACTCAGAATACTGATTGCATTTGGCTCTGAAATCATAGTCAAGACAAAGAATTTCTAAAGTTTACTAAGCCTATGGCCACTCTGCCCATAGATGAGAAGCAGGGTGGGGGAATTGCGTGTTTAACATGCACAGTTGTTTGTCATAAATTATGTCACACGGTTCACACGGTCAGATGCTTTTGTCCCCATACCTTGAGTTTTACTACCAGTGAGGACATGGAGTTGGAGGATAAAGAAGACATTTGAACCATAATTATGATGACAATTAATTATTATTGTTTACTGTTCTATTTATAGTAGTTCATAGAGGGGCCAACTGAGATCCAAGGCCTGTTATGCTAGGTCCTGTACATACATAGACTGGGAGAGGCCCCTGCTCCAAGGACCTTCCAGTCTACATAGCCAAGATGGTTAAAGAGTAAGAGGGAAAGGAAAGCATAGAAAGGTAAAGGGCTTTGCCCAGGGCCATGTAGTAGGTCAGTAGCAGAGCTGGGAATAGCTATCAGGGTTCTTAACACCTAGGTCCCTAATTCAGATTTTCAGTTAGTGCTTGGGAGACCCACCTGAAGGCAGAGTCAAAGGTTGCTCAATTTCAGTGAAAACAAAATCTGTGATACAAAATTAATAAGATATGCCCAAAAGTTTGCATCCACCAAATCTCTGCCATCCCTCCTATGAACTCATGTGGCCACCATAACTGAAGACCCTGGTAAAGTCTAGGAATGGGTTCCAGTGAAAACATTTGGATTCAGATATGGAGTTTAAGCACTCTCCAGAATATGTCTGCTCTACGGAATGGGGCCACTTGCAAAATTCAGGTTTGTATTTGAGTTTAGATTTCAAGGTATTTTGCTGGAGACCTGGAATTTTGTTTGGATCTGGCTTTAGGAAATTTGCAACTTGCAAATCTAAGGGAAGCTGCCTTTCAAATGACATATGGTGCAACCTCTAACATCTAATAGCTTATAAAGAGTTTCCATCTCACCGTGTATAAATTCAGAATGCCCAATAACAGCCATGGTAATGGATCAATAGGCTTCTTAAATATCTCTAGGTGTTCTTAATTTATTAAGGGATCTCATAGTAGACCCTTGAACAATCAGCTTAAGGACAGAAGGCAGATTTACTGGCATACGGTTTTACATGAATGTTTTGCTGGTCAAATGCCAAGATATTTAACAATTTAGATATCCAGTGTGTTTATTGTCAGAGATCCAGCAAACACTTCAGCTTTCAGTGTCTGAAATTCACACAGAGACAGCTGAAAGTGTCTCACCAAACTGGAACATATTGTCTCTTGCAGGTGGAATACTGGAAAAGGTTTTACACTGTTAACAACAAACTGTTCAACAAAGTTGCTGGACATAAAATACTGTACAACTGATTATTTTACTATGTGCTTATTTTGTGGCAGAAGGGGCAGGCCACATTTTCAAGTTCTGTTTCATTTTATGCTCCCAGCTGTCTCTGCAGGTGAAGGCTACTTCTCTCCTGTTGTTAGAGACAATTGCAGCTAATTAATGTTTGATGATTTTTCAGATTGGCATATATAGTCAATATTAATTCACAGGGGTTACTTCCAATTTTATAGTACTTCTGGCTGGCTTTTGTTTTCGAAACTTTCTAACTGTGTTTACACAAGCCTTCTTTCCTTAAATTTCCTACTCCTGATACTCCTCCACGGTATGTTAGGACAGTCCAGGTGTGATTGGCTAAAGTTTTAACTCCCCTGTCACCTGCCTTTTTTTAGAGCAGGCAGACATAACATGACAATTAAAATACCAGAGGTTGAGGGGCCTTGGCCTATATAAGCACTCCTGCATTCCCAGTTTCAGAGGAAATGTACTGGGGAAGCAATAGGGGAAATTTTTGGATGGCAAAAGCCTAATACAGATATGGCATGTGGTATATTAACTGTTTGCTACCCCTTAGTTTATTCTTGCTGTGTGTAAACACAATTCCTTGGTACATGTACGGTGGAGGATTTAGGGGCCCTGTAGCTCCTAAGAACACCATCATTGCTGGGTTCATTTAAAAGCTCTCTTTGGATTTAGAGGGGTTACAGATGATAGTGGTTGAATACAGGGAATCTATCCATCTGTCTTATGGCTCCAGTTACCATAATATCTGAGTGCCTCCAAGTCTTTAATGTATTTACTACAGGATCACCCCTCTGAAGTATGGCAATGCTTTTATATAATTTTACAGATTTTACAGCTGAAGATCTGACGTGCAGAGACAAAGTGACTTGCCCAGGTCAATAGAAAGTCTGTGCTGAACTGTGCAGAGAACTGAGCCCAGCTGTTGAACCTAGAGGCCTAAGCTGTAGACTACCCTTCTGAGTGAGACAGTATCTCTAAAATCTTTTCTATCTCTAGACCGTAATTTGAATGAACATTTTAAGGAGGTCCCTGAAGCTTGTAGCTGTCCAGTTGCTTTGTCTGGATGATGTGTGCTTCAGGGACTCAGGTAGAAGTGTATCAGTCAATATCAGGAAGCTCTGTGCTGAGTCCAGATGCAATGCTCCCTCACTGCAGGATGTGTTGTGTTCCCTGAGTTTTTTCAGCAGCTAATACTGTGCTATGATGGAATGGGCAGGTTGGAGAGAATCAAGAAAGCTGACAGGAAAAGAAGAGAAATTTGTATTGCAGTTATGTCAGGAGGCCCCAAATGAGCTCAGAAACTAGGCTAGGACTGTACCTCCATTTGCAAAAGACAGTCTCTGTCCCAAAGTGTTTACAGCGTGAATAATGAGAAAAAGCTGGAGAGAGACACAAAAATGGAAGAAGGGTGAGGACATACTGGAGTGGAAGAAAGGAGAGAAGATGCAATGAGGGCAATAGTGAAGATAAATGGAAGAAAAAATGAACAGGAACAGGCAAGAAGAAAGCAGGAGACAGAAGGGAATAGAGATGAGGAGAAGCTGCCTGTCAGTGCCAGACAGGGGCACTGTCAGACATGGGCAGATCTAGGATTTTGAAAAGGGGGCAGATGATGTGGTGCATCATCCTATATAACACAACACATATTTTTCTCCAGGTTAAAAGAAACTAGAAGTTTTATTAATATGCTAGGGGCCTAGGGCTATATTATTCAGTGTAACATTAAAGCAAAAATAAATAGAATTTCATTGGAATGAATTAAAAATAGTCTACAGGGCTGTGAAATGGGAGCTACGTTACCATAAGCAACTAATAGACAGCAGAACTGCAGAAGAAAGACTACCTGATTAGTGGAACATCACAACCATTAAAAAGAAGAGAGGGCTATAAACACTTGTGGAATGAAGAATTTAGAAGGAATCAGGTAGATCTTAATGAACCATGAATTTAATTGAGGCTGTCTCTGCTGCCTGAACAGAAATACTACTGCCACTGTGAAACAGTTGATTTTAAACTTTGGGTGGAGCAGGAATCAAAGTGGGGTTAGGGGTGCAACTGCACCAGTGCACCTCCCCAGATGCCCCTTGCTGCCAGAAGTGGAGCTGATTTGGACATCTGGAAGTGACAGGAGCAAAAGGAAGAGCTAAATCACCAGGACCAAGGAATGTTGAAACCATCGTATCAAAAGCAAGGTGAGAAAGGTAGAAAGAATTATAGCATTAAATGTTTCCACATCTCAGTGGTTTCCAAAATTTCTTTGAGTGCATTTGTATATAATAAACGGCTTAGTCCATGTGTCTGTCTGTAACACTCTTGGAGCACTCTGATTGATTAGTGAAACAACCAGAGTGCAGAGCACCACCATGACAGTGGGAACAGAGGGGATGGATGTGGGGGGGACAAGGCCAATGCCATTAGCTTTGCTCCCAGTCCTGCTCCCTGGAGGCGGCTGTTGGTCTCGCCCCACCCCCCCTCCATCCCCACCATCAGGTTGGTGCTCCACCGCCTCCGAAGAACAGGGCTGGGTAAGGCTAGTGGTGCTGGAGGTGGCAGCAGTGTGGGGGTCTGGCAGAAGGAGATGGATGGAAGGAAGCTTCCCTGCTCCTCCCCTGGCAACTGGCAGTGGTGCAGGATGGTGGGTGGTGGTGCTCCGTCCCCACCTAACCCCCCCTCCTGTTATTCTTGATGGATAATTCACTAGTTCAGCAATAAGTATTTCACACAAATTCCCATGATATGCAGGAAGTCAGATTAGGTCCCACCTAATCATAGCCATCATGGTCATCATAGGCATCAATCCAAGGGATAATCATGGTCCCTTCTAATCATAACCAAAAACCTTTGAAATTAATTCTTCCTGGAGTGAACACATTTTACTTTATTCTAATGCAACATTTAAGAACAGTGTTTTAGGGCACAGATATACAATAGCCTGTGAAACCCAAAGAGGAACTTCCCTGTTATTCCTCCAGCACAAAGATTTGAAAACCAAACATTTGCCTCTTCATTAGGGCATCAGTTTGTATCCATCCTCAGAATAAGTGTTTAACTCTGGCTGCAAACAGCTTTTGTGACACAGCTGTCTGACATATGAATCATTGAAAATGGTGTTTGCTTTTTTTTTAATTGATTTTTTATTAGCCTTTCATATTCTATTGAACAATTGTTCAAAGGCTTTTAGCAAAGACGATTACAAGGACTTCATGTCTAGAATCTTAGTTAATTACTGCCCCAAATAAGAAGACTATTTAAAAAAACCTTAAAAACTCCAAGACTCTGGAATATAGATAATTATAGGAAAAAAATTGGAACAGACAAAGATCATTGATCAAAATAAAATGTTTGAGTTCTGGGGTATATAAAGATTAAGCATACCAAAAATAATTGATCAATTCAAGTTTATTGCACAAATATCATTGATCCTTAGAAATGGTTGTATTTTGTTATTCAGAGTTGTCAAATGGCCTGATTCAAACTCATTCAGATCAGTTTTTCAGTAGTTCATTTGCTCCAGTGGAAATACGACTTATGTTGTAACTGATCCCCAACTGGTACCTCAGCCTGAGTAGCCTCTACAACCATACCTTCCCATCACAAACTCAGTAAATCTGTAATATTTTGTCATACCTCTTTGCAAACATTAACCAACGAAAAATACTGTAATAGATGTGTTTTATAGACTCCTATCAGACACTTTGTTGATGAATGCCATAGAAAGCTTATAAATTGAATGACTAAAATGATTTGTCTGTGAAAATTGGTAAGTATTTCTGGTTTAAAAATAAATTAACATTTACATGATGCACAAACCCCTTGAATTTAACATTACAAGATTCAGGAATGGTATCAAGAAGACTGATTTCTCTCCTCTAACTATAGATTCAGTACAGCACAAGTAATAGCATCAGTGTAAACTACTCTGCACTCCAAGTTGACCTGGAGGAACTGCCTTTATGGGTGCCACTCTACTCCCCAACAAGGGTGTTAGTTGTAATGGCAGACTTTGTGATGTGGTCAGGAATGGAACAGAGACTAGCAATCTCATCTCACATAGGTCTGCAATAGCCATCGGATGGCAATACCTTTTGGTCATTAGAATTCAGCTGGGCTTGAAGTTGTGCCCTAGAGAAAAGTTCATATGATGTTACTAGCTTTCTGATCTAGCCAGTGCCTGCTGGTGACCTTGTTCATTGGTTGATGAGCAATTAATTTCAGTGTGGTTGGTTAGTAAGTTAATTAGTTGGTTAGTTAATTAGTTAGGCATGGTTGTACCTGAACAGGCTTTATGGTTAAAGGAAACCCCAGTCCTATCAGGTGAGAATGAAATTGTATGCCCAATGATTTAAACATTATTATACCACAGGTCACTGCATTTGAGTCCATTGAACTCAAACCTAGGATGTTCTTATATGTCTGACAAAGTCAAAGACAGCTGGTTTCACCAGAGTTCACACTTTTTTTTTAGTTGTTCTTTCTTTCCATTTATAATCATAACACTATGGTGTTTTGAGCTCAGGAAGAAATGAAAAGGTCTTACCATGGCTGATTTCAGGGAAGAATTCTCCCCTCTGTGTGGTTCTTATCCATACTTCCCAATCCCTGTGGTTATTCTGGACTCCTTCAATAGACATAATTCCTATTGTAGGGGTCTTCTAGCAGTTCAGCAAGAGGAGACTATACAACAAAGCAGTGCAGTTCCAAACAAGGATCAGGATTCAAGCATACAATCAAAACCTATAAAATGCTGTATTTACATAGACTAGGTTATTTTTCCAGGCTGCCAGAAAGACTCTGTTGTCAGGACCCAGTTCCCCAGCCAGTTAGCAAATAGTGAAAGCTGGTCTGGCAAGGTGACCATTTCTGTGGAGATGAGATAATGACTGGCCATTCATGCCAGCTCCCTGTTAGAAAGACAGCTCACAAATCAGGGAAAATATTAATTTGAAACCCCCGGGAGAGGTGAACTCTTTACCGTGACTATCACACTTGGAACTGGTTCATCTTTGTGTGTATGTGTGTATGTATGCACATGTGTGTGGATGGTATTTTCCATCCTGCATTAATTAATATTTTCATTCAATTTATTAGACCTTTTCCAAAAATCAGAAAGTTGCTATAATCAGCCAGGAATTGGCAAAGACTAGTAGGAATTTTATTTCTGTAAGCTTTGATTGTTAGCATGCCATCTGCCTGCAATACTGAAAACTGGATTGGTACTCATTATGAATACTGTCTAATTCATAATTAATCCTGAAACCTGTATGCTGACACACATCATCATATACACACCCTCAGTACTATTATGTAGCTTTTTATAGACATGTCTGCTGAAGATCTTAAAGCTTTTCATGAAGGCAGGTAGGTGTAACGGCAAGGACAGAGAAGAAGGAGAGATGAAAAAGTACAGAGGGGAATTTAGCTCTTTGATGTCTCCCCACCCCATCCTCACACTCCAGTTCAACAATGAGCTGCTCATGAGGCTGCAGGTAATGGCAAAAGAATATAAGAGAGAAATCAGCATTACTCATGCTTGCTTGGGATCAGCTACCATCTAATTTACAGTCATAAAAAGACATACTTTAGCTCAATCTATAGGTATGGACTTCATGCAGGAGCCACTGAGTGACACTCTATGGCCTGTTCATCCAGAAGAGTGGACTAGATCATCACAGTGGTCCTTTCTGGCCATGAAATCTGTAAATATATAAACTAAGTCTATTAACCTTGAGGTCCTTTCCATCCCTGCCTGAATTCTTTAGAAGCTTTTCCCTCCTTTCCCCATCTTTGTTAAAACTGTAGGCCCCATCTTTCTGGCTGTTACACTAGTTGATATTTTCTTTGGAGCTGCTTACTTAAAATGTCAGATACATTTCTATGGGATAATGTGGACTCTTACAGATTCAACAAGGACTCCAATGGGCTTTGGATCAAGACCTTGGAAGAGTTCTATGGTATCTTTTAATAATGGCCCCAGATCCTACAGTTTGCAACAGTAATTGTTTGGCCATGAGAAATTTCTGTTCGACACTACAGTATTTTTAAAGGTCCTGTCCTATCCCACTAGGGTAGGTAGCTAACCTCAAGTTATCCTCTGTTCCTACCTGGAATGGGGTGTAAGTGACAGGGATCAAAATAAACACATGCACACAAACACACACACATGTTTAGGGCTTGTATTCTTGAGATACCCAAAGGCTGTGCCTAGCTCTTCTATAGCATTAGTCATCTGCAGACTTCAAAGAATTTTTCAATGGATGTCAATGTTATTGTTCCTTTTTATAGATGAAGAAATTGGGTCTCAGAAAAGTGGAGATAGTTGGCTAAGGTCAATCTATAAACCAGTGACAGAGCCAGGGATGTACATATTTCTTCAAGAAGTCTTCAGCAAGCTGCCTGACTTTTTTGGGCCAGGTTGCACTCCTCATCAGGTTTTGCCTATCAGGTCTTATCTGATCTACAATTTTTCTGACTGAGATTCAAATCCCATGTCAAGCATTCTGTCAGCTTCATCCAGCACAAGGTAAGTACACTTCCTGAGATTGATCTTCCCAGTTTCTAAGAAGTCTATGAGCCTTTCAGGCATTATAATCACCATACCTCTTCTAAGTCACGCATCTGTGGTCCTTTTGAAACGCCACCATAAATACACTTGGACTTCAAACAACATGCTCTACTATATTCAGCAGTCACTTGCTGCACTTGTTGAGCCAGTTCTTGAATTGGTGCCAGAACAAAACAAATAGGCCCATCTCTATGCTTTAGGAATGGCTGATGATTTATATGCAGTATGGCAGACAACAAGTAAGATCGTGTTTTCCCTGATCCAGTCTGTGCTACTCCAACCATATCCAATCCACTCAAGGCAACAGGTCATCCCTGGGCTTGAATAGTAGCTGGTTCAGAAAAATTCTGCCTCTGATTTACCTTCATAACATTTGCAGGAAAGTTAGCTTCATAAAAGTTTATGAGCCATTTTGGATAGGTATGGTCCTTAACTGTAATTTCTTTGCTTACTCTGTATTGTTCAACTTCTTGTGCAGTACGCCTGTTACATAAATTTCCAATTACTTAAATCACAAGCAAGACTTTATAAGGGAGGAGAAGGCAAGATGCTGCGTTTATTGATTAAATGTTTAATACAAATACACACTGTAGTGGGGGGAGACAGAAGCCCCCCTCCCAGCATGTATCGCTTGATGAGCCCCAATTCTTACCACAGGGGCTTGGATGAGCAGCAGCTGGGGGAAGATGCCGATGCAGGCTCGATGGCTCCGCAACTGCCTGATCCTGCTGATTGGTGATCCACAGCGGTGGAGCCTGGGAGCAGTGTGCGCTGCTCAAAAGGCAGCTGGGGAGACACCCAGCTGCTGGGAAGGAGAGATGGAGGCTGCTGGCATGAGGGGGGCTGGGGAGCCGACAGGGGAGCAGTGGGATGCCAGCGGAGAGCCCTGGATGGTGGATTTGAGCGGAGAGGAGCAGAACGCCATCAGGGAGAAGCAGGATCCCAGTAGGGAGCTGCAGGCGGTGGAGCCGGGTAGGAGTGGAGGAGCAGGGCTCAGGGTGAGAAGCCCCAGTGTCTGACAGGGCAGCTAGACAGAAAAAACCCCAGGGTGGAGCTCAAGGAGCTGGAGTTGGCCAGAGAGGAGCAGCAGGGAGAGGAACGTTGTCCCCACACTCGTGGGCAAAGATCAGGCTGTGTGGGAGCAGCCATATACCCGGTGGGGAAGGGCAGTGAGTGACACCAAGACTTGGTGGGCAGATGAGTGAAGGAAGAGGAGCAGGCAGCAACTGGCCCAGAACCTGGCAGGAAAGGGGCAACTCCCACCCATTGGTGGGAACAGCATTGACTAGCTCCCAAGCTGCAGGCCTCCTGGAAAGAGTAAGCGGAGGGATCAATGTTGAGTCTCTTTCTCTCCCCAGGGAGGCAGAAGGGTCTGGGGAGCTGGAGTCCCCTGTACTCCATCAATAGACTGCTAATGCCTTCACAGGGAGTGAAGGACCTTTTGAGTTATTGTCACCCCAGGCTGGGGTGTGCTTAGTTTGTCCGCGGGTTGACCTGAAGGTTAAGGATCAGTCCTGTGGTGATTAATGGCCAGACACCCTACCCTGCTAAGGGTGAGCATCGTGGGTGAGGGGAGATCACACCGGGGTAAAGTACAAGGAGGCTGAGCTCTCCCAGGCCGTGGCTGTAGTTAGGGTAGGGTAAAGGTGAGGTTTTGGAGCCCCATGAAGAAATACCCAGGTCTGCAACCCCACTGGAACCACCTACAGGGAACTGCCTCCCCCATCTATCAACATTAAAGTCCTGGCAGGAAAATAGGGGCAGTGCTCAAAACCATCTAGGAGGCCCTAAGGTGTGGTCTCACTCTGACATCGCTAGGGAGGATGGCACCAACCAAGAAGGGGCCAAAGCCATACAACACCTATCAGACCCCCCCCCCCATATTCATACATCAGTTTCTGTTCTGTGCTGGTATACATTACCAGTTTTATTGGTGCTCAGATCAGCTTAATGGCCAGCCAAATTGATCTAAGTGGGAGCCAGGCTCTTGCCGATTCATCTTGTTAAACGAACCGATGCTCCAGGATGACGTTCAGAACAAGACCCAAAATCGATATGTCTTGCCTCATCTTTTAGAGCCTTGTTAGTTCACCCAGTCTTCTGGGCTTTTGCTGGGTTATCACTGTGTTCTTTCTTGAAGGTTGATTGCTGTTGTTCTCTCGCTGTTCTAGGGCAGATTTTTCTTGTTTGGTCTTTTATCTGTCTGCATTCTTCAGCCAGTCACCAGCTGATGTTTTCCTTTTCCACAAACACACTCTCACCTATACAGCAAAAGAGTAAAAGGTTCAGCACTTATGTCAAGCTACAGATCAATATAAAATGGAGTTTCTTAAGACAATGCAAAACTCAAGAAAATACATAAGATTAAAAGCAATAGGCAAAAGTCTACTTCCATGTTATTTATCTAACATCAAGCTGGTATTTATGTTTTTTTGTATAACATGCCTAGCTACACTGGGATGTTCTTGATAAAAATTCATCTCAAATTTGGGCAATTCATCCAAGTTCCATTTCTTTTTGGTAAGTTTCTCCCTGGGGTTTCCAAATTTCTTCCTGATTAGTAGGCCACCTCTACTTCCACCAAAGCGAAAGGCTCTAAACCCTTGGTCCCCATCGCTGGAGTACCTGGGCATAGTGGTGCTGCTGGAGGAAGCAATTTTGCTGGTTAACAATGACATCAATGGAGAAGAAAAAGATCCTGGTCTGCCAGCGGGGACCAATGAATGGGGAGTGTCTGGCCGGCTGGATGCTAGTTATATAGCTGGTGCTGTGAGGCATACTGGGAGCCAGCTCATGAAAGCCAGGAATATAATCAGGTCTCCTGAGTTCCTGCTCAGGATGGGAATTCCTGGAGCTTCTGCTCCCATGTGTCTTTCAAAAGGGCCTCATCAGCTACAAGGCTGAATGTTTCCACAAAGCACATATTTCACACCATCCTAGTGGTGTTGCCAAATATTGTGCAGGGGAAATATGTACTGGAAGGGACTTGAAGGGCTGTCTTTTCCAACCTCCTAAACAGATGCAAGGTTCACTGTTCCTAAACCATGCCAGACTGATGTCTGTCCAGGTTATTTTTGAAAGCTCCAATAAAGGCGACTCCACACTTCCCTGGGCAGCTTGTTCCATTGTCCTACTGATCTTACAGTTAGGGAGCTTTTTCTGAGATCTGATCAACCATAAATCTGAATTGCTGCAGTCCATTGCCTTATGTCCTGCCCTCTTTGGCAAAGGAGAACAATTTTTCTCCTCTTTATTCATGGAAACCTTTCAGATATTTGAAAAGTGCTGCTATGTCTCCCGTTAAGCTCCTTTTCTCTAGGCTAAATATAGTTAGTTTTCTATCTATACATAGATTGAAAACCATATAAATAGACAGATAGATATATACCTGCTGTTGTGATGCAGGGGATTTAAAATACCTGCCTTGACATTAACCTAATTACACACCCAGTATAAAGCAGCAAGCTGGCCCACTTCCTCTTCCCATCTGTAATCCATTCTTTCATCACCTCCCACCCTTTGTCCCAAATGAATACAACTTGTTCCAGAAGAACATAGTTAAATGCAGGGAGGGAGAAGTGTATATAAATAAATGTCACTACACCATAGTTCTCTGGCTGCCATGCCTTATATTGCTGTTGCTTTCATTTTGTCTTCTTTCCAGTCTCCTCCTCTTATTGTCTCCCATTGCTTCTCTGTTTCCCACACTTCCCTTTCTTTCTCCTCCTTCGTGTCTAGCTTGTTTTCTGTGCTCCTGTGATGGCACTTTTCTCCTTGCAAAATTATCCTTGTATTTGAGAAGGCAGAAGAGCACCATCCCTGTTCTGTTCTGCTTTCACCTTGGCCCGTTGTCTCTTTCCTCTGTTCTGTTGTTCCATCCCTTTTCCCACCTGGGTCTGCTGCCCTTTCCTCTCTTTCTTCTTCCTCTGTTTTGTTTTTACCCCTGGCTTTACCTCACTTGCTCCCCATGGGCGCTCTTCCTTGCTCTTTCCTGTTGCCCTCTCTCTCCTGGCTGTTCCTTCCCCTCCTAATGGCATTCTCTCTTACTTGTTCTTCTTTTCCCCTCCTCCTATGTGCCCACCCAGTCTGTCCATTCTCCCATTCTTTCCCCTCTCCTTCCTTTTACTTGTTCCCATTCACTGTTGCTCCAGTTCTACTTCCTTTTATCACAATGACTTGGTAAGTTGCCCCTGTAAGCAGATCATTTTGCATAACCAGACACCCTGCTAAAGAAAAGTCTTGGTTTTGGAGAACTACAATTAATGGACATCTCAGAGTTTGGCATGATGCATATTCCTACATAAGGAATATTCATTTAAACAAAGGGAGCCACTGTAATACATTCTTCACATGAGGCTAAATTATATATTTCCTCATGAAAATTGTTGTTACTTTAAAGTTGTTCAGGTGCACTTTCCATTGATCCAGTCACAGAAATTCAAGGAAATTGCCACTGCAGTGGTCTTCATTACCACACAGAATGACCTATATCTGCTCGCTTTCCCATCCAGACCTCAAAATGTCCACATACAATCACAGACTATTTGCAGCAGGCTACCTTTCATATTCATCATTCAATGTTCCTGATTTCACAAGCCAGTGTGACGGTTTAAATTCAGCCTCAAGCGGATGAAATTATAGTAATGACAGACACATTTCCCCCATGACAGACAATGTGTTCTTACTGCAAGCCAAGGTAATAGTCAAGTGCAGGGTGCCTGAGTGTTACTTAGACTAGGAATTAATTGTATGCATTGTGGGTGCTTGCTTGGAGGAAGCTCGAGGCTGTGCCCTGTTCCTAGGCTGGGTAGTGTGTAATTTACTGATAGGTAATCCATCAGCCTGTGAAGGAGGGGAGATGTAGCAATGGCCCTAACAGGAAGTCTCCTTTTGCCAAAGAGCCACAGGAGGTTTATCTAGTGCAGTGGTTCTCAACTGTTTTATACTCCAGGCATTCTTCAGAAAACACCAGGTCTTAGCTTTTATTTGTTATTTTTTAACTAGAGAAAAGCAGTAGTTCAATTCTTCTATTGCAAAGGGCCCAGGAAGGCCACAACGGGTCAGAATGTGTTAAACACTATGGATTCGTATTTTAAATTGCTGGGTTCATCTTTTGAATCACTTTTGCATACCTAACAGTGCTAACATTGTGTGCCCCCTATGTGGCACCCTTGACAGGACCTCAAGGCACCTAAGAGTGCTGCAGCGCCTTGGTTGAGAATCACTGGTCTGGTAGGCAAGGCTCCCTCTACCAGGTGCCCCCTTCCCACCTAAGCTTGCCTTCACTTCCCTGTAGCACAGGGGAGCCCCACAATTTGGCAGCAATATCCCCACTTATTCCTTCATCCCCTCTAAACTGTTGTATTCCCTCCATAGATTCATAGACATTAGGGTCGGAAGGGACCTCAATAGATCATCGAGTCAATAGATCATTCGCCTTTCATTCTTTAATGCATCTGTAGTCTGAAGGCTTCAGTGACTAACAGTGGGCATGTCTATGCTTTCATTAATGGGCCTTAGATATTGTGCATTTAGTTTAGTACTTCCTTAATAAAGTACTAACTAAATATGCAGTACCTAAATTTACTATGCAGTAGCATTGGTACATGGTTATTTAGTGACACTTACTGCGCAGTAGCCTAATTATACTGTACAATAGGTTATTAAGATGGGTTTTGCCATGACATGCTATTGCACAATGTTATTTGGCTAATGTGCTATAAGCATCTCATGTAAACATGCACTCTGAGAACAAAACAACTGCTTTCTGTGCCTTCTAAGAAACTTAAAGACATAATACACAAAGCCAGGACAGCTTCAAAAAGACCAGAGGCTGGACCTAGAGCTAGTTGAGAAGTTGAACTTCCCAGTATCAGACGGTAAAAGGATCTCAATTAAATAGCTCATTGTGTTTTATGGGGGAAAAACGGTGCATTGGCTAATATTTTCTCCTAAAGGTCTCAAAGTTAGGCATGTGTTTAAATACCTTGCTGAATCAGTGGTTATCAGAATATGATTAGGTGCCTCAAGGTCATTCATTTAGCTGATTTCCGTTGGAGCTGTTTACAAATGTGGAAATTGCTGGGTTTGGCTTCATAAAAGATAGAAAAATTGGTAGCAGAAGGGATTCTCAAAAGGGCAAATTAAAGCAAAGGAAAGCAAGGGGTGTGAATTAAATGATCTGCACTGGAGTCTTTTCCTTTCCAAGACTGCAGTGAGTGGAAGGGTATTTCCTGGGGAGAAGAATGTCATATTTAGAAGTGTCTTTCCTCTGTTGACACAGAGATGAAACTCCTGCAAAGCTGAAATTTGCCGCAGAGAACAAAGTTGGAGCAGAAATGAGCAAGCATGTTTTTCCAAATCATGTTGTTTCACATGCATCAGTGTAATTCCTGCAAAGGAAGAAACATGGACTTATTTATCCCATAGTTCAGAGACTGTTTTGGTCATTGCCAGAACGATTTCTTTTCGTAAACCTGTTTATTGATTTTTTTGCATGAGAAATAGTTTTTCTGTATGGCATTGTCACTTTCCTTCTCTGTAGGTCAGAGGTACTTGAGACAGAGCAGAAGCTTTCTACTGCAGAGAACACTTTTGAATTGCTTTCAAGACAGTCCTTGGCCAATCCTGGCATGGTGGCCTCAGCCTGCAGACAGATTTCCTACTCCAGGAGGACAGATCAGCTTAATGCAGAGTTCTTAGTGACAGACAGAGGGGTACAAAACACAAATTCAAGGAAATGCTTACACCTTTCCTTCCCAGAAAAATACTCTTGCAGATGATCTGTCAACCACTACCAGAACCTCCTGGGGCTGCGCAAGCAGGCCTGAGACTCACATTTCTCATAGACCTATGGACCAGTATTTTTGCTGAGACTCCCATCCTTCAAAGACAAATTATTCCTGCCTATCACTGTCACAGCAGTAGAACCTGGACTGGCTTAGGGGAGGCGGAAAGGTCGTATGATAATTCCCATCTGTAAATAGCACATATTACACAGAAAATGCCTATGTGTGTGCGGCCTTCAGGTCCTCCCAGCCTCCTGCTGTACAAGTGGAGACCAGATGCTACCTCCAATGATGGGTTTGGATCAGTTTACCATTCAGTTTATGTTTTCAAGACTATTTTATTAAAGAAAAGCCAAGAAGTGTAACACAAATTTCTCTGTGTTCCCAGTTCCTCTGAATCTGGCAGTGGAGTCATGAGCCTGTATTTGTTGGTTTCAAGTGTTTTGAAGACCATAAAAAGAGCTTTTTCAGAACATTTCACCTTTATAGTCCTTGAAGCTCACAGGTGTGTGTCAATGGGAGACTCCGTGTGTATGTGTGTGTGTGTGTGTGTGTGTGTGTTTTGATACTGTTTGTTACACAGTGAAGGACTAGCTTCTGTGTGTTGACCCTGAGATGCACTTCCAGTGAATATGGGAATGTTCATATTTGGGTGTTTGGGTTACTTTAGTAGAAATACTGGGGCCATTTGCACAATTCAGACCCAAATACTCAGTACACATGAAAAGAACATGCAAGCATCATGTATGGAATGTGCAAGAGTGTCCTTCCCCTGAGCCAGTCCTAGCATGTTTCTTGCCTTAATCCTCCAATAATAACTTATTTTTGCACTAAGGCTCCTGTCACCAGCGAGTGAACCTTGCCCTGTTGCTGCGGTGGCCCCCCCTGCTCTTGGGGTCAGGATCTGTGGTGATGCTTCAGAGGCATTCTAATTATTAGCAAAATGCAGCATCTCTGTGATATCCCATCAGTCCAGAGACTCCATTCTGAGGCCAGGAAATTCCCATAATTAAAGGGTCTGCTGATCTCTCCCTCTCCAGAAAAAGACATTTACTAATTACATCATTTTGATGTATATGATACCCAAACCAAACATGTTATAAATTAGCAAATGCTCATTTGTTTCATGAAAAGTATTGTTCTTTTTTTATTCAATGACCTTTTTGTTCTTCTACATCCTGGACCAATCAAGTGCCATGGCAGTAGCTGAGTCCTGAGCACAGACAATAGCTTATTCCGTCTATTCTGTTCAGATGACTGTAGCAATAGGCAGTCACTTTGTCATGTGGAGACTGGAGGTTGTTTAAAACCGTTTTTCCCACCATTTAGAGAGAGTCTGAATCCTGAGAGGAAAACCCTGTCATAATAATAATAATAATCCAGAAGTTAGAGCTCATTGAAGTTTTTTCAGCTTTATGATTTGGGTGGGGTTGGAATGCAGCCCTCCCCGGATGAGGCACCATTTAATTTTGGAGGTATAGTATGCACTGGCATTTTGTGTGTTTCTGACAGAAGTTCTTTCAGTGACTGCTCTCATAGTCTGTACACCAAACATGTAGTCCGCACTGATGTAAGGACTCCAGGATCTGACACTGGTGTGATGGTTATGATGTAGAGTATAAGCTCTCTCAACTGGGAATGTCTTTCTATTGCATGTGTAGAGAATGGCCCGGCACAGTGAGACTCTGCTTCTTGATTGGGTTGCCTTTGACCTGTTGTCATTGAAAGAAATAATCATGGGCCAGAGTCTTAAGACTGCTTCAGTCTTTTGGCACTGCTCAGACAATGCAGAGCTGTGTCTCACTTCTGTGAAATTGGAGGGGCCAGCTTCTGCATCAGCCACCTAAACCTAGTGCTGGAGTTGCACTGGGGAGAGTGTGGAGGGGCACAGGTAAGGTGGGGAGAAGCTCTTAGGGATCTTATACCAATGGCATCCATTGAATCACCCCATGGCTGCCCTGACGCACACCCAGGCTGCAGATGTTCTCTTCTGCTGAGCTGAGTTTGGATGCTAGGGTGAATCAAGCTCTGGAATATTACAGATGGAGAAAATGAAATGCAGGAGACCTGAATCCCCACAGATTCAGACTTCATTAAGTCTTTTCACCCTGTGCATATAGTATACAAATTTTTCTTGCAGTGTAAGAGGTTTCTAGTTTGCCAGCCCAGTTTGCACCTGTGTAAATGATGACATACATTGTAGGTTCAATTTTACTGAAGAATCAGCTCCAGAGAAGTGAAAATAAAAGACTCAGAGTTGTATGGCACACTGGTACCAGTGCTGATTTGCAATCCTGTCATCACTCAGCTAGGCGGGAGTACCAGCCACGGGCCATATACAGGCCCTGAGTGCATGGAGTGCAAGTTTGAACCAGGACTTTCAACTCAAAGCTGGAAGGGAACTTGACAGAGTAGTGGGCACTACACAATAGTATGATAGGAAGTAACAAAAGAATGGGTTAAAAGAATACAAGTAAATTAAGTCATCATTTATTTAAAGGAACACAGAGGACCTACTGTGCTGCAGACATTCTTCTTCTGACTATTGCAATATGAATTAAATGGGAGTTGCCTATATTAACCGGCATTAAGATAGAGCCTAAGGATTTCACTGGCATTGTCCAGTAGGCATCACACACTGTCCTTCCTATTAATCCCCTTGGAAGCTAGTATGTACTGTTCGAAAGTGTTTATCTGCCAGCTTTTAAAAAAGACGTCAGAATATTTCCCTCCTTATTTATGCTCCATCTTTTCTCACAGTCCAGTTATTTATGACATCATCACTCCTTCCTCCTCAGCCCCAGACACAGTGTTTCTTTGGCTACAATTTCCTGAACAAGAATTTCCAGTTTGCATTGTTGAGAAAAAAAAGTGGTGGGGAAGAGGGGGAGGAGAGGGCTTTGCTTCTTGTGGAAATATTAAATGAGAAACACAGATATGGCAAACTCAGATACACACACACACACACACACACACACACACACACACACACAGACGCACATGCACACAAATAACAACCACCAAGGGTTTTATAATTAATTTAATATCTGTTTAGGAAAGGGTTCCTTTTATGTTGGACTGGCTCTTTAAGTGGCTCAAGAAGTATGAAAAACAGGAAATCAAACTGCCTCATTAGGAATTGACTCCGCTCAGTAATTAGTAGCTAGAAAACAAAACAAGGAAAAGCAGGTGGTGAGTGAACTGAAGGCAGGCAACTATTTTATGATTTCAGTGCTCATTAGGGTAACAAAATGATTTTTTTTAAAAATGCTGCTTCCATGGTTAAGATGCGTGAGAAGCATGATTTGAATTTATACATGTTTAATGGTAAAGTGTGCTTGCTTGAAATCAGCCTTTGAGTTTTGGCTGATCTGTAGTCTGGAGTTTAATTAGACAGCATTTTTCTCTATTTTAAAAGACTCTGCTCTTTAACATCCACTGACCTCCTGCTAAAATCAAGTTAAAAGTAATTAGTGAGTGATACCATACTTTGCTGATACAATCAGATGAGATAACCTCAGACAGTAATATCAATTATAGTTCCTAACAATAACCTGAGCTAGGCAAAGTTGCAAGTCATTTCCAGCAATATCTTTTTTATACTTTGAAATGAATTGCATCATGCTGGAGTCCTTTTTGGTGTTTGCTTTCTGTCAGCACTTCCTTGATAAGTGTTTTACTCCCACGTGATTCTGCAGAAGCTATGTTCTAAAATGCAATGCACAAACATTTGCAGAAAATGAATTTTAAATGTGAAACTGCAGCTAGACATGTTAGAAGTGCCTGCACAATACACGACAATAACAGTGCTTCGTGTAACGTATCTGATTCAGCACTGCTAAACTGCACATCTCAAATAGCAAATACTCATGGAGGCCAGATACAGACATTACACTTTTACCAGCATAAGCGATCAGAAACTAGTCTATGCCAGTAACAGAACAGAAGTTTGACACACAAAACTGATCTACACCCACAACAGAACATAAGTTTGGTACATATAGACAGGTTTAAAACTGGCGGAACCTGGCCTAAGATTTGCTCCCTGTACCAAAGGGCGTATGTGTGTTCTGGTCGCTACTGATCTAAACTATGCTGCTTACAGAAAACTACTTAAAGATAATTCCACCTTGAGCTTTTTAAATGTCTCTACCTAGCTGGGGAGTGGTTCTTAATTAAGCCACAGATTTACCAAAAAAAAATAGAAATAAAAAATGGCCCACAAAATCATCAAACATTTTGTATGAAGAATAACTGAGGGAAACTGGGTGCGTCTACATGAGATACTTTACTGAGCATTAAACTAATCTAATGCATGGTAAAATGTCACTGTCTACACATGCACAGTAATTACTGTTCAGTAGATTAAACTAATGTGCTGTTTCCTAGTACCTGTAGATACAGGTACTAGATATTGGCACATTAAACTAATATGCTGAAGAGCATGCGTAGACACTGACCCAAAGCAAATTGCTCCTAGTCAGCCTAGGAATCAGGGGGCCACAGGGGGCAGGGAGAGTTGTCCTGGCTCAGTGGGACACTGTCTGCTATCTGGAGATTGGGACCCATCCCAATCTCTATGTGACTGGGAGAGCTGCCTGGCAGCTGGAACAGCTCTCCCCCACTCTGCAGACATTGGAACCAGCCCTTGTGCTCTCTGCCAGTCCAGGGCTGGCACCTGGAGGAGCCTGGAGCTCCCTGTGGCTGCTGTACAGGGGACAAGCAGGGCAGGAGTAGCCCTAGACTGAATTGCTTCTATTGGGAACAAATTTGCTCCCAATGGGCACACATTCAGATAAGTGTGGGGGTGCAGTTAATGTGCCTGAATTTTCTGTGCAGACAATTCAGGCACATTAAATTGCATAATTATTATAATGATTATTTACATGCTGTGTATTGTTAAGTATCCTATTAGGATATACTATGTTTTGGTAAAAAAAAAGATCCATGATGAGACTGGTGGGTTTGCGCTTTGCAATACAGATGTTAAGATATAGATTAGCATTACTTAGGAGATTGTTTTATGGTGATTGATTTAAGTAGTATGTTTTATCGCTAGACAGATTATTCCATCTTACGCTAGGTCAGCCTAAATGACTTGTATTGCAGCAGGATCACAGAGTGGAGTTATTCAATGTACACTGCTACATGCTCTGTGGTGTAAAACCAGTGGGGAGAACCAAAAACTCACTTGAAGCCAAGGGAGTTTTTACTTGTGTGGAGATGTAAGGAAGATAAGACTCAGCCCTTCGTGAGGCCAAGCCAAGCATGGCCATGTCACTATGGCAAAGTATGTGATAAACAACAGTCGCCTAGGTTAGTCATGAAGTCAGGGCAATAGGCCTAGAAAGTGATGGTGGCTGTTGTGGGAGTAGAGTGACCAAGGGAGTGTGGGGGGAAGAGTGGAGAGAATGGGAGTTGCTAGGTCAGTTCTGAGATATTAGGGAGTCCCCATGCACTGGGAGAAGCCTCTCCTAGATGAATCTGGGGAGTTCAGGGCTGTTTTGTACCCTAGGGGTGGTCCATGATTGTTTTGTTTCAACTACTGTTATCCAATTTACTCCTATGGAGAGGGTCCAAATAAGGCATTAGGAAGCACAGAACTAAGGCTTGAGTTGCACCTTAACTACAGGACTTTGAGGGCATGTCCAGATGAGTGCAGATGTGCAGTATGCAGTGCCGCAGACCCATTTGTAGCACCACACATGTCACACATGCAAGTATGGGGTAGGGAGGAAGGAGGGTTTAACACCAGGAGATTCCGGCGTCAAAAAACTCACATCTTAAAAAAGTAGAGCGGCCTATTGCTGGCACAGCTGAGTGAGGCCTGTTGTTGCACCACAAAGGAGCTTTTGCTGGTCTGAACTGAGATGCGTTGTAGGGGGCAGGAAGAGGAGGGAGTCAGACATGCTCTGTCCACTCTGTGTCTGGCTTCTAGCTAACACTTTGAAACCTGCCTTTTCACAGGTTCACAAAATCCACCTACAAAAATCACAGCAGAGGTAATGTAGGTTGGAGATAAGGAGGCACTTTCTAACTATGAGGGTGGGATGGTTTAGTCAGGGATGATCCTGTTTTGAGCAGAGGACTGGACTAGATGACTTTGTGAGGTCACTTCCAGCCCTGTGCTTCTGTGTTTCTATAAAAAAATACATCCAGGACCCTTATAGGACCATTCCATGTAAGAGTGCCCTGTTTCTCCCAATCCCTCCTCAGTCTCTGATATCACTTCTCATTCTGTGTGGAGGCACATCTGACATGAAGTTTCTGGCAGAGGAGAAAACGAGGGGGAGTACTTACCCATCAACAGTGTAGGGAAAGCACTAAACTTCAGTGGAACATCTCCAATACAATGGAGAGGCTCTATAAAGACTTGCTTCTCTCAATGAAGTGTGAGACTCATGGATATTTTGTGGTGCTTTTTGTGCCACTAGAAACCACCTTTTTGAACAGAGGAATGTTGTGTTAGCAAAGAAGTTCAGATAATTAGAACACACAATGACTCATGGATCTCCCCTTAGTGGAATGACCTGGAGAACCAGTGGAGTGTGCCTGACTGAGTTTTCCTCTGCCATGGTTTTGCCTTTGGTTAGTACTTTGTAGTCCTTTATCCCTATACATTACACATTTGCTAAAATCTTAGGAGCTGCCTTAGTAGCATCCTGACCCATGATCTGTTGATATTTGTTATTAATGCTTGAGCTTGGCAAATAATCCATCCTTGTACGTTGACATTGCTAATGAATTTGTTTTGACCATGATTGCATCTGTTGACAGATCACTTTCTGCAAAAAAATCAAAGAATTGAATTTTACCAACATAAATATTTCTGGGGAATGGATTGT
This sequence comes from Caiman crocodilus, assembly GCA_030014935.1. NCBI lineage: Eukaryota > Metazoa > Chordata > Crocodylia > Alligatoridae > Caiman > Caiman crocodilus. Next base: position 60,890,822 of record JAGPOW010000304.1, on the reverse strand, counting down.
ATGGCTCATGAGCAAGCGTTCTCAGAAGCCAGTGTTGAAACTGACATATGCAAAAATTTGACCTGGTGCTGCTTACATACCAAGTTAGTCAGAGAACAGAAACAATTCCACAGTGATTTAACCACCCAAGTCCAGGTCAGCAGCAAATTTACAGGTAGGGTATCTAAAAGAAGATATGGTAGAATGGCACCAGAGACTAAACAGTTCAGAGCTATGAGCCCTTATAGGCCACAACCTACTTTGTCAGGTGCTATGAATAGACCAGCAAAATGCAACATCTCTGCAATATCCCATTCATAGCTTCTGACAAAGTAGATTGTGGCCTATGAAAACTCATGTTTCTCTGAATTATTTAGTTTCTGAGGTGTCACCCTTCCCTATCTTCTGCCTGACTTCAGCCTAATGCAGCTAATCACATCACATCTCCAAACAGGGTGTCTGTGATTCAGGAGGTCCCTTTCAGCCCTGTTTCCCTAGAGTCAGTCCAGAAACTAGATTAGAAGAGATTTTCACTGAATAAATTCAAAGAACATATGTGGAACCTGAGGAACCATAAAACTACCAGCAGCAAAAGACACCCAAAAATATCAAATACGTTATTCACTTTGAATAATTTGCTCAGCTCTAATAATTGCCAACAGGCAGGGTTAATGCTTGGCATTTTTTTTTGTATCTGGGTAGCCAAAACATATATTTAGTGATGTGTGTGATGCCATGTTATCATTATCTGATCGTGATTTTTGAAGATGGATTTTGTGAATCTGTGAAAAGGCAGGTTTCAAAGTGTTAGCTAGAAGCCAGACACAGAGTGAACAGAGCGTGTCTGACTCCCTCCTCCTCCTGCCCCCTACAATGCATCTCAGGTCAGACCAGCAAAAGCTCCTTTGTGGTGCAACAACAGGCCTCACTCAGCTGTGCCAAGCAAGAGGCCTGCTATTTCAGTCTGAGGGATCCCACATGTTGGTGGATTGTATTGGTTTTGTGATGTCCCTGAGTGGTTAAGCTGAGCCAATGAAAATCAGATGCTAGGAAGACAAGCGGTTTCTTGAGGTTTTTTTAAAGTGGGGGGAGGGGAGACTACAAAATGCTGCAAGGTTAAATAACATGTAAAATGTCCTTAATCTTGCACATGTCTTCCTTGTGTTCCCAAAACCAGAAGTGACCTGTAGAAAACTGAAAGAATTCTTTGCTTGCTGTGTATGCTTGTAAAAAAATCCAAAAAAACTTGTTACACAAAACATTGTTTTTTTCAATTTCAGGAAGTCTCTTGATGCCCTTTGGTTGATTTTGTTTTGCTTGTTATCGGGACAACTAATATTTTTTCCTGTTAGGAGAAAAAAAAAGATTTTCCCAAGCAGATTAAAGATGTTTTTTGAGTATATGAATGGTGACACAGTTCACTTTCATTGCTTTGTTTATTTTTAATAACAGAAAACACCTTAATTTATTGTAGCAAGACGTCCATCCTGGAGCAAACCTTGAACTGAATTTTCGCCTGTTTTTTTCACTTGTTTGTGATTACTTATCTAATAGACCTCTGCAGGTTTGTGAAAATATTCTATGTACTAAAATTTTGCCTCACGTTGTATTGGTGATTTCAGAAACAGGGAAAACAATGAAGTTTGTGCAAAATCTCCATTTTATATTGTGGGTTGGGACAATGGGTTAATTCAAGGCAAATTACAATTAAGCTTCTGCAAGAAAGGCAAATTCATCCAGCCCCAAGTCAAGATGTCCAGGCTTGTTCTTTTATTTAAGAAACCCCCCTCAGAAATGGGTTCAAGTCAGGAAGTTCTGGTCTGCAGAGGGGTAACTGTTTTCTAGCACACCTTGCACTCTACTGGCCATCGGGACACTTGAGAGCTTATTCCTGGCACTTCAGTTTATCATTCACCCCTTTGCAAAATGAGCTCAAGGCTTTGTGCCATCTGGATAGTGGTGTTCTACCACCACATTACACAGGTGTAAATGCACATATGAGCTGCAAGGCATTGGAGAATCAGGCCCACTGACTTATGTCCCTTTCTTGACTAGCTAACTGGTGTTGTGACCTTGACATGTTTAAGCTCTCTGTATCTCAGTTACCCTGTTCGTGAACTGTGGATACCTGGAAGCAGCATTCACTAAGTAGCTGAGCCAGGCAGTAGGGGCAGACTCATTGGCCAAATTGGTGAGGCAGGGAAGGAAAAGTCTTCCTGAGGACCTGGTGCATCTAAGGTCACCTACTCAAGGCAGTTATGCACCCTCTCCCTCCAGGAAAAGAGCACTCATCCAGACCCTCCTTGCCCCGCTATATGTGTGGTTCACACATAGCAGAAGTCATTTCTGCACTGCATAGAGCAGGTGTGTGTTGGTTCATCTTGTCCAATTGAGCTGACCAAGCCAACTCTGCTTCATGTATGGAACTTTGGTGGCTGATGAGGATGAAGCTTGCCACTTTAAGTTATAAGTGTTATTATTTGCATCCAGCCTGAAAACTCTTCAAAGACTGAGGTGGTTTGAACTTGGCTTTCTAGCATAGTCAATGGGAGGTGGGGAAAGCAGTGCAGAGAGAGCATGAAGTTTGAGGCTGGATCTGGCTTTGCCCATTTGTGCTACACACTCTCTCTCACTGTATCTCAGTTTGCTGTTGCTCAGTGATGATAAATATGACCATAAAAAGTGTGGGAGCTGAATACTGAACCTTGTTTGCTTTTAAGATGTTGATGGTCATAAAGCAGAGCCGATGCTAGGAAATGTGGTTTTCATGGAGGAATTCTTCTGGGAGGGCTAGTTAGTTTAATTTCTGACTTATAAACCACAGAATATGCCTATGAATCAGTTGAACTGCCTGGAAATAAATACACTGGAAAATATACAGGTAATGATGTTTCTTTACATAAAAGCCCAGAAGACAGGAAGGCTTTGTCTTTTGTGTCCTAAGTAATGTCTCACAGTGTAAGAAGGTTTCAGATTCAAAATTGTCTTTAGTAGAAAGCAGCTGACTTTGTGACACGCTGGTGCATCAGAAGAATTCAGCACTTAGTGGGTGTGTCTATAGATGTGTTTTAATGTGCAGAAACCTATTTTACTGCTCATTAGAGTGTCATGTCAAAAAAAGTGCTAATATGCTAATACATGGTAAAAATATGCTACTACACATTAAGCATCACTAAGAATGTGTGTGCTTTCACTACTGAGTGTTAGAGCGGCCTAATGCATGTTTATTTAGTACCTCACATTAGAGGTACTAAATTAATGAGCAGTAGCAAAAGCACATTAATGAATTTGTAGAGGTACCTAGTGAAAAATTCCAAAAATTAGAGGAGAGACTCTAGAAAAGACACATTAGAGAGCAGACCAAGAGGGAAACAGGTTCCTTTGCAATTTCTTTCCACGTTGAAACATGATGAAGTGGGATTCAATATAAACAGACCTTTTATGAAGGTCAAAGTCTTTTACCAGAGTGCAAGTGGGTTGTGCAGTGGGTGGTGAAATCACAGTAATGAGATTTGCACACTGCTGAAAATTATGGGAGAACATAGGATGTTCAGGTGGAATGTTTACTATTTGATCACCTACTTCCTTTCCCTTCCCTTTTCTCTGTGTTCTCAACCGAGCCTTTAGCTGAAATTCAGAGCTTCTCCCCATCACGTTCTGTTGCCACAAATGAGCCAATGAGGCATAACAGCTAAAAACAAAGTGCTGAAAACTATTTTACCCATATTATCTTCATTCAAATACATAAACATGCTTCTCTTTCTTTTTCAGTGCATCAATGTACTGCAGCATCAACATACTTTTTCAGTGGATCAATAATTCAGATATAAACATGCTTTTTTGCTGTTACTGGGCACCTACCTACCTACCTATTTTATAAACAGTGACAGGCAAGAGTGAATAGTTAGTCATAGATACAGATAATTAGAGACCTACTCAAATTGCAATTTCATGGGTTCACAGAAATCACAAAATCAGGTGATGACTATGAAATCCACAGGAAAAAAGGGAGGAGGGGATGTCCAAGTGAACTGGAGCCAGTAAGATGGCTGCTTTCCCCACCCCTTGCCACTTTTTGGCTGAGAGGGCTGCCTGTCATGTGGCCCCCTGCCCCTCTCCACCAATCAGTGGCAAGGGGTGAGACTGCATGATGGACAGTCAGTGGGGAGAAGCAGGGCCATATGATTACTCTACTCTACAGTAAACATCTTGTTTAGATGTGCCCCCTGGTTCCTGCCATATGTGTGATTAAAGTTGGATAGAAACCAGTTAGTGGCAGGGGGTGAGAGCCCTTGAACAATTAGGGGTGTGGCAGGGTAGGAGGGGGGTGCCATGATAAACCCATGAAAATGGTTGCCAGTCCCAAGATCTGCCCTTGAAATCCACCACTTGCCTCCTTATGTTTGGTAGATCCCTACAGATAATTATTCTTATATTAAGCACCAGTGGTGTGCTTGGTGTTATAGTGATAAGACGACATCCTGCCTTATAGTGGTTACTAGGGCTGTGCAAAGTTCTGGGTGCTGATTCAATTTTGAGGAGGTTCAGTTTGATTCGACGGTCAAATCGCCAAATCTGAATTGAATCGAGAGACCAATAAAAAGGTCCAAACTGAGTCAAGGCTCTCTGAATCAATTTGGAAAAGATTTGGAGAGCTTCAGAGAGACTTGGAGATTTGGGTAGTCTCTGCTTGCCTCCACAGGGAGCTGGACCCAGACTCTGTGCCAGTAAGTAGGGGGCAGGGCATGAGGGAGGCTGGAGGAGGGGAGGGGATCATTAGGGGGAGCCCCACCAGGACCTATCCCCTGCCTGCTCCCCCAGCCCCCCTTAGCACCCTCTGACTTCTGCCTGCTCTCCCAGCCCCATCGATGGCTGCCCTGCCTGGCCCCAGTGTCCCGGCACTTAAAAAAAAAAGCCCCACACTCACCAGACGCTGCAGTGGCCATCAGGGCTCCTGGGGGCTCATGGCAGAGCCCCCCATGTACCACTGGGCAGTGGAGGGCACCAGGGATTGCTGCCCACCCCCATCAGCCTGGCAGGAGCTGATGAGTGCAGGGCTTTTTTTTTTAAAGAACCGGAATCGAATCGCTGCCCCCTGAATCAGCCGAATCTGAATCCAAAGCAAATACCAGCTGCTTCTCAGATCCCTAGTGGTTACAACAAGGGCCTGATGCAAAGTCCATTGAAATCAATCAGAGGATTCCTGTTGAATAAATTGGACCTAGAGGCTAAGGCTGTGGTCACCAACTGGTTGATCCCAATTGATTGGTCAATCAGGGATCTCCTGATAATCTATCTCAGTCTGGGTGGGCTAGCTGGGAGCAGCCAGGACACAGTCTGGGAATGGCAGGACATGGGAGCTGCAGGATGCATGTGGCTGGGCTGAGCCCTGTTCCCTGCTGCCAGGGCTGGGCCAAGTGATTGGGATGCTTCCCCTCTGTAGCTCTTACTACTGGGTGAGTGGGGCCTTGCTCAGACCACAGGAGGGTTGGAGCCTGGGTGGCTCATCCAGGCATGTGGGGTAGCTCCCACCACTGCAAACACCCTGACAAAGGTCTGGGGGTCACGTGCCCCACTGGTCTGTGTGCGGGGTGAGGTAGTTGCCACAGTGCACTGGGCTTTGCTCCCTGAGCCCTCCTGCAGCTCGTGGCTTGGGGCACAAAGCCCAGTGAGTAGTAGCAGACACCTCACCCCATGCACAAGTTGGGGGGGCATGTGCTGCCTGGGCCTCTCCCTGGGTGTGTGCAGCAGCAGGAGCCCAGGAGCCTCCCTGTGCACCTGGACGAGCCACCTGGAAATTATATATCCTTTCTGCCACCTTTTGATACTGTAGCAGGGGGCAGGAGTTGTCTCTTAGTGGTTTCTGCCACATTACATATATTACACAATTAACTAGTTAATTGTACAATAAATTCTGACCAGCCATATGTGCAAAATAATTATCATTCCAGGAGAATATCTATCTACCCAGCTATAAGAAGTGACAACCAGCTGCAAAGTTAATGTTTAAAAGTGTGTAAAACTTTATAGCTGTTTTCTATCCAGCTTTAATTTGAACATATGGCAGGACCCAGTGGGTGCATCTATACAAGATGTTTACTGCAGAGTAGACTAATTAGCTCCACAGTAAATTTCTCACGTCAATACATGCAGCCCTATTAGGCCCCAATTTACTCTTTAGTGGGGTAGTACTAATGACTGCAGCAGTGCCAAAGTAGACACTGATGCAGTTGGCTGGGACACAAAGTTGCTTCAGTGTGGGTGCTGCCTTCTGGTTAGCCCTGCACTGGAGCACCCTTGTTCCTCAGGTAGTGCCCCCTGCAGCATGGTGAGCCAGGTTGGAGCAGCCCGGGCTGGCAGACTGACCTCCATTGGATGCCTTGCCAGCTGGGGCTGCTCTGACCTGGCTCAACAAGCTGGTCCTGGACATGCATTCCAACAACATGCCTGAGAGCAATAAACTCCAGTGCAATATGTGCCAGAGTTTATTGCTGTGTGCTAATAGCACATATAGATGTGCCCAGTATGTATTACAAGAATGCCTTTCACTATGGCACCACTCTCAGGGCTTCTTGATCCTACCATTATTAATTTCTTGTCATCAGATCTTCAGGGATCCTGGTTTTCTCTGATAAAAAAATCCCCAATTTTTGGATTAAAAAAGTAATCCCAAATCCACATTTTTTCATAATTAAAACAAAACACCACTGTATATACATTTATATATTTGCGGTATTTCATGTTAATAATGGAAAAATGTGGACAATTTGTACTGCAATTTGTACTGCTGGCAAAAACCACAACAGCAGTCACAAAACTTTTTATAGCTGGACATGAGACCAGATCCAAGTACAACGAACACTCCCATTTGTCCATTTAGCTGCCAGTCCGGAGGAAACAACGGGGTTGTCCTGCCTACCAACAGCACGGAAGAGGCTCAACTAAGATATTTTTCTTGGCACGAAGATCTCTGATGTTACAGGACTGCACGTGCCACTTGACCCCAACTAACTGCCTCCATCAGTGAATGGAGCTTGTTTCCTTTTTCTTTGAAGAAAAGGCTGTTTCAGTCAGGCTTCTGGTACAACTGGGCTTGTAACTCCCTGTTTGCAGTAGTAGCCTACTCTGTTCTGTTCTAGTTTTCATTTCTGTTTTCTCAGCTTTACTTCAGTGGTGGCTATGGTAGCCCTTGCTGGCAAAGTACAGCTTAGATCAAATGCCAACTGCCAAGAGTTTTGAAAATAGACACTTTTGAACTCTGCAGCTGGATACAGCACCCTGCTTTACTATCTGCCTATCTGCCCTGTGCTGTCAATTAGCTGGCATGAACTCTGTGCTCTCATAGACAGGTAGATCTTGCCTCAGCAAGATCATTTAAAACTAGCTCAGGTACTTCAAGATTACACTACTGTCTGCACTATATATATATAATCACCTGTAACCTGTGCTGAAAAGGAATTACAAAGATGTGTGTCAATGCCAGGTGCTGCAGGGCACCATAATGCTCGGGGTGTATTTTCTGAAGCTGGTTTCCTCTCACAGGAGCTTAATCTTTTCTTTGCATGAAAATATTGGTATCCTTTGTTCCTTGAATTGGGTTTAGAATGCTTCAGTTTGGATGCTTTGGTCCCCCTTGCATTGAACATTGATTATGTGGATTACTCAAGTTGGAAAAGGGAGTTTCTTACTCTTGGTCTGTGACTTAGTCCTCTGCTACATACCAGGGGCAGCATGGTATGCACTCTTCTGCATACTTCAAACCTCCAGACTGTCCATGATATTAATGAAAGATACTGTATTCACAGCGTCTTTGGCACCTGCTCATTGGAATTCTGTCCCTGTGTTATACTAGGCTCTTCCTATAGTCACACCTTTCTGCTGGAGGTGCTGGTTTTCACCTCATACTCTCCTACCTCTCCACAAAGCAGTGGAAGGCACAAAAATAATAAGTCTTTAAAAAAAGTATGGAGACATTGAGGAAATCTCTTTTTCTGAACATAAGGTCTTCATCTGTTTAATCTCTCTCTCTACCCACCTAATTATCCATCCATCCATAACCAGGTATACATAACCATGGTCATTAACATGATTACCCACCCTTTTTAAACCAGCCTAGTTGGCAGAGGCAGATAAAACCATGTAGTTGATTTAAAATGTTTTATGGATGAGGTGCAAATTTCACTTTGTTGTAACACCAGAACCGCCTTTAGGTCAGGACCATCAAAGGCAGATTCTGACAAAAGAACCTTTTGTGATGAAATGCTTGGGATCAAAATTTAGTTTGCCCCATTCCTGAATGTTTAATAATAATGTTAATAACAAAAATAACATTTTTTATTATTAGCGGTTGATTACAAAGAAGAAAAACAAAACTAATGTATCACAATTTTAGCTATACCTAAAAAGATCTGAATTCTGGCAGAGGGAGCAGCTGGTCTTTCAGACAGCTGGCATAAACAGCTGGAACAGGCTCAGAGAAGGGCTGTTGTTATTATCTATATTACATTTGCAACTGAGAAATGCCAGGTGCTGCACAGGCACAGTCCAATGATGATGATGATGATGAGAGTGATTACTGCACATTCTTGTGATAATGCTGAAAGGTCCTAAGAAGGATTGGGGTCCTGAAAAGGGAGGTGTGGTGGACAGCTCACTATCATGGGGGTGTGACCAGCATCAGAGAGCAGTAGTGGAGACCAGAGCCCTAAGCAGTAGAGAGCTCGCTGCGTATGCACTATGCAGTCAGAGGCGGGTGTCACCACACCACTGCACCCTGCACTACATCTGCTTCCGGGGTCTATTCAAATGCTGCTTAGGCTCTATCCAAATGTGAAGAAAGACAGAAAAGTCCCTCTCACATGAGTGGAGATTTCCAATACATGAAAGGTGAGGGAAGAGATGTAACTAGCCCTGCATTACTTCAATACTGCACTGACTATAAAATTAGTTTTTTGTTTGTACACATGTGTTCACACTAGGTACCATATATGAAGACATAGTCCCTTGCCTAGATGGTTTCCATCCTGAAAACACGGGCAATCAGAAAAAAGTCAAATGCCAAGGATACAACATGAATATTAAATGTACAGACAGATGATCAGCAGGTGTTAGTATTAGTTCTAGAGTTTAAAATATTATATATAAATAATATATATATTATAAATATTATATATATATTATATATAATTACATTATATATAATATACTATGTAATATTATATATAACATAATAATAGTTAAAATTATTATTTACATATAATATTATATATTATATATAAAATATAATATTATATTATTATAATATTATATATAAATAAGTGCTGTTTAGTCTGGGCTCTGAGTCAGTAGTAACCAAAAAACCTCAATAATATAGACACCCCTAAGTGGAATGTGGAAAATACAGTATGGTTCAAAAAGGAATAAGTGGAGTATGTCATGAGTGGATATGCTATACATTTCCAGAGACATTGGGACATGACTTTATGGATGTATTTCATACAGTGCAATATGTGCAATAGAAGGAAAGAAAAAAAACCCTGAAACTCAGAAACCACAGGCTGAGTAAAATGTATCCTTGTCATTTGGAGCCTGCATATTAAAACCAAACCCAAAGCCAAAAGCATTGTACTAGAAGAATTTGCTGACATATAGTAGAATCTTGCTTAATAGAATCCTCTGAAACTGTACTCTAGGCATACACGCTTTTTCTTCCATTGGTTATTAGACTCAAGATTGCTTCTATTCACTTTGCCCACATACATTCTTGGTCACTGCACAGCCAGACTGCTATTGTAAGGTCATTGTTTGAAGTTTATTGTAGTAAGTTTATTGTTTGAAGTTTATAGTAATAAATGAGTAAAATACAACAAGGTGCTGAAACTACACAGAATTTCTTGATGGGATTCTTCATGGGCTTGGTGCTTTATTTACTTCATTGCCACTTCTTAAAATAAAAAGAGTTCAGCCCAAAACAATTCTAATAAACAGTGGACAGTGAACCACTGAATTGTTTCACTAACTAGTTCTGTTGTAAGATGCCTAATTTTTTGCAAGCCTTGCAATGGAATGTAAGCATGTGCTTTCATGTGTTGTTGAACAAGCTCAAATGGGCAAGCAGTTGGAGGAGAGGTACTGAGGTGCAATGTACATTCACCTCTCCCTAATTCATAATGTGGTTATCTGATATTCTTATGGTCCTGAGGTATATATGGGGGAAAATGAGAAGATGGAGATGAGGGAAAGAAATCTTTAAAAAACTGAAAGTGTAACACATATTTTCACTAACAAATATTCTATCCCCGACTAAGCACTTTGTAACAGGATAGGACATACCTTCAGACAAATGAGCCACTGAATTAAAACCCAGAGAACCTTCTGCAGTGAAGGATTTATCAGTACTTCAGGCATATAAAAATCAGAAAGGAAACTGAAAGGGTTTTGATGAGGTTTAAATGTGGGCCTTGTTAACAATGCTAGGAGATGACAAAACATCCTAAGCATACCGTAATACCCTGATTTCAAGACAATAGATATGGGAGTTCTCTTTGTAAAAGGGTTAGGTCACCACTTCTTTCTAGACTTGCAGCCACAATAAGCCCCCTTACATGTATCTACACGTTCATTAATGCAACGTGGTTGCTGCACATTTAATTTAGTATTTGTATAATCAAGTACTAAATAAATGTGCAGTAACCAGAGTTACTGAGCCATAGCACTGGCAAATACCTTTTTAGTGATAAGACTGTAGTCTAATAATACTGTGCAGTAGTGTATTAGCACTGTCCATGATCTAATTCTGTACTGTGCAGTGTTATTAGACTATTGAGAAGTTAGCATCTAATGTAGAAGCACCCCTTGGTAATTAAGGTTTTTTACCACAAGGGACACTGTGAGATACCAGTGTGGTGCTGAAAGTGCAAGGGGGGTAAGGAGACAAGGTTCCTTGGGTGAATTTGATATCTTTTATTAGACCAACCCAAATGGTTGGAGAATAGTTATTAAGCAAGCTTTCGGGTTCAAAAACCCTTCATTCCTGGACGGAATGAAAAGTAAACAACCAGGGGCTGGGCTGGGGTAAGGAAGGTTTTCTGGTGCAAGACTGAGTGCTATTAGGACTATCCCAAGGAATTATGGGCTGAATGAATGGACTGTAATAAGGAGGTATGGGCTAGATGAATAGACGATAAGATGGAAAACTGGCTGGAACATTGGGCTCTGAGAATAGTAATCAATGGCTTGATGTCTAGTTAGCAGCTGGTATCAAGTGCCCCAGGGGTTGGTCCTGGGGCCAGTTTTGTTCATTGTCTTTATCAACAACCTGGAAGATGGGTTAAAGTGCAGTTGGCACCAAGTGGGAGGGAATAGTAGATATGCTGGAGAGTAGTACTAGGATTCAGAGTGATGTAGATAAATCGGAGGATTGGGAGAAGAGGTTCAACAAAGACAAGTGCCTAGTCCTGCACCTAGGACAGAACAGTCCCATGCACCAGTACAGACTGGGGGCTGACTGGCAGTGCAGCAGCTCTGCAGAAAAGGACCTGGAGGTTACAGTGGACAATAAACTGAATATGAGCCAGCAATGTGCCACTGTTGCCAAGAAGGCTAATGGCATCCTGGGCTGCATTGGTAGGTATGTTGCCAGTAGGTCAAGTGAAGTGATTATTCCTCTCTATTCAGCACTGGTGAGGCCACATCTGGAGTACTGCGTTCAGTGTTGGGTCTCCTGCTACAGAAAGGATGTGGACAAATTGGAGAGACACCAGTGGAGGGCAACAACAACAATGAGGAGGCTGGGGCACATGACTTATAAGATAAGTCTGAGGGAACTGGGCTTATCTAGTCTAGAGAAGAGAAGACTGAGAAGGGATTGAATAGCAGCTTTCAACTGCCTGAAGGGGAGTTCAAAAAAAGGATGGAGCTAGACTGTTCTCAGCGGTGGCAGATGACAGAACAAGGAGCAACAGTATCAAGTTGCAACAAGGGAAGTTTAAGTTAGATATTAGGAAGGGTAGTAAAACACTGGAACAAGTTATCCAGAGAGGTTGTCAACGCTCCATCCTTGGGGGTTTTCAAGACCTGGCTAGACAAAGCCTTGGCTGGGATGATATATTTGGGATAGTTCCACTTTGAGCAGGGGGTTGGACTAGAGGACCTCCTGAGGTCCCTTCCAACCCTAATTATCTATGTTTCTGTCTCCAACCCTAGGGTTTTGCTCTGGGCAGGTTCACTTAATTGCTCTGTTTCCTCATCTGTAAAATAGGGATAATTCTTGCTTGCCTTACCAGCTTGTGGTCAGGAAGAGTTCAGTGGAGCTGTTCAAATACTGATGAATGCCAGAGAAACGACTATAAATAAGGCTATAAGTAGGTTATGTAAACTGTCCATTTCCAGATGGGTATAACATGTATGTAATTTAGTGGATTAACTTAATGTATTTTAACAATTACTGTGCTTCTCTTCAGTGATGTATATCAAAGTGGCTAAACTGTGGCACACATACCACAAATGGCACAGTCAGCCTTTGTGTCTGCATATGGCAAATGGGGGAACACAGTGGTAGATAAAGAAAGGAGTATTAAGCAGAGTAGTAGATCAGGCAAGGACCACAGGGCAGGGAGCAGCAAGCAGAGCAACAGAGTGGGCAGGGGAAAGGGATTGGAGTGTTATTTGTGGAGGGCACAGGGCTTACCTTGTAGTAAGCCCACCAAAAGGGTTGGCCCCCACTGATGTATAGCTGAATAATTTTCATGATATTTAAATTGCTCAGTCAGAAGGGAGATTGTATTGGATCATGGGAGATGTAGTTTAGCTAGAAATGTTGACCTATAGGAAAGAAGGCAGCATAGGACAGCACCTTAGGGCAGCGGTGGGTAAAATGTGGCCCGTGGGCCACATGAGGCCCACCAGGCCATTCTATCTGGCCTGCAGGGCCCCTAAAAATTTAGAAAATGAATATTTATCTGCCCCTGGCTGCCTGTCATGTGGCTCTTGATGGTTTGCCAAAACTTAGTCAGTGGCCCTCCACCTGAAATAATTGCCCAACCCTGCCTTAGAGTATCTTTACACACAGCGCTGGGAGGGGGAGCTTTAATTCGGGCAGCTCTTGGGAGTTGTTTTAATTAAAACACCCATGGAGTCTTGTGTATTCAGCATCCTGTGCTTCAAAATGGCAGCGGGGACACTAAAGCTCACCGCCAATTTGAAATGTGGGGACACTGAGTACATGAGATGCTAGAGTGTGCTAATTAGTGATTAATTGAGTCTACTCTGCACTTTCATTACAGTATGTTGGAGCAGGTGTCCTTTATGTCTATAGGCACCCTTAGAGACTAACTGGCTCAGAGAGGCATAAACTTTCTTAGATGACAGCCTACTCTATCAGATGCTGCTAAAGGAAAGAATGGAGGCAATAGCCCTCCTAACCACAACTCCCATGAAGCAATAGACTACAACACGAAAATGCACTTGGTAAGCTTAGCTATTATGTATGTATCATATGATGGAAACTACATATGCTGAGACTCTCTCTGTCAGTATAGGTTTTTTCACACTTTGGCTATGAAATGTAGTAAACATTGTCAAGCTTAAATTGTGGTCTTACATATAACTACATTTAAATTAAAGCTTTGATATGCTTTAGCATGGGTTGGAGTAGCATAAAGATGTTGGTATAAGCTGCATCATCTACCTGACTCACCTTCTTTACCTTGTCTTAACTGGGGAATATCACACCTTTCCCTCTCCTCCTAGTTAAAGGAAACCTTGTCTTAGAGTTCCCCTAGTTCCCTCCACAAAGGTTTATTATCATGTTTGCTTGATTCTCAGACAAGATTTTTATCCCTATTTAAATGGGGTGGAAGCCCCTCATCTTACAATCGAGGAGGGGGGTGGGGTGCACAGGTACCTCTGCTGCTTGGGCTCCAGCCCCTATCTGGGGTCAGCATTGTAGCTGCAGTTGCTCCCACCATCTTCTCTTTGCAGTCTCTTTCCCCAAACACCTCTCCTCATGCAGCTTCTATTCCCCCACCTGCCACTCGCCCTCTGCCTTACCCCTGCTCTGCACCAGCAGGCTCCATTCAAGCTGCAGCCCTGTAGCAGCAGTCCTCCAGACTGCTACAGGAGTTGGGCTGCTGTCATGCTTCATGCCCCAGGGTAGAATGAGGATGGAGCCTGCCAGTGCAGAGCAAGGGTAAGGTTGGGGAATGAGGAGCAGAGGCTGAGGAGGAGGAAGAGGGAAGGAGGAAGTTGGTGCAAAGGCTGGAGGGAGAGGGGAGAGCAGAGGTTGGTGAGAGGGGGGACCAGAGCTGGGGAAGGAGGTGAAGAAGGGGAGCACAAGTAGAGGTGGAAGGGGGGGGAACCCAAGGCTGCAAGGGGGGGGCAGGCAGGGTGCTAATGTGGCCGAGCAGGAGATACGAGCAGGAGATACAAGCATGGAACAAGCTGCTTGACCTCCCCACAACACCTGGCACTCCAGTGTCTGGCCCCGTGCAGCGGTTGGAGGTGATGAATTAAATACAATCCTCTAATTTATAAATTGTCCATGTATAGAATCTAATTACTGGGGGCTTGTCTTAAATTCAGGGTCATCTAAGATTTGAGTAAATGCAGTAAATATTCCACACCATCTTTGAGACCTGTAGCCCAAAATGCAGGCACAGGTGTCATATCTGGTCTCTCTAACCCTGACACTGCATGATGTTGTCATTGCCAGACTGCCATAGGCACGGACTCCATAGGTACTCTGGGGCTCAAGCACCTACCAAAAAAAATTAGCAGGTGCTCAGCACCCAAAAGCCACATCAGGTGAGCTGGGTTGAAATAATGCACTGCCTCTTCTGGGTATGTGCAGGAATATACACAGAAAAGCAAAAACCAAAGTCGGTGTCTATGGCAAGGGCAATCTTTGCGTGTGGCACATGACAGATCAGGGGGTGGACTGGCAGTACAGTAGCAGATAGGAAAGGAAGCAGAAGGCAGAGCAGAACATGAGGCAGGGAGCACAGGGCAGGAACCAGATAGCAGATCAGGCAGAGGAAGGGGATTGGAGTGACACTTGGGGACTGTGCCTCAGCATTTTGTTCCTGGCTCTGCCAATGGTTGCTTGGTGACCTCAGGCAAATCACTTCCCCTCCCCATGCCTCAGTTTCTCCATCAACAAAGTGCAAAGCATTTTGGCTTCAAATAGACATCACATTTATCCCAGGATAAACCATTTTATCCTGGGACAAAGTGCAAGCATACAGACACCCATGCCCCTTATCCTGGGATAAATACTTAAAAAATAGTTCTCAGATAAAACATAGTAACAAATTATCCTGAGATATTGCAAGTACATCTGTACAGTTTTCCAGGATAGCATGATTGAATTAAAGGTAGAAAAGCAGCACTACATTCCTCTGCTCACTAAACCTGATTAAAAAGTTACATGGGTATACATTAATCCCAGAATATTTTATTCCAGAATTAAAACAGACACAATTGATCCAGGGAAAATGCAACATCTGTCCCTAATCTTTGAGAACTAGGCAAGAGAAGCACTCAGGAGAAAGAGTGTTACTATTTCTGGCTGCTGTGGGAATTAGCCCTGGGCATGGTTGCTCTAATTCATTTGCTCAGTCCTCACAGCAACCCTATGCATATATTAGGACTGTGTGGTCAGCAGTCAACTCTCTGACTATGAGACAAAGCAGAGCAAGAGGACCATCCTCTCAAAACCATCTATTTCATGAAAACCACCCGCAGGGTTTCACATAGCCGTGCCTGTGTCTAGAGGCACAGGGTGAGTTGTTACCACTTTAGCCAGTCAAGAACAACATTGTTAATGGGCTCTCTAGGGAGTCCTGTCCACTCCTCAGCTGGAAGACTTGCAGCTGCAAACCAGGATCCAGGAAAAAAGAAAGCTTAGTAAAGGAAGAATCCTCAGAGCCCCTTTGATTGTTAAAGCTTGAACTGTTTAAAGCCAAGCTGCTTTCCAACCCATCTTCTCCTCCTGTGTTTTGTGGTGAAGTTGTAATGCTGAGTTCACAACTGTTTTCAATAATACTTTGTTACAAATGCAGGATCATGACTTTCCTGAACAATCAAAAGGAAGCCCCCCCAAAACAAAACACTTTTAAAATACAGGTATCTTCCAAAATAATGAAGGAAACAGAAGTGAAAAACTGATCAAGTATATTTCATTGTGTTCCAACGTCCTCTATTTTCTCCAAATGCTCTTTAGTTTGAAAGGAAATGTGTTAACCTGTGGCCTAAATAAAAGGATGTGTGTTTGTTATACTTAAGGTCCTGTTTACAATACATGGCTCATACTACTGTATACATATTTTTGGGTGTGCTTTTGCATTCTCCAATTGGAAAACAGTCTCATCTTTTACTGCTAGAGCTATGGCTTAAAAACTGTGCTGGAGTGTATCAGCCAGGCATGTAGGTGTATAAGAACCAGCTGGGTATGCATGGGTATACATGCAAACTGGATACTTGCTGTTTCTTAAGTGAACTTAATGCATGTAGAATAATGAAGAGAACTCTATTTGCCTCTGAGCAGAACATCATTTTAACAGAGGAATGGAGAAATCCCCAGCCCCCCTACTCCCCGCCTCAGCCACTCCATCAGGGAGTAATGCTGGAGTCTAGGGATAATTCTTTAACCCTTTTGTGCATGGGCCTTTATATGAAGTATATGAGTGAGACTGGAATAATAGATCCCAGGACATTTTTAGCCTTCTTTTACTTTCACATATTATCCTCCAAGAAGTTGGGCTTTGGCCAGTTTGCCCATGACTTGCAAAAATTTTGTGTGACAGGTGACTTGTGAATGGGCCACTCACTGTAAGCATTCATTATATTGTGGTTGATGCCTCACATGGTACAAGCCCAGCTTGGTTATATAGCATTGTTTTCAGTCCCTGTTTGAGTGACCTAAGCTTCATCAATGGGGGAAGGGAGTCCCTGTAACATTTGCAAATCATCAATGGTGTTTGTAATGTATTGCAGGATTGGATCAGAGGCTATTTTCTCACTGGCCACCTGGACACTTCCTGTGCAGGATCTGTTCATGCTAGTCTATACAATGGATTTCCTTTCCATGAACATTCTTGGAAATAAAACCTCATTCCCCAGAATGTCTATGAATAAACAAGGTAATGGATTCCTCTGGAATGAAGCAACAGTACTATGTACAAGGATATTTATTGATATTGCTTTGCTGCTTTTGCACAGCCCTAGGGCCATTTTAGCTTCACAAGCAGCATCTGCCTTTATTTGAGAGCACTGTGTTTGAGAGTGTTAGTGCATGTTTACAGAAGGACTGGCCCCAGAGAATGCTTTAGCCAAAGCAGGACTCGGACCAGAGCCCTGGGATTGTTTTATTGCATGAATCAGATTAACTCATATTATCTCATTCTCACTCTGCTCCTCATGTGTACCCTGCAGGGAACAATCCTGTATTGGCTGAGGGCAGAGGTAGGACTAGATGGTATCAGAGGCCTTAGCCATCTCTAACTTCTGTGATTCATTTACATATTTATCCTTTCTATTTTATTTTCTCCTGAAATTCTCCTCTCCCTTGTGAGGTGCAGATGGGGTGATTGCATGGAGGAAAGCATGTTGCAGGCTCTGATCAGTGCCTCTCAGGGCTCTGTAGAGCTCACCACTCTTCAAATATGTCTGGTGCTTGGGACTGATTTTCCTTGATGTTCCCTTCTCTGTAGTTGCAAGAAGAGTTGTTCTGCTTGCTCCTATTGGCAACTGAGTTAATGAACTTGCTTTAATCTTTGAAAGATTTTGCCCAGACACTAAGATTTAGATATTTGTGCCTGTTATCATCACGCCTCTTTGTACCACCTCAGCATGTGGTGCTCTCTTGTCAGGAGGAACTAGGAGGAGTAGCCACATGTTCAGTGGTGCCATACAGGAGCAAAGAAAAGTGAGGGAAAGCCAGGAGGCACAGAGTCTCCTTGAACTCCCTGAGATTCATGCTAGTCTTGGATAACCAAGTTATTCAAGCTTAAAATGAGCCTTTTATGAGTATTCACTCAGTTAAGTTTATTCAGTAAAACACTGCATGAAGGGTGTGAATATAGTCACAGCTCCACCTCTCTACCAAACCTGTCTGCCTCTCCACCAAATCTGTCTACCTCTCCACCAAATCTGGTACCATTACCCCTATTAGTAGGTTTGCATGGTCACATCTCCAGCCTTTTCACAGGGGAGGAAACTTTTGTCTATCTGTCCACCATTAAGGTGTGTATAAAAAACCTTGAGAACTGAACCCATCCAACTTCCTGAACTTCAGAAAATAGGTCTAAATTATGATTGACATGTATTTCTCATTTTTGAATGTTTTGGACGCTTCGCAAAGGAGTTGATCCACTGCTGGTGAAGTCAGTGGAGAGGTTTGCATTTATTATAATGGAAGTTTGAATGGGACACTAACTGCTGGTCTACTGATAACCAGGGATACAGGTTTTCTGTTTGCCACAGAAAAACATGGAAAAAATTGGATTTTCTCATTTTATGGAGAAAAACATGGATTTTTCTCTTTTTAAGGAGATAAATGGAGATTTTCTCTTTTAAAGCAGAAAAACATGGGAGACGGCAGGTTTCCCCTTGCAGACTGGCAGCAGAGGGGATGGCTGTTTGCAGGGTGGGGGCAGATGCAGTCTGTCTGCTGCAGGTTCAGGACTTCCCACCATACTGCCCTCCCCCTGGATGCCTTTGCATCCAGGGGGATTTTTAATCAAAGAATTTGAGAAAACTTTTATCAGAGAATTTGCAGTTTTTAAACAGAGAAAACCAGGATCCTTGCTGATAACTTCTTCTCATCTGTGCAAAATCTTTTCAGGGGAAAACATTCCAACACAGCTCAGTTTGCTGCAGGGGTTCACCTCCATGGCCCCAATTTCATCCACTCATCCATGTTTCCATTTCTGTTCAAATCAAAGTTCAAAAGCAAGATGTGTAGTAGTTTCCAGCCATGTCACAGACATTGCTTTATTACAAGTCTTGTTTTGTGTTCATGAGATATGCTCTCTAAACTATATGCAATGTGTACTGTGATTTTGCAGGGGTTCTGCTCTCCTCCTCTCTCCAGGCCAGTGTTTTTGTAAGGAGCAGCAAGCCTGTGAATCTGCAGAGTTCCCATGATCTCCCATGCAGACTGGGTAAACTCACATTCCAATGGCGAGCCGGACACAACAAAGGCCCCTTGGGAGGCTGTTTGGCTGATGCCAAGTACCATGAGCCTAAGGGGGAAAATGTGCATGCCCCTGCTATTTTGGGCCATTGCAAGAGAAGTGACAGAGCATGAGTCTATATTACAATTCCCCTGGGGTGCCATGAGAGAGAGAGACCATCTACATCCCATTATAGCCTGGGAGGTTCTGAAAGGAGTTTGAGACGATCCTCAGTGGCCTGGGAAACTACAGTAATAATAATACCTACTTCATGCATAGTGATAATACCTACAATACCTCCTTCAGTAATAATAATACCTACTTCATCTATGCCTTTCACCCATAGATCTTGAAATGCTTTACAAAGGAGGTTAGTATCATGATTCCTATTCTACAGTTGGGGAACTGAGCCATAAACAGGTGAAGTGCCTTGCCCAAGAATATATGGTAAGCCAGTAACAGCCCAAGTATCAAGATAATGGATCCCATTGGGACACATATCCCTTAAGTGGAGTCTTGAGGACCTCTTCAAAGGGTCCAGTGCTAACAACATCTCACACTATGGCCAGAGATGGTGCAAGGAGGGGTGTGAAGGAATTGTTATGGAAGGGGAGAGGCAGGATTTGTTGAAGCTGTATACAATAACTGGTCTAGTGGTGAGGAATATAGGCTAAGGCAATTGCCTGATGTGGAAGAAAGACATGTTTGTGGCAATCACTAGGGAAGAGTTTGTCAGTGTAAAAATATGACTCCTATTATACAGACAGAACAAACAGGCTATGGGGATTTTCTGGAGTGGTGCCAGATTACAGATGGTGGGGATGTGGTTTGGGCAGGACCAGGGGAACCACTTTCACCTAAGTACTTTTTTCCAAAATTTCTAAAGCTGTTGAGAGAGGAGGCTGTTTTCCAGCTTGTTCTCCCCTTCCCCTTCCCCTTTTTGATGCAAGTTTCCCTTGCACCCATTAGAAATGAAGCAAAAGGGTATTGATGGTGAATGAGTAAAGCCAGAGAGTCACAATGACTTCTAACATTAAGGGAAATCCCACACCAGATGGCATGAGAGATCATTGCCTGCATTCTGCATTTAGGGCACAAGGCACTGATGTGGAGGGGCAGCAGATTTTAGGGCAAAACATAAAAGTAGATCTCCCCTCCCTTCAGAAAAAACAAACAACCCCCCCCAAAAAGCTATAGAAAGGAAGAGAAAGCCAGACAGAAATGGCACAAGATCTCACTGCATTTCTGCAGCTTCCCCTTTGAGAGAATATGTAGGAAACACTGTGTGCTCTGTGGTATCCCTGAGGCCTTGCTGAGGGCCCAAGAAGTGAGATGAGCCCTTTACCCTGTAAAGAACCCAAAGGAGCAGGCGAATCCTGTCGATTGCAGGGCCTCTGCCCATGGAGCTGGCCCCTTCGATAGCACTCCCCCCTCCCTATTGGCAGCATGGCTTCTGCAGCTGCCACGAGAGATCCAGGCAAATCTGATAAAAGAAAAAGGAATGAAAAGAGCCCTCTGTCATATGTGGGTTGTTTTCAAAGGGTGGCATTGCTGCTTTCCCAGGCAACAGCAGGCTGAGAGGCAACTTGGGCGGGCAGGTGACCTGGGCAAAAGGGGAAAAACTGCCAGCTCGTGCTGAGATCAGGATGCTGTTTACAATAAACAGAAAACTATAAAAGGAAGGAGGGAGAGTGGGGAGGGAGCTGCTGAAATCTCCATGGAGACATTTAACCTGCTGCAACGGGTGCCTTCAGGGGATTGGCACTGACCAGGTCCTTAGGAAGAAAAGAGCCTGGCACAAGAACTGCAGGATCCTCATTACACATGTGGCCCATAGTGAGATGGAGCTTTCCAGGCCTGCTGTTCAGCACACGAGACAAAATTGTATTGAAATAACATTAAGGCTGGGACCAAGCCATAAAAAACCAAGACATTTAAAAAAGTACAGGCTAGCTGTTGCTCTGATCCTGAAATGAGAGAAAGGGGCCCGAATGCAGGGGAAAGATGCAGCACTGGCCTGGCTCACAGTGCAATGGCTTTTGTTGCTTTCTGTCACAGATTTAGGATAACAAAAATGATTGTTTTGTTGGAGCAGTTGCTGGGGGAGAAAAAAGAAAGGACAGGAAAAGCAACCTTCTCTTAGACAGCCATAAAGGCCTAGGCAGCCGTTTCACGATCTGTCTATTGTGCTGCCTCAGGCACAGACCTGGGACCCACTCTCAGGGAGAATGTCTTCCTTGCCTACCCTTTTGCTTCACAGGGAAATAAGGATGTGTCAATGCCCTTGGTTCAGCTCTGATGGCTAACACTTTGTGATTGTGGAGTCAAAGCTTTCCCTGTTCCCTGCCTCTGCAAAAGGAAGAAGAATAATGGCTCTGCTTCTCCCCCATATTTATCTGTTCTAGTTATCTGGTCACAGGCCTGAGCACCTCCAAATCTCGAAGTGCTGCATAGCAGGCAAGCAGAGATATTTGCAGACAGTAAATATCTACCTGGGTAAGATTAAGTGACTTTCCAAGGTGACTTTGAAAGTGCCTTGCAGAGCAGGGAATTGACCCAAGCTAGTGGCCTAAGCACTGGATTACCCTTTCTGCTGACAGGTGGGGGGGGAGGGGGGTGCCACATGCAAGAAACCAAGCCAGAATCATGAAGAAATTACTAGGAATGTGGCATTAGTGCCTCACAGAGGATTTTGTAAATATTGTATGGGCCACACACAGGCATGGGCTGTGCATGATCTTCCTACAGCTCTAGCCTTTAGGGGTGACCAGAATTACTCACCCTGGGAGTCACATCCAAACCACCACCGAAGTTCAAGAGCCAGAGAGCTGGGGGAGGAGGCTGAGCAACCCGGAGCAGAGGCAACCACCCGCGCACTGCTGAGCCACTCCAGCTTTCCCCGCAGGGAGCATGACCCAGGTTGAGCAGCACAGCTGCAGCCCCTGCTGCGGCAGCCCAGCACCTGGGCTGGCAATCCCAGAGGGAGAGCAGGAGGGAGGAGGGTGGGCTTGGGGTGTGCTCCCTGCAGGGAAAGCTGGAGTGGTGGGAGGTGCCAGGCTGCCCTGACCCCCAGAGCCACCTTGGGGAGAAGTGGGCAGGACTTTGGCCAATTTCTGGAGAGCCAAGGGTACTGTGACAGCAAGCCATGGTTTGGCTGCTGCAGCTTTATACCATTCTGGGCAAAAAGTGTGTACTGGCAAGTATCAGCTTTTCAAACAGGGCCTTGAGTCAACAGGGTCAAAGAGTGGCATGAAGAGTTGCCCAGGCCCAAATGGGAAGGAGTTTGTAGTGCTCTCTCAGACAGGGTGGCACCTCCTAAGAGCTCCAGTGAGGCTGTTGTCACTCCTCCTTAGGGGTGTTCCTGAATGAGGCCTTTATATAGGAGCATGTGAGTTAGAGGAAAGATGATGAGTAAATCATTAGTTTATTGGCAGGATAAATAGAAACAAATGTAGGGCCTCTCGCATGGCCATGAGGTTGAGCCCAGACCCTCGCAAAGCTCAATATTCAGTGTGTTAGGGTCTCTCCTCCGTCTGCTCCAGCTTCACATTCCTGGGGCAATTGGCCAGGCCTTCAGAACTGAGGTGTGTGTTTGGAAAGGAAATTAGAGGAAGAGTTGATGGAGTTTTCCATGGAAAGACCCACGATATGCCAAAGCTAGGACAGTGACAAAGGGAGAGGAGGACACATTCTGATGGCCTAAGGGCTTGTGGCTGTCATTTCAACACAGAGCTCTAAGGTCGCATGAAGCAGCTTATAGCCCAGAAGAAATGTAACCAGTGTGTTAGCATTTTGGCCTGGTGGGCTAATGTGCCTGTGACCACAGGTTCCACAGAATTGTCTGAATGGACTGAGGAGAGTAGGGGAGAGAAATTAAGTTGTTCCAACTGAAGCTCAGCCAGCTTTCTTCAATCTTCTTCCAACTGACTGAGCTATAGTAACTCATCTGATGAAACCATGGTATGCACTGTGCTTACATGCCAAGGTCTGCATTACATGTACATGGAAACCACCGAGTCCACCTAGAGTAAACAAAGGAAATGAGGAACTGATTTACTGTTAATGAGAATTTGGTATATCTCAAAAGGAAATGCATGTGCTGCACATTCAGGTTTTGATGAGATGGGGGATTGGCTAACTGGAAGGCAGCCTGGCCAGGGAGATCAGCACTTCAGAAAGCTCCCGGGGGACTACCACAGCATTATCCTGCAGATTCCTGCTCTGTGCTGCCAACGCTGTGCTGTGGGGATGATGTAGAAAGGCTTGTGGGGATGATGTAGAAAGGCTAGCCAGAAGGTAACAGAAGGACAGTTTCCCAAAGAGGAGGCTTTTCTTTGTGTGCTGTAGGTGTCATGGGCTTGTCAGTTGTTAGTACACAGAGAAAGGTTTTTCTTTTCCTCCTACGTGTGGTTTATGACCTTCCAGTGTCTTTTTAATGCCAATAAAAGGGATTGTACACTTCCTGTTGTAGGTTACTTGAATGCTATAGCCCCAGAATTGTTGTACTCTGCCTTCACAAGTATGGTCCAGGGGTCCTGTGAGTCCTTGCCCTGGGGATACAGCAGATGGAGAAACACATCCACAGTATCATCCCCTTGTAACCTTCATCCTTCACATGCAGCTTGCCATGGACTCTGTGGGACTGAACAGAAGCAGTACTCTGCTGCTTTAGAAGCAGCTCAAAGGACAGTGATGGTGATGGAATCCATTTTAGCATAGATTATCACAGGCCTGAAAGGGCTAGAAAAGGAGCCGGTGAGAGTTACAGAGACCACTTATTCTGGGTGCATGTAACAAAAGGCAATTCTCCTCTCTGTGAAATTATGTGTAGAAAATTTATGGCATGGATACACCGTGCCAGTCTGGTGCTAGAGAGTGTTTTGGGGAGATGCACCAGCCTGCCCCAGGCTCTCTACCTCTTATTTCAAAAGAGATGTGGTTAGCTGCTATTTTGCCTAAAACAGGGATGTCAAACTCATCTGGCTCTGTGGGACAGGTGAATAATGTGGGGCTCATCTGTGGGACCCACAGACCTGTCCTGTGTACTGAATATAGCACATAAGTTTGGTCCTGAGTGCCTGCTGCATACAGCATGTGTAGTAGATCTGGCTCTGTGCACACTACACGGTCCTGTGCACAGTCCAGTCCAAGTCCTGTGGATAGCACCACAGGCCAGATGATAGGGCTCCACAAGCTGTATCCAATCCGCAGGCCATATTCTTGATCCCTAGGGCTAAATAATGCCTAAGCACAGACTTGTTTTCTACACATTTATAAAGGATATACTCTGAAGGATGGGAGAAAACTGTTTAGAGCAGGGCAGATTACCTTCTAAATACTTGGGGGCTACATGCAATGTGGGCCACACCAGCGAGGGTTGCACACTGAGCAGCCTATGGGACTCCTGGTCTGCACACAATGAAGGCCATGCATTGAACAATCTTGTTTTAGAGTGATACAAAGGCAATAACCAGAAGCCAGAAGGATACATGAACAAAGGCAACTGAAGATTTAAAAGTCTTCCTAACTTTGAATAAATGGATTATGGAATAATGGTTTATGGAGGGGAGCAGAGGAAACTCTGGGTCCTAGAGTTATTTAAACCTTAACCAGATGATACTAGCTAGTTTGCTTTGACAGTGAGTGAAGGGTCTCACCTAAAGATCCTTCTATGATTCTTTATAGTATGAGGTGACACAAAGAGTGGCCATTTGTTTCAAAGAGGACAGTTTAGTTAAAGATTTCATAGATTTCTAACCTTAACTGGATGATATCTATGCAAACTTTTAAATCTTTAACTAAACTGTCCTCTTTGAAACAAATGGCCACTTTTTGGGTCACCTCATACTATAAAGAATCATAGAAGGATCTTTAGGTCAGACCTGACGAGTACCGTTTAGTTAAAGATCACTGACTTATGTCAGTCAAGTGTGTTGTTCTTATGCTTTTAGCAGGAATCTTTTATTCTTTAAGTGCCAACATTCAAATACCTCTTATCATAACCACCACAATTCTCCTTCAAGATCTGGACAGCCACAGCCAACCTGCCAGACTTGCATGCAGGGCAGGGATTTTTTAGAAAGCCAACAAGGTACTGTTGAGATCCCATTGAGAGTCTGATGGGAAAGTTTTACTTCCTTCTTAAGTATCAGATACTGGGTACTCAGGATGCACGGCTAAATGGAGCAATGATCTAAATAAATCTAGCAGCACCAGCTGCTCGAAAATGTTGAATGACCTGTAAATACCAATAGTCTTGTCCATCCTGTTTAGCCTGAATGATACCTTCTGGTTTTCTAAGTATTAGCTTTGAAATTCCTAAGGCCTACCCTATTCTTATGGCAGTGTTAAGAGCATAAGAAGTGCCATAGTGGATTAGACCAATGGTCAATTTAGTTCAGAATCCTCTCTCTGACAGTGGCAGAAGTGGATGCTATACAGGGAACCAGATATAATCTACAGATTGATCTATCCCCTATTCAATACACCTCCTTGGCATCCATCATTTATTGGGTTAGAAATATAAAGGAAGCATCTGCAATCAGTCTGTTCAATAGCCATTAACAGATCTATTATCCATGAATTTATTCAGCCCCTTTTTCAATCTGGCTATGCTATCTACCTCCATGACCTCCTGTGGCAATGAATTCCACAAGTTAAGTATGTGTTGCATGAAAAGTATTTTTTCTTTTTAGTTTTAAATCTATCACCTATTAATTTCAGCATGTGTCCCTTAGTCGCAGTATTCTGGGACTTCATGAACAAGTTCCCCACTCACTTGGTCCATATCCTTCATGATTTTATAGACCTCTATCATATCCCCCCTCAGCTTTCTCCTTTCCGAACTGAAGAGTTCTACCCTTTTTAGTCTCTCTTGGTATGGCAAATAGTCCAGGTCCCTGATTATTTTGGTTGCTCTTCTCTAAATCTTCTCTAATTCTACTACATCCTTTTTAAGAGTGGGTACCAGAACTGCACACAGTATTCAAGGATGTGGGCACACAGCAGATTTGTACAATGGCAGGATGATATTCTGTTTTGTTTTCAGTTCCATTCTTAATGATGCCCAACATTTTATTGGCTTTGACTCCAAGGTCTCTTTCCTCAGTCATAGGGCTAATTCTGAAACCAACACTGTGTTGAAGTAATTTTTCCCCTGGTTCATTACCTTGCACTTGTTGATGCTGAAGTTCATGTGCCATTTTTATGCCCACTCACTTAGCTTGGTGACATGTTTCTGCAGCTCCTTTCCATCAGTGTGGGAATTGACTACCTGGAATAATTTGGTATCATCTGCAAACTTGGAATTTTCACTGTGCACCCCCATTTCTAGGTCATTGATAAAAATGGTGAACAATGTAGGGCCTTGCCCAGATCCCTGCAGGACCCCACTTTTGACTTTCCTCCATCCTGAAAAGTGATCATCCAGCCCTATCCTTTGCTTCCCATCTTTTAACCAACAATCAGTTCATAAAAGAATATTCTTTCCAATCCTGTGGCCACAAAGTTTTTTTTTTAAAGCCTTTGGTGAGGGATCTTATTGAATGCTTTTTAAAAGTCCGAATAATTATGCCAGCTGGATTCCCCTTGTCCATGTTTGCTGACACCCTCAAAGAACTTCAACAGATTGGTAAGAGAGGATTTCCCATTACCAAAACTGTGTTGATTCTTCTCCAGCAGATCATAATTGTCCATGTAACTGCTGATTTTATTCTTTATTACAGTTCATACCAATTTGCCAGGAATGGAAGTGAATCTCACTGGTCTGTAGTTCCCAGGATTGTCTTTGGAGTTTGTTTTGAAGGTGGGTGTTATGTTGGCAACCCACCAGTCCTCTGGCACAGAGGCTGTTTGTAATGACAGGTTACATATTATTGGCAGCGGTTCTACAGTTTACCACTGAGTCACTTCAGAACTCTTGGGTGAATGCCATCTGGTCCTGGTGACTTATCAGTATTCAATGTATTGATTTGTTCTAAAACAGGGGTAGGCAACTCCCAGCACAGGTGCCAGAGCATGGCATGTAAAGGCATTTTGCTTGGCACATGTGCCTTGGGGCAGATGGCAGGGAAGGGGCTGGGACTGTGCTGCCACAAGAATCAGGCCCCTAACAGCTTCCCCACTGTCTGCCTCTGGCACACTAACATAGGTGCCAAGTACTTGGGGGCTCAAGGACCTTGGAAAGAGGGCTGTCACCTGAAACACGTAAAACTTTCCACATGTCCATCATTTTAGCGTTCCCCTTCCCCATCTCCCCCCACAGCAAAAATAAAAGTCAGTGCCTGTGCACACCAACATCTTACAAGTTAAGGTTGTGGGTATTTTTGGCACTCTGCCCAAAAACATTGGCAACCCGTTTTAAAATTTCCTTTGTTGTCACTACAGTGTGGTCCAACTCTTCGGACTCACCTAGAAAGTATTGATCTGACACAGGAATTTCCCTAGTATCTTCTGCAGTAAATACCAATGCAAAGAATGTGTTTAGCTTCTCTGCTATGGCCTTATCATCCCAGAATGCACCTTTTACACCCTGGTCATCTAATGATCCCACTGATTCTCTAGCTGGCTTCCTGGTTCTGATGTATATTAAAAAAGATTTATTATTAACATTAGCATGTTAGCCAGTGTGTGTATACTGAATAGTTTTCTTTACTACACATTCCATCCAGGAAGGGCACACACCAACTACAGATGCTTCCTCAGCCTAACGAAGGGTATTTATACCCAAAAGCTTGCTAAGAAGAATTTTTCCAACTGTTTAAGTTGGTCTAATAAAAGATAACAGATTTACCCAAAGAACCTTATCTACTGAAAGTTCAGGTTTTCTTGCTGGAGTCTGGTAAGATGTGGAACTTTGTTGTGGAGAAAGAGAGAGAAATGAAAAGGCACTTAAAGTTTTGAGCAAGAGCATGTTTCCTATTTTTAAGAATTCACTCAGCAAAGGAGCAGGTCATCCCAATTCTCTAGAACGGAGTGACTCAGCAGATGTAAACTAACCAGTAACATGAATTAGTAATTAGCATTTCCTCTGAAGAGCCATTTTTCTAAACTAAGGAATTGCATAAAAATGTCAAAAAAGCCAAACAATTTATATAATGATCTGATTAACAGATTAGATAGCTAGTTCTTCTTGAACTGCATCTGTATTTCCTGGGTAAACCCCCATTTTTACTAATTCATGATGCACTTAGAAACACTTACAGATGATGTGTAGATCATGAGATTACATAAAATAAGAATATCTCTCTTCCAGACTGCCAATGAACACATATACCAACAACCCCATTCCCAGCGTCAAACTGAGTCTATGGAAAGATTGATTTTTAAGGGGCCAGATTCTTTCATTTTTACTTGCATGAAAGCCAATGGGTTTACACACTGAGAGAGATTGCTTCCTAATGGGTTCAGTTCTGGACTCTCTTGCACATCCCTGCAGGGAAAAAAAGAGCCACAGGGATCTCCTGCATGCAATCTGCATTGCCAGAGTCTCCATGGGGAGGTGAGCAGCTACAGTCCACTGCAATTCCTCCTCCCAAGCAGGGAGGCTCGGAAAGAAGGGGAGGCTGGTGTAGTTTACTTTTCCAGTGCAGCAGAGCTCTGGTTTGTGAACCATGGGGTGCATCTACATGTGTCATTAGTGCAGTTTATTGCTGTTGGGAAGTTCCCAGATACAAAGTTTACACGTGTACCCTGACCCTGAGGGTCATCCTGCCAACTTGGGGCTGCTCCAGCTGGGCTCAAGGTGCTGTGGAGGAGCTGGCTGGGACTCTAGGGCGTTTCAGTGAGGGTAGCCTCTGCAATGAAGCACCGTCATGCCCCAGTCTGCCAGATCAGGGTCTACATTTGCAGTGCTGCACATGAAAAAACTCTGCAGCAGGGTAATACTTATATTTACAAGTACTCCCCTGAAGCAGAGTTTATTACTTTTCTGTGCAGTAAACATCTCGGTGCACGTGTAGACACCTAAACACACTTCTGCCCCAAGGCCTAAGGAGAATGTATCTGAAAGGCCATGTCTCTGGGTTTCATTTTTGCTTTCTTGTTTATTTGAATGTCATTTGGCCAGTTCACAGCATAGCATGGACTTTGACATATTCTTAATGGAGGGAATATCAGATGGGATTGACTAAACATTGCTGTGTGTGTATATTCTATTTTTTCCAGAACACTCTTTGGAGCAGATATGCTTAAATTGGGGTTGCACTTGAAATCTGGAGCTTAGAGTCATCTGCTGGAATGATAATGAGCAAGAAGTTACGGTACTCACCCAGGCTTCTTAGTCTGGGGCAGGGAAGTGAAACTAACATCTCCTCTTTCCAGGAAAATATCTCATGCTGTAGCTAAGCCAGAAGAAGAGATAAGAGGAGACTTACTCTGTAGATTGGTGATTAGGGCCCTCAACTAGGAGGGGAAAGACCTGGCTTCTGGTCCCTATTCTCAGGATTAGAAAAAATAAGAAAATATTCCTGAGAGCAGGGCCAGAACCTAGGACTATCCCTGACACGTACATCAAGGCTACTGCAGAGCTCTGTAATGACAGCACATTGGAGCAGACTCAATTAATCAAGTCTACTGGTAATTACCACACTCCAGCATCCCGTGTATCAGCATCTGCACACTGAAAAATGGTGGTGGGTGTGCTTTAACTACAGCTTGTTCAGCAAGCTTTAGTTAAAGCACAACCACCATCACTTTTCAGCATGGGGACGTTGATACATGTGCTCCAGGTGCTTTAACTGGAGCTGCACTAATTAACGTGCCCCCCCCCCCCCGCCTCCTGGAGCACATGTATAAATGCACTAAACATGATTTTTCGGTGCATCTGTGGTATAACATCAGTGCATTGCATAGGTCTTGTGTTTCTATTACCGGTTGCTGAAATATTCCATTAAAACAGTCTTCTGAAATTCCCGAAGCCATTACTTGTGACCAGCACTTCCATCTGTATTCCTTGCTATGTCATGTTAAGAATGATGGTGCTTCTAGGCACTGGGCCACTCTGATTCAAGTTCTGCGAAGCCTCAAACCATTTCTGAACTTTCATATATATCTGTATGTATATATTTCCTGGCTCCAGTTGTACATAAAAGAAACAAATCCTAAAAAGCCCCACTCTGGATTTCCCCCTGCTCTCTTGTATTAAATTAATTACATTATTAGCATGGCCTGTACTGCTGGGTTGGTTCTGTACACTGTTAAAAAAAGAGAAACTTCCCGTATTTTGTATAAGGATGCAGTCACAGTCCAAGCCTGAGCTGCTTGATGCATTGTCCACCATATTTTGGACACTCAGAGTTCCATATCATCACTGGATGTGTTTTTTAGTCATCATTGATAGATGACAACCTCCAGTCATGGCGCTTCCTGAATCATTGCAGCTTATAAGAGGTCTCTTTTCTTCAGGTTACTGATTCTGCCCAATACTCATTTGGATCAGAGTCTCTCTAGAACAGGTGAATCTTGCTTTGAGTGGACTTGTGCTCTTGGGAAACTCTAGCTTGCCAGAATGGACCAACCTTACCCCTGTATGGTCCTAAGACTTGGCGAACATAAGACTTCCTGCCTCTACAGTTGTGCTGAGAGCTGTACATTTGCAACTCAAGTTGCAAGCCGGTATACTCATATTTCTTGCTAATGCATCTAAGGTTCTATACAACTCCCCTACTCTGATCTAATGGCAGGGAAACCTTCTCTCTCTTTATTCTATCATTTGAGTGTTCCTTAATGTCCCATTTATCTCCTTTTGGTGCTATACCCTGTGCACTTCTCTATACCTCGCCACATAGAAGTTCTTCTGTGATGCCCATAAGAAATGAACCATTATAAATGTTAAACAATGTATATAAGAATCACAGAATCATAGAAAATCAGGGTTGGAAGGGACTTCAGGGGGTCATCTAGTCCAATCCCCTGCTTAAGGCAGGAACAGCCCCAACTAGATCATCCCAGCCAGAGTTTTGTCTGGCCATGTTTTGAAAACCCCCAAGGAAGGAGCTTCTACCACCTCCCTGGGTAACCTTCTTCAGTGTTGTACTACCCTCCTAGTGATAAAATTATTCCTAATATCTAACCTAAATTTCCTTTGCTGCAACTTGTGACCATTCCTTGTCTGTAATAGGCTACCACTCAGAACAGTGTAGTTCCACCCTCTTTCAAACCCTCCTTCAGATAGTTGAAGGCTGCTATTAGGTCTCCTCTTCTTCACACTAAATAAGCCCAGCTTCGCCAGTCTTTCCTTGTAAGTCATATCCTCCAGCCCCCTCACCATTTTTGTCTCCCTCTGCCGGACTTTTTCCAATTTGTCCACAACCTTTTTGTAGTGGGGACCCAAAACTGAACACAGTACTCCAGATATGGCCTCAACAGTGCTGAATAGAGGGGAAATAATTACTTCCCTTGAACTACTGGCAACACACCTACCAATGCAGCCCAGTATGGTGTTAGACTTCTTGGCAACTACAGCACACTGCTGACTCATATTCAGCTTTTTGTCCACTTATTAGCTGATTGCACTGTCCCCTGGGTTTTCCAGTGCCCCACCTTCCCCAGTTCCACCACTTACAGCTATCTCATACCTGACCCATATATGAGTAAAAGGTGCAAGAAGCCTCCTCCTCTAACTACAGTCCATGTACAGGCCAGCCACAGAAAAAATACAGGGGCTTTTTCCTCCCTGCTCCTTCAAGTCTGTACAGCAGGGAGCTGGGAGGAGGAGAAAGAAGTAGAGGGCTGTATTCTCCACTGACCCTTCTCCCCATGAGGTACTGTGAGCCTGTATTTTAGAAGATTCTGAGCTTACAAGCCATTCTACATGGGGATTGTCTTAATTGTGTATTTGGTACAAACACCCTCTGAATACACGTTGAGTATTGATTTTTCTAAGTCAGTATCCCATCTGTGATGAAGGAGCTAAATCATCACATCCCAAAACCCAGTGAGTTTAACACAGCCAGATGTGGTTGGCAAAGGAATGTTTTCATGACTGTGTTGTGTGCGGGGATCAAAAAGAGGCTAAAGCATCAGGAGAAGTATACTTTGAGGAACAAGGTCTAGTCTGGAGTCATAATGCCTTTGGATACAGTATGGCAGCTTATTCAAGGTTAAATCTGGTCAGCGACATCAACAACTCAGTTATTTAACATACAGCCAAATCTGGATAAATATCGCTCCTTTTTACATGACAACTTTTCTAATCAATGTCACTCTAGACATTATCACAAATCACTTAATACCAATGGCGTCAGCCATCTCTGCTGAGTAATCAGTAATCAGTATTGGCCATTATTAGTGCCAATACATTATATTCTATGATCAAATAAATCAACAGGTAATCAGATTAATGGTGAATTAATTGTTTTGCTTGGCACCAGTAGTCCAATGATGACATCACCAGTCAAGATGGTGGGCAGTTGTAATATGATTTAGATTTATGCACCTAAAATTCATTGTCTGATAATGATCAACAATAAATATTAGTGCAAATACATTGCTGAGAAGTTTGGGACTGATACAACATTTTCAAAAATTGTTACCACAAAAGTGTAAGTGAAAGAAAACCATTGTTTGATCTCCTCAATGAAATGCAAACAACTGAGAACTAGAGCCAACTGAGACTTGGCAAAGCACTGGCAAACCACATTGCTGATGTGGTTTAAGCAATTCCATTCATTTCATCTTCCAGTAAATGAGCTGCTGTTATCAGAAATGGCACAGAGGCTGTCTGAAGAGCTGTGGCTATTGGAGTGGAAATGTTGCAATGGCTTTCTTAAGCAATTCAAGCAATGTATTAACATTTGAGGTCACTGCAGGAGAAGCTGCCAGTGTAATTTAGGATGCAGTGGATGGGTGTGTTGCAAGATTACTAGTGATGATGGATAACCCCCCTGATAATGCACCCAACATGGATGAAACCAGCACCTTTTCCAAAGGCGTTGCTGACAAAATTATTTTAAAAAATGAAACATCACATAAGTCAGTGATACAAGGATTATTTGAGAACAGGGCTCTGCACCAATACAACTGACAGTGAAATTATTTTATAGGGAAATCTTAAAATCCACATTGTCTCAAAAACATAAAAAGCCATCCTGTGATTTACAAGACTAACAGCTGTGCCTAGTGTTGTAACAGTTTGTAACAAAATGAGAAGGAAGTCCTTTTGTTTGTTAATAATTGTCCAGATCACATGGAAATAAAAACACTAGCTATAACAAAGTTAGTTTTTCTTCCACCAAACACAACACAAGTGCTTCAACTGTGAGATCAGGGTATCATCAACACTTTCAAACAGCAATACAGAAGAGAATTGTGTGTTATGACCAGTGTGCTGTAGAACAGAAGATGTTCAGAGATAATGATGTGAAAATCACCATTCAGTTTATACATGCAGCCTGGAATGCCATCACTCCTGTCACCAATGCTAATTTTTCATGAAGACATTCCAGTCTGTCAGCATGAGATACAAACTGATCTGGACACAGGTGATATCCATGGTTTATCACTGATGCTTGTCATGGATATAGATGGATACTATAATGGCTGATGAGAATGTCATATTTGAAAAGTTCATCAGACCTACACCCCTCAGAACTGACAATGACTTTGTGACATCTGAGACACTGGCCACTGAGAACATCACCAGAAATGTCAGTATATCTCATGATGATGCCTCTCACAGAAGAACAGAAATGTGAAGTTTCAACTCCTATTTTTGAAAAGGTGTTGCACATACAGTCACTGTTGGAATTTCAGGTTGTCCAAACCTGTGTAGATAGCAGTGGCGATGCGTAGGGAAGTACGCATGCATAGGGGGTGTGTAGAGGGTGCATGGTGGGGGCATGTGCATCCCCTGAGAGCACCAGTGCACTTGCCATGCTCGCTGCTCAGGCAACAGCTAGTGGGGCAGGCAGGCTAGCACGGGCCAGAGAGCCATGCCCCCTCCTCCCCCATTGGTGAGATTGGCTGTGGGAGGGCCCCCTCCCCGGTCAGTGGGGGGCCATGTGCCTCTCCTGACTAAGGTGGCACTAGTTGCCCATGGTAGATAGCATTCCTGAAGTGACAGGCAATGCCTTTGGCGCTTTGGTTCCTGTAAAAACCTTTCCACAAAATACACTTATTTCTACTAAGCAAAGACAACAATTTTTTAAATGCTAAATGTAATAGCTATTTTCATGTTTAAAAATGTAAATGTGTGTTTCCATGTTGCATTTCTATCAAACAAAGACAAATCATTTATGTTAGATAAAGATCCCCTGTTGTTTAAAAAATACTGTGCATGTGTTATGATGCAACACTGGCTTGTCAGACACTTACTCAGCACTTCTTCAGCACGACGCCACCCCATGTGCAACTCTGGTTATTGTCAACTCTGCTTAAAGTCACAGGCTTTGGATGGTCCTGCATGCAAGATGATGTCCAGATTTGACTGTATTAATAGATTTCATAGACATTAGGGCTGGAAAGGACCTTGGAAGATCATTGAGTCTAATAGCCCCCTGCCCCAGGGGCAGGAAGTCAGCCAAGGGCAAAGGATCCCAGCAAAATAGGCATCCAAATGTTTCTTAAAAGAGTCCAGAGTAGGTGCTTGCACCACCTCTTGAGGGAGTCTATTCCAGGCCTTCAGGGCTCAGGCAGTAAAAAAGTTTTTCCTTATGTCCAGCCTAAAACAGTCTTGCAGGAGTTTTGACCATTGGACCTTGTCACCCCCTGGGGTGCTCTGGTGAACACGCATTCCCCCAGATCCTGATGCACATCCCTTGTGTAATTATAGGCTGCCACCAGGTCCCGCCATGGGACTCTTCACTTTTCTAGGCTGAAGAGTCCCATGGCTCTCAGCCTCTCTTCATAAGGCCTGTTCTCTTTCCCTCTGATCATATGCATGGCTCCCCTCTTGACTCTCTCAAGTTTCTCCACATCCTTCTTGAATTGTGGAGCCCAGAATTGGATGCAGTACTCCAGCTGCGGCCTCACCAAGGCCAAGTATAGCAGGAGGATAACATCCTGAGAGTTGCTTGAGAAGCATCTATGGATACAAGCCAGAGTTTTGTTCACTTTACAAGCTGCAACATCACATTGGTAGCTCATGTTCATCTTGTGTCAATCATTACCCAAAGTCCCTTTTGGCTGTGGTGCTAGTGAGTGTAGCATTGCTGAACCTATATGCATGATGTGGGCTTTTTTTCCACAAGGTGGAGTACCTTACATTTTTCTGTATTGAATGCCATCAGGTTTATATCTGCCCACTTTCTAAGCCTATCAAGGTCAGCCTGGATCACCAGCCTACCCTGGGGTGTGGATGCTCTACCCCAAAGTTTGGTGTCATAGGCAAACTTGGCCAGTCTGCTTCTGACACCAGTGTCCACATAGTTAATAAAGACGTTAAAGAATACAGGTGCAAAGATGGAGTCTTGGGGGACCCCACTGGTCACCAAGCACCATGATGACTCACTTCCATTGACTACCACTCTCTGGGTCCAACCTCAGAGCCAGTTCCCCAGCTGTTGGACTGTGATGTAGCTGAGGCCACAGATGGGCAATTTTTCCATGAGGAGATCATGAGACACCAGATCAAAGGCTTTTTTGAAGTCCAGATATATGAGGTTATTCTCTTCTCCCTTGTCCAGGTGATATGTCACCTGGTCATAGAAGAAAATAAGATTGGTCAGGCAAGACCTACCCACAACAAACCCATGCTGGCTCTACCTCAGGGTGTTGCCATCAGCCAGCACGTCAAGAATGGGCTCTTTGATAATTTTTTCCAAAATTTTCCTGGAGATTGAGGTCAAGCTGATTGGCCTGTAGTTCTCCAGACCCACTTTCCTCCCCTTCTTGAAGATAGGCACCACATTGGCCTTCTTCCAATCTTTGGGTACTTCACCAGAGTGCCATGAGTTTTCAAATATCCTTGCCAGTGGCTGGGCTGCGATGCCTGCCAGCTCCTTAAGTAATCTGTCAAGACCAGCTGACTTAAAGGTGTCCAGCCTCTCAAGGTGTTCCTTTACAAAGTCTACACCAATGTTGTGTATAAATTCACCCTAACCCTGGCCATCCCGCATCATGTTAGGCAGGGCAGTGCCTTTGGGCTGGTGAAAAGCTGTCGCAAAATGCCCATTAAACAGATTGGCCTTTTCCTGGGTGTTGGTTATCAGTTGTTCAATTTGGTTTAGCAGGGGTCCAGTGCTGCCCTTGCTTTTCTTCTGACTCCCCACATATCTGAAAAGGGACTTTTTATTGTCCTTGATTCATGTAGCCAGTTGGAGTTTGGTTGCAGCCTTGGCTTTCCTGGTTCACTCCCTACAGGTACAGACCAGTGCAGAATAGTACTTCTTTTTTTAGACATAGAAGATCCATGAGTTCCCTGCTGAACCAAGGGGGTTGCTGTGCTCTTTTGTTACCTTTTCTCTGAGGTGGAATGGACATCCCTTGTGCTTTCAGGATTGCTCCCTTAAGGAGCAACCGCTCATCTTGGACTACCCTCCCTATCATGTTGGGGTCTTGTAGGGCCCCATCAACAAGCCTTCGGAGCTTATCAAAGTCAGCTTTCCTAAAGTTGAGGACTTCTGCATTACTGACTGACTTGCCAGCTTTGTGATGGATAGTGAAAGTGATCAGCTCATGGTCACTGTCTCTCAACTTTCCTTCTATTCTTAGGTCGCTGATTAGAGCACCCCTTTGGCCAGTACCCAGTCCAGCAGCACTTTACCTCTTCTCGGTCCATAGACTTCTTGAGTCAGGTAGAGCTCGTCCACGCATGTGAGGAAGCTTTGTAATCATTCGGATTTGGCTGATGCTATTCCCATGAGATGTCCCGGTAGTTAAAATCTCCCATGACAACCAGGCCAAGAGTGTGCAGCCTCAGTCAGTTCCCTGGTGAATTCCTGGTCAAGTTCTTGTTCCTTTTTAGGAGGTCTGTAGTAGACTCCTACCATTGTGTCCCCTGTGCCACTTTCCCCATGTATTTTAACCCAAAGGGTCCCCAGTCATCTTCCATGGGTGCCAGTGTCAGCTTGCAGGGACATGTAGCTTTCCTTGACATAGAGCGCTACACCCCACCCCTTTTTTCCACAAGTCTCTTCTTTACAGAGTATAGCAATCTATACTTGTGGCCCAGTCACAGGTGGAGTTCCACCAGGTCTCCATTGTTCCTATGAGATCATAGTCATTCTTGTTTAGCAGG
This sequence comes from Caiman crocodilus, assembly GCA_030014935.1. Taxonomy (NCBI): domain Eukaryota; kingdom Metazoa; phylum Chordata; order Crocodylia; family Alligatoridae; genus Caiman; species Caiman crocodilus. The sequence continues at coordinate 60,853,496 of JAGPOW010000304.1, read as the reverse complement.
AGGACCAACTCCTCCTGTTTGTTCTTCAAGCTACTGACATTGGTGTACAGACATGTAAGTGTCTCATTGGAAGCCCTAGGCTTCCTTGCAGTCTCAGGAGGACACCACTCCAGAGCTGGGTTGGGAATGAATTCCTTTGAGTGCCCTAACCTGTTAGTTTTGCAGTAGTTGCCTAGTGAGCATGCTTTGGTGATTGTCTACTCATCCACCGATGGGCTTAGTTTAAAGCCTGGTCAAGCAGGTCAGCCATTCTAGCTGAAAAGAGCTCCCCAGGGAGCTGAGGCGGAGGCTGTCTCTTCCCAGCAGATCACTGCCTTTCTCATCAAAGAGTGTACTGTGATTGTGGAAGCCAAAGCCTTCATGATGACAACAGTACTGCAGTCTTCAGTTGACTACCTCAATCCGTCTCTTCCTCCTCAGTCCATGACCCATAATCAAGAGGATCGAGGAAAAGACCACCTGCATGCCCAACTCCCTAAACTTCTCTCCCAAAGCCCTGTAGCCACTTGTGACCGAGCTGGGATTGTTCTGAGCCGTGTCATTCGTATCCACATGGATAAGGAGCATAGTGTAGTGGTCAGAGGGCTGGATAAGCTTTGGGATCCTCTCAGCTACATCCCAGATACAGGGCTCCAGGAGGCAGCAGACCTTGCAGGCTAAGGGGTCAAGGTGGCAGGTTGCTCCCTCAGTCCCCCTCAGGAGGGAGTCTCCCACAACAACCACTCTGTGTTTCATCTTAGGGAGAGTAGGGCTGGTAGTTATTAGTGATCCTCCCTTTCCTGCAGGAGCTGGCAGCTCTGCAGGCTCTACTGGTGCTGCAAGGGGCTCATACAAGTTGCAGAGTACCAGAGAGGAGAGGACCCTGGTGCAGTGGGCCTTGGGGTCATTGACCACCTTAGTCCAACTCTGTTCCTGAACTGTGTGGGAGATCCTCAAGTCGTCCCTTGTTCTGGAAGGTGACCTTCATGGGGTGAAGGGCCTGGCAGTAGGAGTGGATCTCCTGCTCGCCATGCCTGATGGCACAGTCATAGATTTATAGATTCATAGATGTTAAGGTCAGAAGGGACCTCAATAGATCATTGAGTCCAACCCCCTGCATAGGTAGGAAAGAGTGCTGGGTTCAGATGACCCCAGCCAGATGCCTATCTAAACTCCTCTTGAAGACCCCCATGGTAGGGGAGAGCACCACCTCCCTTGGGAGTACATTTCAGATTTTGCCCACTCTAACTGTGAAGAAGTTCTTTCTAATGTCCAGTCTTAATCTGCTCTCTGCTAGCTTATGGCTATTATTTCTTGTGATCCCCAGGGGTGCCTTGGTGAGTAGAGCCTCACCAATTTCCTTCTGTGCTCCCATGATGAATTTATAGGCAGCCACAAGGTTGCCCCTCAACCTTCTCTTGAGGAGGCTGAAGAGGTCCAGGTGCCCTAGTCTCTCCTCATAGGGCTGCAAGCCCATAACCATACGAGTGGCCCTTCTCTGGACCCTCTCCAGGTTATCCATCCCTCTTGAAGTGTGGTGCTCAAAACTGCATGCAGTATTCCAACTGCAGTCTGACCGGCGCCCGATAGAGGGGAAATATCACCTCCTTGGTTCTGTTTGTCATGCATCTGCTGATGCATGATAAAGTGCAGTTAGCTTTGCTGATGACTTTGTCACGCTGCCGACTCATGTTCATCTTGGAGTCCACTAAGATTCTGAGATCCCTTTCCGCTTTCATGCTGCTGAGCAGATAATTTCTTAGGCAGTAGGTATGCTGGACATTTTTCCTCCCTAGGTGCAGCACTTTGCATTTCTCCTTGTTGAATTGCATTCTGTTGTTTTCTGCCCACTTGACAGAGTCACTTCACTAACTTGTCCAAGTCACTGATGAAGACATTGAAGAGTATTGGTTCAAGGACCGAGCCCTGCAGGACCCCACTGTCCATTTTCTTCCAGGTCAATACTGACCCATTCACCACCACGCTCTGGGTATGACCCTCCCACCAGACTGTACAATTTGCCTCCCACCAGACTGTTTAATCATCAAAGTCACAGCCTCTTAATTTGTTCATCAGCATGGGGTGGGATATCGTATCAAAGGCCTTCCTGAAGTCTAAGTAAACGATGTCTACCCCTACACTCCTGTGTCCAGGCATTCGTAACCTGGTCATAAAAAGAGACTAGATTAGTCAGGCACGATCTGCCTGCTATGAACCTGTGCTGGTTTCCCCTCAGCATCATTTGTCTTGCTGGGCTCTCGCAAATGTGAGCCTTAATAATTTTTTCAAAGACTTTGCCAAGGATGGAGGTGAGACCGACTGCCCTATAGTTGCCTGGATCCTCCTTCCTCCCCTTCTTGAAAATAAGGACCACATTGGCCCTTTTCCAGTCCTCCAGGACCTGGCACGTGCACCACGAGTGTTCAAACATTCTTGCCAGTGGTTGTGCAATGACATCAGCCAGTGACTTCAGTACTCTCAGATGGAGCTCATCTGGGCCTGCCAACTTAAACGCATCCAGTCCTTCCAAGTGACTCTGCAACATCTCAGGGTCAACACTTGGTAGTCTGGTGCCCTGATGTTGCCTGTCTATGATCCCATTGTGAGATTTGTCTTGCCCCTTGCTTAGGAACGCTGAGGCAAAGAACTCAATGAGAAGTTCAGCCTTGTCAACCCTGTCTGTTACCAATTGCTTTTGCCCATTCAGTATTGGTGCTATACTGCCCTGGGTCTTCCTTTTACTCCCTATATATCTGAAAAACAATTTTTTGTTATCCTTTACTTGGGGTGCTATCCTCAGCTCCATGGTAGCTTTGGCCTTTCTAACTGCCTCCCTACAACTGTGAGCTGAGGAGGTATACTCCTCTTTAGTAATCTCTCCCTGTTTCCAC
>JAGPOW010000304.1:60819953-60850526 GCA_030014935.1 Caiman crocodilus | reverse complement strand
CCTCAGCTCCATGGTAGCTTTGGCCTTTCTAACTGCCTCCCTACAACTGTGAGCTGAGGAGGTATACTCCTCTTTAGTAATCTCTCCCTGTTTCCACTGCTTATATGCCCCGCTTTTTGCCCTTAGGCTGTTCTGGATTTCTTTGGTCAGTCAAGGAACCCTCTTGGCCCCTTTCCCCCTTTTCCCCTGCATTGGGATTGTCTCCCTCTCTGCCCAAAGGATTGCTTCCTTAAGGCACAGTCACCCTTCCTAGGCTCCCATCTCGTCACATCTCTTACTCTGCAGTGCGTTGTTGACTAAACGCCTGAGCTCACTGAAGTCAGCTTTCCCAAAGTCTGTCACTTTCATCCTACTAGTTACCTTTCCCACTCAACACCTTATGGTGAATTCTAGTATTTGGTGAGCACTGTCCCCCAGGTGACCATCGATCTGTAGGTCCTCTACCATGTCATCCTCCGTTGCCAGTACCAGGTCCTGTAAGGCATTCCCCCTAGCGGGACCATGTACCTCCGGCATCAGGTGGAGGTCCTGTACACAGGATAGGAACCTGCGTGAACGGAGGTTATTTGTTGTCTGTGTCTTCCAGCAAATGTCAGTGTAATTTAGGTCCCACATAACTACCTCCTCCCTAGTCTTTTTGGTCTCTGAGAGCTGCCTCAGGAGCCCCAAATCTAGTTCTTCCCCTTGGTGTGGGGGTCTGTAGCAGACCCCTATCACCAAATCCCTTTCCCCTTGACCTCCATGTATCCTCACCCGCAATCCTTCTACTTTCTCCTCCTCCGATTCTATTTTGATAAGGGTCAATGTATAACACTCTTTGACAGACAGCGCAACGCCTCCCCCTTTCCTCCCCACTCTATTTCTTCTGTACAGCTTATAGCCCTCAATGTGTAGTGCCCAGTCGTGGGTAGAGTTCCATCAGGTTTCTGTTAATACCACTAAGTCATAAGTGTTTTCTGCAAGCAGGAGTGCTAGTTCATCCTGCTTGTTCCCCATGCTCCTAGCATTAGTGTATAGGTACCTGAGCCCTGTGACTGGCACCTTTGTTGCCCCCCAGCTCTGATGCCCAATGGGCCTCTTATTGCTTACCTGCTTATTGCTTACCTGTGCTGTACTGCTGGACGTCCCATGGATTGCAGGTTCCTGATATTCTCCTACTTCTGCCTGTCCTTCCCCATCTAAGCTAGTTTAAAGTCTGATGTCGGAGATCAGCCAACCTGTTGGAGGAAAGACTTTTACTTTTCACTGAGAGATGAAGTCCATTGAGCCCCAGAAAGTCCCTTGCCAGGAAGTGTGGGTTGTGGTCCAGGAAGCCAAATCCTGCACAATGGCAACATCTCCTGAGTCTCTGAACCATGGTCTAGAGCTCCTCTATCTGGCACCTCAGAGACTCCACATGGAGCAGACCTCACAAAGGGAGGTGGCCATGCTCCCAGTCCCATGTGCCTGGAATCATGCCAGGCAGCCCCCAGAGACAAGAGCCAGAGACTCCATGTGCGTGGAGCCCAGAACCATGGCTTCTGTCTGGGTGGAGGCTTCTGAGGTGCCAGAGAGGGTCTCAAACCCCTTGGGGATTCTTGGGCTGCAGCGCGTGCCCATCCACATTGCACCAGTGGTAGGCTGGCTACTACGGTGCCAACCTACCCTTGGGGCTCATTGGCAGAGCCTTGTGTCCTCCCACTCACCCTCCTGCACAAACTCCTGTGCTAACTCATGTGCCGAGTCTGTTTCCATGTCCTGTTTGTGAGGCTCCGACTGCATGGCTCCTTGGGGGGCTGGGAAAAGTAGGAACGGGGAAGCGGGGGGAGGCATGACCCTCCTCGGCTCCTCTCTGCAGCCCTGCAGCTGACTATATCCCTCCCTCATTGTGGGCCCCACATACCTTTGGCTATGTTGGGGGTCTGGGTCAAGGTCCACAGGTTCCTGCTGAGGGATCCTGGGGGTACTGGGACTCAACAGGGGTGTTGAGTCCCAGTACCCCCAGGATGGACTTCTGTCCATGCATCTAACACCAGAGCTTGGAAGAGACTGCTGCTTTGCCATTGGTGGGCCCTTTTTAAACTGCACACATGCACAGAAAGGCTTACCAATGGCACTGCTCTGCTCTCAGGGGCTGGAAGTTCCTGCCCCACAGAAGAAGGAGAGAGGTAAGTGCCCCCCTTCCCCTGTTTCACATGCCAGGCAGCACCGCACGTATAGCTCTCTAGGGGGCTAGGCCAAGTAAGAACTGGGGTGGGGCATGAACCTCCTTGGCTCCTCTCAGCTGCCCTGCAGCTGACTAGATCCCTCTCTCGCTGTGGGCCCCACCTACCTCTGGCTGTGCTGGGGGTCTGGGTCAGGGTCTGCAGGGTCCTGCTGGGGTGCTCTGGGGGTCCCGGGGCTCAATGGGGGTGCGACAGGCTTCTGCCTGTTTGTCTTATGCCAGAGCTGGGAACAGACTGCCTTTGATTCCCTTTTCTTTGTTAAACCTAAGGAGAAAATGAAAAAGAAGAAAAGAAATGTAAAGAAGCCTCCTTTTCTCCCTCTCTTGTACCATCCAAGTCTCTGGTTTGACTTCCCTCCCATTTTTTCTCCTCAGCCTTATTCCCTCTCCAGGGATCATAGAATCATAGAAAAGTTGGAAAGGACCTCAGGAGGTCAAAGCAGGACCATCCCTCAAAGCAGGACCATCCCTTGCCAAGGCTTTGTCTAGCTGGGTCTTAAAAACCAGCTGTCCCAGCTTATAAAATGTCTCAGCTTATAGGATATGTCTTTGCCAGTGATTTTCAAACAGGGTGCCATGGACTGTCAAACAATGTTAGCACTGTTAGGTTTGCAAACATGATTCACAAAATAAACCCAGAGGGTATTTTTACGCATTTGAAAAGTGCCTGGTGCTGCACTGCTTGCAGTTATCAGTGCTGAGAAAATGGCAGTGGAGCATTTTTAACTAAAACACCTCAGAGGTGCTTTAGTTCAAAAGTGAACTGCCGCCATTTTCTGTGCACTGATGAACATTTTGCCACTCATACAACTGCAAGCAGTGCAGTGCAATTCACCTCAGCTCGTGTGCAGAGCAGACCCGGTTAAATTGGGTCTGTTCTAAAGTGCTGGATCTCCAACACATCACTGGAAAAAAAGTATGTGTATAAATGCCCGGAGATTTGAAATAGAAATCCAGGTGTCATCTTTCTCAATTTTTTTGCAATAAAAAACTCATTTATTATTTTTCTGTAGTCATAAAACAAGTGAAAGCTAACTAGCATTTTCTGAGGGAGAATTGAGTTTATCCAGGGATGCCTTGAATCTAAAAAGGTTGAGAACAACTGGCTTATGCAGTAATGCAGAGCTGCTCAGGTTAGTGTTGCACTAATTAGGTTGGGACACTGAAAGCAGTATAGCTTCATTAGAAAGATGTTCCATCCAGACTTATTTATACCCTTCTGAGAAAAGTGATTTTCCTTAACACCCTGTCCTGGTCAAGCCAGAAGGTAGTGAGTCCAGGCATCCACACAACAGTAGCCTAGTGCTTCTTCCTCTATTCACCAGCTGGTCAGTGGTTTGGTGTAAGAGGAATAGATCCACTTCCCACTAATTGGCTGTTAAACTGCATGGAATGAGCATGAGAAAAGCATCAGATCTTGTAATTGTGTGCTAGTAGAATCTAGACCCAGATGATCAAGGGCTCCTCTCAGACTTCACTGGGGATGGACCAGGAAAGGGTTAGGAAGTAGTTCTCCCATCTTGTGACAGTTTTTGGGATTTTGAGATCTTTTCTTGTCCCAAATTGGTAGGAAAAGTTAGAATCTTAAAACATGTCTGCAAACTGATTATCCAAACGTAATTTCTGTTCAGGCCAATAAGACTTTTTTTTTGATCATTTCAAAATATTTCATTTTTTATTTTTTACCTTTAAAAAATTAAACATTTATTATAAGCTAACAACATTTTTTTCATTTAACTTGGCAACAAAAATTTGCATCAAATCAATAAATGAACTTTTACTTTGAAAATGTGGAAATGATTTCAAAGTTTTCAGAACATTTTTCATTCCATATGTTTTTAATCAGAACCTTCACCATAACTGACCATTTTGTGCAACCAAGCTTTTTGTTGGACAAGTTAACAGTTCTTTAGAAAATTCCCACCTGATTTAGGCTGTATGACCCGCTTCCCCATCCTTTACTCCTGTGAAAGAAATGTCATTCTCCTGTGACCAGCAATCACCATTCTTCCTGGCCCATCACTCTAGTTAGCAGAACCAAAATGTGTTTAGTTCTCCTACCCCACTAGGATGCAGTGGTATAATTAGGGGTGGGAGGCGATAGGGGCAATTGCCCCAGCCGTCAACTTGAGCGGGTGGGAGAGGGGGCAAAAAATAATGACTGGTTCTGGAAGCTGCATGTTCATTGTGAATTTAGCAGCAACCAGTATTCTCTGCTTCCGCTTTGCCCTGAGTACCCAGTTGCATCCCTACACGGCTGATAGGACATTATATCAGGTAGAAAGCAGGAAGCATTGGTTGTAGGCACATTTTTAAATACAGTACAGAACATTGTGCTCTGTTCAGAGCCTGTTCAGTAATACATTTCAAACATATGAAGTGTGTTTAGTGGGCTGCATAGGCCAGGTGCATGGCACATTTTGCGTGGCTCCTTACACTCTTCCATTCTCTCACTGCTGAAAGCCCTTGTGCACCACCCTGCCATTCTTGCCCTGTTCAGGAAATCCCTACAGCATCCTCCTTCCCTGCCTCCCCTCCATACCACAGTCTCTAAGCCTGGAGTCCTTTGTGTCACCATTGGTTCCTCTTCCGTCATGTCAGGTCAGTGCTGAACAGTTTGTTTGTTCAGCTACTTCAAGAGTATTGGCAAATAAAAAAAGCCCTAAGTTTTTTTGTAGCAAAGGTTTATGTCTTGTACTCAGTAACAAACTCAGAGAACATCCCTGTGGATTTTCTCAAATGTTTCTGTTAAGAAAGATTCTCTTTGGCTTGTGTCCAAGCATAGAAACACTCAGTCCCCAAAAGGATTGTTTTTCAGCATGCTAAGAGTAACTGAATACAAAAGGTTAGAAATAATGCTGAGCTGATGGTTTGTGATTGTGGCTCAAGTATGCTTTCATTATTCCTCAATGTATCAGTCAAAAAAAGGCATTTTTGGATCCTGATTTAGCAAAAACAAAACAGGATAATAATAAGAAAAATGAATGAATAAAGCCCACTTCCTCAGCTGAGGGAAGCTTCCCTGAGTAGGCTTCACTCAGCAGAGCAGTTAAGTACATACTTAAATCCATCCCTCATCAGCAAAAAGATCAAGCACATGCTGAATGGTAAGCTTAAGGGCTTTGTTGGGATAGAGCTGCATTGCTGAGTCATGGTCATAATCAAGAAGTGACCCATAATAGGTTGCTCCTGCTAAGAGACAGTGGGTGCATCTACACAAGAGGTTTACTGCAGTTGCCTAATTAGCTCTGCAGTAAACATCTCATGCCTACACATGCAGAGCTATTAGACTGCAGGAAACTAATAAACTCTGCAAATTTACACACATTATCCTACTGTGGAGTTATTTTCTGTGCAGCAATGCATGTGTAGATGCCAACCCAGGACTAAATTGTACCCTGTCAGCCTAGCTAGCAGGAGGCCCACACTCCTGCCTGCTGCCTCATCATCAAAGATCCAGATTGTTCATTTCCCCCAGGAAAACAGAGAAAACCATGGATTTTCCCCTTTGCTGGAGGAAAATGTGGATTTCTCATTTTCCCAAGAAACCTGCAGATTTTGCAGTTTTGGAAAGAGTTCTCTGCAGGCTCTCAAGCAGGGTCAGGGGGCTGGGGGAAGTGAGAAGCACTGGCAGGGCTGGAGGAGTTGGTGGGAGGGGAATGAGGGGCACCAGGGGGTGCTGTAGGAGGGAGTATGGGACCTTTCATTTTAATCATGGAGTTTGTGGTTTTTATCAGAGAATTTGCAATTTTTTATTATGGAAAACCAGGATCCCTGATGATCATATGACTCAGCTGCTGCAGGAGCTTCTCCACCACCTGATGCAGCCACCTGATGCCCTGGGGCTGACTCCCATGTCCCCTGCTAGCCCAGGGCTGGCACCCAGACAGCAGCAGCCAGAGCCTGGAGCTCCCTCTGGCTGTTGCAGGGGGGCAGAGCAGGGTAGGAGCAGGCTTGGCCTAAACTGCTTCTTCCCAACTCAATTTGCTGCTGTCCCAGGTGCATGTCTAGATATGGAGCCTGGGAGTAGTTTGCTGTGGCACAAATTGCTCTGCAGTTTATTCAGTCACACACGTAGACATGTTCTGTATCAACACACGTACTTCCTTTGCACAATTGGGACTTGCAGGAGGTCTCTTTCTCCCTGACACTGAATTGCTTGTGTGGTTGTACAGAGCCACACTGCTTCCAGTGCAGACCAGTGGTACAACTAAGGCTGAAGTAATGGATATCAAGCATTTAAGTGTGGGTATCCAATATTTGCTATGCAGGTTGTATTGCAATCACATTCCATGAAGGTTCATGCTAATAAAACTCAATCACATGACCACTCCTAAACATAGCAGGGTCACAAAGGCAACCAAAGAAAATAAATCAAAAAGTGAAACTGAATATTTGCAGATTTTTTCAGTATTGCCCCATCTGTAGATCTGAATTTCACCCTGAACTAGAGGTTTTCAGTGCACTTCCTTTCTCCTGAAGACTGAAAATGTCTTTGCACCCTAGACAGAGTCTTGACAGACTCTGGTACTTTCCCACCATAGCCTCCCCATGCCAGATTTCTGATTAACAGGGAAAACTGGGCACCAGAGCAGTTTGGACAGGAATTGTTTCTTTTCTTGAAACTATTGCTGTTAGTGACGTGAGTCTTCCTCTTTCCCTCTCCCACTGCACTACACCCCCTATTCCAGCCACCCAGACACAGACACAGCTTTAAAAGTTTTTTCTACATACCTCGAGGTACCAGATGTGGCTCGTGATTGCTGCAATGCTGGGGTGGATGGCGTGTCCCGGGGGAGAGGCCTCCATGTGTTCAGCTGCGAACTCAGAAGTGGACCAGAAGTACTTTTGATCCACTTCTGGGCCTGCTGGGGAGTGCATTGGGGGCCCCCTGTTCTCCCCCAAGCTCAGTGATCACCTGCATGGGGACCCCAGGTGCCCCCCCAGATGCAGGAGGCACCAGTTGCCAAGTCAGAGGGGTGCGGGGGTAGGAGACAGCAAGCTCCCTGGCAGACCCAGAAGCAGACCAGAAGTGATTCTTGTCCACTTCTGGGTCTGCTGCCAAGCATGCTGGGGAGCCCCCTGAACTTCTGTGGGACACTCCATGCTCCCCAGCATCACAGCATGCATGAGCCCCTGCTACCTAGAGGCATGTAGAAAAACCATTTAAATGTCTGTATCTCTGAATCTTTCTGAATCTCTCCAAATTGATTCGGAGGGTTCCAGTTCAATTAGGAGAGATTAAAGGGCCTCCTGATTGAAATCATATTCAGAGATTCAGCCACCAAATTGGGCTGAATCTCTGCCAAATTGAATCAGGGACCAAGGCTTCACACAACCCTAATGGCTACCATTTTTGTGCCCACCCCCAACTCAGCACCCAGGTTGCTGCTCTGCTTACCCCACACTTAGTTATGCTATTGATGCTGAGAGAGAGAGGATTTTTTTGGTTCTAATTTCTCTTCATGGTACTTTGACACATTTACAAGCCGTTTCCTGCATCAATTGACAAAAAGTGTCTACCTCTTTCATCTCACCTAGCACGCCCAAGTTTACTTGGGCTGCAGAAGCTTCTTCGTTGTTCACACCTTCTCAGAGAAGCAGGCAGAATGAATACAGAAAGAGGTAAGTGGTGTTTTCCGAAGTGTTTTTTCTAAAGCTTGATGGGATTTATTTAGCCCTGTCCCTGTACAAGTGTGTACATGGCCACAAGCCCCACTCCTCCCTCCTGCCCAGATTTGCCATTCTTTTGTAAAGCTAATCAGTACAACTCTTTCCAGGGCTTCCTGGGGTCTTTGGCTGCTGGGTTATGAAGACCCATGAGTTCATTGTTTAAATTAAGTTCTTCTATATGGAAACACCACTGCTTTCCCATATGGTCTTGGCAAACCCACCATCCGCTTCTCACCTAAATTAAATTTCACTAATTGAATTAGTTACCATTTTATCAGCTGCCACTTTGCAGTAGTTTGCTAACCCCCAGGGGCTCAGACCACGCTTGGTAAAGAGCTTCTTCCACCCCACTCTCTCATTTATCATAGTGACAACACGCAGTGCTGAAGGGAGGAGGGGGTGGAGGATATTCCACCCTTCACAAGCATCCCAGCCATCTCTGAGCATCCTAATGACTGACCTCTTAGCAAAAACAGCCTTGTGCTGACCTCGGGCTGTTGAAAGGAAGCATTCTCCCCTTTGTAAAAATCCCACTGAGCCCGAAGAATGGGATGTGCTGAATGAGGGAGTGTCAGAAGGGAAGCCCAGCAGCCAGCCAGGGATGTCCTGTGTGATTTCAGATTCCATATGCCATGGGGCTAATAGCAACAGGCCTGGGCTCAGGGGATAATACTGTCCGGCTGGTCTGCAGTCTAAAAAGTGAGAGGAGATCACGTGGACAGAGGCTGCCTGAAATAGGTCTGCCAGCATCTGGCAGCAGAGCGTGAAGCATGTCACCTGCTTCAGCCCTGTCCCTTTTTCAGAAAGATACTAAAGGCTTCACCACTTCTGTTACAGAAACATGCTGGGGCCTCATCGCATCAAATTCTGCGGCTAACACATCAGGCAACGCAACAGAGCAACAGGTGTTTATCCGCTACCAGGGGAAGCAAGTGTTCCTCAAGGCCATGGCAGCCTGGTTTCTAGGCACAGGGGATAGATACTACTAATATTTGCCCTCTTGCAGTGCTTTCATGTGGGGAGTCTAAAACCACTGTGAGAATATTAATAAACTAAACACCATACCATCCCTGCAACATATGCATTTTATTTTCTTTTTACAAGGGTGAAGACAAAGGCACAAAGGGTAAGCGACTTGGCCTAAGCCACTGCTCTAAGAGTATGATGTAATATGTAATATGTAATAAAATTCTCAGCCTTCAATGCAGCTCTGCAGACTGTAAATTGGACTTTAACTGTGGTGATGGACCTGGGATGTATAGAGTTCACTACTCTACCTGTTCATAGTACAGTCTGAAACTGTATAACAGTGTCCTTCCTGTGTCCTTCCTGTGAATGATAGGAGAGAAAATGAGAAAAACACTGCGACTATTGTATTCAACATTCATAGGATCTTTCGTCTCAAGAGTCCAGAGCAATTTACAAAGCATAGATGAAAACAAAGAAACAAAAAGGCGTTTAAAAGGTCAGTAATAGATGTATATTTCAGTAGAATCCTGTTCGCTCTGGGAAGCATTTTACTTCCGTGACAAAAATTCAGTGCTTTTAAAAAAACCTGAACATTTCAAGGCTTTCTCCAGCTGCCAATTGTCATATAGTCTTTCACTACTCACTGTCACCCCTTCAATTTATACCAATCCACTAAGCTTAACATCGTGCAAAAAAAGGGTATGCTAAGTATATGTGCAAAGGTCAAAATAACAAATGCTAAGAGAATTATTAGAAATGGATTTCTTGGATAGGAAATAGGATTTTATGATCTGCTATTTATTACTTTGACCTCCATATATAATTTTGTAAAATTTTGTCTGATTTCCTGTTATAGATTTAAAGAAACACTAAATATATCCTGACATTTTTTCCCATTTTTGTACAAACAGTCTTTAACATGACTGAGGCCTAGATCCTCAAATGGTGAAATTACACAAGTGGAAGATTGAGGTGATGAGGGTCTGAACAAAAAGTCCTGGCCAAATGTTAAAATATCACATGGTAGAAGGAGTCAGACTTCAGTGTGGCCTAAATGTGTGCTTTAGAGAGAGGTTCAAGTTGAAGATTTTACTCAGACAGCAGACCTGAGTGACTGGAAGGATGAAGGGGTTACCATAGTGATGATAAGACTGGAGGGAGGAGAAGGGTTGGAGAGGGAGATGGTCAGCTCTGCTTTGGCTAGTTTGAGCCTAAATTCTCAGCTGGACGTCCTTGAAGATGGCAGAAAGACCAGCCAAAATGTGGGATTGGACTCAGGAATAAAGGTCGTATATGCCTGGACACAGATTCCAGTTGTGTACCAATACTAGTGGCTATTGTCATTAGCTCTAATATCTATCATGAGGCTATCCAGCCAACCACAAAGGTCCCTGTGCCCCAGGCCTGGGGAGAACAATGTATATGATTTAGAAGGCTCCTCAAGAGTGTGTCAGTCACCACTTAATACTTTCTGGGTTTAAACTTAATAGAGAAATATGAGAAAACTCTGGGCACATTAGCATACTATTTAATATTTATTTAGCATTTATTACCAGTGGGCATGTCTACCTGTGGAAATTAATTTGACTGAATAAACTTCAGCGTCATTCACACCAGAGTTTATTACTCCTGAACACCATGTTTACACATATGCCTGGGATCGCGCATGTTGAGCTATGTCACAGCATCCCTGCCTGGCAGGGGCCCTGGGGGTCAGCCTGCCAGCCTGGGGCTGCTCTGACATGGCTCAAGGTGCAGTGGAGGGGCTGGCTGGGGCACAAGGGTACTCCAGTACAGGCTACCCAGCAAGCAGCCCCACACTGAAGTACCCTCTGCTCCAGTCATCCCACGGCAGTGTCTACACGTGCGTTACCATGCATGCACTAAACAATGCCACCATAGGATAATACTCGTGTTGATAAATTCTAACCTAGGCAGTGTTTATTAGTTTACTGTGGCCTAAAAACACAGTACCTATAGACACTGAGACTTTACTGAAGAACTAATTAGGCAACTCCACAGTCAACATCTCGTGTAGGTGCATCCAATATGAGTGGCTTGTGATTTGTTACAAGGTAAAAACTAACAAGATTCTTCAAATATTTTGCAAATCTCTTCATATGGCCATGTGTTTGTAACTGCTGGCAACTGCTGGCATGGCTGCAGATTGGACCGTAGGGCCATATTGGAGGGACAGTGATTTGTTTCGGTGTTTCAGATCACTGCTCTGTTTCTATTTGGCCAAATCTGTTTCAGAGTTTTGATGATGTTTTGGTGATTCAGCCACAGGCTATAAAGGGGAATCACTAAAATGCCTATAACTGTGTCATTTCTTGCCTGCTTCAGATGAAAATTGCAGAAATAATAGTCCCTTCTGATGGCATGATGCCTGCCAAGTTTTAAGAAGAGAGGTGCAGGGATTTCTGTGAAACTGCACTACAAACTGTTCGAAGCAAAACTCGTATCACTTGCTGGCAGTAGCAGTATGCTGTGCAACCCCTGGGAAGGCTGCAGGGCTGTACCAGACTCCTCCCGGGGGCCGGGGGGCCCTGGATTTGCATGCTGGATGACAGCATGCTGGCACTGGTGGCTGGGGCCAGTGCCAGCACTGGGGTCTTTCTGGTGTTTGGTGCAGGCTGTGCTGAGTAGACCTGGGTGCTTAGCTGGCAGCAGCAGCATGCTATTATACCACATGCAGATCTGGGGGCTTGCACCCCTCAGGAGGGCTGTGCTGGATTCTTCCCGGGGGCACAGACTCCCTGATCTGCACGTGAGATGACAGCAGGCTGCCACTGCCAACTGGGGCCACTGCCAGGACTGGGTTCTTTCCAGCACTCAGCATGGGCTGCGCTGAGCAGACTCAGGTGCTGGTGATCAGCCACATGGGGACCCCAGACCCAGAGGCACCAGTCACTGAGTCAGGGGGTGGTGGGGCTCTCAGTGCGCTCACTCAGAAGTGGACCCCCATGCTCCTGTGAAATGCTCCATTAGTCCCACCATTGCAGCATTGACAAGCCACTGGGTACCTTGAGGTATGTAGAAAAAACATTTAAAACTTTGTCTATGTCTGAATCATGGAACCTTTCTAAATCTCTCTGAATCAGTTCGGAGGGTTCCGATTCGATTTGGAGAGATTAAAGGGTCTCCTGATTCAATTCAGATTCAGAGATTTGGTCACCAAATCAGGCTGAATATCCACTGAATCAAATCAGGGACCAAAGCTTCACACAGCACTATCAGTTACCACCACCTCATGAATTGTAGCTGCTTTATTGTAGCACTGTTATATATGTGCAATCCTGTCTCAGAACTTGGTCTGATAAACCAATGGAACAGAATGGCTTGAGAGGATGGCAATAAATGTTCATGCAAACCATGCTGGAGTAGTAGAATTTCCCATTCTGATGTCTTCACTTGAAATATTCACTTTGTGGTTTAAAAGACCTGTTTTATAGTTTATTGAAGCTTGAAGTTTATATAAAAAGAGTTTCTGTTGCTGGTGAATGCTTTAGTTTAGTATAGATGAAGGCACAATGAAACCAGTACATGGAACTTTATGTTAGAACAATTCCATCTGGAAATAATGCCATATTTTTAATGGTTGGGGGAGCATTTAACAATTGGGACAGCTTGTCCTATCCACTGTTTGATGTTAGCATTATTATTCATCTATTACATGCCTCTTTGGCATGAAATCCCCTGGAACCTTATTTAAGAGCAGTGTTGTAGTGATTCTTATCTCTCACTTCAGAAAAAGCAAATGGATTTTACAAATATCTGATAGGAATTATATGATGTGGTTCCTGTGACAGCACAGAACTAGATTTGATAACCCAAGAAGTCCTGTCCAGTCTTATGCTCCTCTGTCCTATGCCCTTATAATTTTAGTTGGGTTCCCTCTTGCATAAATTAATTAGACAATCTGTACCTCAGTTGTATTGTTCTCCAACCTGCTCCATCCCTGCATCGCTTTAGAAGCTCAAGCTGGAAACTTCTCTCTTCCCTTGCTTTATTTAGATTTAAAAAAACAGCACACACATCCTCAGAAACAAAGACGAAAGTTACAGGAATAGGAAGATTCTAGGAATGGGAACTATGGTGTTGCACAACAAATATTAAACAACAAACTCCCCCTCACATTATAGAGGGGGGAAAAAGCATTCTTTGACCTTTTGGGTTCAAAATAATTAAGACAAGAGGGCATGATTTAAGCAAATACTCTTTCCCTCTCCCCCATTATGCGCATTGAACTCATTTACTGGAAAGTCTGGATTCAGGCAAGAATGCGAAATTAAGGAGAGGGGTTTTCCTCTATGTACAGCATAAGAGAAAGAAGTCAAGTGTCCTGTCATTGTGCAAGATACTGTTTCTGTAACTTTAACTGAAATGTATTGTGGAGGACAGAATAATGCTGGTGCCCTACTGCGTAGAGAAGATCTGATTCCTGAAGCACTTGATGAAAGTTTTCATAATAAAGGGTAGGGGATAGTTTGGTGTGAGAGCATTTCCCCAAACCACTCATTTGAAACAGATGATTATACTGCTACAACATGGGATGGATAAACATGAATCTAATAGCTACAAGGAGAGATAAAGCTGCCTTAGTTTTTTGAGATATGTCTGTTCTCTACTCTGAGTCTGGAACAAAAGTAGATGAGATAAAATAGAGCTTTTTGTCTTCTTCTAAATTTGGCCACACACTGAAAGTAGGAATGATCATTTCCACTGTAAAACAGCTGATGTTTTAGCACCATGCTGATTTCTTGTCACTGCTGCTTCTCTTCTAAGACTAGTTTTCATGCCACCAGGCTGAGTAATGATCGGTCCAAACTATTAAGTTTTCTGGTTTTGCCGATCCCAAACATTCAGAAAGCATAAGTCAAGCCCCACTATGTCAGATTTAAAAAGTGGAATTTAAAAAAAAGTTGAAATCGTTTTCTTTTTCTTTAAAAATATGTCTTTTGGGGAAGCTATAATCTTCCTAGTTTGTGTGTGATCATTTCAGGTTCAAAGTGCAGCCTTAACTGCACAAACAATATGCCAACCTCATCCCTGGCTATTTACAGAGGGAACCTGGTAACCCTCCCCTAACTCTTGTTTCTACCATCTAATTACCCATATCCCTCCTTGCCCCATTCAGTCTCCTCTCTCAGTCAATCTCAGAATGCTTTTCTCCACGTTATCTTTTTCCCTCATATTTCCCTTCTTTTCCCCTCAATCTCCTACCCCTCCTAATCTTCCTCTGCCTCTGTGCTCTCTAGCACTTGTGTCCTGTGCACCTGGCATTCGCTTGTATAGTCCTGCACCTGACATTCATAAGTACCTTCTCCTCTTTACATCATGTTTCTCATGTTACCCTTTCCTCAGCATTCCCCAAATAGCATAAGGGGTGAGTGTCTTCCCTGGGGGCAGCATGGCTTTTCTTCTTTTGGAACAATGAGAGATTGCGGCAATCTTCATTGAAGAAACTTCCCTTTTGCATGCAAAGAATGTCTGTGGGAAAGTGACCATCTTGGCTGGATGCAGACTTATTGGGGATAATGGTAAATAGTGATTGTTTTAAACAAGGGCAAAATGCATGGGTTTGACCTTGTAAATCAGAAGATCAGGGGAAACTTAAAAGAATCTCTTATCTCATGTGACTTTCTGTAAACTCATAGAAGTTGTCAGCTCTGTTTTTCAAACACAGGTGCCCTCATCTCAGAAGAAGGAGGAGCCAGAAGATATATAATATCTGCACCTGAGGCTGAGGGAACAGTCTAATCTCGGCAGAGGTGGAGGAGGGAAATCACCGTTGGGATCAGCATAAAGCACTGAGAGGAACTGAAGACTGACTCTGTGCTCCCTGTGCATGAAGCTGAGAAGCAGCACCAGAGGTTGTTAAGGGAACTGTGAGTAGCAAGAAGGCAAGAGCTTGTAGGAGCCAGCAGTACTAGGTAGTAGCTTAGCAAGGTTTTTAGAAAGGCTCCCCAGTTGCAACTTAACTGCATTAGAGTATTGTTCATTGCATTTTGTGAGTCATGAGGTATGGAAGTGGCCAAAGGGGAGAAAACCCACTGCAGATGCCTCACAGAAGAACCTAAATTATTGCTGGATTGGTGGGCTGACAGAGACCCGGTGAATGGTGACCAGGATGTCAGAGCCTGCGAGAGACAGGGTGGAGGGGGCACAATCCTAAGAGATGGTGCAAAGCAGAACATCCAGGACCACGTTCTGGTTCTCCCAGCATATATTAATAATATCAAAGGTGTGGCAGGAAAGGACAGGGTAGTGCCCAGGGATAGCAGAGTGTAAGGAGCAGGATTAGAATGGCCACAAGGAGATGCCATTCCCACCGTTAGTGAAGGATCTTGTTACAAGTGCATGTAGGAAAAAGGAGTTTATTTTGCAGTTCCCTGCTGGTGGAGAGCAACTGCCAAAGGGAGCCCTGGTTTGACTGAGATAATGCTAGTCCCTGATTCTGGGAGGTGGTTTATAGGGTATGTGCTCCAGCCAAGTACTGCATGAGGTTATTGAGGAGTGGCTAGAATACAGTAAAATATTTCTGTGGTCATCAAATATCAGAAATAAAAAGCGAAAAGGAAAGTGACTTGTCACATTTGTGGCTTCCCCACCTATATAAAAGGAGAGAGACACATCCTGTATAAAAGGACGAGAGACCATACAGGGGCTTCCTCTCTATCTGGGATTCCATTCTCTTGAAAGCATTCCGCTCAGCATGCTGCTAAGGTGATGAGCAGGGGCCTACCTAAATTGCAATTTCAAAGATTTTGTGGAAACCACAATGAGCAACATTGTCTGCGATTACCAGGAAATCCAGCCTTGGCTGTGAATTCCCATGAAATCAACTAAAGAAAAGTGGTAGTGATGTAGACTGAGTGATGGTGCCCTCCTCTGATTGGTGGCGATGTGTGGGACTGCTGGAGTTCCTCTGCCAATCAGCAGTGAGGTGCAGGAGCCACTGCAAAATAACCATGAAATTGGCTCTGCACACTGTGAGCATGCCATGAAAAACCTGTTGTCTTTCTGCAACTTAGGTGGGTCCCTAGTTATGAATTAACTGGTAGGAAAAGTGGCCCAAAGGGAACACTTTTTTTTTCATATACATTCAAATGAAACTCTTTTGTTTTCCTTGACCCAGAGGGCTCCCAGCACTGAAAAGGGAAGTCCCAGTGCTGGTGGGGAAGCAAAGGTGTATATTGTAAGACAGCACCAGAGGATCAGTGACAGGAAGGGGGAGTCTGAAGTATTAGTTACCCAGCATAGATTTCCTTGGAACATCAAGAAAGAAATCCCATGTAGCTCTCAAAGTCAGCCAGGATCAGGCTTTGGGGCAAGGCTTTTCACAGTGGAAGAATCCTTTTTAGGATGCTTCAACAGAGATACAGAATTAGACGCTGCATAGGTGACTGGTAGGAGGGCCATAGGGGGGCACGTGTCCCCCCGCAACAGGGCAGTCCGTGCTGCTGACACTGCTGGCAGTGTCTGCAGGTGCTCATCAGCTCTATCCCTGCCAGTGGCAGCATCTGTGGGTGTTGCCAGCTCTGTCCCTGCTACTGGCAGCGTCTGTGGGTGCTCACCAGCTCTGTCCCCGCCGCTGCCATTACTGCCAGTTACTGTGGGTGCTCCCCCAGATTCAGGAGGCACTAGTTACCCATGAGACTCTGTGAGGCAGAGCTGTACTGCTACCCACTGTGTCCACAGGTAGCAGATAGTGGAATGACCTTCTGGGAAGGTTAGCTGTGAAATAAGCAGGGGTAACTGACAAATAAGCAGTCATGGACCAAGCAGTGGCAGCATCACCAGGATGTTGTGAGGACAGTAGGTGGTAATGCTTTTCCTCCTGATAACCTACGTATATTCTTTGACAGTGCTGTGACATGGCAAGAACATTACTATAAGGGATTGCTGAAGATAATTAGACTGTAATGTTCTAGGAATTGGACAACTCTCTCACAGGGGATTTAGTTATTGTAACTCTGCTATTAAAATCTGCAGGCTTTTCTTCCAAAGGGCTGAAAGCCATGATTCACCTGCTAGAGGGCAGAGAATTAAATGTCAGCTTCTGCATGTGGAAATAAGTGAAATTTTTCTGGAACCACTTTGGAATTGGGAAGGAATCCAGGGACTGGAATGACATTGTAGCCATTTTGTAATTTTGTTCTTCTGCTATGCTTATGATTCTTTATTTGGAATGAAAACATCCATGAAACAGATGTTCTTCACTAGGTTTCCTGGCTGCTTAATTATCTACAACCTCCAGTTACAAATGCAGTTCAAATTCAACCAGAAGATTACATTAAAGCCAACAAGAAATGGTTCTTCAAGTATGTCAGATGAAAAAAAAGAACCAGAGAAATAGAGTTGGAGATATTGGGAGAAGCTGAAATGAAGACAGAGCTGCTCAATGACTACTTTGCCTCAGTCTTCACAAAAAACAAACCCAAAAATCTGTGACCAGAGAACAAATAAAATGAATATAGATAAAGAAGTAAAAGAGCTGAAGATCAAGATAAGTAAAGAATGCATCAGAGAGTTTCAGACAAACTTGAATGAATTTAAGCCAGTAGGACCTGATAAAATTCCTGCCAGACTGCTGAAGGAACTATCTGAAAAATCTTGGAGCTGCTGGCTTCAAGATTTGCAAAGTCATGAATAACAGGTGAGGCCCAAGAAGAATGGAGAAGGACTAATTTAGTACCCATCTTTAAAATAGGGGAAAACAGAATCTAGGTAATTTTAGACAGGTCAGCCTGTTGTTTCAACACTAGAACTTAAATAATTTGGAAGTTACTATAACAAATTTTAAAACAGTCAATTTGTAAGCATCTGGAGGAAGTGATCACAAATGCCAACATGAATTTGATTAGAACTAATAATGTAAAACCTGCTTGATTTGTCTGATGGATAAGGAGGATGCAGTGAACATAATATACCTGGAATTTGACACAGTCCCACATGAAATTCTTATAAATTGAAGATTTACCATTAGCTCAGGGGTGGGCAAAATACAGCCTGTGGGTCAAATCTGGCCTACCAGGCACTTTTATCTGGCCTGTGTATGCTCACCAATTAATTGTACTCTGCCCAGCCCTTCCGCTCATGAGGGTGGGAGTGAGGGGCCCACATACATACGCCCTCCATCCCAACATACCCTATTGTGCCTTGCTCCCACCCTTGTGGGCACAAGGGCCTGGCCCGGCCAACATGCAGCTTCTGGGTGGGGCTACTGCTGCCACTGCTGCAGCCATCAGGGACCTGCTCAGCTTCCTCAGTGTCCCACTTGCTCTGGGCAGCAGATAGGGAAGTGGTGTGGTAGGGACATAGGGAGCTGCAGCTGGGCTGGGGCAGAAATCATGGGGCTGGGAGTGGTGGCAGCATGGAGACCGCATCCACAGGGGTGGCAGGAGCATGAAGCTTGGGTGATCAGGGTGTAGGTATGAGGGATTGTGGTGGTGGTTGCTGGTGCAGGTGCTACCACCTAGGGCATGTGGCTCCGGCCAGCACTGCACGGGGGGGTGAGCAGCACAGCCTGAATGGACGCCTCTATTGTGGGACTTCCCCGAATGCAAATGCAGTTCCTGCACTCACAGAGCACTAGGGGAAGCCCCGTACCAAAGCCAGTTGCCTTCCCTGCTCCCTGTAGGGTCCTGGGACTCTGCTGCAAGTGGAGAGAAGCCAAATCTCCTGCTTCCCCACAGAGTCCCAGGACCTGTGCAGCAGGGGGCGAGGAAGGCAGCCAGCTGCAGTGTGGGACTTTCCCCAGTGCCAGGCAAATGCAAGAACTGCTTGTGTGTTGCACAGAGCCCCCATGATAGGGGTGGGCTGGGCAGACTGTGCTTCTCACCCCTGTGTGCAGCACTGGCTGGAGTTGTGTACCGCCGAGTGGTAGCACCTGTGCTGGGCACAAGTACCCACCGCCCGCTGGTGCTCCTGCTGCTGCCAGCAGGGCTGTGTGCCATGCGGGGGAGGGGCGGAGGGTCTCTACAACCCACCGCACTCCCTCACACCCCACAAATGCCACACACCCACAACCTGCTCCCACAACATCCCCACATATGCATACCCCCCAACATATCCTGCTGGCCCCACACATCCCATACCCCACTGTACACACACACACACACCACACCCTGCCATACACACACCCGCACCTGACCCTGCTACACACACACACACACACACACACACACATGCACCCTACAACCCGCCACACACACACGCACATACACTCCCCCATACACCCCCCCACACCCTGCCATGCAGACACACACACACATGCATGCACACATCCGACACCCCACCATACACACACAATATACAAGAGTAAGGCTTTATTTTTCACTTATGCAGTCATCTCTATATAAACCACACAAACACAAATCATAACAAACAAAATATTTTTGCAATAAAATTAAAATGTTATAGTAGGTGTTTGACTTTTAGCATATGATTTGTTTTTTTCTGGTTCTAAGATGACAACCCTCCCTCTCAGAAGGAGTATTTCTGGGGCTCAAGGGGAGGGACTTCCAGTGGCAAAGGTCAGTGGTTAGAGGGTGGGATAAGATGGCAACCTGGGGTGGGGAAACTGTCAAAGGGCAGCATTATACATGAAACCCTCAACAGCTCACCAAAGCTCATTAAGTGGCCCTTCAGCCAAAATAAGTGCCTGCCCCTGCATCAGCTGTATACATAAGTGGATGAATAAGCACAAGCAAAGAGGAGCTCTATATATATCAATGTCAAAATGGTCAAAGGTCTCAGGTAAGGTTTCATAGGGGTCTGTTCTGGGTCTGGCATTTAACATTTTTGTTATGGAGGTGAAGCAATGATACAGAACTCCTGATCAAGTTTGCTGATAACAAAAGCCTAGAGGGCTTTCCAGTGCTTCACAGGAGAGAAATACAACTCAAAAGGCTCTTCTTGAATTAGAGAATTGGGCTATAGACAGCAAAACAAAATGGAATTAGGACAAATATAAAGCACTACACCCAAGGAAGGAAAAGCAAGTGTACAGAATGGAAGATAGCTGTTTTGGTAGGAGCACAGCTGTGAAAGATCTGGGAGTTATGGCAGCTTACAAATTCAATATGATTCGGTAATGTAGTACTATTACAAAAAATGCAATGTTGTGTTGCACTGGCAGAAGTATTCTATATAGGACACAGGAAATGATCATAGCATCCTGGCTGTTAAACCTCAGCTGAATCTGGCACTGCATTTTAAGAAGGACATAAAGAAATGGGAAAGCATCCCAAAGCAAATGATTAAAGACGATAAAAGAATTGGAATGCATACCATGTGATGAAAGAGTAAGAGAATGAAGTATGATTAGCCTGAAGCAAAGAACTGCAAGGAGGGACTCTGAAAACTCCCATAAAGGAGAACAACTGTTCTTCCTTGCCAGAAAGGGCAGATGTGATACAAGGCAGTGGGTGTGACCTACAGCAAATCACACTTAGATTAAATCTCAGAATAAAATTTCCTAATTTATAAGAATAATAGAGTAATGCAACAAGCTATCTAGGGAAGTACAGAATCCCCTTTGCTGGAGATTTCCAAAAAAGTTGGGATTAGCAACTGTCTGGGATGGTTGAGGAACAGTAGATCTTGCTTCTATGCATCTATGATTGTGTGAAATGCATGTGTTTGGATGTGGAATTGTGAATATCGAGGTACCATTGAACTTTTCTAGGTTAATAATCTAGGACAGTATCCTCCCAATGTAATTTGTTTGGGTTGCAAATGGGGTGACTCACTCCACTACCCACTCTAGGTAATGTGTGACTCCTGGCAGCTACACATTTGCTTTTCCTGTCCATTCTACTCTATGGAAGTAGAAATGGTGGATGTGGGCTGAGGAAATGCATGCAACACAGATCTTGTGCTCACAAGACTGGACACATCAGGGATTTCATTAAACAAAGTACATGTAGGAGAAGTGGTCAAGTTTGTTGGCAGTGCCAAGAGGCATGGCACAACAGGGAAAGAATGCATTATTGATCACACAAGGACACTTCTTCCTTCCCTGGTCAAAAGATACTGAACAAGGTTGAATAGATGGATGATGACCCCATTTTGAGAGAAAGGGCTTTTCTTCTTTTGAGGGAAGGACAGATCTTGTTCCTTTTCTGATACAGGATTGGGATTAGGTCAAAGAAAAGTGAAAAGAAATGAGCTGGGATGCTACAAACTGGGAGTAAAGTCCTGGTAATATAGACAGTACTGCTGGACTAAGAACAAAGGGAGATGGGGAAAGGAATGTCTACAGGTTCAAGGGTTTAAACAAGGGTGCCTGAGGGCAGGGATGCACAGACAGATCATTGGTATGGCTAACTGTCTAGCTGTAATACATATTTGGATGGGCCCAATTTAAAGAACAAGGGAGGTACTGGAAGAGAAAGGGGGGAAACCAAGGACATTGTTGTGGTCCTAGTAACCAAGCACGGTCTGCAGCAATGTAATCATACAGCATTTTCACAGTTCTAATGAAAAACAGCTTTTCTGTATTAGGTATTGCCTCAGTGAGGATTAAGAGAAGATACCAGGAACACATCACTAGTCCCTTTACCAGAGTACATAGTTTGGGATTATAGGAACTTGAATGACTTCAGGAAAAACTATGGCTGTAGGGATCAGAAAATAGGGACTCTCTCCCTCAGTTGAGAGTTGTCAGTAACAGATAAGGGAGGGAGATGGGTGGATCAGGGAGAATAGTGACTGACAAGGTCTTGTGGAGATTCAGACTAAGAATAGCAACTTGAAACATGTGCTTCCTCCTGAAAATGTGCTAGAGGCCAACACTTTTTCAGTGTTCAGAGGAGTAAGATTTGTATCTACAAGGGATCCAGGAAAAAAGACTGTATTCTAAGCATGGTGTTTGGGGAGGTCAGAAGCTGGGCTGTGCGAAGGTTCAAGTGCTGATTTGATTTGGAGAAGATTTGGCCCAATTCGATGGCTAAATTTCCAAATCCAAATTGAATCAGCAACCCAATAAAAAGGTCTGAATTAATTCAAAGATCTCCAAATCAATTCAGAAAAGATTTAGAAAGCTTTGGAGATTCGGGCAGTCCTTGCTCGCTGCCACACGGAGCTGGACCTGGACTCTTTGCTGATAGGAGGCAGGGCAGAAGGTGGCCTGGAGGAGGGAGGAGGGAACCATAGGAGGGGATCCCCACCAGGTCCTCTGAACATCCCCTGACCTCACACACTCTCCCAGCATGCCCCTCCCTTCCCCATGGCTGCCCTGCCTGGCCCCAGCTCCTGGTTCTTAAAATAAATATATAAATAAATAAATAAATAAACCCCCACTTACCAGCTGTTGCAACAGCCTCAGGGCTTCTGGGGGCTTGTGACAGAGCCCCCCACACACAGCTCAGGGCAGTAGAGGGCAGTGGGGAATCACTCCCCCACCTGGCAGCAACTTGTGAGTTCGTGGCTTTTTTTTTAAAAAAGAACTGGGATCTGGGGCTGGGACAGTGGGCAGGGGATGGAGCCTCTCTGGTTCAGAGATCTGGCCAAATCGGCGGTGGCCAAATCTCCAAATCAGATTTGGCCAGATCAATTCAGGACAGTGATTCAAATCACCTAATCGAATCACTGTCCCCTAAATCAGCCAAATCTGATCCAAAGCAAATACTAGCCACTTCGCACAGGCCTAGTCAGAAGGACTGGAGAAGGACACATCATTTTGGTCCACTGACATTCATGAGAGAAGAACAGTACTACTTTATACTATCGTACAGAAGACAGGACAATGACAAGAAGAAGAGCAATTATTAGCTGCTTTCTGCTATTCAGGTGTGAGGCATCATTTGTCACCATCTATGGCCTACAGCATCAGGAGATGAACAAAGCAACTTTATTAAATGTTCTTTTTTCACTGAATATTCAGAAAACCATTTTATAGAGAATTTTAATTGTTTTGCTGCAGTTACTGACAGAGTTACACAACATTAAAAGTTTATTAGCTAATGAAACTAACAAGGAATGTGACTCTGCAGCCTGTTTTTAGCATCCTCATTCAAGAAAGGATGTGACTTTTACATATTTTTTTGGAGGGCAGTCAGATAGTCATAGTACAGCCTGTACTGTTTTTTTACTACAGCTTGGCCCAAGCTGGACTTTGCAAGTATGGGACAGTGATTTCTGGCTTGGGTTAATAGAAATTAAATATTTGTTTATTTCTTAAAGCAGTTGCTATTAGAAAGGTTGAAAGTGTCATCATGAAACAAAAAGCAGCTAAAGAGCTTCATACCTCCCAAACAGAATCATCAAATCATCAATTCAGAGCCTGGTGGCCTCCTTATGGTCGTTTTCAGTGACATTTGTATACAATTGATTTCAAGAGTGATTTAGCATTGCAGAAAGGTCTCTGAGGCTGAGTGCAAAGGGGAACACATGGAGATGAGGAAAGAGTCTTAGGAAAGAAATAGTTTACTGTCAAGAGAGAAAGCTGGAATCCGTCAAATTTTCATAGGATTGTAGGGCAAATGGAGACTGGAGAGGGCAAGGCAATAGGATCCCAGGTCTTTAGGGGCCCCGCTGACATATCTAAGGTAGTTCAAGAATGATCTAGTAAGCTCTTTCTGGGGACAAAGCAGCCCTTGTATTCAGTGGCAGCAGTTTTTGAATAGTGCTACACAGTTTCCATGTCTGCTAAGGGCCAGAACATGAGCAGTCACACTGGGTAGAACCATGAAACAAGGGTGTCAGGATCAAAAAGCAGGGATCTAGACTGGAGTCACTAGCTATGAATTTCAGAGCAGGCAGCTATAGCTCTAGGGCAGTGTTTCCCAACCTTTTCCAGTCTAAGGCACATTTACATTAATAAAAATTTTCTGTGACACACCTGTTAAGGCATTCCCCATCCTCATACCTATTGTAGCTCATTGCCATGGCAAAATTCCGTGGCACACCTCTTCATTTCTGATGTTATGCTTTTGTGCCATGGCACACTGGTTGGGAAATACTGCTCTAGGGGACCAGGACATGGGTGTTTGCCAAACTAATCCACAAGGGGTCAAGAAGCCAGCAAAGCAGTTTGGAGCACAAGGGTTTAGGCTGGAGTCTGGACAAGGAGTCAGCCAGCAAGATCAAGAATGAAGCCAGGAAGTCAACAAACAAGACCAGGGGAACAGGAAACAGGCAACACCCATGGATCAGTGGGCTAGAAATTAAAGGTAGGATTCAGAAGCCCAAAACTAGGGAGAGAAACATCTATCTTGTTGAGCATCTTGCTGGTTGTGAAAGAATTGCTGTTTATAAGTAGGCAGCCATGCCCATGCTGGCAACTAGGGCCAACAGGGGGTACTAGTTACTAGTTAAGTCACTGGCAGCCAGGCCCACTTGTCAAGTAGGACCAGCAGGGGGCAATTTAGCCCACTTGCAGCCCTGTCTCCCAGCAATGGTACATCTGGCGGTGCATTGACTAAAGGCATAATAGGATCCTTCTTATCTAAAACAGTTTGATTTTTTTTTGAAAGAAAAAAGGGGATTTGGAAGAAGGGAAAGCATATTGCTCTTTTAAGCTTGTTCTACAAAATGGTGGCTTCCAATTTAGTCTAGTAATTGGGGGAAAATATTGGGAAAATGATGACTCGTCTGTCAATCTAATGCAATGAAAGGTTGCATAGCTGGCAACACTTAGAGTGGTTTACACAAAGTATTTAAAACTGAGCGTGCTCTAGCCTTGGATCAGCCCAAAGCTTTTGACACAGTGAACCTACCTAATTTATGGTTCAGTACGACTTACATATGCTTACTTAACTAGCTGCCAAGTCTGTATGCTCATGCTCTTTGTATCCCTCTGGTAAATGGGTGAGAATTTGCTGGTATTGGTAAATCCTGGGGAAGGCAAGGTTGTCCTTTAAGTCGATTATTGTATCCATCTTTTTGAATCTTTTATTATAGAAAGTCCCTAGTGGCAGGGGTTTCTGGTTTTGAGTCTTTGAAAGCACAGGGAGAAGACTTTCAACTTGTCAATGACAATTTTTGCAAATGCAGATGTTACAGAGCCTGGGGGCAGCACAGAAGACAGTCAGGTTTTTCTCACATCTTATGTAAGAATTTACTTGCAATTGCCTGGTGACTAAAAGCAAAGCAGGCTAGATGAAGAGGGTGCTGTGGTAGGGTAGATCAAGTGTCTTACTATACTTCAAAGGACATAACTTCAAGTTCTGCTACAAACTTCTCCCAAAGGTACCCCCAGCTGTAAATGGATATCTGATCATTTGGGCTGTGCAAAGGAGGTTGGGCATGATGCTGGCCACCTTGTTCATTCCCTTCTGTTATTGGCCTCAAACTGGTATGCCTCAACCACACTCGACTATTTTATGTGATGGTGTGTGAAGATTTGAGAGTCTTCCTTTGATCTGTCAGATACTTTTTAGTTCATGATAATCTGTCCTGGGCTTATAGATATTTTTGGACTAGCATTTGGTAGTGACCTAATATCTGAACTGAACTGGGAAAAAAAGTCTTCATTCTGTCAATTTAAGATGATGAGGCAGATGGGAGGAGGGTTTGGGTTAGTTAGTGGGGGGGAAAGTAGATGTATCACCTAGAAAAGTTATATTTTTTGCACAGTAGTTCATCAGGCTTCTTCTTTCTTGTAATCTGCTTTGAGATGTAGCACCCATTGGCAAATTCAGATACTTGCAAGTCCAGCCCAGTAGTTCACAGTTTAGAAAAAATCCCAACTAGCCCTTATGAAGTATTTTTCCAAAAGTTATTTAGCAGCTTTAAATTGTCTGGGAGCTCATCTCAGAAAGATATTATTGTATCTTCAAAATAATAGTATGCTTTTCAAGTACAGGGATACACAGGTGGGTGTTTCTTGGTAAACTGTGTTGGAAGCAAACTATAGGGGAGCTGTATGATAGATAAAGACCATCCCTTGGAGGGCTACAAGGTTTCTAGAGGTGGAACACCTTTTACTATTCTGATCCTCTAATATTTGTATTTGAAATCTCCTGGCCTCAAAATTTGATTATCCCAGTGCTGCAAGACCGGAGTTAATGAACAATTGACTTCTGAACATTTTCAGACATCAGAGGGAAGTGCATTTACCTTACTGTGGACTTCTGCCAAGTATTTTCACTAAAACTTCAGTTTGCAATGCAGCAGTTTTGTAGTTTCCAAGCACAGGACAACTCCCTTGCAACTCCAATTCAGACTATTTGTGCAGCCATTCAATTATTAGCAATAGCTGAAAAGAAGCAAAGGAGCAAAATGGCAATTAGTAGAGGGGCCTACAATAACAAAAAGACATTTTAGTTCTCTGGATAATGAGTGTGAGATGTAGTGTTCTCTGGATAATGAGTGTTGTTTTTTAGCTGCATGGTATCCTGATCTGACTGCAGGTTTTGGTTATTGTTTTGCAGTTTGTATTCAATGAGCATGAACTGAGAGAGAGTGCAGTGAGTCCTTTGATATATTCTGCATTTGAACTGCAATACAAATGAAAGTCACATCAAATGAGGATTTTCCTCTACATTTAAAGGTGACATAAATAAAAAAGCAGATTGGCAACATCTATCAGGTACTTACCATAGCTGCGTGTACCACCATGGCCTTATGTGAGCACAGATAATATGCTGATTTTATCGTACCAGCATAGTTAAAACCGTATGACTGGCTAATGTTCTGTTGATATAAAGGTGCCTCAGATTTGTGGAGCAGAACCTGTTCATCTCCAGGTGGTTCACAGCATGCTTAATTCACATTGGGTAGTTGAATAAAGGACTAGCCACCCAGCTGTTGGAGTGGTCTTGTACCAAGTTGCAGCTTTGGGGGTGACTATTGTTCTGTCATCAGGTGTCATTGTAGAGAGAGGTGGCAAGAAAGTACACCACCTTCCAGACCTAATGACAGGAGGAGTTTCAGGGAACAGGAGCCTCAAAAATCCCTGAAATGTGGGAGCTTAAAAAGGGTATTGTGGGTGATGAGCACTTTCCTTTATGGCAATTTTCCCCAGTGAAAACTAACAAAGTATAATTTATGAAGGTGTGTGAAAGGCTTTGAGAACTCTTTTATCTTCACAGTGGGACATAGTGATTTTACTGAGATGAATATATTGCTGTCATTTCAGTTATTCTGATACTGGTGCCCTGTCCCTGGTAAATCTTTGTGGAGCCATTATCTTTGAGTTCCTGAAATCGTTTGTTTGATTGAGCTGCAGCAGAGGCATTTTGTCATCCTCACAAATTGCCAACAACAATGAAGTGTAAACAAATACCATTCCTGTAAATCAGCATTTAATTAGTTTATTGGAAGGAGCTCAGAGAGATGTAGCCTAGAAACAAGATTCAAAAGAAGGCCTCTGTTGCAGTGTTTCATACAAGTCCTGGTTTTGTAATGGGATGATGAGTGCATTGGAAAGATGGATTAAGGATTCACTTAATAAAAGACCTGAATCTCATCCATGGGCTGATCTGGTGCCCAGTGTGTTCAGTGGGAGTCTTTCCACCTGTTTGAATGGGTAGTAGACAAGCCCCCTACCCCTAGAAATGAAACCTTTTAATATTTCTGTAAGTTTATTTCTAATATGAAATTAGGTATGAGTTAGGTAGACCAAACCATAGGCTGCCCAACCTTCTGGGAGCTTTGTTAGTGGGAAGTCTCCCTCAGCATGTTAATGATAGATTCCCCTTGAGAAAGGCAGATCTCACATCTATTGTGTTCCAGTCCTCCAGGGAATATATTCTGCAGCTCTTCCAGTCTCCTCCTTGTGGTTGAGAAGCAAGGCTTAACTCAAAGCTCTTGGCTTTTATTATTTATTTAAGCTGTTTCTTTGGGAACATGTCTCCTTCAGTTTGGACTGAAAACAAAGCAGAGCCATACCATAGTGACTCGCAGCTGTGTGTGTGCTTGAGCCTTGATTCCACCAAACCTGTTTCCATTGAGCTCACTAATTATTATTAGTTATTTTAAAAGCATTTCAGTTCACCCCTAAGGATATTTTGTCTTTGGCCATTTAATTAGTGAAGAGGGGAAAGGGGGGTGCTTTGTATTTATGTTGTGAGGTAGGATGTACAGCTGCTGTAATTGCTATAACTCTATTGGCTTGAATGAAGCAATGATGGTTTACACCAGATAAGAATTTGTCCCAGGGACTTTAAGTTAGGAAAGTTGTGCTTTGTTTCAGATCCTGTTACTGATATGCTATGTTATGTAGGAGAGTCACCGAATCCCTCTGTGCCTGGCTTTCCCATTCTTCAGAGTCAGGATGATTTGTCTGGAGCAGCTTTACCAGCCCATATCTGGGCTTGATTTGTGCCAACAGAAGCAGAATCAAAAGTAGAAGACATGTTGCTGTCACAGTTTGGAAGTAAGGGCCAGGATCCAGAACCCCCCCTCATTTGGCTACATTGCCATGCTCCTTTTTTGACTTTATGAACCTTACACAGCTTTAACCCAGATCTGCTACCTCAGCACATGCTCTATCATGCTTTTATAGAAGGTCATTACCATCACCTGTGTTTTGAAAGAAACTAGTAAACCAACTGTCTACACAAAGGGATGGCTTGAGTGTGGTTTTGGGCTGTAAATCCCAGTCTCGTATGGGTATCTAAGTCAAGACAAGATATAGGATTTCAGGCACAGCCTTTTCGTCACCACGTCTTATTGTTCGGCTAGGCACCCCCAACCTATGCATATTGGTTCCTAGCACCTTGCTTAGATGCAGCCTAACATCCCCAGGTGGCAGCTACAACAGAACTGACAGAATCATTATATGTGATCTGTGTTTCCTTCCTTCTGCTTCTCCTGCTTAGGACAGCAAAAGCAGAAGAAAGAAGGAAGCTGTTTGCATGTGCTAATATTCCTCTGAGTTGGCTTAAGTTGTCACCAGCTTGTACACATTATCAAACTATACAAATGATATCTGCTAACATGGTCAGCTTTGCTCCCATAGATTCAGACATTCATAGATGTTAGGGTCAGAAGGGACCACAATAGATCATCGTGTCCGACCCCCTGCATAGGCAGGAAAGAGTGCTGGGTCTAGATGACCCCAGCTAGATGCATATCCAGTCTCCTCTTGAAGACCCTCAGGGTAGGGGAGAGCACCACCTCCCTTGGGAGCCCGTTCCAGACCTTGGCCACGCTAACTGTGAAGAAGTTCTTCCTAATGTCCAGTCTACATCTGCTTTCTGCTAGCTTGTGACCATTATTTCTTGTAACCTCCGGGGGCGCCTTGGTGAATAAAACCTCACCAATTCCCTTCTGTGCACCCGTGATGAACTTATAGGAAGCCACAAGGTCGCTTCTCAACCTTCTCTTGCGGAGACTGAAAAGGTCCAGGGTCTCTAGTCTCTCCTCATAGGGCTTGGCCCGTAAGCCCTTAACCATAGGAGTGGCCCTTCTCTGGACCCTCTCCAGGTTATCTGAATCCCTCTTGAAGTGCGACACCCAGAATTGCACACAGTATTCCAACTGCAGTCTGACGAGCACCCGATAAAGGGGAAGTATCACCTCTTTGGATCTATTTGTCATGCATCTGCTGATGCACGATAAAGTGCCATTAGATCCTCAAGTCGTCCCTTGTCCTGGAAGGTGACCGTCATGGGGTGAAGGGCCTGGCAGTAGGAGTGGATCTCCTGCTTGCCATCCCTGATGGCACAGTCATAGATTTATAGATTCATAGATGTTAAGGTCAGAAGGGACCTCAATAGATCATTGAGTCCAACCCCCTGCATAGGCAGGAAAGGGTGCTGGGTTCAGATGACCCCAGCCAGATGCCTATCTAACCTCCTTTTGAAGACCCCCAGGGTAGGGGAGAGCACCACCTCCCTTGGGAGCCCATTTCAGATTTTGTCCACTCTAACTGTGAAGAAGTTCTTCCTAATGTCCAGTCTAAATCTGCTCTCTGCTAGCTTATGGCTATTATTTCTTGTGACCCCCAGGGGTGCGTTGGTGAGTACAGCCTCACCAATTTCCTTCTGTGCTCCTATGATAAATTTATAGGCAGCCACAAGGCTGCCCCTCAACCTTCTCTTGAGGAGGCTGAAGAGGTCCAGGTGCCCTAGTCTCTCCTCATAGGGCTTGGCCTGCAAGCCCATAACCATTTGAGTGGCCCTTCTCTGGACCCTCTCCAGGTTATCCATCCCTCTTGAAGTGTGGTGCCCAAAACTGCATGCAGTATTCCAAATGCAGTCTGGCCAGCGCCCGATAGAGGGGAAGTGTCACCTCCTTGGATCCGTTTGTCATGCATCTGCTGATGCATGATAAAGTGCAGTTAGCTTTGCTGATGACTTCGTCACACTGCCGACTCATGTTCACCTTGGAGTCCACTAGGACTCCAATATCTCTTTCCACTTCCATGCCATCAAGCAGGTCATTCCCTAGGCTGTAGGGAATTTTTCCTCCCTAAGTGCAGCACTTTGCATTTCTCCTTGTTGACTTGCATTCTGTTGTTTTCTGCCCACTTGTCTAACCTATCCAGGTCTGCTTGCAGCTGTTCCCTGCCCTCCAGCATGTCTACTTCTCCCCATTGCTTTGTGTCATCTGCAAACTCGGACAGAGTACACTTCACTCCCCCGTCCAAGTCACTGATGAAGACATTGAAGAGTATTGGTCCAAGGACCGAGCCCTGCGGGACCCCACTGCCTACACCCTTCCAGGTCAAAACTGACCCATCCACCACGACTCTCTGGGTGCAACCCTCTAGCCAATTCGCCACCCACCGAACTGTGTAGTCATCCAAGTCACAGCCTCTTAACTTGTTC
>JAGPOW010000304.1:60805897-60819853 GCA_030014935.1 Caiman crocodilus | reverse complement strand
AAGACTTTGCCAAGGATGGAGGTGAGACTGACTGGCCTGTAGTTGCCTGGGTCCTCCTTCCTCCCCTTCTTGAAAATGGGGACCACATTGGCCCTTTTCTAGTCCTCTGGGACCTGGCCCATGTGCTACGAGTGTTCAAATATTCCCGCCAGAGGCTGTGCAATGACGTCAGCCAGTGCCTTCAGTACCCTCGGATGGAGCTCATCCGGGCCTGCTGACGTAAATGCATCCAGTTCCTCCAAATGACTCTGTACCATCTCAGGGTCTACGCATGGAAGTCTGGTACCTTGCTGCTGCCTCTCTACAACCCCAGTGAGAAACTTGTCTTGCCCCTCGCTTAGGAACACTGAGGCAAAGAACTCATTGAGAAGTTCAGCCCTGTCACCCCTGTCTGTTACCAATTTCTTTTGCCCATTCAGTATTGATCCTATACCACCCTGGGCCTTCCTTTTACTCCCTATATATCTGAAAAACAATTTCTTATTATCCTTAACTTGGGATGCCATCCTCAGCTCCATGGTAGCTTTGGCCTGTCTAACTGCCTCTCTACAAGTGCGAGCAGAGGAGTTATACTCCTCTTTAGTAATCTCTCCCTGTTTCCCGTTTTTATGTGCCCCCCCTTTGCCCCGTAGGCAGCCCTGGATTTCTCTGGACAGCCAAGGAAGCCTCCTGGCCCCTTTCCCTCTTTTTCCTTGCATCGGGATCAGCTCCCTTTGTGCCCAAAGGATCATTTCCTTAAGGCACAGCCACCCTTCTTGGGCTCCCATCACTTCAAAACTCCTACTCTGCAGTGTGTCCATGACTAATCGCCTGAGTTCATTGAAATCAGCTTTCCTAAATGCTAACACTTTCACCCTACTAGTTACCTTACCCACTTTACATCTTATGAAGAATTCTGTTATTAGATGATCACTGTCCCCCAGATGGCCACCTATCTGTAGGTCTCCTACCATGTCATCCCCCGTTGCCAATACCAGATCCAGTAAGGCATTCCCCCTAGTGGGACCATGCACCTCCTGCATCAGGTGGAGGTCCTGTACACAGGATAGGAACCTGCGTGCACGGTGGGACTTTGCTGTCTGCGTCTCCCACCAGATATCTGGGTAGTTTGTGTCCCACGTGGCTACTGCCTCCTTAGCTTTTATGGTCTCTGAGAGCTGCCTCAGGAGCCCCAAATCTAGCTCTTCCCCTTGGTGTAGGGGTCTGTAGCAGACCCCTACCACCAAATCCCTTTCTCCTTGCCCCCCATGTAGTCTAATCCACAATCCTTCTACTTCCTCATCCTTCGATTCCGTCTTGATGAGGGTTGATGTATATTGCTCCTTGACATAGAGCACAACCCCTCCCCCTTTCTTCTCCACCCTATCCTTTCTGTATAGCCTATAACCCTCAATATGTACCACCCAGTTGTGGGACAAATCTCATCAGGTTTCTGTTAGCCCTACTAAGTCATAGGTGTTTTCTGCAAGCAGGAGCACTAGTTCATCCTGCTTGTTCCCCATGTCTCCTCCACTCCCATACATAATGAAGCAAGAAAGACAGTTTCACTGGAAGAACTGTTTAGAAAATACTGTATTTTCTCCCCAGAACTCCCCAGCAGAGGCACTGAATAGCTTTAGCCCAGGCCAGCATAAACTAGGGTATTTCCTTGATTGGCCTCCTTGCAACAGCATAAATACAGGGTTAAGCACTTAAGCTTTCATACACAGATATGTATGTCATGACTGTGGTAGTAAAATAACCCAGCTGTGTCTCTCCCAGAGCTAAACATGTGTGTACACTCTGAACACTTACATTGAGTTAAGTGGTTGGTTCTCAGTGCAGTTGGTTTCTTAGACATTGTACTCTGATATTAAAGATTCCAGCATAGCCATATATTATTGCTTTGGGGGGTTCCTCTGCACCAAACTATAGTCTGGCTGAGATAGTTGCATAGCAGGGATGTGAGAAATGAGCCCTAGTCAATTCAGATTCAGATTTGGCCCGAATTGGGGACAGTGATTCGATTAGTTGATTCAGATCACTGTCCCTATTCGATTTGGTCAAATCCAAATCGGAAGTTTTGATGCTGATTCAGAGAATCAGCAATTCAGACATAGACACATCTTTAAATGTTTTTTCTACATACCTTGAGGTACGAGGCATGGCTTGTGAATGTTGCAATGCTGGGGTGCATGGAAAATCCCACAGGAGTGCGGGGGGCTCCCCACATGCTTGGTGGCAAACCTGGAAGTGGACAGGAAGTACTTCCTGTCTGCTTCTAGGTCCACTAGGGAGCATGTTGGGGGGAACCCCCATGCACCCCCCAGCTTAGCGATTGACCACGGGAAGATCTGGGGTGCCCCCCACACCCAGGAGGTACCAGTCCAGTCACTGTGCTTCTGGTCCACTTGCAGGTCTGCTGCTGAGTGCTCTGGGGAGCCCCTCACACTTCTGTGGGACACTCCACATGCCCCAGCATTGCAGCATTCACAAGTCGCCTGCTACCTAGAAGTATGTAGAAAAAACATTCAAAGCTGTGTCTATATCCGAATCATTGAATCAGAAAGTTCCAATTCAATTTGGAGAGATTAAAGGGTCCTCTGATTCAATTCAGGTTGAGAGATTCAGCCACTGAATCAGGCTGAATCTCCGGCAAATTGAATCAAGGACTGAAGCTTCGCACAGCCCTATTGCATAGCTCTAGCAGTGGGCCCTTTGGATTCTGTCTTAGCATATCATTGGAATAAAGTTGTGTTTCAGAGATGCCCAGAAGTCATGCTCCAAGAGGGGAGGCAGTCCAGTCTCAATACTGTAAAAAGTTCCTATTCTGTGGTGTAAGAGAGGGCTTGATGCTACTCTCACTTTTAATGCTTTTACACAGATGCTTTCAGTTGACTTGAGAATCAGGCTCATAAAGTGGAGGTATTTCAATGGGGTGTACGCTGCTGAGTGCTCTTTTTTAGCATTTTGTAGGTCCTGTGATTTATTGTTGCTCCAATGTAATCATCAACAGGTGCATTATGGGGCCTGAGGCAATGCTTACATCATGGCCTTTCATTATTTACCCTAAAGACTGCACACAGTGAAGGGGAGAAAGGACAAAACTTCCCAGCTGACTGGCACACAGTGTCAAAACCCTCAGTTGCTGTGTTGGGTTGCTGGATGCTCTCCCTTTACCTTACTTTTCTTTTCATTATTTCCACAATGAGGAAGAGGAACATAAAATCACCATGATATGAAACCCAGAATAGTCTTCTTCAGCAATTCCTTGCAGTCGAGGATGACTGTCTTCCATCATGAACACTGAGTGCCCCTGGAGGCTGGGGGGACACGGAGAGCTCCCACAGGCAGCAGCAGCACTGTTGGTGATGGGAGTGTGGCAGCAGTGAGTAGCGAGCTCCCACAGGCAGTCACAGCAGCATCTGTGGTGGTGGTGGGGGCATGATGAGCACTGACTACCAGTCCACAACCACCTGCAGATGTCACTGGCAGCAGCAGCCAGTGATGATTGGTGACCATCCGCAGATGCCACCAGCAGTGGCGGCAGTGGCCAGCGGTGATCGGGGACTGCCCGCAGATGCCCCTGTAGGTGCCACCAGCAGTGTCCATGGCGTTTTTTGCAGGGGGTGCACCACCCAGCTCAGCGGGTACATGTGCACCCCCTATGCATCACCAATGCGAATGTCTTCTCTGTGCAACCGAAGATGGCTGATGAGGCTGATCTGGGATCGACACACTCTGTCGCAACTTGGGCAGGTGTTTCCTTGTGAGGTGGGTGGCTCTAGATTCTTATACTGTCCACGACATGCTGTTTCTGCCATTCCTGTTTGTCTGTCTCCTGTTCTTATTGTAGCAGACTCTTCCTCCATTTAGGGTGGTACTGAGCAATAGCCTTCCATGAGTTGATATTGATGTTGCATTTTTTTCAAGTTGACCTTGAGGATGTCCTTGAAGTGCTTTCTATGCCTTCATCTTGAGTATGCACCTTGGTCGATCTGGTAGAATAAAATTTGCTTTGGGTGTCTGGAGTTGGATATCCAGATGATGTGGCCGGCCATTGTCTCGATGCTCGTGGTGTTTGCTTGTGAGAGACCACTAATTTGGTGCATCTTATCTTCCCACTGAATTTGAAGGATCTTCCACAGGCAGTGCCAGTGGTATTTCTCCAATGATATTTCTCCTGTGTGTTGTCCATATCTCAGCTCTGTACAGTAAGGTGAGGATCACAATTGCTTGATACACCATGAGCTTGGTTTTGGATCTGATGTCGCGATCGTCAACCACCCATTTCATCAGGCATCTGAAGACTGTACTTTCACGTTTGATGCAATGTTGGATTTCTTCGTCAATGTCAGCCTTCTGCAAGAGATGGCTTCCAAGGAACAGGAAATACTCAACATTCTCCAGAGTCTCACCATGAATCTGAATTCTGAAAGCTGGGGACTGCTTATTAAGTGCTTGTTTGTAGAATCATGGAATCATAGAAGCAGGGTCAAAAGGGACCTTGCAGATCTTCAGGTCTGACCCTCTGCCTGGGCAGGAAGAAAACTGGGCTCAAATGACTCCAGCCAGGTAGGCATCAAGCTTCTTAAAGACCCCCAGGGTAGGAGCCAGCACCACTTCCCTTGGAAGTCGGTTCCAGATCCTAGCCGCCCTAACTATGAAGTAGTTCCTATGGATGTCTAATCTAAACCTACTCTCCAACAACTGGTGGCTGTTATTTCTTGTTATTCCAAGGGGCTCTAGGGGAAACAAGGTCTCCCCCAAACCCTTCTGGTCCCCCTAGTGAGTTTATAGATGGTCAACAGGTCCCCCCTCAGTCTTCTCTTGTGAAGGCCGAACAGGTTCAGGTCCAGTAGCCTCTCATTGTAGGGTCTGCCCTGCTGTCCCTGGAACATGCCCAGGGGTGGCCCTCCTCTGGACCCTCTCAATGTTGTTCACATCCCTCTTGAAGTGGGGTGCCCAGACCTGGACACAGTACTCCAGCTGTGGCCTGACCAGTGTCATGTAGAAGGGGAGGATCACCTCCTTGGACCTACTTGAGATGCACCTGTGGATACACGATAAGATCTGGTTAGCCCTGCCGACCGTGACCTCGCATTGTCAGCCCATGTTCATCTTGGAATCAGTGATGACTCCAAGATCCCCTTCTGCCTCCGTGCTCTCAAGAAGGGAGTTTCCCATTGTATAAGTATGCTGTCAGTTACTACTGCCCAATTGCAGCGCCCTGAACTTGTCAGTGTTGAAATGCATCCTGTTTTTGTTAGCCCACCCCTGCAACCTATCCAGGTGTTTCTGTAGTCTTTCCCTCCCTGCTAATGTGCCCACCTCACCCCAAATTTTGGTATCGTCAGCAAATTTGCACAGGTTGCTTTTCACCCCTTCGTCCAAATCACTGATAAAGAAATTGAACAGTGTGGGCCCAAGGACCAAGCCCTGGGGGACTCCGCTGCCCACTTCCCCCCAGATTGAATATGACCCGTCCACTACCACCCTCTGAGTATGACCCTTCAGCCAATTAGCAATCCATCTGACTGTGTAGGCATTGACTCCACCGTCACCTAGTTTTTTAATGAGGATGGGGCAGCCAACAGTGGTTGGTCTGACATGACCTGCCCCTAATGAAACCGTGCTGGTTGCCCTTGAGCATCATCCCCGATGCTGGCCCATCACAGATGTGCT
Source organism: Caiman crocodilus (assembly GCA_030014935.1). Lineage (NCBI taxonomy): Eukaryota > Metazoa > Chordata > Crocodylia > Alligatoridae > Caiman > Caiman crocodilus. Next base: position 60,814,189 of record JAGPOW010000304.1, on the reverse strand, counting down.
CCTTGATGATCTTCTCAAAAGTTTCCCCAGGAGTGAGGTAAGACTGCCGGGCCTATAGTTGCCTGGGTCCTCCCTCCTCCCTTTTTTAAAGGTGGGGACCACATTGGCTATCTTCCAAACATCTGGCACCTGGCCCGAGTACCACAAGTGCTCGTAAAGCCGAGCCAAGGGCCCTGCAATAACCTCTGCTAGCTCCCTCAACACCCTCGGGTGGAGAGCATCTGGACCTGCCGATTTGAACACATCCAGCCCCTCCAGAAGCACTCTAACCCGGTCCTCCTCAACCTTAGGTCTTGAGGCATTCCCCTTGAGTCCGTCTTGAATTGCGATGGGGGAGTCCTGGTCCCTGCACAAGAAAACGGAGGTGAAGAATTTGTTAAAGAGGATGGAGGAACTTAGCCTTCTGAATGTTATGCATCAGTCCCATTTTCTTGTATGCCTCAGTAAAGACATCAATGATTGCCTGAAGGCCTGCTTTTGTGTCAGCACAGATTACAGCATCATTAGTGTACAGGAGCTTGCTGATTTAGACTGGGGTGGTCTTGGTTTTGGCTCAGAGTCAGTTTACCATCCACTTGGTTTAGCTTCACTCCAACTGGAAGCTTGTTGATGGTCAGATTTCACAGATTTCATAGACGTTAGGGCTGGAAGGGACCTCATAAGATCATCAGGTCAAATCCCCTGTCCAAGGGGCAGGAAGTCAGCTAGGGTCAGAGGATCCCAGCAGGATAAACATGCAAAAGTTTCTTGAAAGTGTCCAGAGTAGGTGCTTGCACCACCTCTGGGAGGAGTCTGTTCCAAGCCTTAGGGGCTCAGACAATAAATAAGTTTTTCCTTATTTCCAGCCTAAAATCGTCTTGCAGGAGTTTGTGACCATTGGACCTTGTCATCCCCTGGGGTTCTCTGGTGAACAGGTGTTCCCCCAGATCCTGATGCACATTCCTTGTGCACTTATAGGCTGCCACTAAGTCACCCCTGAGCCTGCACTTCTCCAAGCTGAAGAGTCTCATAGCTCACAGACTCTCTTCATATGGCCTGTTCTCTTGCCCTCTGATCATATGTGTGGCTTTCCTCTGGACTCTTTCAAGTTTCTCCATGTCTTTCCTAAATTGTGGAGCCCAGAATAAGAAGCAGTACTCCAGCTAAGGCCTCACCAAGGCCGAGTACAGTGGGAGGATGATATCCTGGGTCTTGCTTGAGATGCATGGGTAGATGTAAGCCAGAGTTTTGTTCACTTTGCCAGCTGTGGTATAGCATTGGTGGCTTATATTCATCTTGTGATCAATCGTGACCCCCAAGTCTCTTCTGGTCATGTTGCTAGCGAGTGTAGCATTGCCAAGCTATGAGTGTGATATGGGTTTTTATTCCCGAGGTGGAGCACCTTGTATTTCTCCATATTGAATGCAATCAGGCTTTCATCCACTCACCTTGTAAGCCTGTTGAGGTTGGCCTGGATCACCAAGTTATCCTCAAGTGTTGACACTCTTCCCCAAAGTTTGGTGTCATCAGCAAATGTGGCCAGCCCACTTTTGACACCAGCGTTCAGATCATTTATGAAGACATTAAAGAGTACAGGTCTGAGAACAGAACCTTGGGGGACACCATTAGTCACTGAGTGCCATGTTGATTCGGTTTATCAACTACCATTCTCTGGGTCTGACCTCAGAGCCAGTTCTGCAGCCACTGGACTGTAGAGTAGTCAATGCCTCAGTTGCCCAATTTTTCCATGAGGATGTCATGAGACACTATGTCAGAGGCTTTTTTAAAGTCCAAATATATATCAACTTCTTCCCTTTTGTCCAGGTGATATGTCACCTGGTCGTAGAATGAAATGAGATTGGTCAAGCAAGGCCTACTCACAACAAACTCATGCTGGCTATCCCTCAGAATGTTGTCTTCTGTTAGCCTGTCAAGAATGGCTTCTTTCATAATTTTTTTCAAAAATCTTCCAAGGGGTTGAGGTCAAACTAATTGCCCTGTAGTTTCCTGGGTCTTCCTTCCTCCCTTTCTTGAAAATGGGCACCACATTGGCCATCTTCGAATCTTTAGCTACTTCACCTGAAGGCTGTGAGTTCTCAAATATCCTCGTCAGTGGCTGTGCTATGATGTCTGCCAGTTCCTTTAGCACTCTTGGGTGCAACCTATCCAGACCAGATGATTTATGAGGGTCCAGCCTCTCAAGATGCTCCCTCACAAGATCCATACCAATGGTGGGCATATATTCATCTTCACCCTGGTCAAACTGCATTATGTTCAGCAGGGTGTTCCCTTTGGGCTGATGAAAAACTGATACAAAATAATCATTAAGCAGATCGGCTTTTTCCTGGGTGTCAGCTGCCCCAGCTGGTTTAGCATGGGTCCAATGTTGCCCTTGTTTTTCTTTCAACTCTACACACAGATGTAGCATTGTAGTGAGGAATATTGAGAAGAGTATTGGAGCAATGAAGCAGCCTTGCTTTACTCCACTCCTAACTTCAAAGGGATCTGTGGAAGATCTATTACTGAGAGCCACCATTCACATACCATCATGGAGCAGGTGAAGAATGATGATGAATTTCAGTGGGCATCCACATTTCAGAAGGATCCTCCACAGTGCTTCTCTTTGACTAAGTCAAAGGTATTTGTGAGGTTGAAGAAGACCATGTAGAGAGGCTTATACTATTCCCAACATTTTTCATGCAGCTGGTGAGCAGTGAAAATCATGTCAGTTGTGCCTCTTGATTCCTTAAACCCACACTGAGATTCCAGGATGAGCCGGAATTCCACTTCTTCAGCAAGTGGAAAGAGCCGGGTCAGGAGGGTCCTGGCAATAATCTTTCCTTTGGTGGACAGCAAGGCTATCCCTCTGTAATTTCCACAGTCTGACTTTGTCTCCTTTCTTGAAGAATACAGCAACCATGAGAACGTAGCACCTTATGTCTGTACCAGATGGAATGATTTGCATCAGAAGATACTTGAGTCAGAAGATGTTATTCACCTGCAGTTTACTTTAGATCCATGCACTGTCTGCAATAGACTTAATCCTGACTTATACCAGTCCAAATGAGAAGTGTATCAGGCCTAGGGTTCCTATCACCATATTTGTTAGAAATCCTTGGGCTCTTTTACATCCTTTTCTTTCACTGTCACACCTCCAGTTCACTGCTGCTGAAGGAGACATCACTTCTCCCCCCCACCCCGACACACACTTTTTTTGGCCACCGATATAGGCGTTGAGCAAAACACTGATTTTTGGCAGTAAAAGGAGGTAAGAGAGATAAAACTTTCTGAAACCTCCCCATGGCCCCTGTTCCTGCTGGCCACTGCCCCTGTAGTCTGTGCCACCACCACCACACAGGTGGTTCACTGAGGCTCTGCCCTCCCAGCTGCCAGAGTTGGAGCTGCTGCATAGACAATGTAGGGGAGGAGATGCTGGATGGGAGAGTGAGGCACCCAAAAGGGCTTCTGCCCAGATCACCCACTCCTACTTATGCTACTGTTGACACCATGGTGACTCTCCTAACTTTAACAGAATTGTACCCAGTTTATGCTAGCACAAGAAAGAAAAGAATTGGGCTCCTTAGTTTAAGTGGTATGTGCCAAATCACAATCTGTTGAATTTGTTTGGCTTGAAGTACTGATAGAAGTTTTTTTATGGATCCCCCTGTTGCTGCTGTAGCAGAAGGGGGGTTGTTGCAGAGTGTTACCGTTTTGGAGAGAACTAAAGGTTTATAGCAGGGAGCTGAGAAGCTTTGTTACCTGATGCTGCTCCTGAAAACCTAGAGCTTCTCTGTGGCTACTGTAAGGTCAGTTTGTGATGCCAAGTCACGTTTGAGCATCATATGGGGCTAGTCTGTGCTGTCAGGCCATGTTCAAGCCTCATGTGACTTATTTATGGTTCCGTTTTCAAAAGGGGTGCCTATACAGATTCTTAGGGTCTGCCTACTCTGAAGTTATAGCTTGAAGTTATAGCAAAAGTTAAGCTTTTCCTGAAGATGCACCCAAACAAGTTTCACATGGTAGACATATGCACTATTAAATTTACCCTGATTTGGGCAGACTCCGGCACTGCCTTTCTTTTCTGGGATGCCCCATGTTATCCATTCACATAATTTAGACATTGTAGTCCAGCAGCCTCACACCCCCAGGACCAGTGTCAACCATTCCTGCCAGCTCAGCTGTTTAAGCACCTCTTTTCTCAGAGCTCCACTCTTGGGGAGCTTTGGTGCTCCAGAAGATGTGCAAAATGAAGCATGCAACATCCAGACTTTACAAAGGTTCCTAGCCTATTTACTCTTTATTTTGGACAGCACAAGAGACATACAGATCTAGACAAAGCAATAAGCACCTATATGCCCCACATGCCTCAGTTTCCTAGCTACTTGGGAATAGTCTTTAGGATATGGGTCAGTGTCTTATGAGTCCAGGATCCTTCTTTTCTCAGAGCAAAAGTCTTCTCCTTCAGAATAGGGTATCTTGATAATTTCTTCTCTCTAAAATGGCTGGTGAGACATGTCCCCTTTGATCCCTTTCACTTCGTTTTTCAGATGATCAAAATCCCCTGCTTGATCCATTGCTTAGTTACCAGCTCTTCTGGGCAAAAAAGTTCTTCTGAGTGGCAAGAGATTCTTTGTCAATAGGGCCTTTTTCTAAATAGAGGATCATTAGTGTTGAATGACTCATCCTTCTTAGCCTTGTGTCATTGCCTCTTGACAAATCAGTCCTACATGGAGGTAAAGGGACAACAGAGATGTCATGCAAGCCCCACATCTCAACTGGAGGTTGTGGATCTACATACTGAGAATGCAAGGGGTCCCAAGTTACACACAGACTAGTAGAAATTGTCCCAAGTAGCTGTGTGCTCATTTATTTAGCTGTCTGACTTTAGGCAGCGATATTTTAATAACTGGACTCCTATGTAATACTTTGCAGTGAACCATTTCATTTATATCCACAGATGGAAAAATAACATACTTTTTCACCCCTACTGTTAAACAGAAGCACCTTCACAGCAGAAATGCCTTCCTGAATATCTTACCTGGCTAGAGACAGCACTTTTTCAATGCACGTTTCTAGTGATGGTTTTATATACCTATTGAAGGCACCTTTCCAGTACTGTGACTCACTGTCTGCTCAGCTAGTATTTGTATTGTCTGCTGCTGGCACATTGTCTCTTTACCTTAATTAGTGGTTGTTGCTATTAATTAAGTGCAACATAGTCTGAATGGCTATCTAAGTTCTCTCTAGACAAATCTGTGTAGCACAATTGTATCCTCCTGACTCCCTCCCTCCCATCTCTGTATATTATAACACCCTCCCTGTTGCCCAGCAACCTCCCACCATGTTTGCCTGTTCCTGGATTCTGGATTCAGCTTTGCTCATGTTATTAAGTCTCTACCTGGATAGGAAGAAAGTGCAGGCTGAAGAAAGTGGATTCCTAAGGAAGTATTGCTGAGTAGGATATGTTGAACCCCACCCCTCTTTTTCTGTCTCTGGAGTAATGAAGACAGTGGTAGACTGTGTCCACTGTACTTTCAGCTTCCTCTCAAATGTCCTATTTGTGTAATTTTTCATATACTGTATTTTCTTGCATACAACATTTCCCCCACAAATAAGCCCCCTAAAATTGGGGGGTGTGTATTAAGCAGGAAAGCTATTTTTATACATTGGATAGAAGTAACCTATTCTGATTGCTGGTCCACAGTGGAGCAGCAAGGCTATTCAGGCAGCTGAAGGAGTCCGTTGACTTAATGAACCATTGTTCTTCACTCCACAGGCATTAATGATCATTTCTCCTATTTAATGGTCTCAATGTTCCACTAATCAAGCTAACCCTTTTTCGGGCAATTTTGCTGGCTGCTTGTTGCAGGAAAAGGAGGGTGAGTCAGCAGAAGGTTAGGCTCTGTCCCTGCTCTTTGAAGCCATAACTGGAAAAAATCTTTTTTCTTCACTCTGCCTTTCAAAAACAAAGTACATATTATATTCTGGGGTGTGTTGCATACACAATTATATGGTACATCAGTTTCTGTGATAATTTTTGTTTCTCTCTCTTGGTATGCACCCTCATCTCCTTTTCTACCAATCTAGGAATGCTTCCTTTTTGTTTTACCTTGGACAGTTTTAGCTGGTGAACTACCCAAACTGAAACTCCAGCTTTGGACGTATTACCTGCACCAGTCTGCTGCCCTTTCAAGTTTGGAGTAGTTTAAATTGCAATTGAAACTTGTTTTTGGAATGCATTTTGTGGGCCTCATAGGGCCTGGACCAAAATACCAAACCCAGATTGCATGGAAGTTTATAGGAATTCAGAACCAGATCTGTTCTGACTTTTGATCTGAGCGCTGCATCTTTGGCTCACATCTATTTTCAATGCAGGGAAATTTTTAAAATAGCTTTTCTTACTGAATCATTTGGCTGTTCCAGCTCTTTTAATCTGCTTCATGTTGTCACTTAATCTGTAAATGTGTTAGAAAGAAGAGGTAGATTTCATTGAAATGTTTTCAACCAACACATTTTAACTAGCTCTTTTTGGCCAGAGCCATTTCCAAGGCCAAAACTGCTATAGGAAAGGATTTGTCCCTTAACAGCTCCATGGCATATCTTCTTAGTCAGTGGCACCTCATAGATTTGGAAAGCCCATGGTTAAAATTAAAACACCACAACATGTAAAACAGATAATTTTCTAAACAAATGTTAATTGTGCATTCACAATGAGAAACTCAAAAGAAAAACATATCCTAAAAGTGGAATATACGATGAGTGATCAAGATGCAAACAGTAAATACTATTTCTAACAATAAAATGTGTTGTCCTTTTTTCTGAGTACAATGCAGCAAACTGCACAGATATCTCATACACCTTAAAATATGTTAGGTCAAGTAAAGGTTGTGGAACTGTAAAGATCCACAAAATTGTCTTAATTCTAAGTTAAGAAATGTAATTCCAGGCCAGTAGTAACCAAAAGCCAATAGCATCTGATATGTCACTGGCCCATTCAAATGAGCTGATGGCCTCAATCCAGCTCCTAGCGGACATGTGTGCTCATCACAAAGTTACTGTAACAGATGGCACTATAGAGTCCCTTGTTGGCATTCCCATAAGAGAATCTAATGAATTAACATGAATGGAGATCCTCTCACCCTTTGTGATGGTCCCTCTAGGTTAGAGATGTCAGAGTTAAAGATAGAAAGATACTTAGGAAGCAAGCAAAAATAAATAAATAATTTGCTTTGCCATTTACTTCCCATGAAGCAGAAACACTGTTTCAATGTTCATCTTCATTTTCTTGATGCAAGTGAAGAGGGGAGGGGGCAGGATGACTTTGAGCCAATTTAGCTCACTGCCCTTCTGCATCCTGGGGCTAGCCTGTTCTCCTGAAGAAGTGAAAGCAGTCTGCACTGCATAAAACTCCAAGGAGACATGCTTGTGGCCAGAGATCAAGGGACCTAGGCTTGTTCCATCCCCCTTCCTTTCCCCCAGAAACATCCTGGAGCTGGTGGCTTAGGGGCATGCAGGGGCAGATCCAAGATGGGATGGTGCAGTTGTGCCTCTCTTTGATTTCTGCTCTACCCAAAGTTTAAAACCAACTGCCTGGCATTGTCAGCAGCATTCCTGTTGAGATAGAAGTGATGGAGTCAATTGAACGTCTGGCTTATTTAAAATCTGATTCCTTCTATACTCTTCATTCCACAGATGTTAATGATCATCTCTCCTTTTTGATCATCTTGATGTTCCACTAAGCAAGCTAGCCTTTCTTCTGCAATTCTGCTCTCTGTTAATTGCTCCTGGTAATATAGCTCCTATTCCACAGCCCTGCAGACTGTTTTTAACTCATTCTAATAAAGTTGTTTTTATTTTGGTTCAATCTTAAACTAAATATAAAGCCCTACTAGAACGCTAGCATTAGTAATACGTCAAGTTTCTTTTTACCTGGAGAAAAATGTGTTACACGGGTGATGCACTACACAATTTTCACCCCTGCTTTTCAAAATCCTAGATCTGTCCATGGGGGCATGGCATTGAACTGCTACCATAGCACTGTGCTACGGCAAGAATTCTGTGGGCATGTCTACTGTGTAAATAAGTAGTGATAAAAAGTGACCAAATGCCAGTGGACGGTGCTCACTGCAAGGGGAAGCAGTGAGTGCAACCCAAACAGCTGTGCGAAGCATGCATGCTGCAAAATCCCCAGCTCATGCTGCTTAGAAAGCGTGCGAATGAAGACCCGATCTGATTGGCTGTTGGGGCAGTATAAAGGGCTAAGCCCAGGAAAGGAAAGGTGGGACCACACACAGCATCTGGAGGACTGATCAC
>JAGPOW010000304.1:60792966-60805797 GCA_030014935.1 Caiman crocodilus | reverse complement strand
CTGTTGGGGCAGTATAAAGGGCTAAGCCCAGGAAAGGAAAGGTGGGACCACACACAGCATCTGGAGGACTGATCACCCTCACCGAGGTCCTGTGCCCACGGTTTTCCCTCTTCCCCCCAGGTGCTCCATAGAGATATTCTGCAAGCAGAACGGTTTAAAAGCTCTCGAGTTCCCACAGTCTTTTTGGTTGCAGCTTTGGCTGCGAGGTTTAAGGGAACTGCCGGCATGGAGTGAGGTACGCAGCACTGAAGTACTTCACGGCGGAGCGAGGCACTTAGGTGTCTCGTGGTGTGATTTCACACAGCTTGTCTATGGTCTATTTAATTTGTAAGTAAAGTATTTCTTTTCTATATTGGCTCGGAGTCTCTCATGTGGGACGGGAAAAGAATAAGAAACGGGACCACGTTCCTGAACCCTTTCATCCCCGGCCTGTCCGGTTGGAGGTTAAGCCTCCTCTCAATTCCTCCTCACTTCTACATGAGACAATACTGAGCAATAGTAATCAATAATTAGCAAAACAGTAAACATGTCTACATGAATGGCCATATTAGGCTGGAGTAAATTAATTAACTTAGCAGCAGTATAGTATTTGTAAATTTGTAGTTTTTTATTCTGCAGCAGTGCACGTGTAGATGCTGATGGGGCTGGCTAGGGCACGAGAGTGTTTCAGTGCAGGGACTGCCTGCCAGCTAGCCCCACGCTGAAGTATCCTCAAGCCCCAGCCAGCCCGTCCGCAGCATGTTAAGCCAGTGGGGAGCAACCCTAAGGTAGCAGGTTGGCCACACCCCTCCCTAGGCCTCTGCCAGCCAGGGCTGCTCCACTTTGGCTCGATGTGCTGCATCTCGGGTACACGTTTAAACTTGGTGCTCAGGAGTAGGGCTGTGCGAGGCTTCAGACTACGCTTCAGATCTGGGGAAGCTTCGAATGCTTCGGCATCTGAAGCAGCATGTCTGGATCAAAGCACTGGCTTTTTTAGGCTTTCTGAAGTGGTTCGGAGCTTCCAAACCACTTCAGAAAAGCTTTGGAGCTGCCTCGGAGTTCTGGCCATAGGGTATAATAGGGAATCAATGAAACATCTGTAACTTTGTTGTTTTTGGTCTGATTTGGATGGAAATTGCAGGAGTGGTAGTCTCTGTTGAGAGCATGAAGCGTGCCAAGTTGGTGCAGGGGTTTGGGGGGAACTGCACCTCAAACTGCTAACAGGCCAAACTCATGACATGGGTGACACTGTGTGTGTTAAGGAACAGCTGCAAGGATAGTGGCAGCTGCTGTAGCCATGAAGCCTGCCAGCCATCGAGGAGATTAGTGCAGAGGGGTTCTGGGGCCCTGCACCTCAAGCTGCTGACAGGCAAAACTCATGACTTGAGTGCTTGTGCAATTGTGTCTGTCTTAGGGCAGTTGATTGTCTGTATTGATTATTTCCTCTCTTTAGTCTGTGGTTTCGTAGGTGTTAATGAGTTAATGAGCAACAATTAACGAGCACTGATCTTCTTGAAATTTGGCATGTTTCATGCTCTCAGCAGAGGCTACCACTCCTGTAAATTTCATCTGAATCAGACAAAAACCAACAAAGTTATAGATATTTCATTGATTCCCTGTTATGACCTATGGCCAGATCTCCAAGGCGGCTCCGACGCTTCGGAGCTGCTTTGGCCGGATCGAAGAGGGAGCCCAGTCCAGAGCTCCATATCAGACCCCTGGCATCAGAAGCAACCGGATCCAAAGCCAGATCTAATAGCTGCCTACTCGCACAGGCCTACTCAGGAGCAGTAAACTCCAGAGCAATACGTAGATTTGCCCAGTATGTAGAAGTTGCCCTTCCATTGACTTTTTTAAGCAAAATAAAGAAAAAATTATATTCTAATTTTATTTTAGTAGACAACCAGACATTTTGTTTTGAATAAAAATCTTTATTTTGCAAAGTTTTTCTTCTCTTTGTCTCTCTTTTTGTTTCCTTTTCTCCTATGTGATATATTTCTTTTATTCCCTTTGAAAAGCCATTAGTCACTTGAAACATTTTTAAGCAATCTTTACTCGGTATTTCCTATCCCCTAAATTGGGGCAGTGAGATTTGTAATTTATAGTTCAGTGTCATCACTTATTAAGGTCTGTGAAAGAGCTGGGCCATGTGAGCTAGCCATGGGAAAGAGGCAAAGAACCGATACTCTAAATCTTTCATTTGAAGCAAACAGTCAGAAAAAAATTCTCCTCAATCTTTACATGTTATTAAGGAACAGTAAAGGGCATGTGTGAGAATGGTTGGTTTTGTCCTTCCAGATAAACAATACCATTTTCTGGTCTCCTTTCCTCTTGATTTCCCCCAGTATGTCCACTGACAACAGCTGAGTTACTGTGGATCTGCATCAGTATAAGTGGCATGAGAACAGGGAATACAGATGGAGCAGCGTGCATAAATGTGAACAATTTCTGTCTATTCTATGCCTTTTCTGAGGATAAACAATTTGTTTTGATATCCAGGGTTCTGAGTCCAACTTTTCTAACCAGCAGTAAATCACTTAAGCAAGGAGGAGAAGGAGGTTCTTGATGATGCGTAATGTCACAAAGGTGCAAGGATGCCAGTCCTGTTGATGGTTCTCAGTGTTATACTAGAGATCATGTTCTTGACGCTCTCTTGGTTTATTTTAGCTTGACTCATTAATCTAACCCAAGCATTGTTGACTTCAGATATTGGAAGGATTAAGTGGGCCAACAAAGCAAATGGAAGCATGAATATCTACTCAGATTATCAGTACCTCCCTTCCATCAATAAACGTGCTGGAAGTGATGAGTGAAAAGGGACACTAAATCTTATTCTATGTCTGATTGGTTTATCAAATTACTGAAATTACTTGTCAGGATTTTATTGTTGGGACTGTTGATCACACTGACATAAAATATATAGAGGTGAGAGTCAATCATTATCTAGGAGCTAGCCAGACCAGAGTGCAGAGAAATTGGTTTCTTAGTTTGTATCTAACTCTTGTAGTTGTTTTCTGGCTAAAGAAAAGATAAATGCATTGTGTTACCACTGTGGGTGAAGGAACATCTCTGTAATTGACTGAATATACTCCTGATTCCTTATATACATCCATGTTTCTTACTTTTTCTCATCTGATTGTCTGAACCTGTCAGTACTCAACTATCTCTAACGGAGGTGTTGTTAAGAGCTTCCCCTTCCCAGTTCATATTGTACAACTACATCATTTTGACACAAATTACATGACAAATAACTTGACTGCACAATTCAATCAAGGCTCAGTCAATGGAAGGATAATGTGTATTTTATAAAGAGCATCTGGCTCTCTTCTCACCCACAACTGAGTTGAGCAGAAGTTCCACTGAAACCAGTGGACTTAAATTAGTGTAAAACTGATGTAAGAAAGGTGAAGCCCAGGGCCCTGTAATCAGTGGGATTAATGCATTACCTTTAATATTCTATACCCATCCATTGTTATGTTGTTACAGCTAAGTATCTACCAATTTAGGCAAAATTATGCACCAAGTGGCTCCCACACCAGTCTAAATAAGGAGTAATGCCTGTGAAGTCAATAGGGACATACTTGTATAGAATTGGAAGTGGGGTTTCAGACTTACATGCCCTGAGTGCAGCTCTTTCAGGGCTTGTCTATGTTATGCATACTGTGCTGGCAGGACTCAGGTAGTAGGGCTGTGAGAAGCTTCAGTCCCTGATCTGATTCAGCAGAGATTTGGCCCGATTTGGTGGCCGAATCTCTGAATCTGAATCAAATCAGAGGACCCTTTAATTTCTCCAAATCAAATAGGAACCTTCCAAATTGATTTGGAGAGATTCGGAAAGATTCAGCAATTCAGACATAGATATAGCTTTAAATGTTTTTTCTACATACCTCTGGGTAGCAAGGGCTCATGAATGCTGAGATACTGGGGTGCACGGAGTGTCCCACAAGAGCATGGGGGGCTCCCCAGTGCACTTGGCAGCAGACCCAGAAGTGGACCTGAAGTACTTCCAGTCTACTTCCAGGTCTGCCGGGCAACACCTTCCCCCTGTCCCTCCCCCCAGCTCGATGACTGGTGCCTTCTGGGTCTGGGGGGGCACATGGGGCCCCCCTGTAGCTAATCACCAAGTCAGGTAGTGGAGGGGAGCCCCAGCATGCTCCCTGGCAGACCTGGAAGTGGACAGGAAGTATGTCCTGTCCACTTCCAAGTTTGTCATTGAGCATGTGGAGGTCCCGCACTCCTGTGGGACACTTAATGCAACTGAGCATCACAGCATTCACAAGCCATGCCTGCTACCTCAAGGTATGTGGAAAACACTTTTAAAGCTGTGTCTGTGTCAGAATCACTGATTCTCCAAATCAGCATTGAATCTTCAGATTTGGATTTGGACGAATCAAATCAGGGACAGTGATCCGAATCAACAAATCAAATCGCTGTCCCTGATTCGAGCCAAATTCAAATCTAAATCCAAATTGAATAGGGCCTGCTTTGCACAACTCTATCAGGTAGCCCCTGGCTGAGCATGCCCTGCCCAGGACAAACTCACCTGAGTCTGCTGAGACACCAGAGTTGGGACTTAAACCCAGTGCCCACTCTGAGGCCCACCAGTGGTGGAGGGCTCAAACCCAGGTGCTGGGGAACTACTGGTCTGGAGTGCATTGGTGGACATGGCTGTGGGGGTGTGTTCAGCATTGCACTTTCAGAGAACACACCATTGCCACTACACAGACAAGCCCTGGATATTCTTAGCATTGAAAATTAGTTTGGTTCTTCTGATTGAAAGAAATTTGTGGTCTAACAATAGGATGGGGCCCATTTGCATTGAAGGAAAAAGGACTTACCAGAAATAGCACCTACAGCATTACCTATCTCAGCTGTTGAGCATCCCCAAGCCCAAGCTACGCACACTGTATCAGTGAGAGCATACTACCCCTGTCACCTCTAATGAAGATTAGGCTCAAGTACTCACTCGCTGTGACCTTTGGCAGCATTTTTCCTGCAGTCTCCCTCACTTCTGGACTTAGCAGATAGAGGAGAAGCCACTGCTGCTGCTGACATGAACCTTGCAGACAAATGGACAGGGGTCTACAATTTGAGCAGAAAGTGCCTACATGGTTTTTCCACCCGTGGCTGCTTAGCCTACATGCATGGTACTTAGTGAATAGGTGCGTGCAAGCAATGCAAAATACAAATAGCTCCCATATTTCTGGAACTAGCACTTCATTCTTACATATCTGCAGGGACCTTTAAATCTTCATTCTATGCAGATGTGTTTTTGAAGGCAGGACCAGTTGTTTGCATAACAAAGAATGATAGCAGATTTCCGGAACAACACTGGTTCCAAATCTTCTGTGCTGTAGACCTGGAAGGGCTAGCATCCATAATGTCAGCCAGTCCATTTGCACTCTCCAGGTTGCACCATGTTAAAGACAGGCAGTTGAAGACATGGTCAGTTTACATCTGCAGTCTCTAGTGAAATAGAAGTGGTTGGAAAATGACGATTTTGGTATTCTGAAAACTATTGAGGTTTTGAACAGTGGCAAAACTAGGGAACGGATGACAGGGGCAGCTGCCCTGAACACTGACTTTTGATGGCGGGGGTGGAAAAAAAAATGGCTTCTGCTCTCGTTATGCGATCACACTGGTTGTAGCAGTGGCAATTAGAAGTCTCCACTGCTCCTGCTTGTGGCAGCTGCCCTGGGTGCCTGAGTATGTCATTATCCCTCTGGTTTTGAAACTTCATTTCATTGTGATGCAGAACAAAAGCAAAGCCTTGAGGGATTTTTCAGACACCCATATGCAAAATCCAAGAAAATGCTCCCCAAAGCATCCAGATTCAGAGCAAAGAGCTGATCTTAGGTTTTATGCATAGCAGGAAAATGCTCTAATAACTGGCTTGCTGGTTACTTTATGGTCTTTTTGCTATATTTCTGTGGTGGATATTTCTTTCTGAGAGACTTTCTTGATAATTTTTTCACCTAGAACAGTACACTTCCAAAAAGGATTTTGGTTTTAAAAAAATCGTCAATCTTTTTTGACCAGCTTACACAGCAGGCCTTAGCTATCAGCAACAGGCTTATGATGGCTGCCATTCTACTCTCACCAAAGACGCTCTTTTCTTTTATGCAATGCACGAGGATAGTAATTGCAATAAAACCACTGCAGGTGCATGGGTTAATGAAGCGTTAATGAAGAGGCAGGTGCACGTGTAGAGGAGCACTGAGGGCATGGAAGAGGGGCTTAATGTACAGAGTATTCTGAACAGAATAGTCTGACTACAGATCGCTGTCATCCAAATAAATACCTACTTACATTTTTTTATTTATTTTTTTTCCTCATTTAAAAAAAAATCAAGAATGGGCATTCATGAAAATGGGCAAGCAAACTTGTCTCTGTGATTTGTATATATTTTCTTCCATGTGGTGGGACAGCATCTGACTATTCATTGTCATATACAGTGGCACAATTTACGTAAAATGAACTCATTTGCAATTGTCAGTGGATGTTTGTGGGTTCATTTTTATGCATTCAGTTGCCCACTGACTTCTAAGAAATTCAGCCCTAAATGTCTTGTGCCTGAAGCAGTTTTCTTCCTTGCATAAATCCTCATTTACTTCACTGAAATCTGGATTTGACCCTTTCTTATCATTCATAGCAGTGCTTATGCAGTGCTTCTCGAACTTTTTAGACTTAAGACAACCTTCCATAACTTTTCTGAATTTAGCAGCATCCCATATCAAAAACTAATTTCACTCATTTTTAACTACAAAAATATAATAAAGTAGTTCTTCTGTTGCAAAGAACTCAAAACAACCACAACAGGTCAGAATGTTTTTGACATAATGAATTCCTATTTGACTCTGTGGGTTTATTTTGTGAAACTTCATCCTTATCTTGTGAATTATTTAGGTTTGCACACCTACCAGTGCTGATATTGTGTGGCTGATATTGTGTGGATCCTTAAAAGGATCCCATGACACCCTATGGTTTTGCAGCACCATGGTTGAGAATCGGTAGTTTTTATAATTATAACAAATAGATCTTCCATTGATTTGTCCTCCCACAGACTAGCCCGAGTCCACTGGCTTCACCAGATGAAAGAGAATTCAGAATCAATCGCCTTGACTAAAATTTTCATAAGGATCTAACTGAATTTAAGAACCTGACTCAAAAGAAATATAGACCTGTATATCCTTAATAGTAGTTAGGAACTCCTAGCAGAAGGCAGGGACCTAAATTTATTAGAGTATCTTAGCTTCCATTTGCAGTTCTTTCGGAAAGTCATTGGGACTTAAGCTTGTAAGTGCAAAACTAACTTTGAAAGCAGGATTTAGGATCCTAGGTCATTTAAGCAATTAGAAGATGTTATTCCTATCCAGAGATGTCAGGCTGGCTTGAGGGTGCTCTAAATTATGGTAAGAAATAAACTACCTGTAGCTTGATCAGGGATGATCAGAGCATGGTGGTATCCTGCCTACATATCCTCCTTCTAGGTACACCCCAACTCTCTTCCATACTCTTAGCTTAGAGAAGGTGGTATGGAAATGGCTACATCAATTGGTGAGTCACCAATGAGAAGTTACTATTCACATTCCCTTTACACAACAAAGTGTAACAAGTAACTTTTTTGAGATTAGTTGGTTCTATGCCAGATTCATCATTCTGGGAAGCCCTAACAACTATGCTGGCACAGGGTGGATATAGTCACAGCCACACTCTTATTTGCCCTCCAAAAAACCAAACCAAACCCTTTTGCTGTGTGGGAAGGGAATGTAGCATAGGAGCCATTACTCTGGCTGTAGGCTACTGAAAGATCCCACAAACACAAGCAATTTACTTCAGTAAAGGTACTTCTGATTTACTTGGGTGTCAGGGGACACTATGTGTGTCATGTACTAAATAGTTGGGGCAAAATCCTCAATTGGTACTTACTGTCATAGCACTGCAGATGGCAAGACGAGTGATAAAGCTGACTTTAGGTAATAAAACTGGAAGTCATTTTTTGGGCAAATGCATGGAAACAAATGTGGCATTAAAGGGATTCTGTCAAGATTGTGAGGCCTTTAAAACCCACCTTCTGTGACCACTGTTTCCCATTGTAAGTCTCTGCTTAAGGTATCCCTGACATTAAAGTCTGTTTTAAATTGTTTTTTCTTGCTAAATAAAATTAAAAAAAAACTTTCCAGGCAGTGCAAAAACCCTTCCTATACAAAGAGAGTCAAACCTGAAGTAAGGGTCACCAGATAACCACAGTCACCTGTCTCAACAGCCAGCAAAAATCAGTCCCTCTGAGAGTTCCCCAGAATTAATCACATTATATTGTGTGGCCACCTGTTATAACTGCAAGGATAATAGTAGTCCCTTGGGTGGCTGTTATTAACAGATTTCACTCTACCTGTTTTACTGAGATCCAGTCAGTCAATTGATCAGAAAGCTTGACTTTATCTTCCCAGTGTAAGCTTTAGCATGAGTTTGCAGGACAGTCCAGCTGGTAGATGTGATTAGAAAATATGAGCATTTTGATACAAATTCTTGTGACTTCTATTTTAATTTTTTTCAAGAATCTTTCCTGGGTGAATCTGAACAAATTTGGAAGCTCAGTTCCGTTCAGTTAAACTTAATCCAACACACAAGAGTGAGAAATTGAGCTTTAGCCACACTGATTTACACCAGCTAAGAAGCTGGTCCTGTAGAGCTCTAGTTAGATGGGATTTTCAATGCTTCCTAGTTCTAGTCAGTCAAGAAATATAGAGAGATGGCCTTTTAGGTACGTTCCATTTTTTATAATGGATCACACCATTTGTTTATGAATCTGATGCCACATTTCTAGTAATGGTTGATGATGCTTTAGGATAGCCCTGTAAGAGATGTTACCACTAGTCTAACCCAGTGATTGGCTAGATCTTCAGCTGGTATAAACTGGCCTTCCTTTCCATTGACTCTCTGTGAAAAAATGAACCTTAATGGAGCAACTACAATTTTCACTGGGTGGAGATCTGGACAATTATGCAATGTTATATGAGAGGTGTGGTTAGAATTCCTTCTTGACATACACAGGTAGTCAGGTCAGACTCTGAAGTGTGGGAGTTTATTACCCTTATCTTAGCTTGTATAGTTGCTGCACAAATGTTATTACTTTCTCATAGTATTTTTGGTACTTCCACTTCTGGTGCCAGCTGAAATCAGGAAGTACACGAATAAGCAGAAAGTTATAAAGCCTGGAATCCTTAAGGTAAGACCTATAGGGCCGGCTGATTTCACAACCTAACAGCTTTGGCAGTGTCACTTAGGAATTCCCAGAGCCACTCACCTTCCCACTGACCTCACCAGCAATGCTCAGATACTTACAAGGAAGTAAACAAAAGTGACTCATGGGGGCTTTGGTTCCATAGAAACAGAGGGGAAAATGTCCATGTTTGCCAAGTGGAAAAGGACTAAATCAGTGGGGAAGGAAATTTTATTGTCGCGTATTCAAAGGGGACATTACAAACAACAGAGAACGTGCAAAAAAAGAAAATTACAGAAATAAGTTCCTCCAGTAGTATATAAAAATAACTACTAATAAAGCATGACCCCTAGAGCAGCATATCAGATCCAATGTGGGGCTTACATCAGCAATGACCTGAACAATATTTTCTTTTATATGCACTACAGTCCTGTTAATTAAAAGGGTATCAGAGGCATCTGAAATCCCAAACCTTTGGATGAGCAGTTTTGGATAAATGGGAAAGCTATAAATTGTGTGAACTGACATTGGAGGATGTAGCTCCGTTAACCAGACTTCCATGTAATTAATGGTTTGGTGTAATGAGGACAACAAAATTCCTTTGAGAGGGCATTACAGCTGTAGTGAAGAGAAAGAGTCACATGAGTCTACTGAGTTCAAAAGGATTGCACCTATATAGTCCGGATTCATATTCTTGGCCGCACTGAGCTTCTGCAAAGCTAGTTGTGGTCTGATCCTGTGGCTGATTCTCTTCTGCGCCTGGCTTTGGGGTTGTCCGTGAAAGAGGGGTAGGGTTGCTTCAAGCTATGCCATAAGGCTGTGATCCCTATGAGGTCAACAACAAGCTGGGAATAGCTGCAGTACAGCAAGTCGTGGCTAATGGCTGTGCCCTCTTTTATGTTGGTTTCTTCGTGGAAGGTATGGCATGGGAGCCTGCTACATAGTGGTGTAACAAGGGCAAGATGACTGGGGCAACTGCGAGGGGGGCGGTGTCTGGAGTGGGGAGCAAAAATGTTGCTTGTTCTTATGGAGTGGGGACTGCCATTGCAGGCAGGAAGATTATGTCTAAGTCTGAATGAGATCCTTAGTTTGAAATTGCTTGACAATTTTTACCTGAGACTTCTCATCAGGATGTGTTGTGTCCATTAGTAGGCTAAGATCTATGGAATGGTGAAGGGAACTAAGTATCAGATTTGCGCAGGCAAAGCTGCATTATTCCCTTACACCCATTTTGCTGCATTGAACTCCACTAGTTTCACATCCTGATTTATATTACCATAGATGAGAAGAGAATCAGGCCCTATCAAGTAACACTGGCTTAGAGCAGGGGTAAGCAAGATCAGATAAAGGCACTGATCCCCCTCCTCCAGGGAGCCTACCGGCTCACATCCAAATGGGTCAGTGAATTCCTCTTTCCTTTGTAGATAGAAAAATTGAATCCTGGGCTGTTCACTATGTGTGGGGCTTTCATGTGAAACAATGAATACTGAGATTCTGTCTGCTTTGCATAGGCACCAAAGGGCAATTTTCATAAAAAAGAAATTGTCTCCAGTAGCCTGGGCTAGAATTTCCTTTTAGCCTGCCTCAGAGCAAGTTATGTAATAGGCTGCCACCTGGTACCCTAAAGATGGCTGTGCTCAGGTGATCAAGATGCATGTATATAGTTAGTGCATCCAGGTTGTAGCCATGTTGGTCTAGAGGCAAAAGGAATCAAAACTCATGGAAGAGGTGATATCTTTTATTAGACCAACTAGATATTTGCTAACAAATATGTTATTCATTTGCTATAAGTTTCTAATTATTTGCTATAATAAATAACATCATTTGCTTGTATATATCTAGTTGGTCTAATACAAGACATCACCTCTTCTACATGTTTTGATTCCTACAGTTAGTGCAGCACTTTAGTTCAGGTAAAATACAACAGACTTATTAAGAGGGACTGGAATGAATGATTTTTCCAGGAATGGTTTTCATTTTAGGCTAAATCCAACCACAGCTGAGATATAAAAAGAATTAGCAGTTGTCTAGAGAATTGTGCAGGCCAGGCCAATCTGTTTGGTCAGGGTTTGACACATGGCTGCACACTGCATAAACTGATCATAATAGGTTCTTGATACTTGGTGGAATTAGTGCAACTCACCAGTACACAGCACAGTTTTGTCATTGTGTGGCTGTGCAGCTGGTGGTGATACAGTACTCAGTTCTTTATCATAGTTGAGAGCATGATGTACTTGATACAAAAAAGTGCCTTCTACAGCTTGGGGGGGGTACAGGTATTCAAGAAACAAACAAATTAAAGAATGCCAATTCATTTGGTCAGCAGTTCCAGCCCTCAACGTTATTTAAACCTGAGTGACCAGCCTGATACCCCCCTCCACCCCAATCTTCCTTCCTTGCATAGGTAAGCAACCATGCAATGCACTCACAGTGGACTTCACTTCACTGCAGCAGGAACATGGTTTTCACTAGAACAATGGTTGGGGGAGGAGAGCTAGCCTCACAAATCCCAGCTCTAAACAGGAAACACTCTGCATGTCTTCAAAAGATTTATAAACACTGGAAGCTGAGCTGGACTGCCTTGCCAATTGAGTTTGTTGAAGAACTGCATCTACAGGAGCATATTGAAACTCATCTATCCTGTTTTCCTTACACTGCTGTGAACAACTAAAGCATAAAGCTGCACCTCGTGCAGAAGGATTTTGCCAATGGGTTTCTCCACAGCCAAAGCCATTTTGAGCAACTGAAGCTAGAAATGGGCCCAGGCCAGAACACCAGTTCTAAACTCCTTTGAACTTTGAGGAAGTTCAAAGGCTAACTTGTTGGCTCAGGCTCATTTCTGAGGAAAGCACTGAATGGCTGCCTGCCCTAGGGCATTGGGTACTGTACTGTTTTCCTTAACACAGCATTCACTACTGTTACTAATGTCTTATAAAATGCAAACTGACCCAACTCTCAGCGCTAACTCTCTTTTAAGGTGTGGAAAAAAACATACTTCACAGATACATTACATTTTATTTTCATTTGCATCTGTGTTCCCTGGATCTTCCTGGAAGATGAAGCTTGAAAACACTGAATAAGTGAGAGACTCTTTAAATTAGCTTTGACTCCGTATTTTGCAAGCCTAAACTAAGATCTTGAATGCTCTGCAGCTCTTCAATACAAGGATCTAAAAGAAGTTCACAAACTTTAATGCATTCATCTGTCTCATTTCTGTGATGTGGGTATGACTATTCCAGTTTTAACAGTTGAGAGTCTGAAGCACAGAATAGCTAGAGCATTTGCCAGAGATGGGTGACAGCCTTGGAAATAGATTACAGGATCATGACTTCTGTAGCCTCCAAACTGCTGGATGTTAACCTAAACCCACCAACTTTTAAAATTATGTGAATAATCATTTGGCAAATCATAGTATCATAGTATCATAATATCATAGTATCTAGGGTCAGAAGGGGCTGAGAGCAGGCCATCTAGTCTGACCCCCCGCCAATGGCAGGAACGAGCGCCAGGGTCACAGGACCCCAGCCAACTACCTATCTAATCTACTCTTAAAGATGCCCAAGGTAGGAGCAAGAACAACTTCCCTAGGAAGCCAGTTCCACATCCTAGCCACCCTAACTGTGAAGTAG
>JAGPOW010000304.1:60774471-60792866 GCA_030014935.1 Caiman crocodilus | reverse complement strand
GTGTCCCCACCTCAGCCCACAGTTTGGTATCATCAGCAAACTTGGATAGCTTGCTTTCCACCCCCTCATCCAAGTCAGCGACGAAGATGTTGAACAGCGTGGGCCCAAGGACTGAGCCCTGGGGGACCCCGCTGCTGACATCTCTCCAGGTCGAGTACGACCCATCTACCACCACTCTCTGTAAAATATTAATCATTTTGATAAATCTACTGTAAGATGTTGATCCAGCCCCCAACACGTCAAGAGAATGCTAAGTATTCAAAAGGATCTTGATCCAGTCTCTGAAATTACACCCATATTTCTTCAGATCTAAATTTGGACCTAACAGTCCAGTTGCTACATGCAAAGGTCGGGCCAGAGCAGGACTTTGAATTTATATTTGTGCAACTCCATTGAGGTCAATGGAGTTCCACTGACATAAAGTTCTGCATCAGTTCCATTCTTTGCAGGTGCATCTACATGTGCATTATCATGGAGCAATAAACTCAGAGCATATTGCACTGGAGTTTATTGCTGACGGGCGCCACATTTTCATAGGCGTCCAGGACCACAGCACATTGAACCAGGTCATAGCAGCCCTGGCTGCCATGACATCCAGGGGGTCAGCCTGCCAGACTGGGGCTTCTCCGACCCAGCTCAACATGCTGCAAAGGGGCTGAGGCAGGCACGAGGTTGTTCCAGTGTGGGGCAGGGTGGCAGGCAGCCCCGCACTGAAACACCCTTTTGCTCCAGTCAGCCTGTCAGCATCTACATAAGTACTAACCTGTGGTGGAGTTCATTAGTTTCCTCTGGCTTAATAGGGCTACATGTGTAGACGTTGAGACTTTACTGTGGAGCTAATTAGGCAGCTACAGAATAAATCTCTCATGTAGATGTGCCCTGCCTGTGCTAATCTGAGTGCTTGTACACATACTCTCACTCTCTCCATTTCATACCCACGTTGGACGTGTAAAATCATGGGTATAAATTAAGAAGACACATTTGGTCCATTATAAAAATGATGATGCCCATGCAACAGATCTAACCCAGCTTCTCCACTGTTTAGTTTTGTTTCAGTACTTTCAGCAGTACACATGTTGGATAAAAAAGGAACATGCAAAATAAGTCAATTGATTCTAACTATCAGTAATGTATCATTCGTGGATCTTGTCAACTGACAGGTGGTGTGTTGGGATATATGCTATCCCTTGATCTCTTGGCATTGATCGAGCTCTATAGCCTACTTCAGTGCTTGGCTTCTGGGATTTTCACCCTCCTCTCCTGTGTGTTTGAAGAGATGTATTTTTCACTTGTTCGTTAGAGGGGGGTGGAAACATTTATTGTTGCCTCTGCAGTGCAAAGTTCCAGGATTCCTCCATTCCCAGCTGCTAGATTCAGAAAGCTTTTCCTTTTTAAATTTCCTGTTCACACAGGGTGGGGGTGGGAAGTTGGGGGCTGAGCAGGGAGGTTAAGCATTGAATAAAAAGAATTAACCATTTCCCTTCTCTGACCTGTGGGAATTTCCCTATGTGAAAGTGGCAGCCTGTGTGTCTAAGAATTATAAATGATGGAACAGAGCAAGCTACTGTATGGATGTGAGGCAGAGAACCAGAGACTGCTCTCTGTACAGAGGTGCAGAGAGGGCAAGGAGCAGAGATTAGAAGGAAGAGCTAAAGATATAGAAAGATGCATATTTTGTAGTAATAAGTACTTCTTATCATGCTCCAAATAATTTGATGTTTTTGTGACTTCCCCTCACTGTGCCTTGTTCCAGCTTCTGCTCTCAGCAAGGAGAAGACCAGGAAGTAAGCTTCTGTGAGAACCTTTCATGACTCACTCCTTCGTCTTATACGGTTTCCATTAGTATTCCCCAGAGAATTTCATAATCCATATATATCCTTTAAAGAATGGCCCCAATTTAGAACATTGGCTAAATTAATCAGGATAACTTAGTCTGTCTTTATTATTCCTCCCCTTCCTTAAATTAGATCTAAATGTGCACGGTCCAAACAACCCCTCTCCATTTTTCCTTGGCACTACATAAAATAAAAGCAGAGACCCCCAGCCACACCTCACCTGAATTGCCACAGTTATATGCCTTATCTGAAGTCCTGCCTGACTCTTTGGTGTCAAGGGGCAAAAACAAAGAAAAAATGTTTGATTACTAAGTAAGTAGAGTTGCACGAATATGTAACCTTTATAGAGCTATGCTATGGAAGTCATGTTCCATAGCTCAGCAGGCTTGTAGTTCACAGCCTGGGGATTTGTAGACGCAATTTCATGAGAGAGCATGAATTATTTAAGTGCTCTCCCCCACCACCCCATTTGGAAAGTTGTAATTCAGCTCCACCTTCTGGCTTCCAAGTTGATGTGTTATAGGAGGCTCACTAGAGACCACAGAGCCTTATGAACAGGTGAGGAAAACTATGACATCCTGAAGGGATTAGCTGGAAGCAAGGAGGTGACAAAGGTCAAAGTAGGGAATGTGGTTATATAGAGAGCAACAGATGGAGCATCATGCATGTTACTTGAATAGGGCACCACAAAACCTGGTACTGGCTCTAGATGTGTATAAATGCCCAAGCACAGACAATGTGTGCACGTGTACTTATGCAAGTGCACACACACATACACACATGCACACCAGTTGAACATGTGCACACTGTTCAACCACAAGCACAGCAGGTTTATAGTCTCTGAACTTAAAGACCAGCTCCTCAGCTGGTAAAACTTAATATAGCCACATTAGTCAGTGGACCACCATGAATTCCTATTGGCTGAGGTTTAAGCCCTAGATTTAAACATGTATGCTGTCTTCAGTGTAGCTACACCTATTAACTCTACTTGAAAATTTGTCTTGATCTTTGTACATGCTACTGGATAACTAAACCAGGCACAGCTTATACTCATCAAGGCACCATGACACAGAGAGTGCCTAATCATTATCATCATCATCACCAGAAATTGCTATCATAAATGGAGGTGTGGTGCCACAGTAGTTAAGATATCCTGGTATGGATACAGATGTATGAGATCTATCTTTGCTCCAGATTCCTGCTAAAGGCTTCCTCCAGTTGACTAACTGCAAGGAGGAAGGTAGCTTCTTTTTTGCAATATCTAGCTGAACATCTCTTGTTTGTGGCTGCCCCCAGCACTTTCATCATCCAGTAGTTGCAACAGGGACCAGCCGGTGCATCAAAGACTTGTTAAGTTACTGCTGTGCTGTGAAAGGAGGGGGAAAAATCCTTTTGACTGTGACAAATTGGAGAAGTTCAGGGGTGGCACTCACCCTTTTATTGAAGAACTGCTTGAATCTGTGCACTGCTAAAGGGATTAGACCCGCATGTGGCATGCTTCTGATTCTGACAGAAGCTTGAACATGCTCTATTAGAACCATAAAGAAAACAGTAAATTCAATGGTTGGGGAGGGTTAGAGGAGGGGAATCTTTGTTGTGGGTGTGTTGGAAGACAGAGTGGGTGTATAAATTGTGCACACAGTTAACTATAGCCACACTGAAGACTCTGTGGAATTACTGGAACAAGGATTTACAAGCACTATTCATGGACTTTTTCTCTCCAAACAACTTTCAATCACATGTCGCACTTGTGGCACATTGAAAACACTGGAAAGTGTAGTCCTCTAATTGCCAACAGCTTGAGAGACCATGCCTCAGGAGGTGAGAGGAAACATCAGCGCCCACTAAAATTGAGTCCTTGTTCATTCAGCTGAGACTACCTGTAAAGAAGCCAACTGTTATGACTGCAGCATGAATGACTGAGATTGAGACAATGAATTAAATGATCCCAAGGTCTGCAGATAATTGATGGCAAGTTTCATTTGCTGGCTAACCATCAACTTAAAGAGGAAAGGCCAGGTCCTCAAGTAGAGCTTCTATGTCTTCAGAGTTTTGCTCTCCTCCATGAGGCCCAAGCCATCAAGTGGTCAGATGGTGTCTGATTCTTCTAGTCTTCAGGGAGTGGATTCTGCTTTTACCCTCAAGAGAATAAGATTCATACACTTAACATGGAGGGAAGACAGGGATCTGATGAGTAAAACTGCAAAAAGGGTTGGGTTAGTGGGGATCATATCTTTTCTGACTATCAGAGACTCTTAATACAACTTATAACCAGTCTGCCACCAAACTATCATAGTGTAATGTGAATGTAATGCATGTTACAGTAGGAGAGAAATGGGGGCAGTCTGCAGAGCTGCGCTGACTGTTAATCTGGCCTGCAACAGCTAGAAACCCCTGGGAGCTGGGGGTGGTGCAAGAGAAAAATGAACAGGAAGCTTGAGGCTAGAGTAAGGAGAAGACAGAGCAGCATGCAGGTAAAACTTGGTTATCCCTGCACAGAGGTGTGCATGGTGGAGCTAGAGATCTCAGTGGCTTGGTGAGCTAGGACCATGGACTGAAGGAGCTGGACTCAGACTTGAGTGTATAGATTGTATTTGTCATGGGGGTATTTGATAGGGGAAGATGAGTACTACAGAGCAAGGGGTACCCCCAACAGGAGGGGAAAACACCCGCCCACCCCATCTAGGGTCTCAAGGTCATATTCAATCCAGAACCCTATAGTGGGGAACAACAAGAGTGGGATGATGGGCATGAACAATTTGAAATGACAGCTGAGATAAATGGATGGAATGAAGATACTAAGCTAAAATACCTGAGCCTGTTGCTCACAGGGAAAGCTAGGGAAGTCTACCAGAGGCTCAGCAATGAAGCCAAACAGGATTACAAGCACCTTCAGGGGCCCTCAGAAATGCTTTGGAATCAGGTGCAGGTCCTAACTGGAAATTATAAGATTTCAGCAGAATCAATGCAAGAGTTTGGCATTGCCCTAAGATGATTAACTGTAAAGGCCCTGAGATACATGCCCTGCTGACCCATGACCGGTTCATCAGAAAAGCTTTCAGTGGGGAAAAGTGGGTCCAAATTCAGTTGAGGAAGCCCCATCGACTGGATGATGCCATAAAGCTAGCCACTGAGAAGAAGTGGTTAGAAAACTGGAGGCCTTAGATATCCTAGGTGCCAAGGCAAGGGTGCATGTGCATGTCAGGGAGAAGTCAGGTCCACACCCACCAGCCCCAGAGTGAACAGTTGGCATCTACCTTATGAACAGTTGGTATCCATGATTACTTCTGAAGTGAACACTCAGAGAGAAGGTGGCATTCAGGACAAGGAAACTGAGGTTGGCAGTGGAGAGGGGCCCATCCACAGCTAGCAGACGCAGAGGCCCACAGAATGAGGTGATGATTATTGGTGTGAAAGGCTTTAGATACCTGGAGGGAAAGCTAAAAGAAGTTTCTTGCTAGTTCCTCCCAGATTTAGGTGCCCAGATATCTATTGCACATGACCAGGTATAGGAGCAAGCTACAAAACAGAGGCAGAAAGAAGCCTTCAACCCTATAGGCTAGTAGTCAAGGTAGCCAGTGGAGAAGCACTTCCAATTCTGGGAAAGTGGAGTACACCCACCAAATTTCAAGGCCTACAGCTGCCATGTAAAATTCTCATAGCAAAGGATGCCAATCAAGATGCCTTCTTAGGCACTGACTTCCTAAAACATTATCAGGTCACTATGACTTTTGAAGATAGTTTATGTTCTTTTCTAGGAATGAGTTTCTTCTTGTATATCACAGATAGCCAAGTGAGGGCAAGCGAAGTGGCAGTGGAGAAGAATCTAACAATACCTCCTAGAAGTGAAATGATGATCAGTGGCAAACTGAGCTGGTACCATGAAGAAGAGGAGGGCTTATTTAAATCTAAGTTCACTGATGAATTGGCATTCCTCGTGGAAACTGCAATGGGTAAGAGCCACAGGAGGTGAAACTATTGTGCATGTTGCTAACACATCAGCAGAACCACAGTTTGCATACAGGGCACTGTAATTGAGACATTTGAGACAGGTGTGTCTGTCCTGCAGGAGGACCCTAGATCAAAGAGATTGGTTGCTATGAGAGTACTGAAGTCAAACAAGAGCCAAGAGAGGCAGGCAATAACCTTCATTGGAATGAAGGAAAATTGGAATACAAGTTCAAGTTAAGTCATCACGGCCTGGAACCTGAGCAAGTGAGGGCAGTGCAAGAAGTCCTATTAGAATATGCAGATTCACTCAACCTTGGACACCATGACCTAGGGCATACAGGCTTACCAAAGTACCAAATTAATACAGGCAATGCCGAACCTGTCAACAGGGGCCTAGAAGGTACTCATCCATTTCCAGGAGTGTGATCAGCAGCTACAAGAGGTGAAAGAAAAAGACATTATGCCCCTGTGGTGGGTTCCTGCTGTGGTGTTGATGCAGAAAAAAGGAGAAGGTGTATGGATCTGTGTGGATTATCATAGACTGAATGATGAAAGATGCCTACCCCTTACCAAGACTTGCCACGCTTGATCTCCTGGCCAAAGCTCAATGGTTCTCCACCCTTGATCTGGCTAATGGGTACTGACAGGTAGAAGTGCACCTAGAGGACAAAGCTAAGGCAGCATTCTGCACTAAGAGACTTTTTGAGTTCAGTGTTACGTGTTTTGACTTATGTAATGCTTCTAGTACATTTCAGAGACTGATGGATATCATGTTAGCAGATTTGCAAGCACAACCTGCCTGGTGTACCTGGATGTATAGGCGACATGCAGGGGAGAAACGCGCATGACCCTTATGAAATTGGCCCTCATCAGCCAGGGAGTGGGGGTGCTGCGAGAAGTGCTGGCCAGTGCCCGCCCTGAGATTGGCATGGCCGGGGAATGGCGGCACTTCTGGTTTTGCCACCAGCCCTTCTGGTCCTGCCACTGGTGCTTCCAGGGTCAGCAATCAGCTCCTGGGGGACACACAGCACCACTCCATGGTCTCAGGAAGCACCAATCACCCATGCCTGGATGATATTATTATGATAGGCCAAACATTTCAGGAGCACTTGCAGAAACTGAAAACAGGGGTTAAGAGATTGAAAATGATGTCTCGTGTGTGATCCTCCAGGATGTGTGCTGTGTTCTTCTTGAAAGACCAAGGAGTTAAGCTTATGAAATGATAAAGCTTGCTTATTTGTAGAGCAGCTCTCTGCCTACTGTTCTGCAGTTCCCTCCAGCAATTCCTGGGTAATATATAACAATTTATATATCAGGGCTTATGGTAGAGGTGATATCTTTTATTATACCAACAAGATTTTTGCAAAAAAAATCTTTAATTGCAATCTTGTAAAAGATTGTAAAAGTTCTACCCAGTAAAGCTTTTACAATCTTTTCTCCAAAGCCTGATGAAGGGTATTTGTGCCCAAAAGCACAAAAATCTGATTTTTGCAAAAATCTCATTGGTTTAATAAAAGATATCACCTCTACCATGAGTCTTAATTGTTTTGTTCTCTAGACCAATGCAGCTACAACCTAGGGACCTGACAACTTACATATAACACTCTTAAAAGTATCCGTACATCTTCCCCTTATACATGTAACATATTGCCATGTAATACCAACATTGGAAGTTTAGTTCAGGCCATGGTTAAAGCACATTTTACCAAGTCTCTATTGGTCTTTGCATTGGCTTTTCAGCTCTATAAATTATTTCAGTATCTCTACGTTCTTAATCCTTATTGGTTCAGTTCTTGTTTGGTTTCCTTGTTCAGATGTCTCTACTTCTGTGTCATTTTCAGTCTCTTTTGTTGTCTTTCATTACTTTGATGTTAGCTCTGTTTCCTTTGGTGAATCTTGTGATGCTGCTTCTTTTCTCCCCTTTACAAGCTGCAAGTGTCATCTGTTGCTTCTTAACATCTGTCCTTCTGGTATGACTGCTTTCTAGGATCTGGGGCCTACTTGATAAGAAACTAGTGATTTTTGTTTCCATGTTCATCCATCTGAAATAAGCACCATATCTTTGCTATGGAGTTGTAACTCCTTGGAACCCCTGTCATAGTACCATTTTTGAAGGGTTTTTTTTAATGTTTTCATGTGTTGCTTGTCATTCTTATGAACATCATCCACAAAATTTGGCAGCCTGATTTTGAGTTTTGTGTTAAACAGCATTTCTGCTAGGGACAATTCATATTTCATGAGTACTGCCCTGTAATTTAAAAGTGACAAGTAAACATCAGTTTGTGAATCTGTAGCTTTTTTCAACAATTTCTTCACTATTTATATTCCATTTTTCATCAGATCATTGTGGGTATTTAGGA
This sequence comes from Caiman crocodilus, assembly GCA_030014935.1. Taxonomy (NCBI): domain Eukaryota; kingdom Metazoa; phylum Chordata; order Crocodylia; family Alligatoridae; genus Caiman; species Caiman crocodilus. The sequence continues at coordinate 60,784,720 of JAGPOW010000304.1, read as the reverse complement.
CTTGAAGTGTTGTGTTGGAATACATATTTGTTTACAAATTCTTTAAGCTCAAGATAATTGAACTGAGGTCCATTATCTATTCTCATAATTTGTTGAATCTCATGTCTAGCAAAAATCGATTTGATATGAGTTATGACATTGTTTGCTGTTGTGATTTCAAGCAATTACATTTCAGGATAGTGAGAATAAAAATCCAGCACTAATACATATTTTTTCCTTAATGTAAGAATAAGTCAATACCAACTTGATACCATAGAGCTACGGGCTCCTCCACGACCATCACAGGCTCCTTTCTTTGCACTGATCTGTACTTTAGGCAGTTGAACAAGCCTTTACAGCGTTTTCTATGTCACTGTTTAAGTTGGACCAATATAGAGCACCCTTTGCTCTCCTTTTGCTTTTTTATGTTTTCCAGGCCAAGCAGCACAAATAGCTGTTATCACTTTTTGCAATGTGATGTCCTGAGCAGTAGCTTCTGCAAATAGTGCCCACATTGTATCTGTGACAGGAATCACTCTTTTAATTAAATTAACATGTACTATGTCTGAGTCTGGAATTCTGTCATTTTCCATTGTGTCATATGTTCTAGACAACATATCTGGAATAAGTAGATGTTTTCCTGGCAAGTACTGTATATCTGGATCATATATCTGCATTTGAAAGAAAAGTCTGTAATTTGGGTGGCATGTCTGACAACCCTTTCTTTGCTATAGCTACCAAAGGTTTACGCTCAGTTTCAGCTATCACAGGCTTCCCATAGATCAGTCTGGGCAGAGTCTGGGGACCTGCGTGGCAGGCGGTGGGGAAGGCAGCAGGCTTCAGCGCAGGATTTCCCCCACTACAAGTGCAGGAGCTGCAAGCATACCATGGTAGAGGCAGTAGCAGGAGCAAGCTGGGAACCGCAGCGCTGGACTGGCTCCTGCTGTGTTTTGTGACCCCCAGCGTTGCAGCCAGGAGCCAAGTGATGTGGCATGGCACAGTGCAGTATGGCTGGGCACTTCCCAGCAACACGCTGCAGCCGGAACTGCAGACCACAGCAAGAGCCAGCCCAACCCTGTGGTTCCCAATTTGCTTCTGCTGCTGCCAGCCCTGATCCCCAGGGCCCCACACTCCCACCCACTGCCACTTCCTCCCTGTGCCTCCTCCCGCTGCCTTTCCCCTGCCACTTTCCTTCCTTTCTCACCTACCACTGTCACTCCCTGCTGGCCCACCACTCCCACCCACAGCTCCAGCACCACACAGTTCAGGCTGCAGGGCCACCAGGACTGTACAATGCAGCTGGAGCACCACGCAGTTGCCAGCTGGAAACTGCATGTTGCTGGCTGGGCCTGGCTGGGGTATTCAGATAACCAGAATTTGTATATAACTAGCAATCCCCTTACCTCGGGGGTAACAGAGATTTTGCTGTAGTTGGTAGTTTTATCTACCTTGTCCAATACTAATCTTGTTCAGTGTTGTCCAGCTCCTCCTTGGTAAAGCAAAGCCAAAAGGTTTAGATGTGGGGGTCTGTGATAAATTTATTAATGTTGATTGTGTTCCATTGCTAGACCCATTTTTCCTTGATGCCAAAGTTTTCATCATTCAGTTCTTTTCCCACACTCCAAAATGGCCTTCTTGACTTAAGCCTTGCCCTAGGGAGGTTATTAAGTTCCTCAATAATTGGTAGTAAATTGAATGTAAGCAGTTTTTTTGTAAACTCTTAAAGTAGCCTGTTTACACTGAAGATCAGGAGGAGGGATAAGGGATAGAACAGACAGTCACGGAACAGAAGTGGATCTTCAAGTACCTATTATGAGTCTCATTGTTTTATTCAGTTTAGAGTCAGTCAGGCTGGTATGGGCCCTCTTGCTCCAAACTGAGGCACAATACTCAGCCACTGAATAAAAGGAGGTCAGTGCCAATATTCTAAGAACTTTAGCATTACTTCCGTAACTCATACCAGACAATTTTGAGATAATGTTATTGCATGTGGCATGTTTGCTCTTAGTTATTAATGAATTATGCCTATAAATAAGACTGCAATCAAGGTGGACTCCTAAACATTTGGGGTTGGGTTCATAGTTGACTGGTTTTCCACAAAAGTTGATTCTTAGACATTCATTTGGGTGTTAGTGAAATGAAAAAAAGGAATAAACTGTTTTATCAGAGTTAAGCTTTAAATACCATTAATTAAAATAGTCTTCTAATTTTGCCAAATAATTACTGAGTGTAGTTTCAATAACACTAGGATCAGAGTCCTGTGCTAGGATGGTGATATTAGCAACTGTGGTAGAGCACCAGCAGGGTGCTTGCCACTTAAGGGCTGTAGCAGGCTCTGAGTGAGCTTGCTGTGTGAGCAGCAGGGAAAGCCTCCCCCAGGAAGGGGGAAGGTGAGTGGCAGAGCACCTTTCGTGCCTGCCACTTTAAGAAAGAGAGCAGGCAGCAAATGGGTACAGGCCAGCCCTGATGAGGCAGCCATTTTAAGATCCTGCCTCTCAGGGCTGGGGCAACAGTTTGCTGCCAACTGGCAACCCCCAGCTCCACTGCTGCCCAAGAAACAGCTTGGAGGTAAGGGCAAGAACTATGAGGATGGCAGGAGGCTCCTGTCCTGGGTATGACTGAAAATTGCACCCTTCCAGGGAAGGGAAGCCTGGTGGGACTCCATGTGGCGAGGGAGTCATCAAGAAATGCCAAGCCAGTTACCGCCCTGGTGAAAGGTGAGGAGGGGTGCCATAAGACCCCAGCCCGCACCAGTCTGGTGGGTCATAACAGTCGGAGGAGAGTAGGGCCAGGCACACCCCTGGATAGTACCTGAGCCCATTGAGTGTAAGACCCTGGACAGTAGTAAGACAGACATGCCTATGGGAAGCACCTGAGCCTGTGGGGGTGTAAGACCCCAGAGCCCCAGCAGAGGGGGTCACTATGTTGAGCCCCAAAGAAGGGGGTGGATATGTTGAGCCCCAGCAGAGAGGTCGAGTGTGTGTTGAGCCCAGTAGAGGGGGTGAGTGTGTGTTGAGCCCCAGCAGAGGGGGTGAGTTGGTTAAGGCCCTGTGAGGAAGGGGCAGAGAGGCCCAGGTAAGCCTTCAGGCACCTGAGGCCATAAGTGGGCTTAAGGCCAAGTGAGGCAGCATAGAAAGAGCCATGAGTGAATGGGTCAAGTCACTGGCCCCAATTAGGAGACCAGTGAGGGGCCAGGGGCAGAGTTAGCTCAGTGTTTGGTTAATTGCCTGGCCACCGCACAGATGAAGGTTGCGGGAGAGGCCCTAAAGGCTGCACCAGGGCTGAGAGAGGCCTAACACTGTGTTGAGTTGGGCCTAGCCTCAGGCTGGAGCATAGTACAACTGGCAGAAACATTTGTGAGGCATAGGACACAATAAGGGAAGGTTGGAGTCATGTGTTACTTGCCTGTGAACAGCAAGGCACTCAAAGGGCAGCCTCCCACCTAATTAACATCTGAATTATTTAACAACAAGGCGTGGCAGGAAAGTAAGGTGGGCAGTGTGCCCAGAAAGTAAGGTGGGCAGCGTGCCCAAAGACAGGTGGGCAGGCCAGCACTGTGACCAGGTCTGGGAGTTTGCCTTCAGTCACAGCAGCGTAAATAAGTTTGCTTGATTTTATATGGGGAATATCATGTGTGCACTAAATGAGGAGTATGGGTGCCAGAACAGGGTCCTGTGGTAAACTGTTGGCAAATCTGGGTCTGCTTATTTTACCATGAAGGCAAACTCTGAGTTTGCAACTGGACAAGATATTAAATAGAATTGTAATAATCTTTTTGTGCTTAATAGCGTGGCAAAGTGAGGCTCCCCGCCTGGCCACAGTGCTAGGTTCCCCACTTGCCTCCCACCTGACTCTACTGCCACGCCCTGTACTTATTAATTAGGATGTTAATTAAGTGGGAGGCTGCCCATTTTATGCCCTGATGCCAGGGGGTGCTATCTGCAGCTCTGAACCTCCCTTACACTGCAGCCCATGCCTCACAGATGGCATCCAGCTGTTAGTCACATCAGCCTCACACTGGGCTCCAGAATCCTCCTATCAGGACCCCCTTTTTGAGCCCTCCACTCAGGCAGCCTACTCTGCCATCATTCGGGCTGCTGAGTTCCCTGTAGCTATCTCCCCTCTCGGGCATGGTCCCCCCAGGACCTTCGGCCACACAGGCTCTGGCCTCACCTCTAAGGCCAGGCAGGATCCCCAGGCCCTCAGCTCTGGGGATCCCGTGCAGTGGGCCCCTGGCCCTTTTGACCTTCCTGGTCCTGGCCCCAGCATTGATCAGTCAAGGGGGTACTCTACCTCTGGCCTCTCTCACTAGCCCCACACTCTCTCTTGGGTCCACCTTCCTGGATGTGGGACCTGGGGTACCTCACACCACAACTGGTGCTCCAGGGTCTCACAGGGGACTCTTACTCCTCTCCTGAAGCAGCAGGTCACGGTGCTACTTAAGATCTTACTTTTGACCCACACTTGGCATCCCAGCAGTGGAAGACTTACCAGGGTTAGGACTCGCCCCTTTCTCTCCTGGGCTGAGTCCCCTTTACTTGGCCACTGACCCAAACTTCAGCCTCAGGCGTCCAAAGACCTACCTGGGCCTACTTCCCTCACTCGGGTCTCCACACTGACCCCTCCACTCAGGGCTACTCATTTCTGCCTCCTTCACTCAGGGCTCCACACTGCCACCTCACTTGGGGCTGCTCATCTCTGCCCCCTTCACTTGAGGCTCCACATCGCCCCCCTCACCTGGGGCTCCAGATCTCAGCCCCTTTCATATGGGGCTCCACACCGCCCTCTTCACTTGGGGCCACGGGGCTTTCCTTCCCAGCAGGCTCAGGTAGCTGCTGCCATACCTGGCTCCAGCTTTCCCTCTCAGGGTCTCACAGGGCTCAGGTGGTTGCAGCTATGCCTGGGCCCCACTCTCCTTCCTCAGGGTCTTGCACCCCACAGGGCTCAGGTGGCTGCAGCCATGCCTGGCCCCAACTGCCTCCGGTGTCACGCAACCTACCCAAAGGTGAGGGCTAGGGTTAAGGTGCCCCTACCTTCCTGTCACCGGGGTGATAACTGGCCTGGCATTTCCTGGGGGCTCCCACACCACTGAGAGCCCCATTAAGCCACCCACTTCCAGCAGAGTTCAGTTTTAGGTCATGCCCAGGACCAGGAGCCTCCAGTCCATCCCCTACAGCTCCTACCCTTACCTCCAGGATGATACACAAATCCTCACAGCCAGGCAATATAACTACCTTCCCAGCCAGCAGGGAACTAAGCTGTTTATATAGGCAGCCAGAGATCAAAAATGGCTGCCTTAATCAAGCACCTACTGGCTGCTTAGCTTCAATCTTAAAGTGGCAGGCACCAACAGTGCCCTGCCACAAATAGCCATTATCAATTTAACTGTAAGACCTCTTATCCATACTGGGCGCATCTACATGAGATGCTTAATGCACAGAAGACTAATTCTACTGTGCATTAGTGTGGCTGGCAAAAACCATGCTCATTTGCTAATGTGCACTAGATTTAGTCTAATGTGTATTAACAGCACCTAAAAAGTGTTCATCTGTGCTAATGTACAGTAGCACCAATTATGGTGCATTAAGTTTAGTTAAATTTAATGTTCTGTAATTATGGTGTATTAATGAGCATGCCCACTTTGTCATAAGCTGAAGTGAGCTCAATAAAGTTTGCTCCTGTCTTCTGTTTTCTTTGGAATGCCGCTTCAGTAAGGGAGATGACAGCAAGGACTTGATCATAGCAGCTCCTCTCCAATCTAAAGCCCTGCAGGAAGGCTGGGGTCCAGAATAGGGCTATATCTTGAATTCTTGACAAGAGCACTCTTTCAAAGAATTTGAAAGTCATGTACAGAAGGGAAATAGGCCTGAAATTCTTCATATCATCCAAGGGTTTCTCCAGTTTGACAACTGCAGTAATTTTTGTCTCTTTCCAAAGTTTAGGGATGTGACCTGAGTCTATGATGTTTGTGAGGAGTTTCACCAGCAACCCCCTTCCATATGGACCGAATTCTAAAAGAAATACCATCTTTACTGCTGCCGTCTGTTTTTTTTCAGTAGATGTCAGAGCGCTGGACTCCACAGATTTAGAAAGTTTTCGGTTGTTTGGACAGTTAGGCAAATTTTCCTTCCAGACTGATTTTAGTCTCAGGCTTCTTCATTTGTTTATTTCTACCTTTGAGGACTTAAGTAGGTTGGTAGCTATTTGGTTCAAGGTTATAGGTGAAGCACTAAAATTCTGAGGATCTGCTCCACCTAATCTTCACGGTATGTTCCAACTTTTGTAGTTTGAATTACTAAAACCCAGATCATTGACTATTCTTATCCATTTATCCCTTCTGGCTTTGTCAAGGCTGTGGATCTTTTCAGATGCCTGTGCTGGGTTTTCTGTCTCATTGTATTTCTCTAAGAGCCTTTCACAAACATTATCCCACCAGGGGATATGTTCTTTTCTAAAACTTCTCTGTAGTTGATTTAATAAATCTAATTTTGGAGGGGGGTGGGATTGGTGGGATCCTATTAATCTTAGTTTCTGTAATAGTATGGAAGGTTGTCCAATCAGCTTTATCAGTATTCTAGCATGGGAGGGGAGGGCCTTTAATAATTGGGTACGGTAATACCAGTTTGAGTTATAATAGGACAATGCTGGCAAGTAGGAAAAATATTAAGTACATCTTGTGAGGTTGGTAATGGGGTATTGTTACCATCTGTTGAGACAAAACAGAGGTCAGGATTATAACATATTTTCCATCACGCTGAATAGAACCTTCCTCTAAATTTTACATCATGGACAAATTGAAATCCATTTGCTGTAGCCAAGTCCATCAGTTGGACACTGGTTTCATCGTTTGTGAAATATTTCCATAAAGTGTGATGACAATTGAAGTCACCAACATACAATGCTAGATGTTGCTCCACTGGAAGCGTATGTGCAGGCCATCTCTGTGAGGTGGGGCATATATATCTTGAGTATCTTGAGATTCTGAATTTTGATTCCAATCATGTACTGGCCACTCTTCAAGGCAAAAGCTTCATTTCTGAGTCCACGTCTCACATAATTGGCCAGTCCATGTTTGGGGTAAAATCGACAAGTTATGAATACAAAATGCGAAATTTTTAGCTTATTGGGTGCACTGTCAGAAAAGTGGTTCTTGCAAGGCAATGATGTTGATGCACTCTTTAGTCATCATTTTACTTAATATTTTGACCTTCACCCTAGATAAGCCTTCTATATTTAATTAATATATTCTCAGAGTTTTTCCAGTAGGTCTATTAGTCTGAATACTGTGGAATTTTAAAGATGAGTTGGGCAGATGAGATGTTCCATGGTTGCCCAGGCCACATAGCTGCTTTTCACTTAAACTGCTTACACCCTTGCCTCAATAGATATGGCATGGTAATCCCTCATAGTGCTTCCAGAGTTAATGATTTTCTTCATCCGTCTCATTATTCAGTAACACCAAGTATCCAGGAGGTCTAAACAGATATTTGGACTTCTGGTTGATGGCATATGTTCGTGTATTAAGATATAATACATTTAACAGAGGGAACAAGAAGGTTGCCCTCATCCTCTCCCGCCCATGTGGTAACAGGAGCATGTTACTAGGTTCTATCCTTTCTGGATCTGGGATCAATCAGAGGAGACTGTAAGAAACTCTCTGAGTTTCTTCATGGAGGGAGTTTTCCTTAGATGAGACTGCAATGCAGTAGAAAGTAGGGCTGGGTGAAATTTTCCCGGCTGTTTCATTTTGACTCTGTTTCAACTCATTTCGAGCTCAAAACAGCAAAATCAAAATGAAATTAAAGGCTTTGAAACAGCTTCAAAACAGAACGAGGGCAACCAAAATGTTTTGAAAGTTTCAAAGGGTTCCAAGTTTCAAAGCTGGGCTTGCTTGCAGGGAAACAGAAAGTAAGGAGAGGGAGGGGGTCAAGGGGGGAAGTACTGCTCTGATATTGACTGTGTAGCTGGCCAGTGACTGTAATCCTTCCCTGATGTCCCTTCCAATCCCAGTGCTCCGGTGGGGTGGGGGAGGGGGAGAAAGCATGAAAAGCAGCATTGTTTGAACTGAGCTGCTTTCTGCCGGCTGAGCAGTTACTGAGCTGTGTCTTCCGGAAGCCCAGCAGCATCAGACAACAAAGGCTATCACTTCCTACTTGCTAACCTGTTCCTAGCAAATGAGATTCATCAATACCTTTTGCTTTCTATACCCCTTTTTATTATTATATTAATTCATTCCTTTCAATTTATTCTTTCCCCAAATCCTCTTTTTGTTCTTGTTAGTCTATTTTGATTCTTTTCTCCCAGAAAAGAAATCTGTTATCTTTCTCACAGTGTGCATTCCATTCACCATGCAGGGAAGCACCGCATACTTTGCATATAGAACTTATTCAGGAACACATTTATTTTTCATTGCATATAGAATTTATTCAGGAACACATGGTACATACACTTATATATCTTATTTATTACATAAGTTCACAAATATATACATAATACATTTCATAAATACACATACATACAATTGTTTACATATATTACATAAACCAGATTACATTACAGAAGAACACACAGATTTTCCAGCACACCAAGGCAAACACTGAAACACACCATGAAGAATGCTGGAAAGGCAGCTGGCAAGACTGCAGGGAGGGATGGAAGACCAGGTAGAGGGAGAGTTGTAAGTTCCCCCACCCCAAACTAAATGACAGCCTCCTTCCTACAACTAGCAGGGATGAGGCTTCCAGTTCTGCAGGCAGCAAGGAAAGGGGAGCAGTGTCACTGCTTGTGCCTGAGTCTGCATCCCCTCCCAGAGCACCAGCCATAACCACCACCACAAAAAACAAGGAGCAGCACCAGAATAACAGTTTCCTCCGCCCCCTTTTCACTTCCCATGCTGACCCCTTCCAGTGCCACACAAAGGGCTGGAGCTGGATCTGAATGTGAGCACCATAGCAAGGAAAATTCTGGGGAAGGAGGGAGAATCGTCTGAGATTGTGCTCCATACCCCTCAAGTTTCCCCTAGAGCCAGGTCTCCTTCCCCAGAAGGAGAAGGTTGAAGTAGAGGGTACGGAGCAAGTGGCTCAGCTGAGTTCACTCCTCCTGTTGCTATGCCTCTGCCTGCTGAGGAGGGGGAATAGACAGCATCCACACATGCATCCACACCCCAGAAGCAAGTGGGTAGTATGGGCTGGGATCATGTTGAGCTGGCAGATGATCCCACATAGGCTATCTGCCTGCCCTGCTGAGCCAAAATCAGCTGGGTAAGGGAACAAAACACATGAGCACCACGGGGATGCTGATGCATCTCTTCAGGCACCACCCCCTTGCCCTTGCTCCTCCCCAGCCTGGCACCAGTGGGAGGATACCCAAAAATAAGTTCCCCTTTGCTCCAAAGCCCCCATCCCTCCTGAAGCAGACTACTGCACCTGGAAGCACAGTTTAGGGAAGAAGTGAGCAGCCAACAGCAGTGAAAGAACAATTTAGGAACTATTTTAAAAAGCTAGACTTTTTAAAGACTATTGAGGGGTGGGACTATACAAGTCCATGGTAAAATCCTGGAGAATATCATCAAAGAAACCATCACACACAGGCTACCTGAAGGCAGTATGCTGAAGGATAGCCAACATGGCTTCATCATGGACAGGTTGTGCCATACCAACCTCATTTCCTTCTACGTTCAAGTTACATGCTGTGGCAGAAATGCCACCATGGGTGCCCCTCTCCAGAAACCTCTCTCTGTGCCAGCCTGAGAGGCTGCTGGTGAATCCCTCAGGGCAGGGATCCCATCCCTGTCTGCATGACAAAAGCCTGGGCCTGAGAGGTGGATACTGTAGTCACCTGGGCAGGGGAAGAGACCCAGCCCTGGGCCTGCGCTCAGCCCAGGTGACCAGGGATCCTTGGGAAATGGGTCGGCTTGTGACCAGTTTTGGCAGCTTCGATTGGATCAGGCTGCTGAGGTCAGAGAGGGGATAAAAGGCCCTGAGGAAGAAGAAGGTCAGCCATTTGCTGGGAGCCATTAGCCATGCGGTCATTCAAGTGCACCTGAACAAGCCCTCTCTGCATGCCCTAAGAGTAATCTGCCTCCAGAAGAAACTCAACCACCTCTGGAGGATGAGAGTGAGTAAGCTACTTGAGATATTTAGAGTACAGTATTTCAGATGCGTGTTCAAATGGCTACCTCAGCCACCCGGGTTTGCTCTATGGGATTCCTTTGATATTCCTCTGATATTTCTGTGATATTGCTCTACCTTTTACCCTGTTTCTGCCCTAC
>JAGPOW010000304.1:60763976-60774371 GCA_030014935.1 Caiman crocodilus | reverse complement strand
CCAAGGTGCACAGGGCCAGGAGTAAGTCCAGAGCCTTGGATGGTGGCAGCGGAAACCCCAGGCTAGCGGGTGTGCTCCAGGGAAGGGGTCGGCCAGACGAAGGCACCCCAAGGGAGGTACTCGGAGCCTGGAAGGTGGTCGGGCGCAGGGAGGTGGGCGGCTCAAAACGGGAGCGCCCCCTACTGGCCCGCCACACATGCTACCTGCATACAGGAGCTGAGGTTGATGTCATATACTTGGACTTCAAAAAGGCCTTTGACCTGGTCTCCCAGGATGTCCTTATGGTCAGATTGCAAAAATGTGGCCTCAACTACTTCACGGTTTGGTGACTGGGTTACTGGCTCCGTGGTAGGACCCAAAAGGTACTGATTGATAGGCCTGTACAAAGCAACTAGTATGTGCTTCAGATTCGGATTCGGCCAATTCAGGGGACAGTGATTTGATTTGTTGATTCAAATCACTGTCCCAAATCAATTCAACTGAATCTCATTCAGAGATTTGGCTGCTGCTGAATCTCCAAATCACCCAGGCCCCATCCCCCACCTGCTCTTCCAGCCCCAGCAGTGGCTGCTCCGCCCGCCCCAGCTCCCTTTGAAAAAAAAAGCCCCAACTCACTGGATACCACCTGGCAGGGGGACAATCCCCACTGCTCCCACTGTCCCATGCTGTGTGGGGGGGCTCTGCATGAGATCTTTGACCCCTGCCCACTCTCCCAGCCTCCTATGGCTGCCCCGCCCACCCCAGCTCTGGCCCTTTAAGAAAAAAAAACACCCTGGTCTCACCATTTCCTGCCTGGTGGGGGAGGATTCCCACTGCCCTGCGCCACGCGGGGGGCTCTTCCATGAGCCCCCCAAAGCCCTGAGGCCACTGCAGGAGCTGATGAGCCAGGCGGGGCAGGGTGTTCAGGTTTTTCTTTCTTAAAGAGCCAGAGCTTGGTGCAAGCAGGCCAACCGTGGGGAGGGGGGCTGGGAGAGCAGGGAGGGTAGGGGGTTCATGGCGGGGCCCCCCACACAGTGTGGGGCAGTGGGGGGCATTGAGATCACCCCCCTGCCAGCAGCACCCAGTGAATAGGGGCTTTTTTTTTCCAAAGTGCTGGGAGCTGGAGGGGCAGCAACGCGGGGACTGGAGGAGCAGACAGGGGTTGAGGGGCTCAGATCCCCCCCATGGTCCCCTACCCCCTGGTCTATCCCCCTACCCCTGCCTCATACTTACCAGCATGGACCCTAGCTCCAGCTTCCAGCTGCAGCCAGTGAGGACTGCCTGAATCATTGAAGCTTGCCAAATCTTTTCTGAAGATTCAGAGAGGTCCAAATCCATATGGAACTTTTTACTGGTCCCCTGATTCGATTTGGATTTGAAGATTTGACCACTGAATGGGGTGAATCTCCTTCAAATCAAATCAGCACCCAAAGCTTTGTGCAGCCCTACTGATTGACCAACCTGAGTCATCATGGCAGAGGGTGACCAGTGCCGTCCCTCAGGGGTCAGTACTTGGACCAGCACTCTTCAACATGTTTATTAACAATTTGGATTCAGGTATTCCAAGCAATCTGGCAAAGTTCACCAATGGTACCAAGCTATGGGGAAGTGTTGTCATGCTTGAAGATAGGCTGGCAATACAGGCCAACCTGGACAGGCTCATGAAGTGGGCAGACCTCAACCTGATGTAATTTAATACAGAGAAATGTAAAGTGCTCCATCTGGGGAGAAATAACCGACAACACTTACAGGCTTGGCAGTGCTCCGCTTTCCAGCAACACAACTGAACAAGACCTGGGTATCATGAATGACAACAAAATGAAAATGAGCCTACAGTGCAATGCTATAGCCGGCAGAGCTAACCAAACACTCGCATGCATCAACTGAGTCATCTCAAGCAAGGCATAGGATGTCATCCTCCCTCTACTCTGCATTGGTGAGACCACCACTGAAATACTGCATCCAGTTCTGGGCACCGCACTTCAAGAAGGATGTGGAGAAGCTCAAGAGAGTCCAGAGGAGATCTACACACATGATTAGAGGCCTGGAGACCAACACATATGAGGAGAGACTGAGGGACTTGGGATTGTTTGCCTCAGAAGAGAAGACTAAGGGGGGACTTGGCTGCAGATGATCAGTATATCAGGCATATAGCAGGGTTTGGGGCAGCTTTTATTCACCAAGGTGCCCCAGGGGAGGACAAGAAATAACAGGAACAAGGTGACTGAAGATCATTTCAGGTTAGACATAAGGAAAAACTTCTTTAGAAGCCAAGTGCTGAGGGTTTGGAACAGGCTCCCTCCAGAAATGGTACAGTCATCCATCCTGGTGATCTTCAAAAAAGTCTTGACACCCATCTTGCCCATGTGCAGGGGGGCTGGACTCAATGATCTGTAAGGTATCTTCCAGCCCTAACAACTATGAAATTATGAAGACAGACACAATACACACAAGGGTGCTGAGGGATTTGGCTGATGTGATTACAGAGCCACTGGCCATTATCTTTGAAAACTTGCGGCAGTCAGAGGAGGTCCTGGATGATTGGAAAATGGTAAATATAGTGCCCATCTTTAAGAAAGGGAAGGAGGATCTGAACAATTACAGACCAGTCAACCTCACCTCAGTCCTTGGAAAAATCATGTAGCAGGTACTCAAGGAATCCATTTCTATGCACTTGGAGGAGAAAAAGGTGATTAGGAACAATCAGCATTGGTTTACCAAGAGCAAGTCATGTCTAAGCAACCTGATTGCCTTCTATGACAAGATGACTGGCTCTGTGGATGCAGAAGAGCAATGGATGTGATATACCTTAACTTTAGCAAGGCTTTTGATATGGCTTCCCATAACATTCTTGCAAGCAAACTAAGGAATTATTGGTTGGATGAATGGACTGTAAAGGAGATAGAAAACTGTCTGGATCATTAAGCTCAGAGGGTAGTAATCAATGGCTTGCTGTCTAGTTGGCAGCTGGTATCAAGTGTAGTGCCCCAGGGGTCAGTCCTGGGGCTGGTTTTGTTCATTAACCTTATTAACAACCTGGAAGATGGCACGGAGTGCACCCTCAGCAAATTTGCAGAAGGCAGCAAGCTAGAGGGAGTAGTAGACATACTAGAGGAGAGTACTAGCATTCAGGGAGACCTAAACAAATTGGAGGATTGGACCAAAAGAAATCTAATGAGGTTCAGCAAGGACAAATGCAAAGTCCTGCACATAGGACAAAACAGTCCCATGCACTGGTACAGGCTGGGGAATAATTAGCTAAGAAGCAGCTCTGCACAAAAGGATCTGGGAGTTACAGTGGACACTAAGCTGAACATGAGCTAACAATGTGCCCTTGTTGCAAAGAAGGTTAATGGCATACTGGGCTGCATTATTAGGATTCTTGCCAGCAAGTCAAGGGAAGAGATTATTCCCTCTATTTGGCACTTGTGAGGCCTCATCTGGAGCACTGTGTTCAGTTTTGAGCCTCCCCCACTACAAAAAGGATGTGGACAAGTTGGAGAGAGTCCAGTAGAGGGCAATGAGAGTGGTTAGGGGGCTGGGGCACATGACTTATGAGAAGAGGCTGAGGGAACTGGGCTTAATTATTCTGGAGAAGAGAAGACTGAAGTGGGATTTAACAGCAGTCTTCAGCTATCTGAACAGGTGTTCCTAAAAGCTAGACTGGTCTCAGTGTTGGTAGTTGATAGAACAAGGAGCAATGGTCTCAAGTTGCAGCAAGGGAAGTTTAGGTTAGATATTAGGAAAAGTTTCCTTACTAGGATAGTAGTAAAACACTGGAACAGGTTACCCAGAGATGTTGTGGAGTCTCCATCCTTGGAGGTTTTCAAGACCAGGCTAGACAAAGCCTTGGCTGGGATAATCTAGTTGCGGCTGGTCCCGCTTTCAGCAGGTGGCTGGACTAGATGACCTCCTGAAGTCCCTTCCCAACCCAATTTTTTATGATTCTGTGATTCTATGAAAGTACGGACAGCTGGCAGTACAGTAAGATGATCATATTGCAGTGAGTTAAAAAGGATGCGGACTTACCACCCAGTAGCTGAAGCATGATAAGTGTCAGTATGCCTATTCCTGCCTTACAGTAAGTGGGAGGTAAACAAAGACCATTCAGTCCTCAATGAAAGAGGGGTAAGTTACTATGGTTTGGGCACATCTACATATGCACTTTAATGCACATTAAAATGTCACTGCAAAAATTATGCTATTTAATTAATGCACATTAAAATAGGTTAAATGCACATTAAGCATCACTTTAAAACCATGCTCTTTAGTTAATTCATATTAGGAAAGGACAATGTGCATTTTCCTAATATCTCACACTGGAGGGCACTTTTACACATGCTCCAGGTAGCAGGGGGAGGGGCGGTCCTTTAATTAAAACAGCTCCAAGAGCCATTCTAATTAAAGTGCCACCATGTCTTATGTATTAGCAACCCCATGCTTAAAAATGGCAGTGAGGGGACTTGAACTAAATCTTGTTTGATGATCTTAGATAAAGCACCCCCACAGCCATTTTTAAGTGTGGGGACACTGATTCATGAGATGCAGGAGGATGCTGGAGCACAGTAATTGCCATGCTCCAGCAGACTCAATTAATCAAGCAGCTGAAGCAGGTTAACCAAGTCTTCTCCAACGTGCTGGAACTCCAGCATGTCAGAGCAAACTCCACACTTGTGTATGGGCACCCAGAGGTACTAGATTTAGTGTGTAATAATTAAAGTACATTAATGCATGTGTAGACATGCCCACGCCTTCTACATAATACAGGCTAGGATCAGACTATTACCACACAGTGGCCACATCTACATGAGATGCTAACTATGCAGTTGTTGCTGCATAGTCATTTAGTGCTTGCATACACAAGTACTAAATGACTGTGCAGTATCTGGCATTCCTGCACAGTAGTGTCCCTGCATGGCTTCTTGGTGTGGCTGACTCCGCAGTGGCTCATTACTATTACACAGTAGTGTCATGTCACACTTTGTGCTACATGACACTACTCCACAGTAGTAATAAGCTGCTGCATAGTAATAAACAAACTCCTGTGCAGTCAGTGCCTCGTGCAGACATGGCCATTATCTGTTCCATGCTCAGTCCTTACTCTGCTTTAACTTGCTGTAATTCATTCATTTGTCCACACACTAAGGTTAGATTTTATAGATTTCATAGACATTTGGGCTGGAAGGGACCCCGGAGGATCATCGAGTCCAGCCCCCTGCCCCAGGGGCTGGAAGTCAGCAGGGATCATAGGATCCCAGCAAGATAAGCATCCAAATGTGTCTTGAAGGCGTTCAATGTGGGTGCTTGAACCACCTCTGGTGGCAGTCTATTCCAAACCTTGGGGGCTCCGTCAGTAAAGAAGTTCTTCCTTATTTCCAGCCTTAATTGGTCACGGCAGAGTTTGTGACCATTCGATCTTGTCACCTCTTGGGGCACTCTGGTGAACAGACACTCCCCCAGATCCTGATGAGCACCCTGATAAACTTACAGGTGGCCACCAGATCACCCCTGAGCCTGCGCTTCTCCAGGCTGAAGAGTCCCATGGTTCCCAGCCTCTCATCATAAGGTCTGTTTTCCTGACCTCTGATCATGAGCATGGCTCTCCTCTGCACCCTCTCAAGCTTCTCCACATCTTTTTTGAATTGTGGAGCCCAAAACTGGATGCAGTATTTCAGCTGCGGCCTCACCAAGGCCAAGTACAATGGGAGAATGATGCCCTGGGATTTGCTAGAGAAGCATCTATGGGTGCAAGCCAGCATTTTGCTTGCTTTGCTGGCTGCAGCATCACATTGAAGGTTCATGTTCATCTTGTGGTCAGTGAGGACCCCCAAGTCCCTTTCGTCCGTAGTGCTAACCAGCATAGCACTGCCAAGCCTATAAGCATGTTGCAGGTTTTTCCTCTCAAGGTGGAGAACCTTGCATTTTTCAGTGCTGAACATCATCAGGTTCTCATCCGCCCATTTCCTGAGCCTGTCAAGGTCAGCCTGGATCACCCTCCTGTCTTCAGGTGTGGCTGCTTTACCCCAGAGTTTGGTGTCATTGGCAAACTTGGCCAGTCCACTTCTGACACCAATGTCTACATCATTGTTGAAGATGTTGAACAGTATAGGTCCTAGGACAGAGCCTTGAGGGACCCCACTGGTCACCACACACCAAGATGATTGGCTTCCATCAACCACCATCCTCTGGGTCCTACTGCAGAGCCAATTCCCAACCAGAAGAACATGGTGAGGTCGAGGCCACAGTTAGCCAGTTTTGCCAAGAGGTGATCATGGGATACCAGACTGAAAGCTTTTTTAAAGTCAAGATATATGACATCAACCTTTTCCCCCTTGTCCAGGTGATAGGTCATCTAGCCATAAAAGGAAATGAGATTGGTCAAGCAAGACCTACCCACAACAAACTCATGCTGGGTATCCCTCAAGATATTGCCATCAGCTAGTCTGTTAAGGATGGCCTCTTTGATAATCTGTTCCAAGACCTTGCCCAGGATAGAGGTGAGGCTGATGGGTCTGTAGGTTGCCGGATCTACTTTCCTCCCTTTCTTGAAGATAGGCAGCACATTGGCCTTCACCTTTGGTCACTTCACCAGAGCACCAGGAGTTCTCAAAGATCCGTGCCAGGGGCTAAGCTGTGATGCTAGCCAGCTCCTTGAGTACCCTTGGGTGTAAACCATCAGGACCAGCTGACTTGAAGGTATCCAGTCTGTCAAGGTGTTCCTTCATGAGGTCAGCTTCTATGGAGGGTAAGGAATCTCCCTCACCCAGGCCGCCCTGACCCACAGTGGGCAGGGGCATCATTGGGACTGGTGAAAAACTGACACTAAGTACCCATTTAGCAAGTTTGCTTTTTCCTGGGCATCGGTTCTCAGTTGTCCCATCTGGTTTAGTAGGGGTCCAATATTGCCTTTGCTTTTCCTCCAGCTCCTCACATATCTAAAAAAAGACTTTTTATTGTCCTTAATATTTGTAGCTAGTTGGAGTTCCATTGAAGCCTTGGCTTTTCTGGTTTGCTCTCTGCAGGTCTGGACCAAGCAGAGTATTCCTCCTTGGTCATGGTTCTAGTCCTCCATCCAAGGTTAGGTGGAACTATGAGAAAATAAGAAACCAAGCTCTTCAAAATCACCTGAAAAATAAGAATCAGCACAATAGCTGCATGAAGTGAAGGAAAAAGCAGTAAAATGTTGCAGAAGAATACACACAGGGAATTCATGGCTAACACTGCCAAAGAAGCTGAAGTTTCTGCTAAAAGTGCTGACAGTAAAATGTTTTATCCATTCAACAAAGTTTCAACTAAGGCTGAGAGGAAACAGCTTTCCAATTCCATGAAAGTTTTCAAGATTTAAAAAAAACAACATGTTTTCTTTGGGATGAAGCTGAGACCTACCACTTTTTTTTGCCAGAGCAGACAAAGAATCCCTCCCACACACACAAAATAGATACTAGCCCAATTGTTGGAGCACTTGTGGGATGTCAGTGTCTCAGAGTCAAGTCTTTATACTGAATTGGGCAAAATGCATCCTAAATGAGTTCTCTGACTACCAAGCTACTAGCTAATAGGGGACGAGTTTCTTTAGTATTGACCATAACATTTATTCCAGGCTTGAGAAGCCTTTCTAATAAAGGTTTTAAAACTGATATATTTCTATGAAAAGTTTTGGTTTTCATCAACATTTTTGCTGGGTTAGAAAAATCCCATTTAGTAAAAATTCCCAGCCAACTCAGGTTCTAACTGGCATGATTACACCTTCCATAAGGCCTGTTAACAATAAACAGAAAGAAAGAATTTAATAAACAGAAGAACCTTTTCTTCTTCGTGTCTTTGTGACAAGTTATTTAGCAAAATTTGCAGATTTGTTGGAACCTGACAGGATCATGCCACGAGTGCTACTGCTATGGCCTCTGGGCTGTCAACCATGCACTACCACAGCCCCACAACAGAAGAACAGAGTAATGGAGAATCTACAAGAAATTTTAAACTTACTAATCCTTTTAAGTTTTATAAAGTCAAAACAACAGATTTTGATAAATAAATTAAACCTTCTTAACTTGACAGCAGAAAATGTGACATCATAGACAAAGAACTGAAATGTATAATGATAAAGTTAAACCCTAGGAAATACTCACTGGAAGACCAAGCATTCAGGAGATATGTTGAAAGCTACTAATGATAAGAGCAAGAATGAAATCACTAAACTTATTGACACAGTCAGTGATTAGGAAAGATTTCTAAAATAAGGAGAAAATGGCATTTTTGTCCAAATATTAAAGAAATGTGTCATAAGCAAATGCAGTAAATTGTGATGTGTTATACTCTTTCCAGTAACAGTGGGCATGTCTACATGTATGCTTTAATGTGCATTAACCTATTTTAATGTGTATTAAAATGTCACAAAAAACTGTGCTCTTTAGCTAATGTGCATTAAACTAAGCTAATGCTCTTTTTTCTAGTACCTCACAACAGAGGGTGTCAGTACACAAGCATGGAGGCTGCTCCAATGTACTGGAATTCCAGAGCATCGGAGTAGACTTGATTAATCAAGTCTGCTCAACCATGACAATTGCTGCTCCACAGTAGCCTCCTGCATCTCATGTATCAGCAGCCCCCACTTAAAAATGATGGTGGGGCACTTGAACTAAAACTCATTGAACAAGCTTTTGTTCAAGCACCCCCACTACCATTTTAAGCATGGGGTTGCTGATACAGGAAATGTGGAAGCACTTAAATTAGAGCAGCTCCTCCTCTGCGCCCCTGGATCACACGTAGAAATGTTCAGAGGTACTAAACTTAATGTACATTACCTAAAGCTCATTAATGACTGTAGACATGCTCAGTATCATCTTCAGCAAAATGTCACAAGTGGTTGAGGAAAAGCTAAAGAAGAAGCAGACTGGACTGTAAGCTGGAAGAAGAGGTGTTGACCACATTTTAATCCAAGAACAGTGATGAAAGAGACCATTGACTAGCAACAATTACTAAGCATCAACTTAATTTACTTCAAGAAAGTATTTAACAGCTTCCTTTGTGTTTTCCCTAGAAAATCTTAAAGAGTTATGGAATACCAACAAATAAAATTAACAGTAGCCAGATTTTAAAGCAATTTGCAGCATGCACAATTAAAGCAAACACTTAACTCAGCAAATGGCATAACACAAGACAATGGCATTTGAGCAAGGATGTATTTTCTCACATCCCCTTGATGGTATTGTCACTGACTTCATTGTAAGAAAAAGAGTAGATGGATACAACACAAGTATCACATGGAAACAGCAACACACAAAAATATTTAGATGTTGTTGATGACAGCTCTTCTAAATGACAGCTCAACCAACATGCAAACAAAGGCCAAAAGACTCTCCAAGGTCACAAAAATATGGGATTAATAATTTATCGATGGCAAACAATTCTAATGAGAACCACAAAACTTCCCAATTCAAGGATGTATACTAGCAGGCACAGACGTACATATAGGTTAACAGTCATGTACAAGCCAAGGGGAATATCCAGGAGATTATGCCATGAGTTGGAAAGGAGGCAGCTGTTTACCACTTTAAATATAATTTGATTATTAAAAATCCACATCTTAAAGACCAAAGCTGAAAATCTTCAATTCAACTGTTATTTCCACTAAAACATATAGACATGAAAGCTGGAAATTGACCCAAGGGACAAACAAACACTTAAGTTTTTCTCAAAGGAATAATACCAGGAAAATATTAAATGGGATGATTTCTATTTAACAGTTTCCATTTAGCAAGGCCAAGATTTGTCAGTTTAACATTTAAAGTAATTTCTCCTATATTTTTTCCATTTTTTAAAGAAGGAAAGTCTGGAGAGAGCTTTGCTGCTAAGAAGAACAAGAACATAAACCCAGCATCTCAACCTAGCTCAAAAAAACAGCCTCTCTTCCCCCCTACCCCAGGACAGTAACCAGGGCCTGCTCTAGGCCCCTTCTGACCCTAGTTACTATGAAACACTCCTCATCTCTGAAGTTACCCAGAAAAGAAGATGAAATAGGACAAGTGTTAAGAATTAAGGCAGAAAGTATGTTATTAGGCTGTTGGAAGGGGACAGAGTAGAATGTAACATTGAGGGAACATAAAAGTGAGGGAACATAAAAGTGTGAGGGACTACCTTTGTGCATTAAGGGACATATGAACCAGGCCCTCACCTTGTGTACAGCAGGATCACTGCTAATTTATAGCAGTGTTGATAAGATCTCACCAATTCATACCAGCTGGCCCTCAGTGTACAATTAAAGTGTGGATAAGGATGTGTAAGTGTGTGTGTAGAAAACTTGAGACATTCAAGCAAAAAAGTTGTGACCCCTATGGGCCCCTGGGTCGTGGGTAGTTCCCGAGACGTTCCTTTACCCCTTTTTCTCGCCCGCCACGACTTTGATGGTTTTGAAATATT
>JAGPOW010000304.1:60746797-60761083 GCA_030014935.1 Caiman crocodilus | reverse complement strand
GTCTACTCTTGAAAACACCCAAGGTAGGAGCAAGAACAACTTCCCTAGGAAGCTGATTCCAAATCCTAGCCACCCTAACTGTGAAGTAGTGCCTCCTAACACATGTAGCATAACTCAATGTGGGCAAGTGAGGCACCAGCCCTGGCTGCTAGCTCTGTAGGGGAGTCAAAATGGTGGCCCTTTCCCCCCTAGAAGTAGCAGCAGCCCTTCCCCCTGCCCACAGAGTAAGGTGTGACTGAGGCTGAGTAAGGGTGGCAAACTCTAATCCTATCTCAGCAGAGGGCTATTTATAGCCTTGTGTCTTGTGGGGCTCTGCTGCACACATGCTGTGCTGCTGCTCTAGCAGCAACAACCTGTGCAGATGGACCACACTGTGGCATCAATAGCTGAGGCCTTTTTTTTGAGCAGATGAGACTTCTGCCCCCCACCCCATCCCTGCTTTTGGCACCCCCTTCCTTCTGGTGTTCAGTAGCATCTTCTGCTTTCCCCTACTCTCCAGCAGGTTTGTTTAGGTGTTCAGAAGTATTTTTCCATCCAAGAGAAGTATTTATACCATAGTGACTGTCTTGTGATGTGTCTGCTCCAGTTTTTTGCTCTGGAATAAATTGAGAATACTCCAGAGTAAACATTTCATGTGTCCATAACTTCTGACTCCAGTGATGCCAGCTTCCTTCTAATAGTGCCTTATCGGGCCATATCAGGCTTCAGCAGCATGAGATAAATTAAACATCTGATTCCCATGCTCAACTTCTGAACATAAGTCAGAACATGCATGTGACTAATCATATTGGAGGGGTAAAGCATGCACAAGTCTCTTAATTGCTCCTGCATTGAGTGTAGTAATTTCCTTCAGTTAGAGCTCAATCAAGTATTAAAGTGAGAATCCAAACAAAACCTCCAGAAGTTACACTTGTCAGTCAGAATAGTTTGAAATGTAAGTATATCATGAGCACAAAACAAAATGGCAGATGGCTTCCATGGATCAAATACTTTCTGACCTAAAATAAGTCAAAAGACACAGGTGTTCTAGTACTTAATCTCAGCGTCCACTTCCTCTCTTAAAAATACAGTGAGTTCTGTGCTATGGCCATTCAAATGCTTGGCTTACATTTTTTTCTGATCCCCCAGTGTTTTCAGCATGGATTAGGAAATAGGATAGTAAGGACAAGGTGATTTAGATAACTGGATACATTTTCCACATTCAGATTGTGACACTGCTGGTGTGAGCCAGGATTTTATACTCACATTTTCCAGAAGCAATTTACTATGCTGATGCTGGACAGTGGCTGGGCTCTGAAATTCTTACCTTTTAAACGTAACTAGTGGTGAACTGTTGTTTCTTTGACCCAGAAGCTCCTTCAATAAGTTGCCACAGTGGTCTATATTGTGAACCTTGCTACCCTGATTAGGAAGTAGCTCAGAGGGCTAGTGAAGACATGTGATTGTGATGTGTTTAGTGGATTGATGACAACAAACTCCCCACCCCTTCAGCTCAGCTGGACCAACACAGAGGGTGTTATCAATAGCTGCTGATGTGGGTCAGAACATTACTACTGCTTGGAGCAAAGGCAAAGAGGGACCAGATTCCTTTGCTGAGCTGCTCCTGTGGTGGTGTAATAATGCATGGTCTTTCATCCTGTTCTGTATCTTTGGGACACAATCAAAATTTCTGCAAAATTCCTTCCTCTTACCCAGAGTAAGGTGTAATTAAGGCTAAGTAAGGATGGCAGACTCTAACCCTAGCATTGCAGAGGGCCACTTATTTAGGTGCCTCGTGGGTTTCCACAGGCTTCTGGGCATGGAGACCTTGGATTAAGTGAGACTGAGGGTGCAAAACAAAATTGTAATCTTCCCTTTGCCAGGGCCACCTCACAAACACTGCTAGCATAGGTAGGAGACAAGCTAAACCAGTTCATACCATTGGTATCCTTTGCACACCATGCATGGAATGGAGCCAGCTCTGTTTATCTGTAAACAGTGGCACTGCTCAGTACAAACACAGCAGCTAGTCCCAGGGTTGGAAGGTTTCACATCCTTCTTGGGAGCAGCATAATAAAAACAAGGTTCTGGTTTGCTTCCCTACATGCATTGCTGAGGAGCTAGAAGGGGCAGGAAGGGGGAAGGGAAGGGCAGGAACAAATATGTTCAGATTTTACTTGTTTCAAAGTTGCTTTGTCCTGAGTACCAGCTTGACAACCTTTTATTTCACGATGGGGTTTGGGATCTACTTCCCTTCTGCAAAACAGCTCCAATTTCCATTAAAGTTTACAGTAATGGCCTAGCATCCTATGCTGGGAAGAATACAGCCCCCAGAACCTCTAAGTTGTTCAGTATTAATTCATATAAGACTCTTCAGTCCCAAGCACTTCATAAATTCTTGGTATAGAGTACCATCACAAGTGGTAGTTGGACTAACTGCCATTTAAGTGGACTGCGGCTGCAAACTGCTGGTACAGAGCTCAGTAGCAGAGGCAGATGAGGGAAATTTTAGCCAGGAACCAGCATCCAATTCTGCACCTACAGTCAACTCTGATACCTATAAGAGCATTTAGATGTCTAACAACCGTATACATTTAAACTTCTAATCCTAATGGCCAGTGGCCACTGACCCCCATCCCAAATTACAAGAATTTAACCCTTCAGAGCAGGTTTAGTGCTGCAAAAACCCACTCCAACAGAAGTGAAACTCTTGTCATGGCCACCAGCCATTTGGGGTAGAAATTTAAACACCATGAACAACAATTGTATTACCCACAATTCACATGTTCATTTGACTGCAATTTGAATGTTAAATTGCATCTCTCACATATTCATTTGAATGCAGTTTTTGTGTTAAATTGCATCTTTTAATCACTAAGACTAAAGAGGGCCTTGGTCTCAAGCCTTGTTTATGCTTATTTTGCTGTGCTGGGGGACAAGTTCTAGAGGCAGGCAACAGCCACCCATTGTCAGGGTGACATAGCCTATGCATCTCCACGTATTCCTGGGGTCTTTGCTCAGCTCCATTTCAGCAATTTTGTCACCAGAGCACAAAGTACAGCCTGGAAAAGCACCAATGGCTTGCTGACAAAGTCCTAGCATCCAGTATCATGGCTCATGAGTTTCTATGCTGGGCCCCTTCTGCCTGTTGCAGGTGCTGTGTCCCTGCCAGAAGGAAGGGGAGTTCTGTTACTGCAGAGGCATACTGGGTATTCACCAGCAGATCTACGTCCAAATTTTCCCCACCCAAGAAGCTACATGGTACTTAATTTACCTTCTTTGGAAAAGTGATTGAAGACCATAGCCGGCTATAGCAGTATTAAAACTTGGGATTCTCAAGGGTTTGCTTAGACCCAGAGTGTTAAACTTACCCTGGGTCCTTGGCCAGATCTGAACTGCGAGGATTTCTCCTAGGCCAGATCCATGGATACGGCAGCATTTGTGTTGAGTCTAGGTCCAGAGCCAGTGGCACAGATCCATGGATGAGCAGCAGTGTGGGCTGGGAAGTGGCAAATTTGGGAAACAAATGGCAATGCAGGTGAGGGAATCAGGTGGCAGCACAGGTGGGGGGTGGAATTATATGGTAGCATGGGTTGGCAGTGTGGGTAGGGGAGGAGTGGGCAGCAGCTTGGCTGGAAGGGGAATTGGAAGGAAGCAGGGCAAGCAAGGACCATGTCTGCACAGCTATCGCTTATTCCCCTACTGCCGCTAGCAATGCCCACCGGGGTCCAGGGACCCCACATTCTGTGGCTGGCCATGCTCCACTGGCCATGCCCCCCAACTTCCAGTAGCCAGCTGACTTTCAGCTGGCCAGATGGAATGGTTCTGCAGGCCAGATCTAGTCCATGGGCCACATGCTTGACATCCTTGGCTAAGACCTATGAACCAAACCCCTCTCTGCTTTGTAAAGCATTTTGGGAGCATCGCAGAGTAGAACCAAATTACATCCAAGCAGGGGCATATCGACGGGGGTGCGGGAAGGACAATGGCCTTGAGCACTGGCTTGATGGGAGGTTCTGGGGGGTGGGGGTGATGGCTAGGCCCTCAGGGGGTACTTGGTACCCCAGCAGTACTTCCAGTTTCTCCTCTGGCACTTCTGGTTTTGCCACCAGCATTTCCAGGCTCGGCAATTGGCTATTGGGGGACTCCCCAACCCCTCGTCCACTCAGCGATTGGCTGCAGGTGGGGGTGCAAATGGAAGGCACGAGAGAGCCATGGTATGCCACTGCATCAAAGCCTTTTTCACAATCTCAGAAGATCTTTCTATATCATAGGGATAACAGAGACCTGGTGGGATTCCACCTACGATTAGGCCACAGGCATAGATGGCTATAACCTGTACAGGCAAGATCATGAAGATAAAAGGGGTGGGGATGTAGCTCTCTATGTCAAGGATAGCTACACATCCCTGCTAATTGATATTGGCACCCAGGAAGGATGACTGGAGCCTCTCTGGGTTAAAATATGTGGGGAACATGGCACAGGGGGCATCATGGTAGGAGTTCCTGGTAGGAGGTCATCATGGTACTGACCTCCTAACCAGAAACAAGAGCTTGACCAGGAATTCACCAGGGAACTGGCTGAGGCTGCACACTTTCGGTGCATGGCTGTCATGGGAGATTTTAACTACCCAGACATCTCATGGGAAGAGCACTTGGCCAAATCCGATCGGTCGCAAAACTTTCTCATGTGTGTGGACAAGCTGTACCTGACTCAACAAGTCTATGGGCCGATGAGAGGTAAAGCATTCTTGGACCTGGTACTGGCCAAGGGGGATGACCTAGTCAGTGACCTAAGAATTGATGGAAAGCTAGATGATAGTGACCACGAGCTGATCATCTTTACTATCCATCACAACACTGGCAAGTCACTCAGCAATACAGAAGCTCTTGACCTCAGGAAAGCTGACTTTGACAAGCTCAGGAAGCTCGTTGTTGAGGTCCTAAGGGACCACGACTTGACAGGAAAAGGAGTCCAAGAGAAGTGGTTGCTCCTCAAGGGAGTGATCCTGACAGCAGAAGGGATGGCCATCTCACCTCAAAGGAAGGGAACTTGAGGACCTCCTATGCCTCAAAAGAGAGATTTATAAAGGATGGAAGGCTGGAATTACCACCAAGGAGAAGTACTGAGAACTGGTCTATGCCTGCAGAGAGCAGATCAGGAAAGCCAAGGCTGCAACCAAGCTCCATCTGGCTTCATATATCAAGGATAACAAAAAGTCCTTTTTCAGATATGTAGGGAGTCAGCAAAAAAGCAAGGATAACATTGGACCCCTGCTGAACCAAATGGGACAGCTGATAACAAACACCCAGGAAAAGGCCAATCTGCTTAATGGGTATTTCACATCAGTTTTTTATCAGTCCAGTGGGACCGCCCTGTCTAGCAAGACATGGGATGGCCAAGGTGAGGGTGTATTTATACCCAGCATCAGTGCTGATCTTGTAAAGGATCACCTTGAGAGGCTGGACACATTCAAGTCAGCTGGTCGTGACAGATTACACCCTAGATTACTCAAGGAGTTGGCAGGTGCCATAGCCCAACCATTGGCAAAAATATTTGAAAACTCGTAGCACTCAGGTGAAGTACCTGAAGACTGGAAGAAGGCCAATGTGGTACCCATCTTCAAGAAAGAGTGGAAAGTAGATCCCAGGAATTACAGGCCACTCATCTTGACCTCAATCCCTGGTATGATTCTGGAGAAAATTACCAAGGAGACCCTTCTGGATAAGCTGGCTGAGGGCAACATCCTGAGGGATAGCCTGCCTGACCAATCTTATCTCCTTCAATAATCAGGTGACATATCACCTGGACAAAGGAGAAGAGATTGATGTCATATATCTGGACTTTAAAAAAGCCTTTGATCTGGTGTCCCATAACCTCCGTATGGAAAAATTGGCCAACTGTGGCCTTGGCTACACCACAGTCTGATGACTGGGGAATTGGCTCTGAAGTCAGACCCAAAGAGTAGTGGTTGATGGTAGTGAATCATTATGGTGCTCCATGACCAGTGGCATCTCCCAAGGCTCTGTTCTTGGACCAGTTCTTTTTAACATCTTTATCAACAATGTGGACGTTGGTATCAGAAGCACACTGGTTAAGATCACCAATGACACTACATTTTGGGACATAACATCCACACCTGAGGACAGGCTAGTAATCCAGGCTGACTTGGATAAGCTTAGTAAGTGGACGGATACAAACCCAATGACGTTCAATACCAATAAATGTAAGGTACTCCACCTCAGGGAAAAAAAACCCACAGCATACTTATTGGCTCAGCAGTGCTATGCTTGCTAGCACCGTGGCTGAAAGAGACTTGGGGGTCATGATTGACCACAAGATGAACATGTGCCACCAATGCAATGTCACAGCTGGTAAAGCAAACAAAACTCTGGCTTACATCCATAGATGCTTCTCAAGTAAATCTCAGGATGTCATCCTCCCACTGTACTCACCTTGGTGAGCCCACAGCTGGAGCACTGCATCCAACTTTGGGCTCCACAATTCAAGAAGTATGTCAAGAAGCTTAAGAGAGTCCAGAGGAGAGCCATGCACATGATCAGAGGGCAAGAGAATAGGCCTTATGAAGAGAGGCTGAGATCCATGGGACTCTTCAGCCTGGAAAAGCGCAGGCTCAGGGGGGACCTGTTGGCTGCTTATAAGAACACAAAGAGTGTGCATCAGGATCTGGGGGAACATCTGTTCACCAGAGTGCCCCAAGGAAAAACAAGGACCAACAATCATAAATTCCTCCATGACCATTTTAGACTGGACATAAAAAAAAAAAAAATGTGGATGCTTATCTTGCTGCGATCCTTTGATCCTAGCTGACTTCCTGCCTCTGGAGCAGGGGGCTGGACTTAATGATCTTCGAGGTCCCTTCCAGTTGTAACATCTATGACAATCCTTTTGTTTTATAGGAAATTAGTTTAAGTCACAGGATTCTTTCCCTTCCATCTCTCTTCTTCCCCAGGTGGGTATTCATGAAGAGATTGGCTGAGAACTGCCATGGATCATTTATGAGCAACTTCTGAGCTCCATATGCTGCTAGGTTCCTCCTGGGCAGGAAGCTGGAGCAACACTTGTGCACAGGACACAGAGGTGGTTTTCTGGAGAACATATCCATGCTCTCACTTGGAGCACTTTTTTCCACACTCACCCACCTTTAAAAGAAGAGATTTGCATGTAATTCACCACTGTCACAGTTGCCTTGGGGAACCTTTCCAGACATAGTTCCCCCTTAGCATCTTATTTGTGAAACATTTAAAAACCTCTGTATTCAAATGCAAACTAAGTCCTTCCTGACAATAACTGTTGAGTAATTTTGACGTCAATACAAGTGCTCCAGCCGGACGTTCCAAGAATAGACCTGGTGTTTGGGAATAGATCAAAAAGGAAGCAACTGCAGATAATACAGAGGAACAACTCTTTAAAACAGAGGCTACTGGTGTAAGATGGTGCAACTAAAGGTATAAAGTACCAGGGATTTAGAAAAGCAGAGCAAAAGGCAGTTACTACAAGAAGTAGGGTGGACTTGAGAGGAGTACAAATCCTCTGGGATTATACAAGAATACAATTTATGAAAGTCAAGGAACATGGGGAAAGGGATAGGTGTGAGGAATGACAGTGTGTCCTATCCTTTTGACTAAAAAGAGATCTGATTAGATGCCCATTATGGAAGCATGGACAGCAGCACTGAAAAGGGGCATTCCTGAAACAGAGGGTGTGTCTACACTGCAGCGTGCTGTGCAATCTAGTGATATCCAGGCTATTTTGAAGTGCATTAGCTCAGGTGCCAGAAACAGTCTAGCCATAGTAACACAGAGCTCCACACAGGTGAACTGGTCCTACTTCTCAACAGGTTAAATAGACCTGCATGGTGTTCTATGCTGTTGCAACAAAACTGTATTCAAGCTAACCTATTTAAAGCTAGCTTGCATACCTGTACACTATGCTGGTAACTGAGGTTTAGACAGTAGTTGTAGACAACAACTATTCCTCCAGTACCTGCATGGTATAGCAACATAAAGAAGGCATAGCTCTGATGTTTTCTGAAAGGACAGGAAAATTTCAACCACTATCTCTTTTTCTGGGCTTCACTGAGAACTGTATTCAATCACTAAACTAATCCGTGTTTGCAAAAGGGATGCAGGTAAAATACATTATTGATTGATTTAATAAGCAGCTAGCCTCCTGCTAATCTCCTGAGCTAATTGTATTCCCTTGGGCCTTAGGAAACTTGATCCAGCCAAGATGCCCTTGATGTATCAGTATGATAAGTACCACATGCAAGGCTTCCCAAGTCGCACAGTTTTTGAGACATTGTTGGAATACAGAAGTTTCTTGGACTGTTTTGGGACTTCCTGACATTCTAACATAGACCAGCCTCAAATTTATAGTGACTGGTCTTTCCTATCTAGTTGCTCATAAACCAATACACAGCATCCAGGCATAATTCTCCTCTCCACTGTATCCTATGTTAATACTATAATATTTAGGACTTCTCTGGGATTAATTAATCATCTAAGACTCCCAAAGAACTGTACATTTAATTATTTACCCATAAAATTCTTTGCTACTATGTGTCACATACTTCTCCCGGAGGTGAAGGAATTAATGAAGCCAACACCATTGTGAGATCAATGATCATTGTCAGCCCAATTATTCTACAGATGGGTAAAAACAAGTGACATTGTGATGTTAAAGGACTGGTTACACAGCAAGCCAATAGCAGGGCTGGGAATACAACACTTGTGTCCTGGCCTCTGATTCCCAGCTCTATCCACTCACTGGTGCTCCCCACTCACAGGAAGTCTACCACTGATTTCAGACACAGGTTCTTCTCCATCCCACACAGAGCCAGTATGATCACCCAATTATTACTGGAAAGGGGTACAGTAGACGTGCTGACTTGTGCAACAAAGGTTTTTGTCGATAAGCTTATCAACTCAAAAAAGGATCTCCCCATGTAATTTTGGGTGGCTTCCCCTCACTGTTATTTGCTGTGTGTCTCTTATTTGATGTCCTTGTCAAGCATTAGAGGTCAGCAACTCACATCCAAATCCTGAGATCAACTGCGCATGCCCTGATTAGTTCTGTTTGTAGTTTTCTGTTCTGTGTTCCCCCCCTGGAGTTTCCATCTGGGACTTTGGGACTTAAGACGTGTAATATCTAGCTAAGCACAGTGAGGTGAGAGGTGTCATCCTGAGCTCACTACCAAAGCTCCCCCTATGTTCATCTTTTATTTTTATGGTATTGGAAGCACACTGTTGGGTATTTGGAAACTGTGTGTACAATGACAAGCACTTTTCATTCATCCAGGGTCACTGAGAGCTAGGAAGTCATGTCCTCAAGTGGAATACAGAAACATCATTTCATCTTCATGAGAGGAACAGGCAAAGGAACAGAAGGTAACAAAGAAGGCAGCAAGATCCCTATTTCTTTGGTGCGCACCAACTCTGAAACAAAGTAATTCTGTCACATGGTGTCTGCAGAAAATGATCCCATGTTGAGCAGGAAGTTGGCCAAGATGAGCACCTGAGATTCCTCCCAGCCCTAATTTTCTATGATTCTATATTTCTGTGATACAAGTAAAATGCCATAGAGAAAACACAATAAAAATATTGTCTCTTTATGGGCCCAACTTCCCCTACAAGGGGTTGGTTAGTGGTAGGCCTGAGGAAACGGATAATTGTTGTTTTATAATCAAGCACTTGCCAGAATTGAGAGGAAGCTGATTTCACAGGTCAGGGCAAGCAGTTCACTTAATCTGTGCCAATGTTACATAAGCATAAACCAAAATCTACAGGAGAGGACTAAATCCCTCAGCCCTCTATCCCATTGCTGCCTTTGTTTAATCCTCCAGAGGAATGCTGTTAAGGTAACAATTTTGGTTCCTCCATTAAGAGGACTAGCATCATCAGATCATCTAAAAAATATTTGTTTAAACAGGCAAACACAATTTCTGCTCTCAGGTCATGCCTACACAACAAACATACCATACCAGGCAGCAGGAGAAGGCGGAGGGGTAGGAGGACTGAACTGGTGCAATTGCACCCCCCTTTTATTCCTGCTCCACTTAAAGTTTAAAACCAACTGCCTGACAGTGGCAGCAGCATTTCTCTTCAAGGGATACATCAACATGAGACACTACATTGCTGTAGTGAGGAACTACGTTGCTGTAGCACATCGCTACACCAACATAGTGTCTAAGAATAACCATGTGCTACCAGGACTGTGCAGTACAAAATGTACAGTCAGGGGCACATGTAGACATGCCAAGGCAGTCTTAAACAATAAATCGACTTCATGGTTCATGGTGCACCCCTGACCGGCTGCGCTTGCCACTTGGGCAATGGGCAGGAGGGGCAGGCAGGAGCACCAGTGCCACCCTTGCAAGCTCCAGCCAGGGAGTGGAGCTGTGTAGCACTCCCAGAAGCAGCTGCAGCTACTTACAGAAGTGGCCACAGTGATAGACTGTCTCGCAATCAGCTGCAGGGGATCCCCCCAGTCAGCGAGATGGGCTGCCCTATAAGGCGGCACCAGTCGCCCATGGATGAAGCTCAACATAGAGAAATGTAAAGTGCTCCACCTCAGGACAAGCATCCCCCAACACACCTACAGGCTTAATGACACCAAACTGACTAGCACCATGAATGAAAGGGACCTGGGGGTAATAATGGACCACATTATGAATATGACCTGGCGGTGTGATGCAGTAGCCAGTGGGGCAAATAATATTCTGGCATGCATCAATCAATGCATCTCCAGCAAAACCAAGGAGGTGATTCTTCTGCTTTTCTCAGCACTGGTGAGACTGCAGCTGGAGTATTGTATCCAGTTCTGGGCACCACACTTCAAGAAGGGCGTGGACAAGCTTGAGAGAGTCCAAAGAAGGGCCACCCATATGATCAGAGTCTTACATAGCAATCCATATGAGGAAAAGCTAAGGGACCTGGGACTCTTCAGCCTAGAGAAAAGAAGTCTGAGAGGGAACCTGGTAGCAACTTACTACTACACTAGGGGAGTACATCAATGGCTCGGTGAGCAACTGTTCACCAGGGCACCCAAGGGGAAAACTAGGAATAATAACCACAAAGTCTTGGAAGACAAATTCAGGCTGAACATTAGGAAAAACTGCTTCACAGTCAGGGTGTCCAAACTGTGGAAAAAGCTCTCTTCAGAGGTGATGTAATCACCTAGCCTGGACATCTTCAAGAGAAGACTGGACACTCACCTTGCTGGAGTCACCTAACCCGCAGTTGTCTTTCCTTCTTGGTGCAGGGGCTGGACCCAATGATCTTCCAAGGTCCCTTCTAGTCTTACAATCTTTGAATCTATTAATCTAATCTATGATGATGCAGTGCACTATCTACACCCTGTGCTTTTCAAAATCCTAGATCCGCCCACGGCAGTCAGCAACATCATAAGCATGCTACACTCTACCAGGCTTCCTTCTGAACCAGAAGCTGTGCAGCCCCATATTCACAGTGCTTTTGGTGCACTTAAATAGTGCTTCTGAGGGATAGGGCCACTTGGTCCACACACCACTAATTAATTTACCTGCAGTGCTGTGTGGACATGGGTACACCGCTTCTAGTTCAGCAGACAGCCAGTGTGGAGCAGTGCAGCATATCTGAGGCCACAGAAAGTCAGCTGCATGTTATGTCCTAAAAGGCCAGTTAGCCCACCACAGGCTAATTAACCTGCCTGCATTGGCACACAGACCTGTAGGTACGCTGCTTCTGGTTTTTTGAAGCAGCCTGTATGGAGCAGCATGACTGTAAGTCACACTATGTATATGGCCCACATACATGTGAAGATGGAGTTACTGCCCTGAAGTCACTAACCTTGTGCAGCTGAGAACAGAATACAAACAGCTATTTCTGCAGCTTGAATGTAGTGCTGTAGAAATATTCTAATCAAGAGATCATTGACATGTATAGACTTCCTGCAGAAACCAAGGAGATTCATCAAGATCTGAGAAGGACCCAATCTATGAATCTCTCAAGGATCACCTAGTCCAATGCCCTACATGACTGCAAGAAATTAAATTCAGAACCAGCTCCAAACCTCAGCTGTTTCCAGGAGGTCCAAATCCAAGGTTAGTTTTCAAGCCTTTGTCTAGTCAAAACCAGCTAAACTATCCCTAAGCTGTAAAAATGTTGAAAACATGACTTTTACTGTCAGCGTGAAGAGGTGTTCCTAACAGAAGCCCATTGTCTCATCCTTTAGGAAGTGAGTGCTTTCTGGTCTACCTAGTAAAGGGGAGAGAACTGAGGCCAAGATCCTAAACAACAACCAGCCTTCTTCATGTCTGTGTGTGTACACACGCCTGTCAGTCAGCCCTCTGTGCTGTGTCAAGGGACAATAAACCACAAACAAATGCATGGAAAACTTGGCCTGGTCTTTTTACAGACCTAAGCAAAAATACCGGCTTTTAGCTTCCTGCTCTCCTTCAGCAGTGTTTTAAAATAGCTGCAACCCTTGGAAATCCCAGTGTGCAGAGGGAGTACTCTGCAGGTTTAGTTTCTCTTAGATCACAAATTGTTTGTATGTTTAAATGCAAACGTGTAAAACCGTAAGTTTCTCAGATCCTGGGATGAAAGGGATCCTCTCCAGAAGTGTATAGTTGTGCACTAAAAAAAAAATACAGAGGTGCAGCCATCCCACAGCTAAGAATGGACTGACCTGAAGCAGCTTCCTCCACGCACTGTAAACTCTAGGCCCACACAGCCCACACTTCTACTCCAGAGCATTTGTTTGGTTTGTTTTTACTGGGAGATGGAACTTGGAACAGACTCAGTGCTCTGCACAGGAAGCACCTGCTTTTAAAGTGATGACTCTCTTATCTGACCCCAGTCACATCAGGTTGCTTCCTTGTTTATATTAGTGATGGGTCCCAGTGGCCTCCTTCAGCTGCCATTGGCTGATTTATCCACTCCTTTTTCCAGCATGTTCATTGATCTGAAGAGAAAATCACTCACAGACTTTCCCAGCAAATAAGCTACTGCCTCCATTTCCTTTCTGCAGGCAAATTGCTGAGTGAGAGCCATAGCAGTCCTCGAAGGGAGTGGCAGTGCGGGATTCCACCCCGGGCTCATGAGAGCCTGCAGCTCAGACTGACGCAACAGAAATCATCATGAGTATTACCTCTGCAGTCCAAGCACCCTGGGGGAGGGACCAGGTCAGATGACAAAGTGTATGGCCCACGGACCAGGTGCTGGGTGGCTGGAGAGAGCCAGTCTGTATCTACATTTACAAGGCTGAGAGCCATAGAGGCAGGACTTCACTTGCATACATAATTTGCTTGGAACAGATTCCAAGGGCATAATACAAAGCTGCAATAAAGCTGTGGTGCACAGGAGTGCTGATAGCCTCAGCAACATGACTTAGGTCAGGGTTACAAAAGGTTAAAATCAATCTGCTTTGACTCAGAAGCTATTCTAAGTGAGTATATCTCACTTGTGAGGGATCTTGGTTATAGCTATTGCAAATTGGGTAGCGAGCTTCCTTTACAAAGTCAACAGGATGAGGCTGGAACAGTACCTGAATAAAACAAATTCTAAAGAATACCCAGGTCTCAATTCCTTCCCTCCATCTGAGCTGCCTTTGGATAGAGGCAGAGGGGAGGCACAAGAGTCATAGATGTTAGGGTCGGAAGGAACCTCAATAGATCATCAAGTCCGACCCCCTGCATAGGCAGGAAAGAGTGCTGGGCCTAGATGACCCCAGCTAAATGCCTATCTAACCTCCTCTTGAAGACCCCCAGGGTAGGGGAGAGCACCACCTCCCTTGGGAGCCTGTTCCAGACCTTGGCCACGCTAACTGTGAAGTTCTTCCTAATGTCCAGTCTACATCTGCTCTCTGCTAGCTTGTGGCCATTATTTCTTGTAACCCCCCAGGGGCGCCTCACCAATTCCCTTCTATGCCCCCGTGATGAACTTATGGGCAGCCACAAAGTCGCCTCTCAACCTTCTTTTGCGGAGGCTGAAGAGGTCCAGGTGCCCTAGTCTGTCCTCATAGGACTTGGCCTGCAAGCCTTTAACCATACGAGGGGCCCTTCTCTGGACCCTCTCCAGGTTATCCACATCCCTCTTGAAATGCGGCCCCAAAAACTGCATGTAGTACTCCAACTGCCATCTGATCAGCACCCAATAGAGGGGAAGTATTACCTCCTTGGTTCTGTTCGTCATGCATCTGCTGATACACGATAAAGTGCCATTAGCTTTCCTGATGACTTCGTCACACTGACGACTCATGTTCATCTTAGAGTCCACTAGGACTCCAAGATCCCTTTCTGCTTCC
>JAGPOW010000304.1:60719201-60739996 GCA_030014935.1 Caiman crocodilus | reverse complement strand
CAACGTTTCCCGGGGCTCTCTTTTTGCTCCCCACATACTTGAAAAAGGACTTCCTGTTGTCCTTGATCCTAGTCGCCAGGCGAAGCTCCACTCCCACCTCGGCCTTCCTAACTGCCTTCCTACATGCCTGAGCACAAGAAGAGTACTCTTCTTTGGAGGCTGCTCCCTTCTTCAACTACTTGGTCTCCCTGGGAATACTGCTTGAGCAGAAAGAAAGGGATGCAGTGCAGGTTGTCTTGTGCTCTGGCTATTCATTATCAATTATGAAACCCAGACAGATCAACCACCCAAATCAGAGTGCCACATCCTCCTGTGTCTTCAGAGTGAGGGGGCCTGAAGCAAATGCTTTCTCTCTGAATCCTTGGGGCAAGTTTGGTTGAATATAGACCATCACCTCTCTGAGCTGTGTCATCAGAATAAAGCCATCAGCAATCAGAAGCTCTCTGGCAGAAATTATCTCACTGCGTCAAAGCTGACCCATGGACTCCACCACCCCCATCCACTAATTTCCCCTTCATGCACAGCATTTTCATTCTTCTTCACTAAAAAAGAAAGCCAAAGAAGTCCCCACCCAAATAAAACATGCACATCAGGAAGTACATGACTTTACTATGTAAGAAGAAAGAACATAGAATACCTGAATACACAAGCTATCCGGCATGCTGTAACACAGCCGAGAGCATGAGTTCTGTAGCCAGTGTGCAGGTGTCAGATTCCCTTCCAAGATCATGTGCCCTTTCTCCATTTCTCATCCTGTCAAGTCTTTATTTTATCCAGCAGATTGTTTGCTTTTCCCTTCTCAGAATATGCTTCTGCATGTTTTGTCTGAGGGATGCAAAGGAGGCAGCACAGCAGCTGCTGGCTTTGGGGAAAGAGGGGGGAGATGCTTTCAGTCTTAACTGCAAACCACAAATACACCCTGGCCTTGGTAAAGGAAGGAGAAACCAGTACATTCTGGTAAATGGGAAAATTGGAAAAAGCTATTCAGTGACTCTGCGTCACTGCACCTCTCTCTGGTATTTGTACATCAGGGCTAAGGTATGTCTGCCCCTTGGGAGGGCTGGGAGAGGCAGGGAGGCTCCTTCCCTCCCCTAGCGCACCTTCATGGGAGGCAGCCATAACTTTGCACTGGATGATGTATGCACAGAGATGTCAGCTAGCCTTCCATGCAGTGCCAGGGACCTTTCCCCAGTTTGTGGTGGAGGAAGTACACATGCAGGGCCAGAACAAACCTACACCTTGGTAGCAGGCAGATATCAGCGACCCACCTCTCGTTTAAAGAACAAAATATATTCCTGGTCCTTCTTAGGTATGTCTGTGCCACTTCCACAGCAGTCCTGAGTGCCCTGCTCTTGTGCAAGCCACATCTACCCGTGCCTGCTCCACAGACGCCGAACCTGGCAATAAAGCACTGAAGCTAGCCTGAGGGCATTGCCTAAGGCTACTTTCAAGACCTCTGCCTCCAGTGTGCTTGAGAGCCAGGACCCCAGGAGTGAAGGCCTACTGCCTCATTTCATGTAGAGAGCAGGCGCTGGCAGACTCAAGAGCAGGGCTCCCAGCAGCACTGAGGAGGCCACATGGAGGGATCCTGCGAGAGATAGAAAACAAACTGTATAGCAGGTGCCAACCCAAGTCGGCACAGCCTCCCGCATTCATCTGAACTCTGAAACTGCTATCACACAAAGAAGAGGCAAGGCCATAGTAGGGACAGGGTTAGGGGAAGGAGATAGAGACAAAGGAATAGACTTTGGCACTGTCCCCAGTTGTATAACAATGGCCCTGAAGCAAACTATACCTTTCTAAAAGTGTAGCAAGACCTGCTCCTTCTTGCACTGTCCCCAAGCAGTTTTGGAGCAGTCATGCTGTACACAGGCAAAATGAGACTGAGTCTGGTTTCAGATATGCTGGTGTAAAGCCAGAGTCCCATTTTTATACTAAGGGAGTTGTATCGCAGTGCCAGTGTAAGCAGAATAGGTCCCAGTGCTTCCCGACACAGTTGCTCAGGAAGACTCCTCCCCAGCCCCAGCACAGCTCTGTGAAGTCCATAGGCTTACCATGGTCTTTAAAGTCTGAAGTTGCTAACAAGATTCCCAAGGGGATCCCCTGCAGAGGCAATAATATCCCAGAGTGTCCCACGGTTCTGTGAACCCAGCCCAGAGATGCACTGAAAAGTTACTACCGTTTTTTTATTCACTGGTGTAATACGTGACCATGATGGGGTTTGGAGAAAGGAAAAGTATGTGTTTCTTACAGTGCAGAAATCCACCCCGTGGCACATGCCCCTTCTCTGACACCTGGTGAGTTAGCTGCTTATCTCCCTTCCAAAAACTAGGGCATGTTCATGCCTTCTGGTGTTTCACTGTGTCACGGAAGTCATCCCAGAGCTACATGTGCCTTGTGCCTGAGCCCGAGTTCAGCTTACAGTTGTTCTACTCACTGATTTTTTTATTAATTTGGAGGATAATTTGCAGCCTTTATACATAGTCCTGAGCTGTGCAAAGTGACACAGGGAAGACTTGTGCCTCAGGAGTTAACAGACACAAGTGGAGAACCTGCCCATTGTTATGCCTGTCCAGGGTTGCAGCATGGAGTCTCTGTGCCTCTGACCAGCAGAGCTGGTCATTTTGGAGAGCAAGGCCACAGTTTTGGGGTGTGGTAAAATTGCCAGGAGGTAGAATAGGGCATAAAATAAGCACAGGGCTGGTAATCAAAGCACTGCATGGCAGTGCAAAAGGGAGAGGCTCCGTAGGGGACCCCTTCCCCCTGCCCCCAATTTCCCTTGCACAGCAGCACAGCAATCAGGTGCAGTCTGACAACACGTAGGCCAGGCCCATGGAGGAACATTTCCCATTGTCCCACTATTATTTTCCATTATTGTACATTTTATTACCTTCAAAGTGTGGAATTAGGAAACGAAAGCCATGGAAAAATTCCTCGCACTGAAGGACTCATTTCCCTCATTTCCACCTTGCCCTGGATTTCCTACTTGATTAGCTCTGGCGATGTCCTTGGTTCAGGCTTTTGAGTGATTAGTCTCCTTTTGAAGCTCCTCTGCCCTGTGTTTGGTTTCGTTGCTCAGCAGAATCATATACTGGGAAAAACAAAAACCCACTTTGATCAACCACTTCCATTCTTCACAGCTGCTTGTGCAGGAACGATTAACCCCAGCCCTTCCTTGGCTAATAATAAGCACTAAGAATCTGTTATATCCTTTGCAGATGTTACTGTCTGCTTCTCGGGTGTGTTTTGTGAAATGAGTTTGGTGCTTTCAGTCTGGTTTCTAGTGGACACGTGTCCACATCCCAAAAACAAATACTGCAGTTGGCACTGACCAGCTGACATGCTTGGCAGTCATTGGAGCAATGAGACCAAGGCCTCAATGGACCAGGGAGATTGAACTGTCCTGGCATCTCTAGAGTGTGACTCTCCCAACTGGCCCATGGCCCACTCTACACACTGCACCTAATCTAGACATCTTACCCTCCAGAGCCATTAATTTAGTGACTTTTACCAGTAGTAAAGTCACTTTAAAATATATGGGGAAAAAATTCCTTGGGCCTTTGGTTTGTGATTTGAACAGGTCCTCATGATTGGCACTGCTCTGTGAGCAAATGCAGACCCACTGTATGTATGATTTACTGATAGATGCCCCCTTGAACATATAAGATAGTTACCAGAGCCAGGCAGAGTCAGTAAACTGGCTTCTTCGGATTAAAAGAGCTGCTCATAGAGGTGCTGCAACTGTAGTTTGCAGTCTAGCCATATCTACCTCCAAACATCTCCTACAAAATCTTCTCTGGTGAAACTGTACTGCTTCCTCCCAGACTGCTCTGGCAGGTTCTGGGGAATGGAGGGAATGTGGCTAAGAAAGGGAAGGGCAGGGTAGGAGGAGGCATGACTGGTAAACAATACACTTTGCTTATCTTTGGCTTCTGCAACAGATGTAAGGCTGAGGCACACTGCAAGTATTTGCAGTACAAGAAGTGCTGAATGGAGGAGGTGGGTCAAATTATAGAAGGGACCTAATTTGATTTCAGAAAGGGTAGAGTTTGATGTGGCACCAACAGGCCCTGGAATGAATGACAGGGTCAGGGTCCAACCATCAGCCTCCAGGGCTGTAACTCTGACTTCTCGACATGCTTCATAGACCTTTCTTTCCTCCAGGTCTGCCTAACATATCACTTATTGCTGATGAAAAGTTTGTACAGTTGAGCTGCCTTGTTGTTCAGCTCATGGTAACCTGAGATGATACAAGCTCAGCTCATAATTGGCTTCCTACAGTCATATGGCCTCACATGGCCCTCCATAGCTTCTACCCGAGGGGTGTAAACAGCAAGAGTGGCACAAAAAATGCAAAAGGTTTTGGTCAAGTAGAGTCTCAAGGCTGTCACTTGTTTGAAAGTGGGGAAGAGGCAGACTGGCCAGCTAGTTGCTGGGGCTACAGAGAAGCTAAGAAGATGCAGGAGAGAGAGGGTATGGTTGGAAGGAAGAGAGGATAACAGCAATTAAGCTGTCAATCTCTTCCACACATGGCAAGAAAGGCATTTGTCTCAGATGGGTAAGTAGCATTGTTGTAACTGTGAAGGTAAAGGGATGTGAGGTAGTATTTTTTATTGGGCCAACTGGTACAGCTGGAAAAGATGGGGGCAAGTTTTGGGGCTTCAAGAGCTCCTAGGCAAGGATGATCCTTCCTTGAGTGAGGGTCTGGACTAGATGACCCCCTGAGGAGAAAGCCTGTATCTCATGCCATACCACCTTCATTGGGACCACTGTCCACAATCATCTCCTTCCCACAGCATGTCTACCGGCTGTTCCTCACACTCTACTAACCTAATAACCCAGGAACCAGTGCTGGAAAATGATGAACACAGTCATTGCTATAAGGGCCGTTTTTGCTTCTGCAGCTCTGTACAAATATGCCCAGCCTGTTGGTCCCTCCCTACACATCCTCTGCAGTGCTGAGTGATATCATCATTGCTGTTTGCATATACATTTTAAAGAGTGCAAAGGAATCAATGAAGGACACAAATATAGATGGCAGTTGTCAAAGATGACTGATGATTTTCACTGTTCATGTTAAACCTTGTTTGCTGTTTCTTTACTGCTAACTGAAGTTCCTCTCCACTGCACAGTGATGAGTGTCACAATTTTTCTTCAGACATTAGGACTTAGATTTAAATATTTATGCAATAAGCTGCTATTTTTGCAAAAAGTAACACCTGAAAGAACATGCATCTCCCAGTCTATCCTGTATGTGTGTTTGTTAAACCAATAAGCCCATGGAGTAGCAGGAGAAAGTTGTACCAGAAGCACATTGCCTTACAGGCCTGTGACACCTTTTTCACCTGAGGAGAGCTGGAAGAAGAGCTCAGGAGCTGAAGAGGTGATTCCAAAGAGAATAGCCTCCTATGATACCATGTTCTGCTGTCACCTGAGCATAAAATAAGATTAATCAGTAGATTGATAATGTAGATTAATGAGTCTCAACTAGAGTGCAGTGACAGTCTAGGATGCCTTGAAATCCTTTCAAAGGTGCCACATAATGTTAACTTTGCTAGGTATGCAAACATGAGCCACAAGAGAAACCCATAGATTTCAAATTGGAATCCATTTTAAAAACTTTGTGACCTGCTTTGGTCTTTCTGAGTTTTTTGTAACCAAAGAATTGCTCAAGTATACTTCTGTAGTTTAAAAAAACAAAGGAAAACTAAAAACTGGCATTTTCTGAGGGTTACTTTGAGCCTATTGAAGGATGTCTTGAGCCTGTTGAGGGATGCCTTGAGCCTAACAAGGTTGAGAAGCACTGCTTCAGATTTGTAGTGAAATCAGCTCTGGCCCATGTACATCTGCTCGGTTGTTCAGGCATAAATCATGGCATTTTTGGCTCGATGTTTAGCTCTATTGAGGATACTTATGTACATAAATGAATTCAAATTCAGTGAACTGCCTGTCTGTCTAGGTTTATAAAGTTGCTCATCATCTCAGCATCTTCTACAAAAATAAACCCCAGTCTCAGTCCCTTTTCTAGTGCCTCTCTCTCTCTGTATATGTATATGTATATGTAGTCATGATGCTGATATGTTATTAAGGAGACAGCTGTTAGGAGGAGAGAGATGTTATTTCAGGAGTGCTGAGTTGGAAAAAAAAAGGGGTTGGCTTTCAATTCTGAAAGCAGTGGAGGCACTTTGCATTTTAATGCTACTGATTCCTAGTAGAACTTCCCCCAAATTCTGAGAAACAGGAATATGTGAGGTTTATGCTTTTTCCAAGAAATAGATGCATTATCTTTTAGACAACCAGGGAGGGTAAGAGGGAAACAGAGAGAGAAAAGAAAGAGAATGTGCAAGAGAGAAAGATCTTGGATGGGGGACACTAAAATTTGCAATTAAGTTGGAAGAGCTGCCTGTATCTTTGCCAGGTTAGTAAAACACAGTTCCCAGATCCACTGGTGTGAAGGACAGGCAGAGTAGTAAGTGCTGGGGAAGAATCAGTGCCTTTGCACAGTGGCTCAAGAAACTGATTTTCAATCATGGCATGATTCCACAGCTATTTTAGATAGATGTGGAATCAGGCCAGTAACATCTGGAATTTACTCATCTCATTTTACCAGAAATGCAAATTCCAGCAAAGAAATGGCTACCCTTTCACATCGACTCCTTTTTGGAAAACATATATTTGCAGTGCATTTCTGACATAATCAGCATGTAAATATGCGCATGTGTAATACCTGTGTGCAGAAAGGCATGTGTATCTGCAAACCAATATGACACTTACATAATTGGGCATTCTTACAGGATCTGTGAAGTGCCTTTATTTGTTAGTATTAGACATAGGACCTAGTTGAGAAACCCTGATCTGGATTTCAAATCTGAATATCTCTAACGGTCCCTTTTAGCCCTACTTTCCTATGATCCTGGTCAAGTAGAGGAAAGGTTTCAGCTCCTTCTGGTTTTCTGATTTG
Organism: Caiman crocodilus; assembly: GCA_030014935.1. NCBI lineage: Eukaryota > Metazoa > Chordata > Crocodylia > Alligatoridae > Caiman > Caiman crocodilus. Next base: position 60,733,035 of record JAGPOW010000304.1, on the reverse strand, counting down.
TATTTCATAGGACTGGGCCTGATCAATTTCAGATGAGGAACCAGAACCTTTGTCCTCAAAGTGAGACCATTCAGACAGATCTCTTGTTCTGATCAGACCCTCGTCTAGTCAATACATAGTTAAAGCATGCACTTTCCTTTAGGGTGTGTTTACACTGCAGTCACTGCAACTTGTGCAGACATACAGAAGCTGGCTTCAAACTAACCAGCTCAATTCCTGCTAGCAGGGTAGCACAGAGCTCTGCACATGCTGGCTAAGCAAGTACTTATCCGGTTTCATAGATTTCATAGATTTCTTGGACATTAGGGCTGGAAGGGACCTTGGGAGATCATCGAGTCCAGCCCCTGCCGGTATTTTTTCAAAAGTTTCTCTGCTGGGTTTTGCTGCCTTCTCTGGTTTCCATCTTATCCCAGCCATACTACCAGCAGCAGCTGGCTAATAGCTAGTTTTAACCAGCTAGTTTGTTTAAAACTAGCTTGGGTCTATCTATGCAAGCTACAGTTACAGCAGGGACAACAATCAGAATCAACCCCCAGCTAATTTAGTTTAAACTTGTTTAGTTGTGGCACCTTTTCTTTATGGGTGTTAACTGAAACTGTCCTCAGCTTTAATAACTATCCTTTTCAATAGCTGACACTTTGCCAAATACATTTGTTTTCCCAAATATTTTGCCAAATATTTTTGTTTGTAATCTGACTTACCAGGATATAAATGAAGGATATTAAATCTATTTGAAATATGCAGTAATCCATTAAATATCTATTTGTATTATAGTATTTAATGCACAAAATGTTTGAGACACTTTCCAAAAACAGTGCAAGTCAAAGGCTATACCAGGCCGGGCAAAATATGGCCTGGGGGCCAGATGCAGCCTGCCAAGCCATTCTATCTGGCCGGCGGGGCCCCTAAAAATTTAGAAAATTAATATTAATGTGCCCTGGGCTGCCTGTCACGCAGCCCTCAATGGCTTGCCAAAACTCAGTAAGCAGCCCTCTGCCCAAAATAATTGCTCGCCCCTGGGCTATACAATCTGTAGAGACAATGAGTGATCAGCAAGTGATAGACCCCAAAAAAGTTAATTATGTTTTGGCTCTAATTCTGCAAACCTTTATACACCTCCTTAACTACACTTATACAAGCTCCCCATTAAGGCAGCAGTTTTTATTTGTGTGTTTGTTTATTTAATCAAACCATTTTTTAAAATTCTGGCCATGATGCTAGTCTTACATATATTTGCGTATCTCAAGACCAACTCCACTGAAGTTATTGGTAGTGGAGTCACTGCTAGCATGAAATCAGTGTACATGAGATTACAATCAGACCAATAATGTTTTTCATCCTGTGCTAATTTGCCGTGCCATCCTGTGAACGAGTTTCTTGTTTTCTTCTCCTTAATCAGAGAGTTCCACCTAAAACAAGACTTGATACAGAAGTAAATCTGGTGGAGGATAAACTTCCTGTTTATAAAAATACCCTTCCTGTATGGGAAGAGTCCTCTTCCTGCACACACATTTGTATACATCATTCCGGATTCCCAAACCTGTTTCCACATACTGTTACAACAGGCACAAGGATACAGCGCCAAACCTTGTCTTTCTTGTAGTCATCTATGGTATTTTACCAGATCAGCATGACAAATGGCATGAAAGTGTATCATATGATGATACACTGCGGGTAAACTCTATTAAACAAAAAAGAAAGAAAAACTTTATAAAACACTTTGTAACCAAAATCTTTTAAAAAAATACAGAAGTTGTTTTCTCAGTGTTTGAAAAGTCTACTGTCTTAATTTCCCAAATTTATGTTGCATTATTACAAAGTGACAGAGTGGACAACTCTTGTGATTTTTTTTTCTGAATCATATAATATTTGATGTTTTTCATAAAATCCCAACTCTGTGGCTCCTATAATGAAGTAAGAATCTCACCTGTAATTTTTTTAAGTTATATTTGTAATCCTATTGGTTATGAAGAAAAGTCTGAAACATTGTATTCCCCCTCCTCCCTCCCCCAATTCAAAAAAAAAGAAACCAAAAAAAAAGAACCCCAGGTTTATTATTTTAATCTCAGGATTTTCAATCCAGTATCATGATTCTTGGATCTTGTCTCATACCTTTTAAATGCCTGGGGTTAGCAATATTGCAGTGGTTCACAGCAGTTGAGAATCTAGCCCAATAGCATAATTAATTGCATAAAGAAGGTAGTTTGGGTGTTTTTATTCACCTTTTCTCAGTACAGAACAAGAGAATGTTCAATTAAAGCAAAAGATTACCAGTTTAGAAATGATAAAAAATGCTTTCTTATACAGCTCATAATTACCTGGAGGAACTCACTGCTGCGATGTATAAGTGAAGCCGTGTTCATAAAAGGGATTAAAAATAGATTTGGTATGTATGTGGATAGTACAAACACCCATTGGTACATTAGAGTGGATTAAGAAGGGATACAGACCCTCAAGCTTAAGGGAATATGTCAACCCCAGATCAAAACATTTAGGAAGAAATTAGATTATTTCAGTCTAGGTTCTTTCTCACACACATTTAAAATATCTGTTCCTGGCCACAATTAGAGACAATGGACTGATCTTGGGTGGTTAATCCTTTTGCACCCTACCTCCATACCTTAATGCTAAGTTCCTTTGCTACTCCCTAGGGAGTCACTACTGCCTACCTGCTGTGGTGTGTGCTTCCTGAAACCATCAACAGATCTGGAGGCTCTCCAGGGATAGGGAAACTGGCTTGTGGGATGATACCTTTTAAAGGAGTCTTCTTCTCTCCCCACCTGTACACACTAGGCTGATCACCTCACTGCCCCCTCCAAGACTTTCAGAGACATCTGCCCCTGAACTTGAGGGATCTTACTCCTGCTCCTTGGGCTTTTTCTTGGAACCTGCTCTCTTGCTCCTCCCTCCTGTTGCAAGCTGAGCCTTTGTTGGCACTAGACTACTTGCTGCCATGTGCTCTGTCCCGCCCTTTTTGAGAAAAGCACAAATCACACCTTTCCTCACTGTCTTTGACTAATATCCCAAACCAGTTTTTCCTATTATCCTTCCCTTATACTGTGCCTGTCACTACAGTGTGCTGCCATCCACCCTCACACCTTCGTAGAATATTTCGTTGTTGTAACCGCTGTAAATTGCTGGACAATGGCATAAAATTAAATGGTGCTGGATACTATCATGGATTTCACAGCAAAACCTCTAGAGACTTTATATATAAAGTAGGGTGGCATTTGTATGGAGCCTGTGTTAGGCCTGAGCCTTCTTCCTCCTCACAGATCCTCCATCCTGGGCAGGGTATGTGCATAAGTACATGTCATATTGTGAACAGAGGAGAACCCAGTCCTGTGTGAATGCTAGCACTTCTGTACTGTTCTCACTCCGTCCCTACCCCGAATCCATCTTTATAGCAGGACTCAGGCTCATAAGGGGGAGCTTTGTCTGATATATAGCAAACCATCTTATTAACACTTAAGCCCCAGCCTCGGTCCACCCTGTACACTTTTGTCACTCTGAACGCATGTGAATGAGGGCACGGGTACAGAGAGGCACAAGTCTTTGGGGTTAGGAACAGACATTCAAAAAACCTGAGCCTGAATTGATTCAATCTTTGCAGGTTAGTCTAACCTGGCTAAGCTAAGCTGGTTTGTAATCATACAGACATCCCAGAAATGCAGGCACGTGCCTGCAATGGCTCAGCCTAGAAACGGAGGGTGGGGAGGGGGCACTAGAGCAGCCCTCATTTCCCTTCCAGTGCTGAGCGGGGGGGCTGGGGACGTGGCCAGGCCCTGGCAGGGCACTCTGATTAGGGAGGAGTTTACACCCTGCCTGCACTGTCCCAGGCTTTTCCCTGCTCACTGCTCAAGGGGCAGGAGTGTTGCCAAGCCCCAGCCCTGGGCTAGAACTCTAAGGCAAAGGAGGTGTGTGCAGTGCATGCATCTGTTGATGATACTGAGCTTTTCAATCTCCCTCTCCCTGCTTCTTCATACAGTCTGCAAACCGGACAGGCAAGGGAACCAGCGTGGGGCTAGTAACACAGCATTTATCAGCCCATCAACAAAACAAAAGCCTCTCTCATTAGTTCAAGCTCTTCTTAAACAGCTTTTTCCAAGGAAGGAACAGAGGGACATTACCAGTTGACCTGTTTATTAGCACCAAAAAGCCCTAAGCAGATACTGTTCTGTCTGCCTGTCCCAGTGAAATTGGAGACAGATACCTTTCAGCATCAGCTAGCATACTACATTCCCAGGGTCTGTGGGGCTTGGGTCCATGCTGTGGGAGATGGGAGGGAGGGAGGGAGGAAGGAACACCTGCTTGAGCGGTGAGCAGTGGTGGGAAGGGGGAAAGGGAAGCAAGGCAGACTCTGCTGTGCCTGCCGTCTCTGCTGGAGCTCTAGCTAGGAAGCAAATGGGCAGGGCCAACTCTGTTCTCCGGAGCAGACCGCAGAGCCCAGGGCTGCAAAACATCTGGAATGCTGGGGGACTCTCATTTAACTTAAACTAGGAAGGGGTCTAGGACAGACATTGCATAAACCAGTTTGACCCAAGCCTGATACTACATTCAACCAGGTTTATCTTAAAAACTGGTTTATGTGTACTGAACTTATGTTTTGTAACAGGTTTACACCAGTTTCTAATCACTTAAACCAGTTAATGTATAATGTCTGTCCCTAGCATTGGTCACTTGGTGCAGATGACTGTGGTTAGTCTGTGCAAGGGCTCCACTTGCACAGGAATGTAGTTGCCTCTTGCAAATCATGCAAGATCTTGCAGGCTCAAGCTGCAGTTACAGCTCCAACTCCACAGATTAGGGGAGGCCATAGATGATTGGAAGAGGGACATGGGGGCCCTGATAGGGCCATCCCTGCCACCAATGCCACTGCTGGCTTCTGTGGGTGCTCACCAACTCTGTCCCTGCTGCATCTACCACCTCTGGCGGCTTCTGCAGGTGCCCCCCTAGACTCAGGAGGCACCAGTCACCCATGGGGAAGGCCATAGCAGATATGGGAGTGGATGCTGGTAACATCAGATAGTGACAAGGCCAAATAACAGAGGTACATTCAAAGCTAGCTTTTTGTTGTGGATACAATTCCATGGATAAAGATCTTACTTTCTTAGTGGATAAGAATCATCCCATGGATGAGTAGGCAAGCCCTACAACTGCCAGTGTTAAAGTGCACCACAGGCACAGTACTCAGGTACAGTAGTGACCTCAGTCTTTAGAAAACCAACAAGGCTCTTGGTTGATTCACCCTCTTTTGGAAACTCCCTACTGGAGCTGATGCCAGCACAGACCTTCACTGTACAAACTAGGAAGTCACCTTCCAGTGTGAGTGATGGGTGGAATGAACTGCTGATTAATCAGTTATCTTTCCTCTAATCAAATAATTGTTTTTTTCTGTAATTTTTGTTGCTATACAGTGAACCACTGACCTCAGACTGGTATTTATCACTTTTATTGCCAGACAACACTGAGAAAAGATTAACTGGTTGGAGGGCAAAATGCATGGGGTAGAAGTGTGCACCTTACTCAGATAATGCACACTGCTTGTGCAATTTTACTTCTGTGTGAACGCCAGTATCTCCCATTGTGCCAGGGGCAGCACTGGTCATTTTCTCCCCTGGAAAAAAATGCCACCTGCCTCTGGGAACAATAGTTTGAACCCCAAATTGTCATTTAGAGGTCTTTTAGCACTAAGCAATGAGGGGTCCCAAGTCAAATATTATTTAACGTATTTCCACTAGAAACAAGCTAAGCTGCCCAGTTTAAGATTCAAGTTGAAACACAAATTGTTGCAAAGGCTGAACAATGTTAGTGTTAGATTTGGTTGGAAGGGAGGTTGGTTTGACTCATTGGTCAGCTGAACGATGACTGTGGAGCTCATAGCTGAAGATATGTTGCACATCCATAGCACAGGAGTTGCTTTTGCCTATGTCACTTGCTGTGACCTTGTCCCAAAGCAAGGTTGGTGGCCCAGGAATTGGTGCACCCCACTGTAATGTTTGTCCCAGGGCTTTCATAAATAAATGACTCAAGCTACAAGTATGGAAAAAAGTGCTGCTGAACTGGCAGGTACAGAATATATTGTGAACATAAAGTAAAAACTATATGTTCAATGGCATTAGCAGATTTGACTTTAAAATAACTTTAGATTCATAAATGCAGATTCAGCATATTCATATATCTCACACTCACACTCTATTTCCTGACTTGCTTTAAAACCATCATTCCTCTGCTCCCCTTCTACCATGATCTTATTTATGGAGGTTGTCACACTCTGTGTTTATGCAGTTCCCAGCATGATATCATGTTCATCCTAGCTAGGTCCTGTAAGTGCTACTGGAATATATATAATAATAAATAAATATATAAATATTAATAACAAATAATATAAATACTCACAGTCTTTATGGGGAAATAGAGCTTAATCTGGATTTGAAGTTCCCTAACTTGGGAAGTGCTCAGCACTAAGTCTTTAATCCAAGTTATTATCAAGTTTGCAAAGCTATCAAACTTTAGCACAGCAGTTATTAAATATCCCACTACCACAATTCTATCTAGGTGTGGTGGCAAAGCCACTAAGGTGTCTTACTGGGTTCCAAAGGTGTGAGTCGATGCAGACTCAAGCTGACCCACCTCTAAATGGGTATCTGGTATTTGGGCTGAGAGTCAAAGGCAGCTTGAAATCAACTAGATGTGATGCTAGCCACATCACTTTTGTGCTGCTGGCTACAGAAACTGGCATGCCTTCAACATGCTGGCCTGCACAAGAAGACCACTGATATTCCAATAATTCCATTTCAATGGAACAAAGAGAGATAAAATATAAGGTAAAGTACAGTAGACTTTTGCTACTTCAGACGTAATAATATCCTCCAAAAATGTAGGGATATCAGCCCACCTCTTTGTAAAAACTAAATGATAAAAAGTATAGACTAGTGAGGTTTCCTCTGGAGACAGAGTATAGTGCAGAGCATTCATCTGGACATGTCAGGTTGTAACAAGTCTGGAGCACTGTCATAATACACTCCTTTAATGAGATGGGCGAGGTAAAGAAGGGGCCTGACCTGCTGGCTTGTAAAACTTCTCTATTTTCAGTGCCTCTCCCTGTCTCTGGAGTGAGTATGTGTGATCACACTGCCAGTGAGCATTTGGAACAAAGCTTATAAAATTGTGCCTGGGGAGGAAGAACCAGCAGCATACCTACAGGCTGGGGAACTCCTTTCGCCTCAGTGCAGAGGCAGAAAAGGATCTTGGAGTCATTATTAATGCCAAAATGAACATGGGCCGACAGTGTGGGGACATGGTCAGGAAGGCCAACCACACCTTGTTATGCATCCACAGATATATCTCAAGCAGGTCCAAGGGGGTGATCCTCCCCCTCTATGCAGCACTGGTCAGGCCGCAGGCATCCAGTTCTGGGCACTGCACTTCAGGAGGGAGGTGGACAACAAGGAGAGGGTCCAGAGGAGGGCCACCCACATGATCAGGGGGCAGCAGGGCAGGCCCTATGAAGAGAGGTTAAGGGACCTGAAACTGTTCAGCCTCCACAAGAGAAGACTGAGGGGGGATCTAGTGGCCTGTTACGAACTAGTCAGAGGGGACCAGCAGGCATTGGGGGAGTCCCTGTTCCCCTGAGCACTACCAGAAGTGACTAGAAATAACGGTCACAAGCTGGCAGAGGATAGATTTAGGCTAGACATCAGGAGGTGCTACTTCACAGTCAGGGCGGCTAGGATCTGGAACAAAATTCCAAGAGAAATGGTGCTGGCTCCTAGCCTGAGGGTCTTTAGGAGGAGGCTAAATGAACACCTCGCTGGGGTTGTTTGACCCCAGTGCTCTTTCCTGCCATGGCAGGGGGTCACATTGATGATCTGCTCAGGCCCTTTCCAACCCTACCAACTAGGAAACTATATAGGGTTAATCTGCTTGGAAAAATGACAAAAACAGCCCTGTGCACTCCCCCCTTTTTTTTCCCTACTGAATTCCAAATCAAATATGTTCAGTTTACATGTATAAGCACACACCCCCACCCCCTGCCAGCTATCAGTCCTGCCAACTCAGCCTAGGATCCAAGATCCAAGCTGTGCTTTTCCTTGTCACAGATCATCACTGGAAATAAAAGTTCTGCAGCCCAAATTAGGCTCTCTGGGAAACCTTTGCAACCCTCCTCAGATTCAGATCTTGCCTCCAGTGACATCTGGGCAGTCCCACTGCCATTGGTGGGTTTGGACAGATGCATCAGCTTGAAATGCAGGCCAGAATTTTCAAACATTTGTACTCATTTTAAATGCTGTTTTGAACCACTTGCAACATCTCAGTGTGACACATGCATTCTGAAAATGTTGGTCCTAGTGCCCGAATCTCTTGACAATAGGTCCAATAAGAAAAATGGATTCTAGCTTTCTGTCTCAAACATCTGAACTCTGTAAGTCTAACAGAAGTTAAAAGCAATAGAGATGTATTTTTGCCACTAAAGTCAGAAAATCTGACACTGAGTGCTGACACAGGAACAGAGCAATGCCACTTTCCCAAGCAGGATTGCACTTTAACACCATTATCATAAAAAAAAAGTCCCAAAAGTCTTAAGGAAAAGCACTTGTTTCCTGTAAGAAGTCTAGACAATGCAGATTTGAGTTTCCAGTTTCTGTCCCTTGGCTCACATGCTTTAGTCTCAGGTACGTCCGTGGATAAATAAAATGTTCATAGACCTGGTCCCGGGTCACTTTCCAAAGTGCAATACAAACATTTCTCAGGTGATTGTGGTGCTGGTGACCTTTGTATTGAACATAATGAAATCAGCTGATGTTGTGCTGAAGTTTCATTTTATTGGAAACATTTTCATTAAGGGCATTCACTCTGTATCGCTGAACTTTGTTTCTGTTTACAACACCTGACACTTCCCGATATCAGATGAAAAACTCTCCTATCAATCTCTGGGAACTTAGTGATTGTAGGAGGTGTCTCACACCAAAAAGCTAGTTAGCTGGAGCTGGAAAGTTAGTTTGCCATTCTGTCTGGATGCTTCTTTTGAGTTTGTCCAAATTTCTTTCACTTGAAAAAGTGAATGGGTATCTCACAACACCCGATTTCTCCTGAGATCTCTGGTATTCCCTGGCTCAGGTCAGGCCAGAAGTAACATAAGAATAGTTCAATTCTTCCATTGTCAGTTTGGACACAGACCCAGAATTTCAATGGTGTTAGAAAATTACAGCACATGAAAAGTTAATTGGACTTTTGTATATTTTAGACCAGTGGTTTTCAGCCTTTTTCATTTGTGGACCCCTTTGGAAATTTTGAATGGAGGTGCAAATCCCCTTTGAATTGTAAGTGTGAGTATTCACATACTTTTGATTAATCATTGTCATCTTTCACAGACCCCCTAGACATAGTCTGTAGAGGTCCACAGACCACAGGTTGTAAACCACCAACTTGGTTAAGCTTTGGCCAAAGCCTTGGGCCCATGCTGTTCAGTGGGAAGCAATGTTTAGGCATGAAGACAAGCATGACACTAGTGTGCTTGATTTGGAAACCCTGGCACAACTCATGCAACCAGGCCAGTTAAAAAATGTCTGGGGCCAGATTCACTTGTTCCCTTGAGATCCTCTGAGCTTCCCTAGTAATGCCTAGGGGCTGAAAACCTAACTAACAGGTTTGACCTGGCTTCTGTGACCAAAACAATGCAAACCATCCAGAGCTTACTAGTGAACCCAACTTTAATTTCCTAAACAGTAAGCCTGTGTGAACCAGCTAGTATTCACTTTGGATTCAGCTGATTCGGGGGACAGCGATTCGATTTGGTGATTTGAATTAGTGTCCTGATTCGATGATGCCAAATCAGGCAGGCCAGGCCCATCGCCTGCCTCTCTCCCATCCCAACAATGGCTTCCCTGTCCACCCCAGCTCCCAGGTGCTGCCAGGCAGGGGGTGATCCCTGCTGCCCCCCACTGCATGGGGGCTCTGCACAAGACTCCAGCCCCCGCTATGGGGGCCCCACCTGAGCCAGCTCTGGCCCTGGCCCTTTAAGAAAAAAAACCTGAAAAAACCCTGGGACCCACTGCTCCTTCCAGCTGGGGTGAACTCCACTGCCCCCCACTTCCCTGCACCAGTCAGGGGCTCTCCACAAGCCCCTGAAGCCCCAAGACTGCCCCAGGAGCAGCTAGTCCCAGGGGTTTTCTTGGGGGGGAGGGGTTCTTAAAGGGCCAGAGCTGGCCTGGGTGGGGCATCTGTGGGGAGGCTGGAGGGTCAGGGGGCTCATGCAGAGCCCCCATGCAGCATGGGGCAGTGGGAATAGCCCCCTCACCCCACCACCCAGCAGCACCGGTGAGCACCGGGGCTTTTCTTTAAAGTACCTAGCTGGGGTGGGCAGGGGTCCCCACATGGTCCCCTCCTCCTTCTCCCAACCCTAGTACTTACCTGCCCAAATCAAAGCTCTCCAAATCTTTTCTGGAGATTTGGAGAGCTTTGAATCAATTTGGACCTTTGAATTGGTCCCTTGATTCAATTTGGATTCGGAGATTTGGCCACTGAAATCAGGCCAAATCTTCTCCAAATTGAATCACCACCTGAAGCTTCACACAGCCCTACTAAACAGCCCTTCTTGTTGTCAGACACTTATTACATAGCCGCCTCAGCAAGGGGTGTCACTGTATCACTGAACTGCTCTCACATCGCTCAATCCTGTTGTTTCTCTGTTGCACCAGTAGTTGACAAGGGGGAGTCCTCCCCTGCTGTTGCCAAGGCCTCAGAGATGCACAGCAGAAAGGAAGACACAATTTGGCATGAGTCTGGTTCTGTTGTTCCATTAGTTTTAAACCAGCATGGCTTCACTGGATTGACTGGAGTTACTGGTCCACACAGATGGCAGAAGAACCTGAGGCTTGTATGTGCTTGGCTCTGATTGTGAGAATGATCTGTCCTCCACACTAGATTCATTGCTTTAGCGCAATGAACAAAAACAAAAAACAAACATGGGGGAACAACCCTACTTTGGAATGACCTGCAATACACAATAACTATATCCAGAGGATTACAGTAGCAGCTACACACTCCAGCCAACACCAAGACCCTGTTATGTTCAGCATTTTTTATACAAAGGATAATACAGTCGCTAGTCTTTACAGCTTACAGTGTAGATACACCAGAGAGATGGATGGGCAAAAGAAAGTACTGTTGCCTGCCATTTTATGGGTGGGGAACATAGGCAGTCTGTAATAAGGCTAGAAAATAAGCCTCCTCTTCTGAGCCTGAGGAGCTTCATCCACAGGACCACACCTGACTTCCTCATTTCTTCTGGTAAAGAAAGAGCTGAAAAATGCTGCCTGCTCTCCTTTTTGTCCAAGAGTCTAAAGTGTATCCTTTATCTTAGCTATGACAAAATGAGAAGTGATTCTCCCCAAGCCCTTCCCCTAATATCCATTACCTCTTCATTTCGTTACTCTGAGGTAGCTAACACGTCCCATTCCACGTAACTTGGGGCTGTCCAACTGTAAACCCACAGGCTACATCTGGCCCACAAGGGGTTAATGTGCGGCCCTTGGGCTCCTGACCAACCACCCCCTGCAATGCTCCCATTGCTGTGGTTGCTGGGGTCTCTGAGGCAGGGCAAAATGATGTGAGGGGACCCACTGAGCCTCCTGCTGCCACTCTGGTGGCAATAGGTGGGGGAAGAGGGCTCGTGCTGCCCACAGTAGCAGGGAAGGGGGCAAAGAGGCTTGCTGGGAGCTTCACTGGCTGCACAATGAGGGTCCCAGGGCCCCCCGCCATGCAGCGTGTGCTGTAAGTCAGCTGTTTAGAGTTACAACATGCTCCTGGCAAGATCACCAGAGAGACAACCCAAAATTTATCCACTCCTATTTCAAGGGAACTTCTTGGGTGGGGGGGGAAGGGTCCGTTCTGAGGTATGCTGGCAGCTGTTTGACAGTGGGCAAAGAGGAAGTATGGTAATCAGATGATCACTGCTCTGCCTTTTTTTCTGATGCCGTGAAACAAAATAGAAACATGTTGATCCTTTAAGCAAAGCGTCAATCCCAGATTCTGATATGCTAGTTATGGGTATGGTGGTTATGAGCTGATTGTGTAAAAACTGCAGAGAGACTGGGTTGTGTCTGATAAAAACTTGGAAGGGCATCTTCCACCTCTTCTCATGAAGAGGATTGCATCTAAATTCCTAGCCTCAATACTGTGTAAAGACCCTTCCCCAAAGGCCCTTTTTTTGGGAAGTGGGGAATGCCTGAAAAACCAGGGACAGAAACAGCCAAGAAGGGAGCTGGGTCATTCACAGCTTAAATGTAGAGAGATTCGGTGGTTCAGATAAAATAAGAGCTAGTCTCAGACTGTTAAAATGAAGAATAAGTGTAACCAGAGTTTTGTGTCAGCTCCAAATAAAACAAGAACTGACTCTACAAGTTTGCGTCTCTCTCAGATCAAACCAAACTCCCCTCCTACTCTTTGTTTAAACAGACAATAGGGTAAAAAATTAGCAGAAAAGGCACATTCAGTCAAGGAATCTAAAGGGTCTCCCAGTGTTTTCGCATCCCCCAAGATGTCCAGATTATTGGTACCATCCTTCAATTCAGAGCCTGTTAATATGTGATGTTCTTTTTCAGACAGGAAGCTGACTTGCTGTTGAGTGACTCTAGCTGCTCCCTTCTCAGAGAGGCTGAATGACCTAGAGGTCAGGGCCTAAGATGTGAACCTTGAAGGCCCAATTCAGCACTCCAAACACAAACTGAAATTGATATCAAACATGGTTTTACCCCATCTTTTGCCTCATATAAAGTAGAAGAGCTTCAGGGCTACTTCAGCCCACACTAGATTTCCTGTGACTACATCTATACTGATACCTGTGCTGTGATTGTAGTAGAGTGGAGATGTACCCAACCTTCCTTTAAACAAGTTAGATTGGGTATCAGTAACAGTGTCGTCACAGCAGCAGAGAAAATTCAGAGTAGGCTGCAAAAGCCACATGTACAGCTGGGTGACAGTTGGTTGGGGAACCCTATACTGATACTAACGTTAGATTGCTATAAGTACCCAACTTAAGCAAGTTTACAATGTCTACACTACAAAGCAGTCTTGGCTATGAGTGTGGTGTAGACATGCCCCATTGTTTTAAAAGAGTGGATAATGCAACTGGGAATAGTGGGGCTACACTCATTTTCATCCCCTTGCACTTGGGGCTTACAAAATAGACTGGTGTGGCACTATCATGTTTGCTTGGTGTCACCCAGAGATTCTCCCTATGCTAGGTGGTAAAATGGTGGGGGGTTTTTACCACCTTTCTATGTCACTAGAGCAATGGAAAGTGGTCCTAGAGCATATTAACATCAGGTCCCAATTTTTTGCAGAGATCACAAGGAGCACAGAACAGCCCCAAAGAGCATGCTGTAATCAGAATACTTCCCCAGATTGTATAGACCTCTGTGTAATGTGTCTACCCCTGAATACAAAACCAGAAAAATAACTTCCTAGGTGACATAATACTGGATGATGGCAAAAATGACATCTGGGATCTTTTGGGGAGTAGCAGATTTTAAAATTAAACCAGGAATTACGAAACTTAATCCTAGTTACACCAAATCACTCCAGGTCAGATCCAAAAAGGGATTTAGGCACCTAACTTCCATTCAGGGGATTAAACAGGAGTAAGATACCTAAATACCTTTTAGATCTGGCACTCTGTGACTTCAGGCAAACCATTTAACCTCCCCGACTCATCTCCTAGGACATGATTTTGGTTCCAAAATACCTTGACAGAGGCTGTTCTCACAGTATTTCCAGCCTGGCTGGACTCGGGAAATACAGGAAGCCTTACAGGCAGCCTGTTCTCATGAAA
>JAGPOW010000304.1:60682597-60708383 GCA_030014935.1 Caiman crocodilus | reverse complement strand
GGCTGCCACAACACAAGGTGGCAGGGCTCACCACCATGTGGAGTGACGTGGGGGCAGTACTGACCATACTGTCTGGGGCATCTCTGCTGCATGCATTTGCCCCCCCCCCCCCCAGCAAATCAGTCACAGCTCCTGGGACTTAGTGCCGGGGCAGCCCTGCCGCACACACACGCACGCGCACCCGCGCACACTCCCCCCCACCCCCCAGAAGGCAGAGGCATGTGATCCCAGCCTCTCCTGCCCCTCCCTCCACTCCTGAACACTGCTCCCACTTGCCTATGGCCCCATAGAGAGTTTTGGTGAGTTGTTGTGAGAGGGGTGGAGGATGCTGATTTGGCCCATGACAACTAATCAGAACTCCCTATGTGGCCCTTAGGCCCAAATAATTGCCCACCCCTGGCTTACAGTCTAAATTGACATGACGTTAAAGGGTGGAAGAGTAAACAGCTGCACAACAGTGTGGAAGTGACATACCCAAGACCATTCAACAGGTCAATCTGGTCTTCTATATCCACTTGGTCAGTGGCCTTGCTCTTCCTTCAGTTTTACCAGTTTCTCTCTCTAAATTTCACTAACAGCTAATTTTCATTGAAGTTTAAGCGTCTTTCTTTTCTTGTGGAATTCTGATATCTCATAATGTCTTTCACGAAATATCCAAAACAGAATGTCATTTCCTAAATGTCACCTGCAATCTGAATGATCATTCTTGTGTATCATTCCTGTCAAACTTCTGCCTGAGTGAGGGTTGTCAGTGAGCAGGATTGGAGGAAGAACATCAGCTTTCAAGCAGGAGCTAGTATGAAGTAACACCAATTAGGGACCAGGCTACAAACACAAACTTTAGTCCATAAGTAGGTAACACCAGTGTTTCAACATGCTCTCAAACCTCCTTCTTACAATTCCAGCTGCTTGGGAACTCCCCCATTGCAGCACCCAGGAGTCTTCTGGCCACATGTTCCAGAAAAGAAAGAAGTCCTTTCATGACTGAAGAAACTGTTTTAACAGATGTTATATGGGAATGTCTGAAAGCATCTCTTCCACAAAGACATGAGTTAATGGTTTTTAATGCATTATAGAAAGTATTCAATGTCTGGGAGAATAGCCTGTCTTGCCAAGTAAATTTTTAGACATGATCCAGGAGAAGGGGAAGAGGAGTGCTTTAACTAGAGTGGTTCCAAGAATCATTCTAATTAAAGCACCCAGAGTGTCACATATATCAGCATCCCCACTCCTCAAAATGGCAGCAGGGCACTATCTAAAGCTCATCGAACAGTTTGAAGCACAGGGATGGTGATACATGAGATATAGAGACTGGCTGGAGTATGGTAATTACCATGCTCCAGCAGACTCAATAATCAAGTCTTCAATGTGCGATAATTACAGAGCATCAGAGCAGCCTCCCAGCTCATGTATAGGTACCCTACAGTTGCAAGATAACAATGGCAACATGGACTCCACAAGTATTGGAGAAATTCAGCCATGAAGAAAGCCCCAAAAGATCCAGAAAAGTGGCCACACCTGCTGCCTTGAGGTGACATAATGGGGTCTTGGTCCCTACCAGGACCCATTTTGACATTTTCTAAAAGGTCTATGTGTCTAAAGTGATACTTGGAAATATTTGGTCTCAAACTACCAGTATCTGTGTGATCAAGCACATTTCGCAAAATCACTGCGAAGTTCTGTTGTCCTTCCACAAACAATATTATCATCCAAAGTTTTAGAACAAGTCTGGCCTTTCCAGCTCAGGGGCAGCAGTGTCTGGAAGGTATTAAGTACAAATACTGCTTGCCAAGTTACACGTGAAAAAAACATAGATGATCCCACATATCTTAATCCTGATCCGATTTCTGCAAACTCATATGAAAAAATATCTTGCTCTCATAACTCCAAAGACATTTCCTTATTTTGTGATAATGGATGGCTATTAGTTTCTACTATTTTTTTTAAATTCTTGTCTTTTTCTTAAGGAAGGCAACTAGAGACACCCAGCCTGAGTGGGCTGTGGCTGTTCTCTTCTACTTTTTGTATTTCCAGAGAGACAAATGGGCAATTTTTGCTGCTTGGGTTCTGCAAACTAATAAATATATACAAATGCATACAACTATGTGTGTTTCAATAATATAAAAACAATTAGAAAAAAATAACTTGGGCTTGTAAAGGTAGAGTATAAGTGAACAGAAGACCATTGATCCCAAAGTCATATACAAAGTCAAACCTTCCCAAAGATTTTGGATGTCTGGAGTTTTGGTTTGGGCCCATCTCCACTGGAAATTGTGGCAACGTGGGGCTCCCTGCCTAGCCACAATGCTAGGTTCCCTACTTGCCTTTGGGTACACACCCCGCCTGACTCTCCTACCACGCCTTGTTGGTAATTAATATGATGATAATTAAGCAGGAGGCTGCCCATTTTATGCCCTGATGCCAGAGGGTGCTGTCTATGGCTCTGTACCTCCCCTACACCGCAGCCCATGCCTTGCAGATGGCACCCAGATGTTACAGAGCCCCCGGCTTACAACTGTCTGTACTGAATGATTAAAAGTGCTTTGGCACAGCCGAGTTCTCAGCACAATGCAAGTGTTCGGTTACAAGGGATTCCTCCATAAGATGGGAAAACCCTTGGTGCAATGATCAGTCCCGCCAAAGCTTGCATCTGCACTTTTTGCATGCTTTTGATTGGCTTAACGTAAATTATTCATATGTGGCAGCTGGCAATTGGCTTGCCAGCCGTATAAAAGCTAGGGCAAGTGTCTGCCCAAGTTGGAGAGAACTCCACATGCACATCGGAAGCAACTTTCATGTGCATCTCGGAACAGATTTGGAGGCCTGATCAACCACCAATGACTCCCCGTTGTCGAAATCCTGATGTAGCCGGTGCCCTGCATGCTCAAACAACATCGGTGTGCCACCCAGTTTCTGTTTTTCTGTGTTTTCTGCAACTCTACAGAGCTTGCCTACACTGTACTCCAGTTGTAAGTAAAGTTCTTTTCTGAATTCAACCGACAAGCTTTCTGTGCCTAATTCCACTCCATCGGCGGCCCCATCCAGCCCCTCTTGGCCCCCACAACAGCCAGAGCATCTTTAGGCCATGCCATCAAGCCTCAGTCACACGCACACTCGTACTGCCCGCCTCTCACATGGATCTCACTCACCCCACCCTCTCTCACAGGGTCTCTTTTATGCATCGAAAACTTATGCAGCCTTGATCCCTCTTGGAGTGGGCACCCTTTGGCCATAGGCTTAACTAGTCCATTGCTTGGGTGGCAGATGTACTGTCTGTTGGGCCTCTCCCACAACCCTCACTGGGGTAGTGGCCAGCCAATTACCCAACCTCTAAGCATACTCTGGTCCCTTTTGGGGTAACACTATGTATATGTACTGGGCCCTCAGCCGTCTGGTTCTTCTCCGCCTTCACTCAGGCTCCCTGTCTCTGCCCCCTCCCTCAGGGCTCTACTCTGTCCTGTGGCAGATGTACCATCTGCTGGGCCTCTCCTGCAACCCTCACCAGGGTAGTGGCCAGCCAGTTACCCGACCGGGTCTAAGCCTACTCTGGCCCCTTCCAAGGTATACTATATATACTACTATACATATATACTATGTGTATAAAAATGTACTGGGCCCTCAGCCCTCTGGTTCTTCTTCCCTTTCACTGGGGCTCCCCATCTCCACCTCCTCTCTGGGGTTCCATATTGGCATCCTCACTCGGGGCTACTCATCTCTGCCTCCCTCACTTGGGGCCATAGGGCTTCCCTCCCTGGTGGGTTCAGGTGGCTATAGCTGTTCCTGGTTCCCACTACCTTTCCTCGGGGTCTTGCACCCCACACAAGGCTCAGATGGCCTCAGCCATGCCTGGCCCCCACTCTCTCCGATGTTACATAAACCCACCCGAAGGTGAGGGCTAGGATTAAGGCACCCCTACCCACCTTTCACTAGGGTGATAACTGACCTGCCATTTCCTGGGGGCTCCTGAACCACTGAGAGTCCCAGCAAGTCACCCACTCCCGGCAGGGTGCAGTTTGAGGTCATGCCCAGGACCAGCAGCCTCCAATCCATCCTCTACAGCTCCTGCCCTTACCTCTAGTATGATACCAGCAGCCTTGCAGTCAGGCAGTGTCGCTACCTCTCCTGCTAGCAGCGAACTGCCCTGCTTATATGGGCTTCCAGAGATCTAAATTGGCCACTGCAATCAGGCATCTGCTGGCTGCTTGGCCTAGGTCTTAAAGCGGCAGGCACCAACAGTGCCCTGCCACAGAAATGCCACAGGAGATCCAACTACATGTTTTAAGACATCTCCAGTAACCTATGACATTATAATTGTCACAGTACTGCTCTCCATGTCCACTTGGAGCTAAATGGTGGCAGGGAAAAATCAAAATTAGACTAATTCTCTTCCCCTAAACTCCTACCATTTTCAGGAAAAGGTGAATTTCAAGTACCGTAAGCAGTGTAGCATCCATACTACAAAACTAAAGTCTATTAGAAGACAATGCAATATATAAACACATTCCTGTTCAATAGTTAGGTTACATAGTGACAAGGGGCAAGCTAGAGGCTGGGTTTCATGCTGGCCCACCCACCTGTCTCTATGGGGCAGTCTGCCCTGTCTCTCCTGCCATGGATCTGTTGTTCCCATAAATGGATGGTAAATGTGGAAGACTGCCCATTAAATGCCCCAATGCCAGAGGAAGTTATCTCCAGCTCCGGCCTCCCTACGCTGCAGCCCATCCCTCACTGATGGCATCCACGTGATGTTCTTAACCCACACCACAACTGGTGCTCCAGGGGCTCACAGGGGCTCACTCCCCCCTGGAGCAGCAGGTCATTGTGCTCAAACTACAAGTCCTACTTTCAACCCACACTTGGCCTCCTAGCAGTGGAGGACTTACCAGGGTCAGGCAAGATTCGTCCCTCATGCTCTGGCTGAGCCCCATACTCAGCCTCTGGCCCAACTATGGCCTCAGGCATCCAAAGACATACCTTCACCTACTCCCCACTCCTGGGGTTCCTACTGTGCCCACTCTAGGGCCTCTACATCACACCCCCACCCTGGGGTCTTCTCATCATTCTTATGATCAACTACTCACAGGGCTGGCCCTTGCACTGCCCTTCAGGCTTACTCCCAGGTTGGCCCTACTCAACACGCCCCTAGGACTGCCCATCAGGCCTACTCCTTGTTCAGCCCTACTCAGCCTGCCTCATGTAGAGTCCTTCAGGCCTACTCCCATTCAACCCTACTCTATGTAGGGCCCCCTACATCCCTGCCCTCTCAGAGTCATCACAACTCCACCCTCATCCCTAAGGTCTCACTACACCGTCCTCTCTCAGGGCCTTGGGGTTGACCATCCCCATAGGCTCAGGTGGCACTCCACTTGCCTTGCCTTGCCCACCACACTGCCTCCAAAGCACACCCAAAGATGGGGGCTAGGGTTAAGGCGCCCCTCCTCACCTTTCACAGGGGTGGTAACTGGCCTAGCATTTCCTGGGGATTCCTGTGCCACCAGGAGCCCCACCAGGCCACCCATCCCTGGCAGCATGTAGTTTTTAGATCATGCCCAGGACCAAGGGGCTCCAGCGCCTACCTGGTAGATGTTCCATACAGCTCAGCCAAGCAATCTTTCTGCCTGGGCCGGCAGCAGCAAACTGCGGCATTTATATAGGCAGCCAGTGTTCAAAAATGGCTACTGCAATCAAGCACCTGCTGGCTGCGTCATTCAGCCCTTAGAGTGGGAGGCACTGCAAGTGCACTGCCACATACATATAAGGGGAAGGTTGTCAAATACTTTGGGTGGAGAGGTGTACTTTCAAGGTTTGTCTATTGTTCTTGGACCCGGGAATAATGAGAGACAAATTTGCTACCCTCCTTCCACGACACAAGTGCCTTACCATGGCAATGGTGGGAAGTAAAATAGAAGAGAACTAGAATAGATCCTAACAGTTCTTGTCTTAATACTTTTTATTATCATTTATTATAAAATTCTGTGCCTTTAAGGTCGCATTCAACATGACTTAAAAGTAAAGAATGCCTGCTTATGACCATCATTACTTCTGTTCATTATTTGTTTTTTTTCTCCAGCCCCTTTCTTTCTCTCCCCACTTCATTGACTTTTTGTGTTGTCTCCTTTATTTCCATCCCCACAGCTTCCAATTCCCTCCCATCCCACGTGGGTCTCATTCCTTAACCCTTCCCCCCATTCATCCTGCTTGTTCAAACCATCAGCAGCAAAACACTGAATTCTGACAGTTGCATTATCTCAATTAAGCTCTACTACATGTTATGCCAATAAAAGAAAAGAAAAGCAGGATGCATCTCTCAGAACCTTGTTTCAAGCCATCTGCAGACTCAGAAGGACATCACCACATCTGTTTACATTCAGTTCACAGCCAGGAAGTTTTCTTCTCAGTGGTGTAAATAAGAGGAGAATCAGACCTTATATTTTTCAAAGATCTGAGTTTTTGCAGAGTGTGGGTCTCCATAAAGCCAAAGTGAACCTGTGGACTGGTGTCTGACACCACAGGGCAACAATAGAAGCACCTTCCAGCCTTCACCTATTTTATTCTAGGAAGTTCTAAACAGTCAGGAGGATGTACTCTGGACCTTCGTACAGCAACACTTAATTATGCTGTAGCACCATTTAGCCAACTCCCTTACTGCCTCACATGTCCACAGCCTGAACATCCCTGAACTGAGAACTACTTTACTGTGTTATATACTATTGAACAAGAAACAAGCAATGTTCATACATTTATCTGATATACACAGTCAGAATGTGCAGGTTATCAAACTTCTGAAATTTCTTGAAAATTTCAGACTGCTCTCATCAGTTCTTGATCTCTACCATCTACAGAAAAAGTATGCCAAACCTTGTCCAATATCTGAGCAAATGAGCTGGACAGTTGACAAACATGAATCACCCTAATGAAACAAAATGGGTTTTGAATGCTGATGCAACAAAATGAACATAGTGTGAGACATCCCATCTGCTAAGGAAGTTGTCTCGCTGGTTAGTAATTGAGAACTCAAGTTGGTCTCATCTATTTCAGCAAAAACAACGTCCCATGTCCAGAAGGATTTCCCATATACATCCTGGTTTAAGTCAGAGGGATATGTGGGACCTACTCTACCTGCAACATATTATTACTCTTTCTGACCCAAATGGTGTTGCAGGTTGTTTCTGCCAGGAGACGCTGACGATAAGAGTTAGGTATTTCTTTAATGCATTGTTGTCTTATACAAAGATTGTACAGAAAATACTATGTCCTAAACACAAGAAAAGATGGTTTATTTGCTTGAAGTTTCAATCCGCTTTCCAGCCAGCACGATACCTAGAAACTTATACTTTCTCTCTCACTTAAGTTTTTTTTTCCTCAGGTTTGTGTTATAAGAGCTTCTTTGGCTCTGTCTGGGATTTTCTTGCTACCTCTGTGGCCTTGTCTACACCAAGGCTTCACCCACCTGGTCCCACTGACAGGGACCAAGCCTGAAATACACCAGTAGGGCTGCTTGATCTCCAATGTACTTCAGATCAGCTGCTGGGGGTGGCCCAGGAATGGCCTTACTGGTCTGTTTACCAGTTTGAAGTATACAGGAAGGAGGGTGGGGTATGTCCCAGCCAAGGCACACCATCATCACAGTGTTAATGTGTCCTCTGTAGTACCACACACTTACACGGCTGTAATCAAGTCAGTCCCATGCTCTTGTGCTTGTTATGAGACCCTTGGGAAGCTTCTTCAACTGCACAGCCCAACCACGGCCCAGGCTTGCAGGAGGTCTAGTCCTTGAACAGGTGGCTCCCATTATTTCAGCTGTGACTAAACAAAGGTGGTTGTTGGTGGGGATTATGCCCAACAGACTCATTGGGATGGAGATGTGGCCTAGCCCCCAAGATAACAATGTGAGGGCTCTCTCCTCAGAATGGTTTCAGGCTCAAGGTTACAGTAGCTTTGTCATTCATAGTCCCAGTCTGAAATTACAGAAAATTAGCAGCTGTACTTTTCCAACTGTTGGCCCCTGAAAGAGGTCCCATCAGCTTATTATGACCTCTGAGTATTTAGCACCTGCCTAGAGTAATGTGTGAAAAAACAGCATGACTGCTGAAGGGCACTGACAGCAATACAGCTGCATGCATATGGCACTGCCTACGGGCTGGTAAGCCCTGGTTCTTACTGCTACAGCTATGCTGCTTCCCATTCTGGAGCTAGTGAGAGTGAGCGTGGAGTGACTCTGCATGGTATATATAGGAACAAAGGATTGGAGGGGGATCCTGAGACAGCAAATCCAGGCCCCTATGCTCAAGGGCAACCAAAATTGATATGCAAAACCCTCACACACAACTACAAGGCACAAAAACCAGAGACAACCTATGATTTACCATAGAAAGATTCCTAACAGTGAACATAGGGAGCTGAGGATACCCTGGCCCTTGAGACTCCTCATCTGAGGTGGAGTCAGTAAACCAGCTCTGCACATCCCCCATTATAAGAACTATGTTGGTAATATGTGGGGCCAGGGCTGCAGCAATAGCTGACTGTCACAGGGAAGCAATATTGGGTGCCATCCCTGCAAACAATGGCTACAGATTGCATCTTCCTGCAAAGGTGGAGGCAAATGAATTCACAAGTTTACAAAGTACTTAGAGATGCTTCTGAAGGAAAGGTATAACTGCAAGGTATTGTCATGATGTCTGGTTGCTGAGATTGACAAATGCATCTGTTGCTAAAGGAAACACAGGATAGTATCCGCACAGGAAAAACAGTACTAAGACCCTGTACATTTAGGCAGGGCCCCAAATCATGAAATGAGGACAGGCATAACTTTAATTTGAAAAATAGTAAGTTTTATGATTGGAGAGAAAAGTGAAAAAATGTGATCTATATATAACCATTGCAGCAACATCTGCCAGTCTGCAGGCAGCCAGACAAATGGAACTGCCCAAAGAGTTTTAGAGGGATGTTAACACCAAGAGTTATTCTTCTAGCATTTCTGCCAGCAACCCACCAGGAAATGCCTCTTGATAGGGCAGGAGGAGAAAAATGCCATGGGCCTGGCTTGTTCAGCAATGTGGCACCAGCCCTGGACATTTAATGTGGCTGCCACTTTCCCAATCTGCCAACGTAAAGCAGTGTCCAAATCCAACATATTTTTCATGGCCTATCATTGATAATTCAATCCCAACCCAGTCAATACGGGGAGAAATGAGGCAATATACTTGCATGGGAGTAGCCCTAACCACCTACCAATAAGCACATGTGACGGGCTACCTGGTAGGGACTTATCCCAAGAGTTTGGTAAGGGTAAAAGGTGATTGGAGGACTTGAGATTCCCTTTCCTCACCAATCAGGTCCCAGAGACTCACCCTCCATGTCCCCTGATTGGCCCCTTAGGTCACCTGGAGGGGGATAAAAGGGACAGTACAGCTGACTTAGGGAAGACCAGCGAGGGACCACAAGGAAGGAGCTTTGAAGAGCTAGCAAAGAGCTGGGCCAGCAGGGCAGGAGCAGTTGCCCCAGAAGCACCTGAAGGAGTGGAACCTGCCTGCAGCAGTTGGACCCTCAGCAGCGCAGTGTGCGGCCAGCAGGAGAGATTCCCCACTGGGCTCCAGGATCCACTATGAGAAGCTGTGGCCAGCAGGAGAGGCTCCCCAGCTCCAGCAAGGATCTGAGCAGTGACCTGAGAGGTTCCCAGCTCTGCTTCCAGATCCTCCAATCAGAGGTCAAGCTGCTCCTGGAAGGTCAATACTACTTGGAGCTTAGCCCAGTACCAGTACTGGTGGCTGTGTGATAGCTTTTGCCTACTATGTGGGGGATCTGAGTTCAAGTCCTGGCTGGGGTGACTTGGGATGAGTGAAGTAACAGGGAAAAACTCTTGTTGCAGTGGAAAAGGGTCATTGTGTTTTCTCCCTTTCTCCCCCTCCAGGTACCTAGGCCCTATATTCCTTGTTGTTTGACATTTTGTATTTTGTGCCTTTTATATTTCACCAACTTGTTTGTTCTGCTGTTTGTGTTATATATTTTGTTAATTCTGTCTTTTGTCAAATGGATGAATATGTCTATGATTGTACATGTCTAACCTTTGTTGACTCCTAACCCCTTGGGGCATTGTAGTGTCCCCTATACCCCCTGGTTTATACTGGTTATGTTCCCAGTACTATACTCTCATTAAAAGGTATATGGTTAAGTCCCCATTGGTGGTCTGGCTCTGCTCTACAGGGGGAGGAGAGTCCCTACAACTCCCACAGCGCTTTGCACCTGCTTTGATCCCTTCAACTGGAGAGGGGGGTACCTCTTGGAGTACCACCCAGGTTACATACACTTGAGACACAAAGCCTAGCAGTGGTGCTTAGGTGTGCATTTAGTGCTTCTCATGACTAACTATGTTGCCTCCTTTCTGGGATTTGGTGTCCTTGGAGAAAGAGCATGTAAGTGGAGTGTACTTCACCGTGGTAGATCCTTGCTCAGTATGGGAGTCATGTAGATATGCCCTTAATGCCCTGGGATCCTTACTGGTAGCCTTCCTACTGTGACTTTAAGGCAGGCTCCTCCTTACTGTGCATGTGAAGTAAGTCTGTATTTTACGTTGGAATCTCCCTCCTCCCCACACAGTTCTGCTGCAATAACACCATTTCTCTTTACAGTTTGCGAGAAATAAACAGGGCAAATTGAGTAGTGGAGAAAACATTCTGTCTCCTTTCTACTCCCAGACAGCTTCATTCTCCATGGTCTCTGTTTCTAATTACCTTTCTCAGATGCACTGTAGAATGAGGGGCTTGTTTATCAGAGCCCTTTTATAGCAATGAAGTGGCCATTCTGTCACTGCTGACCATTAAGTTATTTTTTTAAGTAGATTCAGAGAGGCCATGTGTGCTCTGCATGGAGAGAATAGTGAGAGCCTAAAAACAGCTTGTTTATGAAGGGCTAGATACACAAACATGCCTTGCACTCACAGAGCTGTTATGCCTAATTCTTAGGCCCTCTACCACTTGCTGGAATGTACAGCTCTGCAGTAGACAATGGCTATACAGCCATTGTTGCCCCAGTCAGGAAAGCCTGAGGCAAAAGCCTGTGGGTAGCTGCCTTGAGGCAATTACAGGCTAATAAACAGCTATCACAGGAAAAAAAAACCCAACTTCTAAGGTGCAGACAGAAGTGCAGCTCCTGGGTCTAACTCATGGCGATTCACAGAAAATGCCATGAGTTAGACCTATCTTCCTGACATAACAGACATTAGGTTGAGTCAGGAGGGTGGAAGATTGAACTTCAGTTTGGAGCCAATCTAGGGAGACAAGCTGGATATCTGCAGTCTCTTCCCCTAGCCCCACCCTTCCTCTTCCAGCTCCTGTGCTGACTCAGAATGGGAGGGGAGAAGACAGATTGTTCTGGAGTTTCCCTAGCCCTGCTGGAGTATGGCTGGAGCTCCCTCCCCCTGCTGGAGGGGGGGCTCCAATCCACCTGCTCCACCCTCCAGTGCTGGCTGGGCAACCCCCAGAACAAGCTTCTTTTGCTCCCTTGCCCCCTCCCATTCTGAAAACAGCACCAGGAGCAATGCTGGGCTGCATCAGCTAAGTCCTACTCCTGGCAAGTGCAGATAGAAGTTAATGAAGGCACTCTGCTTTGTAGAACTTTAATCTGAACCCTCATGTAATGAGGGTTCAGATTTTCATGGGAGCAGGCCCTTTTAAAGCATGTTGCAGTCATGTACTTGTGTTTGGTCACAACTGTAGAGCATCTTCAGGGGCCAGATCAGGTGAAAATTGTCATTCCTATCTGCACCTCTAGAGATATCACCCTGGATTAGAGCAAAGGCCACATTTCCCAGGACCTGGCTGATTGACTTTGGTTCAAGGAGTTGTGTTACGGTCACCTTTTCCCCTTGAGTCAGCTCGGTTTTTATCAGACTCCCCAATCCATGGTTCCATGGGACAGTTAGGCACCTAAGAATGGAACTGACAGAGGGCAGCACACTCACTTGTTAGCTAAGAAGATGGGTTCTTCTGAGGGACAGAAGCATCCCCTTCCATTCAGGATTCACAACCCTCACTCAAATAGGTAAGCAGCCTTTTCTAAACAAACTATAACTGCAGCAGAAGATATCCACTCCTTTCCCCAGTAGCTCATCATCAGGGCACTGACCAAAGATGTGGGACACTCAGGTTTGATTCCTTCCTCCAAAACCTGCAAGGATTTGAACCTGCCAGCCCCTCAAGTAAACACACTAACCACCAGCCCATAGATTATGCTAGGAACCCAATGCTGGTGACACTATCCTGCTTGGCATTAAATAATTAAACATTCATTGTGCCAAAAACTGTGTCTGTTCCTTGTTTTTGGGCACTTTTATGGAATCATGGAACCTGGGTTCCAGTCCCTGCTCCAGTGACTGCTTTATCAAAGGGGCTTAAACAATCAATGAAGCACAGACAGAAACTCTCCTCTTCCTGACAAGTACTCTTAAGTGCAGAGTAACAGAGATTCTCTTTGGCTCAATGAATATTTGGATATACCCAGAAATATTTGGTGCCTAGGGAAATGTACTGACAGAAACTTGAACTCTAGCTAAGTAGGAATTTTGAGGTTCTAAATTTTTCATTTGGGTGCCTACAATGGTAGCTGGGCAATCGAGGACAAAGTCAATTGTCCAGTCATAGAGAAATTTGATGGCAGATGAGGGGACTGAACTCCAGTCTTCCAAATTATGTATTAATGCCCCCCTTCACACACACACACACACATGCACCCCACGACACAAATACTGTTTCACTTTGTTACAGCTGTGGTGCCCAGCAACTGGAGAAAAAAAAAATATCCTTCTGTGACGCAGATGTACTGCTCTTGGGGAAGGGATCATTTTGTGCTGTTTATGGATTTTAAAATCAGGCTGTCAAAATGTTGTTGATGTGTTGTCAAACTGCCAGATGCCTGAAATCCACACATAATTTGCAAAAGCAGTCACACCTTGGCACAAGATAAAGAGCTCTGCATAATGGGACCGGTAGTCTCCACAGGTCACATGTCTATTAAAGAAGGGGGATGGCCTTGGGCCATGTTGTAGAACTCTATGGGCTGCATTTGGCATGAGGCTCTGTTTCACTTTGACCACCCCAGAGTTAAAAGCAAAGCCATCACAGAGTCTTAAAGAAAACATACGTTGGGTGTATAATTGTAATGTCTCATTTATTTAAGGCACAATGCAAAACCAAACAAACCTCATGCAGTTCTAATTCACAGATGTCCTTAACCAAAAACAGTCACTGGAATGTTAGAAACAACTCCTTATAAGCACAGAATGAGCTGGTGTTTTCAGCAAACTTACAATTTAAGCAAGTCAGTCTACTAATTACTGAGCTTCAAAATGATTGTTTCAGGGGCGGTCATATTGTTATTAATTCTTTACCGCTTAATACTTACCATGCTCAGCAGTGTACAAGACATAAAGGGTAACACTCTTTTTCCTGGTCAGATAAGTAGCTATTTTTGGATGTCTACAGGGTGTTTTTAGCCTGCACACACCAGGAAGAATTCTATTCCTGGACCTACTCTATACCAGTGGATGGATGATTAAATCCAGCTGAAGAGTCATGCAGACTGAGCATGTGCAGTAGCATCCATAGCAAATAAGCACACCCCTACAGATGTGCCGTGACCTTAAACACCTGAAAATGGAGTCAGTCATAACCCATGACCACCGGATTTTGAGGAACAGAAAAGGGCCAGGTGTTCCTCTTTTGTCTCATCGTCCAGTGGGTACGGCAATCATTGGAAAGCCGGAGATCTTGTGATCTAGGCCTTCCTCTCATCCACAGTGTGTTTGAACCTGCATGTCTCTGACCTTTCAGCATAAAACACTTAGTCACCACATACAGGTTGACCATTATTCACTCCCATCTTCAGTGCTGTTTTTGAAGCAGAGCCAATAATAGTGACTGGAGAAAATGGAGGGATGGTAGTGCAGGGGGGGCTTTTGCCTCACTGGGAACAAGGGCACAGAATAGAATCTGGAGCCCCTTCTCTTCTAGGTCAGCAGCCACCTCACTGAGCCACACACTTGTGGATTGATCCATTCCTCATTGCCCATGTAGGTTACAGCCATGTTGGTCTAAGGACATAGGCAGACAAGGTTCTTTGGGTGAATCTGATATCTTTTATTAGACCAACTATTTAAGATGTTGGTCTAATAAAAGATATCAGATTCACCCAAAGAACCTTGTCTTCCTCATTGCCCAGCATATCTCCCACATACCCCCTTCTCATGGCTGCCCAGGGGACCAGTTTCAAAAGGATTGCCAATGAAGGGACTGGATAATGGCTGACTTGTAATGTGGTGGTTGGAGTGCTGTGCTGGTAACAACCTTTGGCTTTCCAGATGAGTGCTCTAGTCACTCAGCTATTTAGGGAAAGTTCAGACTTCAGTCTCACCCTCTTGCTGTCCCTCCCCAGTCAGGGTGTTTACATAGATGTCCACCTGTGCAGACTTATGCATCCAAAAGCAAAATTCCTCTGGGTGTGCAAGTGCCAGAAATGCCCTGTAGATAACCAAAAAAATGGCCAGTTTCAAAAGGATTGATGAAGAGTGGGAGGATGTGTGTGCTTTTGGGAGAACCACAGTCCCTCTGTAGGAGAAGGGGATGAGCCATGGGAGGGACACTGGGAGAGTGGGGAGAGATATCCTGTGAGTATGAGGCAGGGAAGCAGATGGGCATGGCAGGCGGGGAATGGAAAGAGGTTTCTTATAATTAGATGTGAATGGGGGTTGGAAAGTACAGATGGAATTTTCCAGAGCATTTGCTCTTATAAGTGATAGGGAAGTGGGAAGTGAGGAAAGGCAGAGTTTTCAATGTTGTGGGGGGTCAGTTGGGGAGTCTTTTTTGTTTCTTATGAGTGGGTTATTTGTAATTTATTGTAAGTTGCTCTGAGTTGTTCTGGTTAGGGTGGGTTATTAAGCTAAATAATAATTATAATTATCATCATCATCATACTCAAACACAATTTTAATGCAAAACGCCAGTCTTCAACAAAATGAATACTTGATAACTACATAGCAAGGGTGTCAACATATGGCCCTCAGGCTGCCTCCAGCCTATGGAGCTGCTTTAACTGGTCTGTACCAGACCATTATCAGTGCTGTACTGGAAACTGGGAGGTGTGGCCTTCGGTAGAATTCAGGGCTCTTGACCTCTGCTTGATACGGTGGTCAGCAGTAGAAAGGTGAGTGAGGGTGATGCATCCCTAGTTGCCCTCCAGCTGCTTTACATGTTGTCACTGATGCAGCCAGGTCTCCAGCCACTGGCCCCCACTGCATGGCTTGTGCTGGGCCAACAGCTGGAGAAGATGACACAGCATGGGACATGCAGCGCTGGCAGCTCTGCACATAGCTGCACATTCCAGCATGGGCACATGGAAGGGAGCTATGAAGCCATGCCACATGCCCCAGAGTCGGAGTTGCCACCATGCTTCAGTTAAAAGAGTCAGTGCTACCACCACCACTGCCACATGCCCCAAGTTGCAACTGGAGCTCCTGCTGCCACTGCAACCACATGCTCCAGGTAGTTACTGGAGCTGCTGTCATTGCCGCTTCTTCATGCCCCAAGCTGGATCCAGCCCACAAGGAGTCCCATGGTCCAGATCTGGCCTGAGGCACAAGGTGAGTATAAGACCCCTGCTATACAGCATTCATAATACCACCCTTAAAAAAACCCTGGTGTTATTAGCTAGTGCAAGTGAGGACTGCTTCAGTGCAGTCAACAGAGATCTGCTGATTTGCATCTTCTGCAAATCTGGCTTAATGAGAAACAGTAATGGTTAGCTAACTATCAACAAACTTCTTCTGAGGATATTTTCTGCTAGCTGGGACTCATTTTTCAAGTCCTCATTCTTCACACACTTTTGTACATCACTTTTTTCCAAACCACTGTGTTCTCGGGTCTTGTTCCACATCCTCACTCCACCTCTTCACCCCTCTTTCTCCTACTCCCAGTTCTCACAATCTGATGTTTCTTTCTCAGATACTCTTCAGGCCTTCTGGGCCATTTATAAATGTTTCTTTTTTCTAGGTTTAATCCAGACTACAGCCGTTGCTATATACATATGGACATCCATACTCCGAACTAAAATTGGCTCCAGTCCAAATGAACTAATCCTTACTGAATGAGGATTAAAGTTAATGCAGACCAGCACAGCCTGAACTAGGCAATTTAAACTATATTAACATGTATATACAGCAGGTATCTAGGGCTTTCTTTTGCTTGTGTCCACCAGTAGATACTTCCTACCATCTCTACTGCAGAAGTGCAGAAATGCACGAAAACCTCCCTGATGGTCAATGATTGTCTATTAATCCTTAATTTGAACTGAAATTTGATTCATACTGTATGATGCAAATCAGTTAACATGGTTTAGAAAATGGTGAGCATGTATACAAATAGCCCTAGCTGGTGTCCAGACCAGTTCAGGTTTTCCTTTATTAATGTTACCTTTGTCTGTTTCTTCATTTCTTATATAACATTTTGCAGGGTCCATGAATCTACCTTGGCATCCTCATCTCTACCACCCTGATCATGGACAACTATTTCTTCATTACCCAACACTTTCATCCATACAAAAGCACTGGTCTTATCAAAGAATCATAAGACTCACAGGAAAGTCATAGAAGACCTTTGGATGTCATCTAGTCCATTGTCCTCTTTGAAGCAAGATCATCCCTATCCCAACCATCCCATACAAATACTTGTCTAACTTCTTGCTAGAACTGCACAATCAACCCAGTCACAACCAATGTCCTTTTGATATTTCCCTCAGAAGAACTGACATTTTCATGTCACAAACCACCACCCTCACTCAGTGAACTATCAGCTGTACAACCTCATCACCTGAAGTGACTGTTCTTCACCACATACTGAAACATTTTGAAAAATAATAAAATGAAATAGAATAATGCAAAAAACTTGGGGAATTTTTAGTTGCGTTACAGCATTTCCCTGACTTTGCAATATTCTTTTTAAAAGCCTCAAAGCAAAACTGTTCAGCAACCAAGAAAAAATAAAACAGAAAATGACAACTCCATTTCATTTTTCAACCTCAGTTATGCCCAAGACTAGACAGTATAAGTGAGGTGAAGTAATTAGAATATTAAAATTCATTCAACACAGATGATGGTGGAAAATCTGAATTCTTCTCTCACTTGTTATCACTTTAAATATGAAAAAACAATGGATTATATTGGTGCAAATACAAACTGAGAGGGACTCAATCCAAGAATTTGTAACTTGACAGTATCCCCTAAAATACAAGAAATATACCTAACTAGCTAACCTACATAAAAATCAAGGATCTGACCACTCCATTCTACCACTTTTATGATGGTGTAAGTCATTCATATTGACCTATTTTTGAATTACTACCACTTACAACTGCATTCTGAGTAGTTTTCACCTGATATATATCTTATTTCTTCACCAGTGAAATTGGCCTATTGTATGTACTCAAGCAAGGCCATTTTAAAGCCGGTCATTATAAAAAGGTTAACAGAGCTGTCAGCCAAAAAAAAAAAAAGGCAGACCAGATCTGCAGTTAAAGTAACAAACACAGCTACATTGTAAAGTGCAAGGAGAGAAGCCAGACAAGGTCCCTTGGGTGAATTTGGTATCTTTTATTAGACCAACCCAAATAGTTGGAGAATAGTTATTAAGCAAGCTTTCGAGTTCAAAAACCCTTCATCAGGCTAAGGAAGCTTCAGCAGTTGGTGTGTGCTCTTCCTGGATGGAATGAAAAGAAGCCAAGCACTTCCAACTGATTCAAGCAGTATCATCATTCCTGTGTGAGCCTCATTTCCAAATAGGTTTTGATTAAGTGTTTAATAATGGAATGAGAATGTGATGGCTAATAAGTACTGATCTTTGTGACTACAGAGGACATATGTTTTGTGCACATACAGATACATAGGTACCAAAATGTACACAGGGCACATCCAGACAAGCATGCACATGCAGGCATTCCCCGCACTGCTAATTTGCAGTTGGGGGGTTATCAGGAAATCCTGGCAACAAAAAAGCCCATGCCTATAAAAAGTGGGGTGGTGTGCTTGTCGACAGCATGTGCCTCTTGAGCCTGGAGCCTGACTGGCTGGAGACACCTCTAGCTGCTGGCCAGGCCCCCTGCTGCCAGATCTCTGTGGGTGTAAAACTTGGAAGCCCCCAGGACCCCAGATAAGGCTGCTGGGGTCAGCCCAGGTACTGGCTTCAGCCTCCCTACCCCACCTGGGGCATGCCATGTGCCAGAGTGCATGCACAGGCATTCCCCAGGGACAAGTAGCAGCAGCACATACTGTGTTGCTGCTGTTTGTCCCCTGGGAAACCCACTTTCCTGCTTATGGGGACATGCTCACAGATAGCTTTGAAGTACTCACTAGCCAATTTTTGGTACTCTTCCTTTGATCCAGCCAATGTTATTCTTATAGCCAACAGCATTAGAACGTCTTCCATGGTAATGTGGTGTGCTGCACTTATGTGTTCATAGGGTCCACATTCTACCCATGAATATGCGTGAGATCGTAGCAGTAATGTCAATGGGAGCTGTGGGCCTGTATCTGAGAGATAACCATGGCCCCATAACTCATGAACATGCACACATCCAGTAGAAAAACAGCTGATTTATCTAATGATTCACTGAAAATGGATAGGAAGACTAATAGGGAAAGGCTCCCATACAATACGTACAATGGTATACTCTATAACATGTCAGTTTGGT
Organism: Caiman crocodilus; assembly: GCA_030014935.1. Lineage (NCBI taxonomy): Eukaryota > Metazoa > Chordata > Crocodylia > Alligatoridae > Caiman > Caiman crocodilus. The sequence continues at coordinate 60,689,651 of JAGPOW010000304.1, read as the reverse complement.
ATCACCACAGTTTATGGTGAATGGATAAGAATGAAATGTTTCCTCTTCCCCCATGCTGTGTGACGAAGGCCCTGCTCACAGGACTGTGGAGTTTGGATGTTTCTGTGCTGGGTTCCTGTTTGTAGATCATTTCCTGTCTGTCCTAAAACCCTCACTCTTTAAAACTCTTCCAAGATTCCTTACGGAAGAGAACTAAGTGCCAGCGCAGAGCTTCTGGCTTCAATTCTCAGAGAGTCTTATCGCTTCAATTTTCATTCAGTGTGGAAGGGTTTTTTTGCAATATCATAGGCCATTCCTGTGGACCAACAGGCCTTTCTCACTGTTGGCTTATGCATTTTTTGCCTTGGAAAGCCCAGGGAGTAGTTTTTTTCAGGTTGTGGGATCTTAGTTAATCTCTGCTACCTGAGCTCTAAAAACTGAGCTAGCCAGAGCTACCAGGGTCTAATCCAGGGATCTCACAGCTTTTATCTTTTGTAGATTTCCTTGATTGCCTTCTCCTTTTGGTTTTCTAGAACAGAGAAAGAGAGAGCACGTGCATTTATAAAGTGTTTTGAGTCTGTTTCCACGAAAGCAAACATTTTAAAATCAAGCTGTATCAGGCAAAGACATCTTACCTAGCTGTTGTCATGGAGCCTCTTCTACTTTGATATCTCATAAAGATATTGCCACTGTGCAAGTCTTCTGGCAAAAGATTCTTCATTGCTTTTTGTATTGCAAACACAGTAGAGCTATCCAATAGCAGACTGAACCAATGGGGGTCATGTAAACAATAAGGAACGGCACTAGCTTCAGGTGCTTACAATCTATCCAGTGCCTCTCTTTTCAGTATTGACCATAAGGGATACTATAGGATCATGGATGTACACTGCAAGCACTGCAGTTAGGGAACTGGAGAAAGGCATAAACTGACTCGCTGGTGGTAAAATCACTGTTAAATCAGTGTTTAATTATTTGAACAGCTTCCTCAAGTTAATTAGGAGGAGCTTTACCTAAAATCCCTGAGATCTTTGTGTACCATATTATTGATCAGGATATGTCATTTTAACTTGAATATGTTTATATAGACAATGGGACCCATACAGTGGACTGTGGCTGCCTCTTTCCTTTTCATTCTTTCTCATGACCTGCCCTGTGCTCTGTTTGGTTGCAAGGTGTTTTCCATATGTCAAGATATGATGCTTCAGCAGAGTGCTCAGAGCCTTATTCAGATGAGGGCAATTAGGTGCTTTTCAGTGCTCAATCTAGGGAAAGGAGTTCCCTGCTGAATTCTTCCTTCTGAATACCCATTTAAGTAGAAAGCTGAGCACTCCTGGACCAAATCCTTTTGTGGTGTTAGTCAGTATGGCTCCACTGACTTCATGCTTCCAGGGGATTACCCATAGTACAGTTGCTGATGCAATGGATTTGAGGTACTAAATGAACCAGGGCATAACCAGACATCTTTGGGGAAAGAACAGCAGCAGTCTTCTCCTTTTCAGAAGGAGACTGAGATTTTGAAGCATGATGACAATGTTCAGCTTTCAAGTTGTACTGCCTTATAGAAGGTAACTTCTGGAACACCTCAGGACAGGATTACTAGCAATTGAATTGCAGAGTGGCAGTTGGGCTGCCTAATGGCTTTTACGCTAGGTTCAAAGGGCAGCAGAGTTGGGCTCTCTGATTAAGCTGCTGTGGTACCCATAAGGAAGCAGTGGTGCAACAAATCCAAAAAGTCCACATAAACCTCACAGCCCATTGAGCTATCATGAGGAAGGCACACTGATTTCCATAGCACACAGGCAGTTACATGGTTAGCATTATGTCTTGTCACCTTTGACTGACCAGTGCAAATGATTGAGTACTTACTTATTCCTGGCTGGGTCAATAGAGATTAGGTGTTTTTCATTGTAAGCCTAGATCAAGACTCATACTCACACCTCTGTTTCTGTAGCAAAGGGCCTTAACTACTTTTCCACAGTGCTCCTTATACCAATACACAAACCAAGAGGGTTGAAGCAGTGAAGTGAAAACCCATGCTGTTACATCACTTATCTCTAGTGGCTGGCTCAGATAAGCATTCTCATCCTGGAGGAAATGTTCTCCCTTCCCACTGTAAAGAGCAATGAAAGACTACTAGCTGATAGTGGTAGAAATGCAAATGAGAAAAGGAGTGGGTATGACCCAGAAAGCAACTGTGATGACATCTACACCCTCTCCCCAGCTCACGCCAGGGAAATTCTCAATGTATTAAATTGAAATAGTAGAAGATCCCTGACAGAGGCTCCAGAGCCTTGGCTAAAATGAGTGAGGGGAGAGGGAGGCAAAACTGAAGACATATGCAACCTTAGCCCTCAGTGGGGGTCAGGAGAGAAGGAGGATACTTCTGATTTTCAGTGAAAAGGGAAAACCAGTGCTGATCCTGAACACGTGTCCTGTCAGCTGGGGATTCCACGGAACCAAAGATGGCAGGCTGCTCCATCACACCTCCCTAACAATAAAACACTTATAAGAGCATGAACATGGGACCAAGACATCTAGATTTTTCCCCTTTGTTTGGCGCAGCCTTTAGGAATAGACAGCCAAGGGCTTGAACCAGTAAAAGGAAAGAAGCACTGGTCAGGGGGGATAAGGAAAGGAGTATAGTCTTGGTGTAGTTCTCTCTGGGGATTTGTCATTTTGTCAATGACTTCTTGCCCTTTCCAAGGGGTTGCAAATGTAATAGGTCTGTTGCATCTATAGCTACTGTACCAGATTCTCAGAAACTTATGGTTCCAGGAGAAACAGGTTTTTATCTTTTGTTGCTGCCCAATTTCACTTGTGCTGTCTAATTAGGTCACTCCTATCAGCTCCATAAGAGGCCCTTGTCAAGTCAGAACTTGGCAGGCTGTGGCTGTGCCTCTGTCAGATGGGGAAGGAGCAGGTGGTCATGCCCCCAAGCTCTCTTGTTTCCCCATTGTGGCCCTTTGAGAATGGTTAGCAACACAGGCAGCCTAGCTGTTGGCTTCAGAAGTTAATTTGCTAGCAAATTATAGTAAACTCTAAATTGTTCCCATTTTATATTCAGCAGCAAATAATGAACTATTAATATTTTTATGATTTGAAGAGCTCTCTGGCTTGCCAAGGCAAAGTAATTATTCAGCTAGTTAGAAAAGTCTCTATCAAACAACCTTTTGTGGTACTATTTTATTACTGAGCCCTGAAGTCATTTTTATTTGATGACCTGTGGAGGATCTACAAAATGTTGATCTAGCCATCATATTCTGGCCATCGTCTTTGAAAACTCTTAGCAAGAGGAGAGAGAGAGGTCCCAGATAACTGGAAAAGAGCAAACTTAGTGACCATAATTTAAGAAAGGAAAAAAGGAGGGTCCAGGGAACTACAGACTGCTTAGCCTCACCTCAGTCCCTGGAAAAATCATGGAGCAGATTGTCAAGGAATCATTTTCTAAGCACTGGAGTAGAAGAAGGTAATTAGAAACTGTCAGCATGGATTTATCAGGGGCAAGTCATGCCTAACTAATCTGATTGCCTTCTATGATGAGATGACTGGCTCTGTGGACATGGGTATACCTTGATTTTAGCAATGCTTTTGATACAGGTTCCCTCAACATTCTCGCAGGCAAGCTAAGGAAGTATGGACTGGATGAATGCACTGTAAGGTGGATAGATAACTGGCTACAGCATCAGGCTCAGTGACTGGTAATAAATGGTACAATGTATAGTTAGCAGCTGGTATCAAGTGGATACCAGCCTCAGGGTTGGTTTTGTTTAATGCCTTCATCAATGACCTGAAAGACGGCTTAAAGTGCACCCTCAACAAGTTTGCAGATGACACCACATTGGAGAGAGTAGTAGATACACTAGAGGGTAGGGCTAGGATTCAGAGCTTCCTAGATAAATTGGAGGACTGGGCCAAAAGGAATCTCATGGGGTTCCACAAGGACAAGTGCAAAGTCCTACACTTAGAACAGAACAATCCCATGCACCAGTATAGGCTGGGGGCTGACTCTGCAGCTGTGCAGAAAAGGGCCTGGGGGTTACAGTGGACAATAAGCTGAATATGGGTCACCAGTGTGCCCTTGGTGCCAAGGTTAATGGCATATTGGGTTGCATTAGTAGGTGTGTTGCCAGTAGGTCAAGGGAAGTGATTACTCCCTTCTATTCAGCTGGTGAGGCCAGTACTGTGTTCAGTTTTGGGGCCCCCTGCTACAGAAAGGATGTGAACAAATTCAAGACAGTCCAGCAGAGGACAACAAAAATAGTGGGGGGCTAGCGGACATGACTTCAGAGGAAAGACTGAGGGAACTGGGCTTATTTAATCTAGAGAAGAGGAGACTGAGAGGGGACTTAATAGTAGCCTTCAACTACCTGAAGGAGGGTTCAAAAGAGGATGGAGCGAGACTGCTCTTAGTGGCAGCAGACGACAGAACAAGGAGCAACAGTCTTAAGTTGCAGCAAGGAAAGTTTAGGTTAGATATTAGGAAGAATTTTCTCACTAGGAGGGTAGTAAAACACTGGAACAGGTTATCCAGAGAGGTTGTGGAAGATCCATCCTTAGAGGTTTTCAAGACCCAGTTAGACAACACTTTGGCTGGGATGATCTAATTGGGGCTGGTCCTGCTTTGAGCAGGAGGTTGAACTAGATGACCTCCTGAGGTCCCTTCCTGTGGGGGCCGAGAGGAGCCAGATGGGGCCTCTGATGGAGTGGAATTAGGCACAGAAAGCTTGTTGATTGAATTCAAAAAGAACTTTACTTACAAACTGGAGTACAGCGTAGGCACACTCCGTAAAGTTGCAGAAACAAGTAGAAAACAGAAACCGGGTGGCACACCGATGTTGTTTGAGCGTGCAGGGCATGGGCTACGTCAGGATTTGGATGATGGGGAGTCGTTGCTGGTTGATCAGGCCTCCAAGTCCGCTCCGAGATGCACGTGAAAGTTGCTTCCGATGTGCATGCGGAGTTCTCCGCAACTTGGGCAGAAACTTACCCTAACTTTTATACAGCTGGCAAGCCAATTGCCAGCCACCGTATATGAATAATTTATGTTAAACCAATCAAAAGCATGCATGCAAAGAGTGCAGATGCAAGGTTTGGCGGGACTGATCACTGCACCAAGGGTTTTTCCCGCCTTACGGGGAAATCCCTTGCAACCGAACACTCGCATTGTGCTGAGAACTCGGCTGTGCCGAAGCACTTTTAATCATTCAGCAAGCACAGACACTTCCAACCATAACTTTCTATGATTCTATGATCATCAACACAACATGGTGTTACTTGATGCTTGGCTATTGCATATAGTCCCACACAACCTGCCCATGCTTCCTCCATGAAGGTCCAGTGTCTCCATTGGGTGTTGGAGGTACTGTCTCTCCTAACATGGACACTCCTGTCTTCTAAGGGCTAGGTCCAATAGAAGACTTAATGTCTACAGGGTACATGTTAGAGTGGAATACAGAATCCTGTTTTGGTGCCTAGGTTTTCTATACAGAACAGAGAGTTTGGGGCCTCTAATCTACATCAAAAAACCTGCAAATCAGAAAGCCTACATACCAAGCATGGAGTTGCCTATTGGGAATACTGAACACAGGGATGTGTCTGAACTCCTACCCCATATCAGATCCTTATGGATATGACTCAGGTCTGCAGAGAGGCATTTTTGTTCACTTCAGAAGATGGCCATGTCCCAAGCCTCTTGAGGATGGACATATACAAACAGATGGTAGCATCCACTTTTTTACCTACCAGTCTAAATGGATCTTTTATTTATTTCTTCCCAGAGGGGCACCTAGCCTGGCCTTTAGCCTGGTGGTTAGGGCACTTTCCTGGAAAGTGAATATGTGGGGTGTGAAATCCCTCAAGCTGCAGAGAGAGTGGGACTACTTCCTGAGTTAGTGCTCTAACTATGTATCATATACAAAGTGAGCAGTAATACCACCACCCCACTTTTATCTTAGAAGGTGCTTCAGAAGAAAAGAAAAATATCTATTCAGTTCTCTGAGAAAAAGGAGATGAAGCACCTAACACAGGGTTCTGGATTTCACTTCAGGAGTTGTGCACCAAGGCCCTTCATTGTATCTATTGCTTTTCCTTTAATAATCAAACAGCCTCTACCAGCAAACACCTTCTAAAGCTTTTCTCCATTTCTTGGATCTGTTCTGCAGTAGTAACATACTGATTGCATCCAGTGTGGCATTTAAGCCCTTCACATCTGATTGATCCCCCCACACTTTCACACCCACAATCAGGGGATTCAGCTGCCAAAACAGCCATATATTCTAAAGCTCTGCAGTTTGAACAGAGTGGGCATACTGCCCCTATCCTGGGCTCTCCTGATGTGCTCTCTGGGCACAAATCCTCTGTGTAGTATCATCTCATATCAACTGAAACCCACAACTGCATGTCCAGAGGGTCTTGTACTAGCTGTTCAGACTTCTTGTAGCATAAGTACCCCTTCCTCAGAATCCCACTGAATGTTTAAGCCTTCTGGTTCACAGTTAACTCTTCAGGAGCCCCATGGTAGATGTCAGCAGGCAAACACACAGATGGGCTCAGCATGTCTCTGGCAACAGCACTGCTCTTTACTTAAAAATGAAAGCAGTGTCTGCCTTCTGGCAGGGAGCTCATGGTTTGCCTTTTATGACTTTCATGAGTTCTGCAGATACTCACAACAAAAGCTTGTCTGTCTCTTCTGTCCAACACTCTCCACGCCTCTTTAAAGCTGTGATTTTCAATCAGGGTGCTATAGCACCCTGGAGTGCCTTGTGATTCTATTAAAGTGCTGCACAAAATTACCATAGCAATGTTAGGTGTGCAAACACCTAACTTTGATTCACAAGATAAACTCAGAAGAGTTTCCAACTAGGAATCCATTTCATCAAAAACATTCTATCCTGCTGTGGTCTTTCTGACCTCTCTGACACAGAAAAATTGCTCTCTCATTTTTCCATAGTGAAAAACTGAGTGAAAGCTAGGAACTTTCGGTCCCGGGAAAGATATTTGAGAAGATTCTCAAGGCTCATATCTGTGAGGGACCGGCAGGAGACTTTATGCTGAAGGGAAATCAGCACGGGTTTGT
>JAGPOW010000304.1:60653526-60682497 GCA_030014935.1 Caiman crocodilus | reverse complement strand
GTCCTGTGACCCCAGCACTCGTTCCTGCCATTGGCAGGAGGTCAGACTAGATGGCCTGCTCTAGGCCCCTTCTGACCCTAGTTACTATGAAACTATGAAACTGGCATTATCTGAGCAGTGCTTTTAGTATAAAAACATTGAAAACCACTGCTCTAAAGGCATGTCTACACTGACATAATGCCACACCCACGAGTACCATTTTGAAGCACACCTCATCCATTTGCTATTGCTCTATGCATGACAATCCCAGGTAATATAACCACCTTAGCGAGGCTCTGACCCCACGCCCACGGCTGCTCTTAGGCTCCCTGTCTGGGATGAGATCATTGGTAAACACTCAGGAACCCTCTAAGGTGGCTTCACTGCCACATTTCTGAGATCTGCTGTACATGAAGTAAGACTAACTGGTCATAGTGTACTTCATGGCAACACTCCCAGGCCTGGATCACAGGAAGCATTAGCACGCCCTGACAGACTTCCCCTCTCTTTAAGCGCCATTTAAAGGTTGACAGCACCAACTTGCTGTCTTTAGTCTGAATTTTGTAATTTTCCACTCCCCAAACTCTGTGTCCTAACGTGTTCCACCCTATTAATGTATTAATATTAATAGTATTAATGACCCACCATAGTCTCTAAAACTGGCTTAGTTATGGCACCATCTTGCCAACCTGCTGTGGACTGAACATTCATACACTGGAAAGGGTATTTGTAATACAGAACTTTTCAGAATTGCAACTTCATAATATCAACCAGAATGTATCAGTTGTACATACAGACTCCCTGAATAATCATTTACATTAATACATGTGAATATACATCTATAGAAAATGTTATTAACCCTTTTGCTGTCTTCCCATGCTTCTTTGTTCCACATTCCTTATTCATATACAGTGTGCAGGGGCTATCCTCACCATGGCCACGTCCCAATTCAGAGTCCTAGGGTGTCAAATACCCTCAGTCAACCTCACAGCCCCTAAGGCTGGGGCCACCTCTCTGTGGAGTGCTTTCTTGTGGTTTCTCCACACGCTAGAGTACATACAGTCTAACTATTTACACAGTTTATTAGTTACAAAACATTCAACATAGCAATGAGGTTAATGGCAGAACAGGACAGCAATAATCTACTTGTGAAAGGCAGGTATCAATAAACTAAAAGACTCTATACAAATTGAATCAAACTCAATACAACTCCCCAGCTTAAACCTTGGGACTCCAGTGCATTTCAGCAGGAGCACAAGGATTAATACAAATATCAGCTCTCCTTCACACTGGCAACACAATAACCACGGCTGGTGAAGCTGCTTCAGGAAGTCCTGCTCTCTGCTAGAGTCTCATAGGGAAGAGCTCTCCTCTGCTCCAGCTGTCTGTGGTATCTGCAAAGAAACACACACTGTCCCCTTCCCCAAAAGCACCTTTCTCCAGCTCCCAGACACCACCCCTTTGGCTGATAACTGAAGCAACCCTGGGTTTGTCACCCACCCGGCCCCAGGCTTGTTCTCAGTTAACTCTCCCAGGGCCTTCCCACATCAACACCCTGCCCTCCTAGGCAAGTCTACTTTACCACCCTTTTTCCTCCACATGGGCCTCTCTGCCTCACAGAGATTAAAAGGATATCAGGTTGTCTTCTCCCACTAACTAAAGGCAGGTGCAGTTCACAGGCAGGCTGCAGGGTGGCTCCTTCCCTTCTTTGAGCCTGGCTGAGTCCCTGTGGCTGAGCTCCCTTCCCTCTCCTGCCTCAGGAGCCAATCAAAAACGTACAACTGCTCTTGCAAGTAACAACTTTCTGCAAACATTCCCACTCTGCCTTTGCAGGGATCCTGGACCCTGCTGCAAATCCAGCAGCAGCTGTTACACTAGATATGATCAGAAATCCTTGCTCGCTCTCCATAGCATAACAGTGGAATGGCAAACTGGAGGAAGGATGGCATTCCACCTTCACGCAGAACATATGCAGGGAGTGAGATTGAGAAGAAGAAATGGTTTGCACCTTCCAGGATTCTTTTGCTCCTCGTCCCTTAGTAATTTAAATTGGGGCAACTTCTTAAGAGTTAGGAGCACAAATTATGTCAGAGCAGTCCTGGGTCCTGGGACAGGATTACTCCACCCCTCTGGCACACTGTCTACTGCAAGGACAACAATTCCTGGTGATGCCTTACCTGAAGTAGTGTGTCCACTTCAGGGCCTCACACTTCAAGAAGGATATGACCAGTTTGGAAAGAGTCCAGTAACAAAAGAGCAACAAAAATTGTTGGTTTATGAGGAAATGCTGAGAGTTAAGATTATTTACTCTGGAGAAGAGAAGACTGAGGGGTGATTTGACAACAGGCTTCAAATACCTGAATGGCAATTACAGAGAAAATGGAGATGGGTTTTTCCCTGCAGCCGTAGGGGACAAGACTATGAGCAATGGCCTCAGGCTTCCACAGGGGAAATATAGGTTGGAAATTAGGAGGAAATTTCAGACTATGAGGATGGTCAAGCAGTGGAAGAAGCTACCTAAAGAAATTGTGGAATCTCCATCTTTTAAAGTTTTCAAGAGCAAGTTAGACAGATACTTGGCTGGGATAATTTAGTCAGGGCTCATCCTGCTTTGAGCAAATAGCTGGACTTGGTGACCTATAACGTCCCTTTCAGACCTGCTTCCCTGTTTCCTATGATCTATGAATACCTCTGTGTAGAACAGAAAGAAGCTGCTCTTTGGGGCTACTTTATGACTATAGAACATACTCCATCAGGATCTCACAGCAACCCTGGACTTCACCAATTTCTGCTGCAAGTGTGAGATGCCTTTATTGATAATGATATTGATAGTAACACATAGTACAGTGCATATATTCATAGTCCTTGGAATACCACATGCAGTCCCCATCCCTCCCCCACCCCATACCTGTAAGAGAAAGAAAAGGAGGAAGGAACCATACACAAGAGATGATAATCAAGTTGTATAATGCATTACCAGAAAGCAGCTAGCCAGTGCTGTGATTAGCATCATGTAAGAACTAGAACAGAGTAGAAGACCCCAAAGTTGTGTTGCTCACCCAAGTCCTCCCCAGTCCTCTTGGGTGAGAAGAGATATTCTGCAACTCTTGAAGCTTTCTTGTGAGATATTTTAAGACACGGGTGGTCAATCCATGACATGTGCCACAAGTGGCACAGGCAGCCTTTGTGTGGCACATGGCAGATAGGGAGGAGGCAAGTAGCACAGCAAAAGATTGTGAAGGGAGCAGATAAGGCAGGGGGGCACTGGGCAGGAAGCAGACAGCCAAGAAGCTGATTTGGCAGAGGAAGGGGGTTGGAGTGGTACTTGGAGGGTGCAGGGCTTAATTTGTCACGCCTGTCAAACAGGTTAGCCCCCATTGTTTCAGGACATTCTACTGTAGGCGTAGAAACTCTCCACATGGGTGCCGGACTGTGGCACGTGAAGGCATTTTGTTTGGCACATACACCTTGGGCCAGACAGCAGGGAAGAGGCCAGGGCTGCACAGCCACAGGAAGGATTGAGCCCCTCGCAGCTCTCTTGCCATCCGCTCCTGGCACGCCAACATCTTATGAGCCAAGCTTGCAGGTGTTTTTGGCACTCTGTTCAAAAATGTTGGCGACCCCTGTCCTACTTCACTGTCAGCTGACAGGACTTTGAGACTAACTTTCTGATATTCTGTGCTTTTATTTCATGCCTGTTTAGAGTGAGGAAGTGCTTTGGCTGAGAACATTTTAAATGAATCACCAAAGATTTTAATGAATCATACATGACTTAGGAGCCTATCTCTTATTTTCAAGTGACTTAGGTGTTTAGGAGCTGGAAGTCAATGGAATTAGGTACCCACTGAAAGTCCATGTGAATTAGGCTCCTAAGTACCGAGGTCACTTTTGAGAAGGTAATAAAGGCCCCTTAGTCACTGTGGTGCTTTAAAAGAATTTACCTGTTTATAAATAAGCCTTTTTGCTCTTCTTTGATTCCAATTCAGTGCGAGTTTTGGCAAAGACTTGTGTTAGGTCGTCTTGACTCTGAACTACTTTGCTGAATACTTAATCTGGCTGCCTATTTCTCTCCCTCAACATGGGCCATTTATACAGCAGTAAAATCAGCTGGTAAATGAAGCAGACAAGTGGAGTGGGGGAGAGAGCAGTTTGAATGGGATGAGAAAAGAGCCAGCGGCACCTCAAGAAAGTTTATCTGCCTCCGGTGCCAAGCACACACGAGCACTAATCTTTTGTTGCTATGAATATTCAAGCCCAGCTGCCAGCGACAGAGGGAGCAGCTGCAGTGGCAGAACTGGCAGGTCCCTCTCATGGTGCCCTTGTTCACTGACCCTGGCATCTGGGTCTGCTAGGGGGTGGGGGGAAGGCCTCTTGTGTTGCAGACTGTGAGCTGTTGAGCAGTCTGTCCCAGCACTTTCTAACAACCAAGAGGTCAGAAGCACAATTGCTCCAGAAAGCCAAGGAGCCGTCCTTCCTTGCAGAGGTGTTTCTATCTGACACTCAGATGTTGTAGAACCTCTGACGGCCAGAGCAGCACGGGTGGATGTGATGATTCAAGCAAAAGGAAAACAACAGCTGGGACAAGCTTTTGAATGCAAACCACTTTGTGCCAGTTTGAGCAGCCCAAGCTGAGGCAGTTCTGCAGGCCCTGTGGACAGTGAGAGTGACATGAGGCCTCAGGCAGATTTGTACAATCAATACCGTGCGTGCATCATGAGAGGGGAGGAGTTGGCAGTTGGACAGGTCAGGTTGGTGATGCCTGTCATTAGAGAAGTGCTTTGGCAGCAGAAGGGGACTCTGGGTGGTTGAGGTACTGCAATACTAGGATGTGGAGAGGGCTCTGGTACCATTGCCACTCAGGGCAGAGTTTGGGAGTCAGCAATGCAGGCATAAGGGGATTTTTTCAGCTGGCTGGCCACCTCTTCCTTCAGCCACTAGCACTGGATGTATAGAAGGGTCTGTAGAAGCCCAAGAGAGCAGGTTCTTATATGATAAATGCCTAGAGGTATCCCTGAACAAGCCAGTAGATCAGGGGCAGGCAGTTATTTTAGGCAGAGGTTTTAAGTATTTTAAACTTACTGAGGTTGGCAAGCCAACAAAGGCCACATGCCAGGCACACAGGGGCAGATATATATTCATTTTCTAATATTTTTAGGGGCCCCACAGGCCAGATAGAATGGCCTGGAAGGCTGCATCCAGCCCGTGGGCCGCATTTTGCCCACCCCTGGGGTAGATGAATTCCAACTTTGAAAGCTAAGAACAATGCTGTCAGTCTTAATTGTGCATGCCATGGTTCTACTGCTCCTAGCTTTGCAAGCATTGGATGTATTAGTCCTATCCAGTGAGCCCTGCTATAACATGAATTAGTTCTGGAACTTGGTTTGCAAACTGGATGGTCCCCAGCAGGCAATCAGTTACAACAGGAAAAATATGCAACCAAAAAAAGATGAACGATGAGTGGACAAAATCCTATTTCAAGGAACCAATTTCCCAGTTTCAAGATCCCAGTTCAATTTCCCAATTTCAAGCAAGCACATGCATATTTTTGCCACAAGTAACAAGCCAAGGGTGGAGGGAAATCCATAGTCTAAACCATAACTTATTCCCAGCTAGGTATGGAGGAGATGCTTGTTTGGATCATATCATGTCAGTTAAGCTGAAGATTACTGACATAGGGCACATCTGCATGTGCAATTAATGTGACTGAATAAACTCTGGTGCAATTTGAGCTGGAGTAAATTAATACCAATTTCACCATCTACACATGCATTTAAGTGCAGTTATTTACTCTGCCTTCAGATAGTACCTGTGTCTAATAGGTCTACCTTATGCCAAAATAAGTTAACCTACTGCATCTTAATTGCAGCGCATATGTAAATGGTGACGCTTTAGTGCACAGTAAATTAGTCTACTACACATGTGTAGACATGCCTATTGTAAAACAGTTACTATGGTCCTTCTAATCATTATATTCTCCAGAGGAGAGGCTCAGTGAGTGCATCTACACATTAAGTAATGTGCTTTTGCTACTGTACTACTTTTGCTACTCTAATATGAAGTACTAGATAAAGGCACAACAGCTGCTCTAATGCTCAGTAGCAAAGGTAACCTTTTGGTGACAGAGTAAAATAGACTAATTCTACTGCACATTAGCACGGTTTTTGTGGCGATGCACTAATGCACAGTAGAACAGTCCACTGCATTAAGGAGTCTCATATAGACATGCCAGTGAGATCTAAATGTTATGATGCCAGGAGGCACACTCATTGGCATGTAGTGCTAATAAAAATAGAGCTATATTTACATATATGTTCTGCATTAGAGGAACAGGATTGTTTGTTGGTTAACTTCATTGTCACATAAAGCAAAACAAAACTCCAGAAACAAGGAAAAATCCTCAAAATCTAGGGGTGAAATCCCAACTCTGTTAAAATCAATAGGGAGTTTTCCCATGGATTTCAAAAGGACCTGGATTTCACCCAGGGTGTTAAAAGAACTATGGAGGGCAGGTGCTGCTCCACTGAATAAAATAAGTGCTTTGCCACTGATTTCAATGGGTGCTAGTTGTGGCCCTTTGAAAGGATAAACAGACTTGGTTTATTTTCTGTTGCAACCATTAGTTTCAACTAAAACTATTAGTTTCTCTTGGCAGCATCAAAGAGCTAGAGGGCAACTCTGGGCACATTTTAGGACTTCATATGGACAGAAGCCAATATCTCTTAAGCAAGCAATTATTAGGCTTTTGCTAGAGAAGTCATTTCATGTTGCTGATGATCGTGCCAGTTACTATACTGTCTCTAACCTTCCTCTTTTGGAAATAAGGTTAATATAGAATAAGGATAGCAAACTTACTTCCTGCCCCAGGCTGGACCAAGCTGTGGGGCTGCTTGCGGGCCAGATCCAGCCCAGGGCATGGGATGGTACTAGCAGCTCCTGCTGTCACCCAGTTTATACACTAGCAACAATAACTCCAGCTCCTGCAATATGCCATGTGTCCCATGTACATTTCATGACAAAGTGGCAGCTCCAGCATGAAGCACACAGCAATGACAACTCTGGCTCTGAGACCAGCACAGGGCATGACCTGCAGCAGTGGTGGAGGAGCTGGGGCAATGGACAAAATGTCCAGAGGGCTACCAGAGCTAGGTCAGCCCTTGCTCAACCTCCTGCTCTCAATTGCCCGGTCCATCAGGGCCCAAGGACCCTGGACTCTGCTGCAAGCTACTCCCTGCCAGCCATATCCCCCAACTTCTGGTGACCCCAACTTCTGGTGGCGTGTCAGTAATCTGGCAGGACCCACTTCAGGTGATCTGGATACAGCAGCTCTGTGGGCCATATATTTCACACCACGGATATAAAAGTTTGTGACTAGAGCTGATTGTGTATTGCAGATAATATCAGTTATTGGTTTAATGCACATGAAAATTTTCATTAACGTGTTACTCATAACTGTTCCCTTTAAAGAAACGGTATTTGCTTTTTATGGCATGTGTCTGACCACCTAAATCACAAAGTATTGTTTGTGCCCCAGGCTGGATTTGAGGACTGGAGCTGATGGCCTATAGATGTATGTAGTTATTAGAACGAGACAGGACATGTATTTTTGGAAATGTGAGAATTTGAGATTGTTTTGAAATTTTTTCCTCTGCCAGATGAACATACTGAACATTTTTATAAAGAGAAAATCCAGAGGGAGGAAAGGGAGAAGAGGAAGAAGTATCATTTTGTTTTTCATCTCACATTTTGTCTATATCTTAAATTTTGAACCAAAAAGTCATTTTGAACTGAGAGAGAAAACTTTTTTCCATTAGAAAATGTCAACATGTAGCATTTGGGCTATTTTTGTACTACAATTTTTGGTCATAACATTTTTTTTAACTGAATTAAAAAATTCAGTTGTGAATAGATTCTGCTCCAGTAACTTGGCATTTTCCAGTAAAACTTGCTTCATCAAAAAAAACCCACCCAGAGATGTCAATATCTTCTAATTCATTTGTGGCTGTAACTTGAGATTTTAGTTTTGATCTGTGCAATCTACAATTTCATGGCAGTTATGTCAGGCCAACTCACTATACTTTATGCAAGTGTCAACTGGACTCTTGTTGATCCAGATTAACAGGTTTTAAAATCTCCTCCTACATGGCTGAATAAGATAGCTTCCATATACTTGTAATTTAATTAACGTCATTGAAACCTTTTCCTGAGTGTATGCTGGCCTCACCATCCAGTTGCTAGGCATACTCCCCATTGGGTATTAAAATGGATAAACAGTACAGGTATGCCACATATATTTATAGCTATCTTTCTGTCTAACCTGATAAACAGTCTTTGTTGACAAGAACTTTATACTCAGAAAATCCATCTAGTCTTGCTCCTTTTTTTTCCACACACAGGGGTCAAGCTTTGGAATCTGATTTCAGCCTCACAAGCTGTCACCACCAAAGGGCTGATAGCAAGTAGGAAGCAAAATTGATGACCATGACAGGATTGTTTATTGGGAAGAATTAAAATTTGTTTATCTATAGCATATGAGTATTTTTGTTTGCTCCCTCCAGATTTGACTTTGCATTGACTTTCATCCTTCTGACTTTATCATTATGTTCTCTCAGGTTCATTTCCACATTTGAAACACTAAGTTCTCACATATCCAGGCAGCATTGCTCTTTCATCCTGAATTATTTTATTGAAGCTGGATTTGATTAGCTGTCTTTCCCTGAAAAAGCTTTGAAATATACTAACCATTCAATAAGGTACTGCTCTAAGAATACACTACTGCAGTTGCCAAAAGCCTTTGAGGCTTGTATTACGATAACCAAACCATGTCATATAAATACAGTACAAGCCTGTAGCAAAGAAAAAGGTCTCCACATTGGCACTGGATTCACATCAGACATAAGCAGTCCCATAATCTGGCTGCTGTAGACCAGTGGTGCTCAATCTTTTGGCTGCATGCACCAAGTCAGGGAAGATTGTGGGATAACCCCCCACCACCCTCCACAGAGGACTACAAAGGGAAGAGAGGTACACTCTCTTCAGTTTTTCAGGTTCAGATTCAGGTTTTCCAGGAGTATATTCATTGTTTACACGTTGTTATCCTTTATTATTCTTCAGATTGCAAAACTGCTGGGACAGGAACTTTAATATTACATGTACACAGAGCACCCAGAACAATGGGGTGCCCACTGTGGATCCCCAACTGGGATCACTAAGCACCATGAGCTAGATGCAAAAAAGGTCTTAACTACTTCAAAGCTGAGCGCTGATTCCTCCCAGTGTCAGGTGAATACAGTGGTGGGAATGCCATGAGGGTGGACTTCTTGGTTAACTTATAAGCAGCTCCCATCTGCAGTAAAATCCAGAACCCTATACTAGGCTTCTGGGCTCCCAATGGTGTGTGGGAAGGGGGAGGGTTATATATACATGTGTCCTGCATCCAGCAGTCCTGCATATGACATTAAACTGCATCCAGCAGCGGGACAGTTTTAACTGTTAGGGTAATAGTGAGACGAGTATTCTCTAGCTACTGCAGTCTCTGGGTCACATTTAGGCAAGGCGTTGCACCTGTCAGCCTCCCTTACCAGGGCTATGCTTGAAGCCGCTGAGAGCATAGGGTGGTGGATCACCTCATCTGGCAGATGTCTGGTGCAGCTGAGACAACAGTAGAGGAGATTTGCTCAAGTTAGCTGAGCACTGCAACCTACAGCAAGAAGTGGCAACGGACTGCAGTATTTTGCCAAGCACAATCCATAGTCTTTCAAGAATTAAGAAAAGCACACAACGGCATGAAGGGGGGTCCCTGGCTGAAAAGGTGAAAATTCCTCACCTGGTAAGGAAATTCATGTGCAACAAGTGACTACAGAGCTTCAGCCTGCTAGTGTCTGCACTCAGAAGAGAGCAGCCAGAGAGGCAACATGGAATGTGAGGACTTGACATCAGACTAGGAAATTGGATAATGTTAAGAATGTAATGAAGAGATTAAAGATTGATGCTCTAGGTCTGTGTGAAACATATTGGAAAGAGGCTGGAATTACTGTTTCAAAAGATGTGAAGATCATCTATTCAGGAAGTCAGATGCATGAAAAAGGAGTTAGGTTGATTTTGGACAAAAGAACTGCAAAATGTTTGCATGGTTTGGGGGGCAATATCTGATAGAGTGATGCTTGTGAAAATAAAGGCTAAACCTTCAACATTACAATAATACAAGTCTACGCACTAATAGCCAAAAATGGGGAAGAGGACATTGATCATTTTTATGAAGACCTTGATAAAGCAAAAAAGCAATGCAAACCTCAGGAAGTGGTCATAGTGATGGGAGATTTGTGTGTGAAAATTGGTTGTGAATGAGTGGATAATATTGTTGGACCTCATGGACTTAGAGAGAAAAATAAAAGAGGAAAGAGATGGATTGATTGGTGTGTTGCAGTGATCAAGTCATCATGAACACATGATTCGAACACTACCCAAGAAGAAACTACACATAGAAAAGTCCTGGTGATAATGTAAGAAACCAAAGTGATTTCATCACCATCAACAGAAAGTGAAAATCCATAGTATGGAAAAGTATAAAAAAACTGGACAAAAGAATTCAATGAATGTGCAATGAAGAAAAGGAAAAATGGATTAATGAAAAAATGTACAAAGATAGAAAACAAAAGGATAAAGATGTTACTATCAATATATAGGAATATCAAAGACATCACAGGCAAAGGAGGATGTACTGCTAGAGGATATATAAAAGCCAAGAATGGTCATATAATCATGGGAACAAGGACAAGTATTAAAAAGATGGGCTGAGTATATTGAAGAGTTATTCCACAACAATTGAGAAGAAAAGCCAATTATTAAGAAGAACGTGGACAGTTTGAAAATTCTTAAATCAGAAGTATGAACAGTTATCAACCAAGTGAAAACCAATAAAGCTACAGGACCAGATGGAATTACAGTAGAACAAATAAAATGTTTGGAAGAGTTTGGTATGGAAAAGCTAGCAACTGTTATCAATGAGATTTATGAAAGTGGAGAAATACCTGAAAACCTCAGTCAATTGATCTTTATTGCACTTCCCAAAAGACCTGGAGCCATTGAATGTGAACTCCATCAAACCATTGGTTTAATGAGACATGCAACAAAGATGCTAACAGTGAGAGCTAGAAGTAAAATAAGACTGGAGATTGCAAAAGTTCAGTTGTGGTTATGTTGAAAATCAAGGTACAAGAAATGCTATCTTCATGGTATGAATTGCTTTCAGACAGGACAATAGACTGAAAAAAGACCTTTTCTTTAGGGCTGTGTGAAATGGCAGCGTTCCATTTCGACTTGCATTTCAACAGAACAGTGTTTCGTTTCGAATTTTGTTTCTATTCAAAACAGCTGTTCCAGTCCATTCTGTTGAAACAGAGTCAAAACAGCGAAAACATTCCTACGTTTTGCCCATAGGATATAATGGGGAAGGTCAAAACAGTCTATAACTTTGTCATTTCTGGCCTGATTTGAATAAAACTTGCAGGCCTGTCAAGTTTCACGGAGATAGGTGCAGGGGTTTGGGAAAACTGCACCCTAAAGTCTTAAAAACAAAACTCATGTCACATGTGTGTGTTAAGCCATAGCGGGGGTCAAAACTACAGGAATGCTAGCCCCTGCTGATGCCACAACACCTGCCAAGTTTCAAGGAGATGGGTGCAGGGGTTTGGGGGAAACTGCACCTGAAGCTGCAGACAAGCAAAACTCATGACACGAGTGACACTGTTTGTTAAGGCACAGCAGGGTGAAAGCTGCAGCCCTGCTAGCCCCTGCTGAAGCCAGAAAGCCTGCCAGCTGTCAACTGGGAACTCCTCTCCCCCTCCCCTCAGGAAAGGGGCGTGACTTAACTCATCTTGCTGCCTCCTGATTAGTGGATGGGCTCTACCAATCACAACAGGAAGATTTCAAGCCTGGGCCTCAACCCAAGCTTCAAAAGGCAAGCCTGCTACAAATAAAATAAAACAACAATCCTTGAAATCTGGAAATAGTTTGCAAGTGTCTGGGAAATTCACTCTATTCTACTAAAAACGGACGTTCAAAGTTCCTGTTCATTCTTTTGGTTTGGCACAGGATACAGTGCAGAATTGAAAAGTCTCCTACTACACTGCATTTCCTACTGATTCTAACATTATTGACCACATCTACACCCACCAGCCAAGTGATTCCTGAGGACCAGGCTGACACTGGAGCTTCTCCCCTGACATTTTCAAAGACAGGGAAAGAAATTTATGTACCACTCACTTTGTGGTACCTTAACAAGGGTGTACCCCATCAGGTACTCAGCATTCATTGTTAAGGCCTGACAAAGCTCCCATAGAAGGCAAATGAAAGAGCCATCACTTAGTAGTGATGTAGTAGGTCCCATAATAATCAAAAAAGTAACAGCTCTGCCACATGGAATGTCTCCACTCTCTCTCTTGTCATAGCATTCTTTCCCCCTTCACATGTCTCTTCCTATGAAACTATACCTATAGGACCCTTTTTAAAGAAACTGAAAAAGTCTTTAAAATTGACATTGGGCTCCTCTAAGTACCTTTTAACTCATAATTGCTCATTATGCCAAGCTTCTTTACCAGACAGTTTATATTTTTAGAAACCTTGTGCTTATTGCTTATTTGCTTTCCTACTTTACCATGCTAGTTTCTACAGCCATTTTTCCCTGTTGAGATTTAGCCAGGTTGAGTTTTTCATTGCAATCCCACTGACACTGTTGTTAAACATTTCATTTCTTTTTCCTGCAGTAAATTAATTTCCCATACTACGTAACAGAAGTGAGGCACCCTTCCATTCCACAGTTTAACAAAGCAAAATTTACCACTGCATTCAGCTTCTAATAAAATAATTCATAATTTAATTCATATTTTTGCTTGCAAAGCAAACCTTACCAACATGACTAAATGCAAGCAGCAGTCTGCCCAAGTCAGAGGACAGCCTGAAACTCCTATGGCTAGATACAGACCTTGAATTTCTCCTAAGACAAAGCCTTTTATCCTGGGAACTTTACAGATCAAACCTATTGTCCCACATTAAGTACCTATAACACTGCTAAGTCAAATGAATTGTCATTCAAGCTATCTTTTATTAGACCAACTCAAATAGTTGGAAAAAGTTTGCAAAGAAGAATTTTTCCAACTATTTGAGTTGGTCTGATAAAACAGAGGTTCCCGGTACTGGGCCGTGAAGGGTTGGCTGCTGAATCATGGCATGAGCCCCCTGCTCAGACAGCTGTCTGTCTGCCTGGGCAAGCAGCTTCCACTGCCAGCAGTCACATGTGGGGTTAAAGCTGGGGGCAGGGCAGTCCTGGGAGGGAGGCAGCCAGCTCTATATGCCCTGTCCTGCTTTGCAGAAAAAAGAGTTGGGAACAACTGCAATAAAAGATATCAGATTTACCCAAAGAACCCTGTCTGTAGACAAATGCAGCTACAAACTATACCCCTGTTGTCATTCAAGCTGTGTGTATAAATGACTTTCCTGCACCTGTTTCATATTATTGTGAGTCAAATCAGCCCCAGATTACAGTGCAGACGGGAGTGCAGCTCCCACCTGTAACTCACATTGTGCTCTGAGCTCCCCCAGACCAGACAAGTTCACTGCTGGTTCCAAGGCTCAGAGCCTGCAGCCAGATTCTCATTGCAATGGCCAGGCTCTCTGCCAGTGCTCCCAATTTTCAGAATGGGAGGGGAGAAAGGCAGCAGAGGGAGCTCATTCTTGGGGCTCCCCAACTAGTGCTGGAGGATGGAGTGAGTGAATTGAAGCCCCCCGCCCCCCTGGCCCCCAGTTCAGGGGGGCGGGGCTCAAATACACCTGCCTCACTCTTCCGAGGGGATTGAAAAACCCTCAGACTAAACACCCTCAGCTCCCTTTCCCCCTCCCTGAAAGAGAGCGGGATTGAATCCGAGGGGATTGAAAAACCCTCATTCTGAAAACAGGGACAGACTGTGAGCCTAACAGACACAAGTTACAAGACGCTATGTTTTGAAACATCTTTATGTGCTACCTCATGCAACAAGGGATCAGATTTTCATCCGATCAACCATTTTTGAAGCTGTCCGCAGCCCTGCACTTGTGTTTTGTCACAACTACAGCACAGCTATAGACTGATTTCTATGACCAGATCTTCTGGCAGAAATTGTCAACTTCTGTCCGAACCCAAAATTTAAGGTCTACTTTTAGCCCAATATGTGAACTGCCTCTGTCACTGATGATGTTCTCATGAGAACACTTCTGCAACATATATATACACAATAATAATATCTTAGATGTCTATATTAACTGTTCTACTGTCAATCATTTCACCAAAAGCATCCAGCAATTGTATTCAACCAAAAACATCTCAGTTTTCCAGGTACTAGAATTAGTTGAGAATTGCTGCTCTAACATTTTCCTAGCAATTTTCATAGTGCAGGGGTGCTCAACCGTGTGGCCCAATGCAGCCACATCATCTGGCCCACAAGTGTCACCACGGGTCCAAAAATGTGATCGTGGGGGAGCAGTGGCAGCATTAATTACTGCTCCCTTTCTTCCAGATTTCCAGATCTGCGGAATAGCATGGGCCTGTGTGCTAGACCTATTGATTAGGGCAGTGTGGGGCTCAATCTAAGTGCATGGGACACGAACTGGTCTGCAGATTGGCCCTGCACCATTCATCCAGCCCACTGTGCCAAAAGACTGAGCGCCACTACCATAGAATGATTTTGTTTCAGTGCAACATTTGACAGCACATTAAATTAACAAAGGATATGACATGGATTTAGTTATATTTATTTCCATATTTAATTCAATAAAGCCTTTCATTTTTAAGTTTTCTGAAGCTGCAAAATAATCTGTACACTCCCGTATTGACATAACAGTGACATAATTCTTGACAAAGAATTAAATCCAAACTTGCAGCAGTGAACCCAGGGCTTTAGTAATAGGTTCTCAGATAGTATAAAATCTTTCAAATTCTCTTAAAGAAGAAACATCCTAATTTGTCATTGCCTCTTCCAGTACACAGGACTTCAAACAACTCTGGTGCACAAGGATCAGGGAACAGATCTTCCATTATAAATGAATGAAAGCTATTCAAATCCAAATACTAAAATTAATTTCTAGTTGAGAGAGATATACAGAAGCAAATTTTTCCTCTTGCATGGTCAGAAGTTTCAATAGGCCTTCTAACACCCAGGCAGGCCAGACAGATGATTACAGGTTCTAATTGTTCTAGGCAGACCCAGTTATGTTCTCAAGCTTCTGTCTTTATGGAAGAAGACAAGGAAGCCTGTGCCCTAATATAGGAGGGAAAGAGCTGCTTAACAGTATATAGATGAAAACTGAATGGATTGGGAAACCCTGGATACCCTCCTGACCCCTCCAGATGACATGCAGTCAACATCCATGAGTCTCAAAGGGAAAAAAAGTAAGGGAGCCTTATTTGATAATCTTTTTAGAGGTTCAAGTTATCACTGCACTGCATGCTTTTGCTGTTATTGTGTAGGCCAGGACAGTGAGAAGGTATGATTCCTGATCAACACAGTTTGTCTCTACCAGGGGTTTCTGATAGCACACTTTTGATAGTGAGATGGGCTTTCTCAATTCAAATTCAGTCCATTTGGCTGGGAGAGTGTGGGGGCTTTACCATACTGGCAAAAAGCACAGCTTTGCCAGGATAGCAACATCCATGGAAAAATCTAGGATTTTGAAAAGGGGGAGGGGATGCAGATGGTGTGCCATATTACTACTTATAATGCAACACATTTTTTTTGAAACTGGGATGTAACTGCACTGCTGCACCCCCTGCCCTGGATTATAGCATCCACACAGAACACTTTTTAAAATAGACAATGTATACTCTTAATGTAAATGTAACCTGGGTGGTACGTGGCTGGTACCCCCTCTTCGGTTGAAGAGATGTCAGTGGGTGTGTGTATGCTATGGGAGTGTGACTGCCTAGCTTCAGGCCAGCTCACCTCCTTTCCCTACAGGGCAGAGCAGAGCAGAGCCCAAGGACACCCTGATACTTAACTATTCACAGGTTTAATTGTACAAAATTATATCAAACATATATTTACACACACACAGTATTTACAAATATAGGTTTACAATGACAAGAACTCTTATTAACCTTGAACTCAAGCACGGGCCTTGATCTCTGTGGCCTTCCGGTCAGTATGCAGGTAGCTTCTCCAGCCCTGCGTACAAATCTGTGCACTGAGAGCTCCTGCCTCGTGCAGGGTTGGTAACCCACACTGTTTCATGCAGCCGCCAAGGTCCCACCCGCTCTCTGGACTCTCTGTGCACCGATGCCCCAGCTCCCTCCATGGCAGGGCAGGGCAGGGGCGCAGCTACTCGGTGCTTCCTGCTCAGTGGAGGCATCTTCAGGGCATTTCTGGGGCAACTGCTCTGCCTCACTGGTCAACTCCACCAGCTCTTCGGCAGTGCTTTTTCATCATCCCTCATAGAAGCTGCCTGTGTGCTTAGCACATGGGCTTGTATTCCTACTTGTGGCTCTGCCCCCAGATTGGAAACAGACCAATGGGAAAGCCTGAAAGGTAGTTCCCCCTTAGGTCCTCTTTTTCACCTCACCCCTAAGTCAGTGCAGGGCAAGCCCCCCTCCTGCCTTCTTCTGACTGGTGGGAAAGGGGAATGCCCCCACTAATCAACCAGAGCCGTTTGGCTCAAATCGTCAACCAGGCTGCCACCAGCAAGCCTGCCACATATACATGGCCTTAGAGATGACCAGCCATCTTCCATAGATTTATAGGTTTAAAAAGTGCCTCAGCGATCATCTAATCCACAGATGCAGGATCCACCATCCCCTCTACCTGCATACACTTGGGCTTACATTTGCAGGAGGCTACTATTTATGAGCACTCCAATTTGTGTGGGCCCAACTTTAAACACCTGAAGGGCTCTAATTTTCAGATGTTCAGTGTTTGCTGAAAAATCTAGCTGCTTTTAGTTCTCATTTCCCCTGTGCAAGATGAAGTTTTTTTTCTACCTGTGAGAAATTTACAATCTTTGAATTCTCCTTTGCCTGAAGAAAGGTGTTTAGACCCAAAAGCTTATAAAGAAAAAAAAAATTACAAGTATTTGTTTAATCTAAGAAAAGGTATCACCTGTACGCTAAGAGTTTTGTCTACTTGCTTTAAGGTCACGTTTAAAAATGTAGGCCATAGCCTTTCACTGATGTGCACACACAGACTCAAACATATACACACCAGATGTGTATGCACACAGGCTCAAGTATGCACACACATACATGTGCACACACCTGAATATGCACACATGCTTGCTTCATCCTCTTTACCTGTCTGTGTGCCACTCTGCCAAGCCCAGGGTTTGGCAGCCAGCTCCTCCTGCCCTCACCCTACAAAACAGCAGGCATTCAGTCTTCCATCTGCAGATTTCACTCTTTTCCCCTTCTCACCTTCCAGCAAACAGGACCTCTTCTACCTAAAATCAATCTGTGGCCTCCCACCAGATCCTAATCTGGTGCTTTTTAATCAAACAAATTTGCTGCTGAAACCCGTGCCAGCAGGGAGAGAGCTGCTAATTATCAACTGCCAGAGTGAACAAACAGTATGATATACTGTATTCACAGCTGTAACCCATTCACACACTGGCTCAGGCAAATAAATGGCACAGCTGGCCACACCTGAAAGCAACAAACACAATCACACATGCAGTGCACAGACTCACATGCCAACACATGTACATGTGTGCAAATGGCTCTTCACAGCCTCTGTGTTGAACAAAAGAGTATTCTGTGTATGTTGTATCATATTAGCAGAGCATCTGATGGGAATCTTAAGTATACCCTATTTGAAAGTATTCTTTAAAGAATAGTAAAGGGTGTAGGTACAAATAAATGATTTGAGCACATGGGAAGATCTCAATCAAGAGATTTCTTTTCTGCTTGTTGATTTTTCCACCATTCAAGTGGGCCCGAGGGTGACTTTTTGATGTATGGTGAATACCTCTATTTTTAGATCTTCATAATTCAGGACCTACTTCCCCAATTCACTTCAGATGTTGTAAAAAAGTTTGTCTTTGGTCCCAGGACTAGTCAACCAAGTACAAGGCCAAAATTACTTTCTTGGCTGATTTTTAGAAGCTGGTTGTGGAGACAAAGTTAGTTTTACATAGGAATATCAGGCACAATTTTAATATGAAACAAGCCCAAGCTTTAAAGTTAATGGAAATCACCTTTAAATTCACTTTAATATTTCAAAGCTACATGCCTTTCCCGGTGCACCAAGAATCTTGGTCCAAGACCTCTCACTGCTCTCTGTCACACTTGGTGTCTTTGAACCATATGGTTGGAATGGACATCAGGGCTACCGAGTGTAACTCCTCAGGCCCATATGCAAGATGCACTACTCCCAGATAGATAGCTATCCAGCCTCTTCTCCAGCATCCTGGGCAACTTGTTCTACTGTCCTACCATTCTTAAAGTAAGGAAAGTCTTCATGAGATTTGACTGAAATCCACTCTGCTGCAATTTAGTTTCCATGCACTCATCATGATTTCAGTATTCCTTATGACTCAAATTAATTGCAAACTTTTACTTTCTTCTGTCTCTCAAACTGACATCATTGATCTGTGCCTTTACCTGTGCTGTTACACTTGCATGTGAATGAATGGTCTGGATACATTAAATGACCAAAACTTTTCTCCTGAAATACAACATTTTAAGAGTATGGCATGTCCAAGTTGGGGGGGCGTTATTTGTCTTTTTTAAACCAGTAATTTTCATGCATTACCTGGTTCCAGATAAGACCATAAATTTACAGTATCAAAAATACTGTAACAGAACTTGTTCTGAGAGCATTTCTGAATGAAATACTAGTAATCGCCCTAAAAGCCTTCACCCATACATACAGTGACTTAAAATAAGCTTCTAACACAAATATTTGAATCTTTCCAACTCTACCCGAGCTACGTATAATCATCCCATTTCCTCCTACCCTCTTACTCATGATGAAAGGAGAAAGAGTAAAGAGAGAGAGGAGCCATCTGCTTATTATTTTACTGCAAAATAAATGAATGAATAAATAAATGGCTGTACCAGCAAAGTGAAATCAAGCATATAAAGTGTTACCAAAAACAGAAAGCCAGCCCTAAAGCCAGGGTTTACACACCTTCACTTCCTTCCAAATTCTCTCCAGTTTGGCTTATTAAACAAAATATAAACCTTTTTCAGGTGGACCCTCAAAGACTAACTGAATCTAAAGAGAAATGGGCACAAAAGCACTGGAAGAAATTAATACAGAGACCTATAGGATTAGAGGCCAGAGAATTAGATCTGTGCACCTTTGCAAAGGAGACTGGACAGATGTGGCACAGAAAGCATTTTTCTTGTTTATCAAAAGCTTCCTAAGTCTTGGCTTTTGTCAGCATTGATATGCACAACAGGAAGGCAACAGAGACATGAGCAGCTCAGACTTAAGTTACTCTGAAATAACAGTTGCATAACTGACCCGAGGGCAGAGCCCTTCTTTCTGGGGCCATTGTTGCTATGATTTTTTTTTTTGAAGGATACACTTTGTCCTTGAGATTTTTTATGGAGAACTAGCATTTGGGGCAATGCCACAGTTTCCATCAACGCAGAACCCTGCTAAGGCTTTTATTCCTAGCACCAAGCCCCCAGCCTGTGAGATCAGCATGGTGTCTTCTGATCCTTCCAAATGAAATTAGGAAAACGGGCTGGCTGACTTGCATCTGCCCTGCACCACACAAAACGGCACAACAGAGAGATCTCATTTGCTGGGAAAAGTAATAAACGTAATTTCCTTCATAAACTAGCTGTGCCACACTGGCTCCAAAATGCAAACAAGAAAAAGAAAAGAGCCACTGTCAGCTAAAAATACCAGCCACACAGCTATCAAAGAGAAAGGGGGATTGGGTCACACTTCAAAACAGAATGACAGCGGTTCAAGGGGTTCTTTTTCAGATCTAATTTTCTTATCTCATTGCTTCATGGGGCACTGGACAGCCCACACTGAGGTGAGCCAAGGGGTTCTCTGGTTTTTTGAAGGGAAGAAGTGTATAGTAATTAAAGTGGGGGCTTGGGAGAGGGAAGGTCTCTTTCCTGCTCTGCCAGTGACTGTCTATGTAACCTTGGGTAATTCCAGGAAGAATCTGAGGGAGGCAGAACATAATTACGCAAGCTGGACTTTGGCCAAGATGCTGAAGTCAACAGCCCAGATGCTTGTGAAAAATGCCATGGGATCAGGACTTCTGATTTCTCTGTTTTTCTAAAAATGGCAGTCCTAGAAGCATGGCACTTCCCAGGTAGGAGCCATGGGGACTTGTAGTTGGGGGGAGCTTGTAAACATTTGGAACTATCTTGAGAGCTGCATAACTAGTAGGAACTTCCAACCCTTTTTTTTCCTGTCATTTTGCCATGCTCTTTAAAGAGTGGGTTTTCCCCCTCTGCCTAGGCATG
Organism: Caiman crocodilus; assembly: GCA_030014935.1. NCBI lineage: Eukaryota > Metazoa > Chordata > Crocodylia > Alligatoridae > Caiman > Caiman crocodilus. The sequence goes on along the minus strand of JAGPOW010000304.1, from coordinate 60,662,069 downwards.
GGGGATACTGAAAATACTACAAGAGTGGGCACAAGGGGACACTTCCTGTAGCACAGATGCTACATTTATATTTTTCATTTCTTTTCCTCAATTCTCTTCTTTCCTTACCTTCCTCCTCATTTCAGTCCCACTCCTGACAGAGTCAGTGATAAGCAAAATTGACCTCTCCACCCTCCCCCCCTCTCCAAAATTTGAGACATTTGCTCAATGCTCCACCATAATATACAAAACGCAGGTGAATCCTGAGGACTTTTCTATGAATTGATAATGGTACCTATATAAAATCTGACCTCCTCCTCCACATGATGACATACAGATTTTCTTCCAACACCACTGCAAACCAGGCTAGACTTCAGATTGCCTCATTCAGCAAGTTCTGTCAAGGATCCAGTTGCAGGATAACCTGGCAGAAGGTGTTTCATTTGGATGCAGCTTGGAATTGTGCCCTGCATTGAGCAAGCAGTGACAGTATGTAGCATTTCTACTGCACTGATTCATAGATTGTGAGGCTGGAAGGGGCCTCAGAAGTTCATTGGGTTGAGCCCTCCTGCACCAAGCAGGAAAGACAACTGGGGTCAGGCAACTCCAAGAAGGTGACCATCCAGCCTCCTCTTGAAGATTTCCAGGGCAGGCGATTGCACCACCTCTGAATGGAGCTTATTCCACAGTCTGGACAGCCTAGTTGTGAAGACGTTTTTCCTAATGCTGAGCCTGAAATGGTCTTCCAGGAGTTTGTGGCCATTATTCCTGGTTTTCCCCAAGGGTACCCTGGTGAACAGTTGTTCACTGAGCCTTTGATGTACGCCCCTGATGTAGCAGTAAGTTGCTACCAAATCCCCTCTCAGCCTTCTCTTTTTCAGGCTGAAGAGTCCCAGGTCCCTCAGCCTTTCCTTGTATAGCTTGCCATGCAAGTCTCTGATCATACAGGTGGACCTCCTCTGGACCCTCTCAAGATTTCCATGTCCTTGTTGAAGTGTGGTGCCCAGAACTGGATGGAGTACTCCAGCTGTGGTCTCACCAATGCTGAGTAGAGTAGAAGAATCACTTTCTTGGTTTTGCTGGGGATGCATTGATTGATGCGTGACAGAGTATTATTTGCCCTGCTGGCTACAGCATTGCACTACCAGCTCATGTTCATACTGTGGTCTATTATTACCCCCTGGTCTCTTTCATTCATAGGACTGGTCAGATCAGCATTTCCAAGCCTGTAGGTATGTAGAGGATTGTTTGTCCCCAGGTGGAGTACTTTACATTTCTCAATGTGTGATTGGGGGCAAACTCAAAGCCAGATCACAAGCCAGCTGAGGACACTAGCCCTTCATGGCAATGAGCTGCCCACCTTGCTAAGGCTGTCTGCCCTGACTCGCCTGCCATGACTTGAATGTAAACATTATTTAGTAAGTGGGAGGCTGCCCTTACACTACCTCGATGCCAGGGGGCACTATCCGCAGCTCCATACCTCCCCTACACCATGGCCCATGGCTCACAGATGTCATCATAAGTTCTCATGGGCTCCGGATCAAGTCTGGGCCAAAGTCGGCCATACTTAGGCCTTTTCCATACTGCCCAATTATGGACCACGTACAGACAGCCCCTCTCTCACAGGAGCCTCACTCACTCCCCATGTTCTCACCAGATCTGAAAGCACTTTACATAGACCAGCAAAAGGAGGACAAAGAAAGGGGTCACATATTTGTAGTATTACCTTGGACCATTAACAATCAAGTCAAGTCCTGATCACAAATCTCTTGATTTCCCCTCCATTAGGAAATGCTGCTTGTTTCAGCTCCCGCTCCCGCTCCCTCTCCCTCTCTCCTTAGCCTCAGTGCCACTTACTATACTTAACTCTATTTCCCACTGGAGATGGAAATGTCTTATGCTGAATTACGCACATAGGTGGGGGATCACTACACCTTGTTCTTATTAATTTCATGAACACCCACAGCCTCCTCTCCAATTCTGAAATGATGCAGCTTATTAGCAGAGAGCACCAATTGATGACACAACAGTGGCACTGTCTTAGACCCACAATGCCCAGAAATAGATAGAAACATTTTCTAGCAAATTTTCTCTTGCTATTTCAGACTATACCAAAGGCATCTTCCTGACAGAGTCACAAGAGATGACAGTTTATGCAAAGATAAACAGCAAATTTTGCAAAGAAATAAGATTCTTGTGAAGCCCTCTGTAATGAAGATAAAATATCAGACAAATACACTAGTCCGTTAGCTTCACTGTAGTTGTATGAAGGAGATGATAAAGTGGTTACATGAAAGTCTCATACAGCAGTTGTATGTGCTCAGGGACTTCCAGTGTTGCTGTCTTACAATTCTAGAAGTTTTTAAAGTGCCAGCTCCAGAGTAATTAAGTACAAATCTCCTCTTTTATTTAGAAAAAGTTAAGTTTACACTCCTTCTGATTGCATAAAGATGCTGGAAAATATGAATTCTGAAGGATCAACCACCAAGAAGCAAATTAAATTTGTTGTTTTAAAAAATCCTATGATTTGTAAGCCAGAATAATAATTTTGGAGGCCTGCCTTATGTTCATTGAATGACTTGGGTTGCTCATACCATTCCTTTGATCTGATCCATCACAAGACAGAATTGGCTGCTTGAGTTGCAAAATATAATGTAGCAGATACAAAATGAAAGCCAACCTCTTTCTATATTGCACAGAACTTTTAAGGCCTGCACGGCTACAAATGCAGAAAAAGAACTATTAGATTAACATTTTTCCTTTGCCTATGAAGAAAATAGTTCCCCTAAAGTAAATATATCAGATAGCGAACTGATGCTCTATTGATCTCATCCAAGTCAGAGGAAAAAAAAAAAAACACACTTGCCCAAACTTTTTTGATGGAGATCACATTTGAAGGGCATTTCTGCTAGTATCTATCATGAAAACGGAAAATGGGTAAAGACTACTGTGGCAATCAGTGTAGTACCAAACAAGGCATTCTCCATCCATTTTCTTTTACATGTCATGAAGGAAGTTGTTCAGGCTGACCCAATTTGTAACCAACACTCTAAGCATTAATTAGTAGAGTTCCTCTACTCCGTGTCTTGGCTTACAAGACTCAAACCACATCTTTCACACAGTAGAGGAAGTGCTCTAATAATTAAACTGGAAATTATGAATGTGAATAGATTTACTCTACTTATTGCCAGGGTTAATAAAGATTACCTCATCCTCAAACTGGATCTGTGTTTGGAGAGTTTCTTCCAACAAAGTAATTGGGTTAACTACCCTAAACCAGTCAATTAATATATCTGGTTCTTTATTTTCTGATTCAGGTTTAATATTACATGGCAAAGTGTATATGTATAGGACAATTTCACTATGTTCTACAATTTCTATCTATATCTATACATAGATATAGGACAATTTCACTTTGCCATGTAATATTAAACCTGATCAGAAATACACACACACACACACACGTAGGTAGAACATGCAGTTGGAATGTGTGTGTGTGTCTATGTTCCAACTGAGTGTTCTACCTGGGTATTCAATTTTACCTTTGTTCTCTATGAGGAGGCAGGACTGCCCTTCCTCTAGCTCCATTTTACTTGAGCCTGGGAAGAAAAGGGTCTCTCACAGCCTCTCTTCCTTATGTTAGGCTTCCAATCAAAGCTGCAGAAGCTGATATAGCCCTCATAGGATGAAAAATACCAGGTTACAAGTTAACACAGTAGCATAAAAAGAGGCAAATAGGATGCTTGCAGCATTGCTATTATGTCCCCTCTTAAGTACCTTTTCCACAAGCTGAACATATCAAGCTCCTTCAGCCTCTCATTGTATGACTTGCCTTTTAAGCCCTTGATCCTCTTTGTTGCCCACCTTTTAACCCTCTCTAACTTCTCCACATCCTTTTTAAAATGTGGAGCCCAGAACTGCACACAGTACTCCAGCCAAGGCTAACCAGTCCCAAGTAGAGAGGCACTATCCCCTCCCGTGTATTGCACCTAGTGCTTCTGTTGATGCGTCCCAAATCTGCGTTCGCCTTCTGTATGGCTGCATCACATTACAGACTCATATAGAGTCGGTGGTCACCCAAGTCCTTTTTCATAGTGTTGCCATCCAGCCAGATGTGACCCATTTTATATTTGTTTTTGATTATTCCTCCCAAGGTGCAGCATCTTAAATTTGTCCATATTGAACTTCATCCTGTTATCTCTAGCCCAACTTCCCAATCAGTCAAGATCCTTCTGAACTGTGCTCACATCCTCCAACATGTTCACTATCCTTCCTAGCTTCTTGTCATCTGCAAACTTGCCTGGGGATCTTTCTGTGCCAGCATCCAAAAGGTTAATAAACAGGTTGAACAGCATTGGGCCCGGGACAGAACCCTGTGCAACTCCACTCAAAACTTCTTGCCAGTTTGATATGGACCTGTTAATATGGCTATTGAGCCAGTTATCTATCCATATTGTAGTAGTTTTATCTAGCCTGCAGGTTCTCCAATTTTTTTATGAGAAGGTTGTGCCTTACTCGAGATATACTATGTCCACAGCATTCCCTTCATCCACCCAAGTAGTTGCTTTCTCAAAGGAAGTCAAGTTTGTTTGACCTCATTTGTTTTTCATACACCCCTGCCGGCTGCTTCTGATCACTCTTTTCACTTCCAGATGCTTGCAAATGGCCTTGCTTAGGATAGGCTCCAGTAACTTCCCAGGTATTGAAGTGAGGCTAACCAGCCTGTAGTTCCCCATGTCCTCCTTTTCACCTTTTTTAAAGAGGGACACTATGCTGGCCCTTTTCCAGTCCTTTGGTACCTGACCCATTTCCCACAACTTCATGAAAATCATTGCCAAGGGCTCTGAGATCTCCTGTGACAGATCCTTTAGGACCCTGGGATGAAATTCACCCGGCCCTACAAACATTGCTCCCTCAGCACTGTATCTTGAACACCTTTGATTCAGTTTTTCTTCATCTTCTGCCTGGTTGATTTTGGATCCATTGCACGATTGCAGGTATGAGGTGGCTTTTAGTGATATTATCACCTTCCTTGATTCCAAATAAATCGTACTGCAGAGTTCTAACAGAACAGGCAGGGGTTTATTCGGTAGCTACCTGAGTTACTGATGCTACTGAACACTGGGGTATTTATTAATTCAGATTATATCTGATAGTAGAGACCACTCGGGTTGTTAGCCTATGTTTCCATTTTGTTCAGGCCTGGTCTGAAATCTGTTTGCCCTCTTCAGGCCTGGCCTTTGGCAGCATTATTATAACAACTTGACTATTTTTTCCTCCCAGGGACCTTATTTTGAGCAAATGTTTGCTTAATCAAACTGTTATTGCAACATTTCCTCCCGGCACATGTTGGAGGGCACAGAACCATAATGATGACCCAGAGGCCTCTTGCTTGTCCTCTCAGTTAAGATGTACGATTGTTTTCTGGACATCCTATTAAATCGCTCAGTGAATTCCATGAAATTCATGGAACTGCAGTGCACAAATTTAAGAAAAACCCACTTCTGGTACTTGGCTGCATCTCAACTCCCTTGTGCTGGCTGACCTCCAGTATCTTCAGTGTTTATAACCGAGGCTTGCAGAACATGAGATTCTTCAACAGCAGCAGATAATAAAGCTCTCCATGGGCATAATTCATTATAGTCCTCAAGCTTGTAAGCTGGCAGAGCTGATGGCGATGGAGACCCAGCTGAGGACATTAGCCCCTCATGGCAATGAGCTAATTGAACTTATAGGTAGACACCTTGTCTATGAGTTCAACATGCCGCTATCATCACAGGTCTTAAGCTTAGCAAAAAAAAAAGATTCCTCTTGCTACTACCAGTAATGCCTGGTGGGCAGGCAGGGGATGTGCAGTGTGGCTAGCGCGCTGCTCCTGGGGCAAACTTTGCCCCAAGAGTCATACACTGGCTGTGCCAAGCACCCCTGCCTGGCCAGTGGCCAGCAAAAAGCACACATGGAATTGCACAACTCCCAGGGCAAAGGCAGCAGGGCACAGAGAACCTCAGCCTGCAATGGGCAGCCTGCCTCTTCCCTTTTCACAAATCCAGGGGGCATGTGCCCCACATGGGGCAGGGAGCTGCCCATCCCCTCGCACCTCTAGACCAGGCGCCCACAGCTCTGTTACACAACCTGCAACCCAACCTCTCTGTGTGTCTGTCTGCCCCTCGCTTCCAACCCCAGCCCTGCTACCCCTCACTTCTGACTCACAGTACTCCACACCCCCCAGGGTGTGCAGAGACCCCCGCTCCCTGGGCTCCAAACCTCATGCACATACCCACAGCTCCCCACACCTTCACAAATAACCCTCCCACACACACACACTTCAAAAATAACACCTCATGAGTTACATACCAAATCTCTTGATTTTTAAGAGTTTGTCTCATGATTTTTGACATTGTGGGGCTGACAATACTGTACTACTGTCTCTACTTTTAAAAAATGTCTTTTGCTATTGTAAGCCTTCTCTTCCTCCAGTGATCTATTTTGTTTCATTACACAGATAATTTGGTGGAAGGCACTTATTGCCATGCAGACTGTTTAATAAAATACCCTGCTTTGCTTTCCTTATCTTTTTCATCCAAAACTCAATACCTGCAGTGCCTTTTTATGTGACCCCTAACTCCTTTCAGCACAGTGCCTCCTTTCTTTTGAACTAAATTTGTTAGGCATTTGAAAACATCTATGTGCCAAACCACCTATCCCTGGTTGGGAAAGGCTACCTACAACCAACCCATTAGAGTGCACTGCCAGCAGTTGAGATGAGATATACTCACAGCTCCAAACAGCTACCTCTGACTACCTCTGTGACATGATACAGTCTCCTACAATTCTCATGCTTGAGCTATTGCTGGGTAGTAAACAGGTATGATAGATCCATGTCACAGCACCAATTACGCTGGGGCCAGCACTACCTCTTGTCCATAAGTTGCAATGAACAAAACTTAAGTTGCGTTTGTTTTCACCCAAATAGCCTTTAATCGCTGTCACTTAATTACACTTCTGGCAGTGAAGATTAAGGCAGAGATGCAGTCATCCCAATGTTTCCTACATAAATCAAGTATTTCCTAAATGTATCTTATTAATCATGATATAAGCAAAATGTTTTTTAAAAACAGTAATCTTCAAGTAACTGAACTGCTGTATCCTTCATAGGTCAAGCCAAGAGTCTAGGCATCTTTAGTGGGAAGTGAGATCCCAATGTAAAAACAATGAAGTATCTCACTGACCTCTCTAAGAAAGAAAATTGAAAGGTAAATTCCACTTCTAAATACTATATAGAAGGGACAGGACAGAAAGGAAAGGTGGGGCAGGGGGGTCACGCTCTATGTCAAAGAGCAACACACATCATCAAGGATTAGCTTTGGGTTAGAGGAGGGTTAGGTGGAGACACTGTGGGTCAAACTACAAGGGGGGCATGGCAAAAGGGACCTTATGGTGGGTATCTACTACAAACCACTCAACCAGGTGGAAGAGCTGGACCAGGACTTCTCCAGTCAGCTTATGGAGGTGGTTAGGTCAAGGGATGTCATTGTTATGGGTGACCTAAAATACCAAGACATTTGCTGGGAGGAGCAGTCAGCCAGGTCTTGCTGCTCGCTTAGGTTCCTGGCTTTATTACAGGACCTTCACCTTACCCAGGAGGTGCACAGCCCCACTAGGGGTAAGGCCTTGCTGGACCTGGTCCTGGCCAGGGATGACCTGGTGAGGGGACTGCAGGTCCTTGACTGCCTGGACAATAGCAATCATCATCTGCTGGAATTCACTATCCAGTGCAGGGTGTCTAGGGCTTATAGCAAGATTAAATCCCTTGACTTCTGAAGGGCCAACTTCAATGAGCTTCAAAGATTAGTGGGGGAGGCACTGAGGGCCCAGAAGGTAGAGAAGATGGGAGTCCATGAGGGATGGTCATATCTTAAGGGGATGATCCTCCAGGCCCAAAGGGTAACAGTCCCTGAGAGAAGCAAGGGGGGGTAAGAGTGCTCAGAAACTCCCATGGCTCAGCAAGGGCATTCAGGAATGCCCAAGGTCCAAAAGTGTGGTGTACAACCAGTGGAAGAGAAGAGATATCACCAAGGAGGAGTACTCCTCCTCAGCCTGGGAGTGTAGGAGGGCTATTAGAAAGGCTGAGGCAGAGATGGAACTCAGGCTAGCGTCCAGGATTAAGGACAACAAAAAGTCCTTTTTCAAGTACATTGGGAGCAAGAAGAGGGCACCAGGCAATGTAGCCAAATAGATGGAGAATAGTAATTAAGCAAGCTTTCGAGTTCAAAAACCCTTCGTCAGACTAAGGAAGTTTCAGCAGTTGGTGTGTGCTCTTCCTGGATGGAATGAAAAGTAAAGAAGCCGGGGCGGGCCTGGGCTGGGGAGTCAGTTTTCAGGCAGATTATAATGTATCAAAAATCCAATGTCTATGTTTAGTCCACGATCTCTAGTATCCAGGAGGTTGATGAAATGGAGCTCACAGGCTCATCTCTGGGAAGTGTTGTGTAAGTTTCCCTTGAGGATCAGGACTGAGAGATTGAAGAGAGAGTGGCCCTCCTGTGAGAAATGTGCCCCCACCG
>JAGPOW010000304.1:60630436-60640975 GCA_030014935.1 Caiman crocodilus | reverse complement strand
AGAGAGAGAGAAAAAGAGAGAGAGATGCACACACACACACACGGAGGCACAGACAGACAGACATGGGGATATAGTCATAGCCCCACACACAGCCACTAATACAGGGACAGAGGGACACACAGACAGACCGCCAGACAGAAACACCAAGATGAACACCCATGGGGCAGCCCCCACACAGAGAGCACCACGCACAGCCAGAGCCACAGACGCACACATGCACAGACTGATGCACAGCACAGGCACACAGGCTTAATTCTGCTCTTCTGTAGCACTGAAGTACTTCACTCTGCACCCTTACTATACCCTTGCAAGATGGGTATTTGCTAAGGCAAGTGCTAAATTGGTTAATTGGTTTAACTCTGTGATGATGGCACACTGTAACCTACTGTAAAAAGGCATTAAACACTATATTTAAAGGCCATGCTGACTTTCCTGTTCCAACTGGGAACTATCCTTTGCTGAACTCTGTCCTACTCTGATAAAGAATTGATTCTGGAGGATCAGTTATACACTTAACTGTAACCTTAGAGCAGTCCTGTAGCTTTCTGGTTTCCAGGCAACTATGGCATTATTAAAATAAACACCTCCATTTCTCTTGCTGTAGAGAATCTTACAAAAATAAGTGCCCAACCCAGATCTCCTCCTTTAAGCTTCTCACCAATGCATCCATTTTCCACATGGAAATTAAACATCTTGGCTTTTCTCTAGAACTTAGAAGATAAGAGCCACATGCAGAAAAGTAAATGGTTTACTGTATCTTTCACCCCAAACATTTGGTAGAAGGGATTGACATTGAACTTGAGAGCTCTTAAGTCCACCCTTCCTTAACTCAATTTCAAAGCTCATAGTTTCACAGATGTTAGGGACTGGAAGGGACCTTACAAATCATCGGGTCCAGCCCCTCTGCACTTGGGCAGGAAAGATTGCTGTGGTCAGATGACCCCAGCAAGGTGGGCATCAAGACACTTTTTGAACATCACCAGGGTGGGTGACTGTAACTGTACCACCTCTGTGGGGAGCCTCTTCCAAACCCTCAGCACCCAACTTGTAAAGAAGTGTTTGCTTATGCTTCTGAAGTGCTCTTCAAACAGTTTGTGCCCATTATTTCTTGTCCTCCCCTGGGGGACCTTGGTGAAGATCAGAGAATCATAGAAGTAGGGTCAGAAGGGACCTTGCAGATCTGCAGGTCCAACCCCTGCCTGGCCAGAAAGAAAACTGGGTTCAAATGATTCCAGCCAGGTAGGCATCAGGCCGCTTCTTAAAGACCCCCAGGTTAGGAGCTAGCACCATTTCCCTTGGAAGCTGGTTCCAGATCCTAACTGCCCTGACTGTGAAGTAGTTCTTACGGATGTCTAATCTAAACCTACTCTCCAACAACTTGTGGCCGTTATTCCTTGTTATCTCAGGGGGCACTAGGGAAAACAAGGTCTCCCCTAGGCCCTGATGTACCACCCTAATATACTTATAGGCTGCCATCAGCTCCCCTCTGAGTCTTCTCTTCTCCAGGCTGAACAGTCCCAAGTTTTTCAGCCTCTCCTCATATGACCTGCTCTCTAAGCCTCTAATCATGCACATGGCCCTCCTTTGGACTCCCATGAGCTTATCTACATCCTTCCTGAAGTGCGGCACCCAGAACTGGATGCAGTACTCCAGCTGCAGTCTCACCAAGATCGAATAGAGCGGGAAGATGACATCTTTAGCAGCGCTCAAGATGCCTTGATAAATGCATGCCAGTGTTTCATTCGCTACATCAGCTACAGCATTGCATTGGTGACACATGCTTATTTTGTGGTCTATCACGACACCCCGCCTTGAGCATGACCACACTCCCCCATAGTTTGGTGTTGTCAGCAAACATTACCAGTTCACTTTTAATACCCAAATCCAAATAATTGATGAACATGTTGAAAAACACTAGTCCAAGTACTGAACCCTGAGGGATGCCACTGGTCATCTTCTGCCATGCTGACTCAGTTCCATCAATCAATATTCTCTGGGTCCTATCTTAGAGCCAGTTACCTAGCCAGACTGTAAAGTAGTTGAGGCCATGTTTTCCTAATTTTACCATGAAAATATCTTGGGAGACTAAGTTGAAGGTCTTTTTGAAGTCCAAGTATATGACATCAACCTCATTTCTGCTATCCAGGTGTGGAGTTACCTGATCACAGAAGGAAATAAGGTTGATCTGGTATGACCTGCCTGTAATGAAGCCATGTTGGCTATCCTTCAGAATACTGCCTTCTATTAGCCTGTCAGTAATGGATTCTTTGATAATTTTCTCCAGGATTTTACCAGGTACTGAGGTCAAACTGATTGGCCTGTAATTTCCCAGGTCCTCCTTTCTCCGTTTCTTAAAGATAACCAACGTGGTGCCTTTCTTCCAGTCTTCTGGGACCTCTCAAGTGCCATAAGTCTTCAAATAACTTTACCATAGGTCATGCGATGATGTCAGCCAGTTTAAGCACTCTTGGGTGTAGCTCATCTGGTCCTGCTGACTTGTAGATATTTAGCCTTTGTAGGTGCTTCCCCGCAAGATCTTTGCCAACTATAGGAGGGTGATCACCCACACCTTGATCATCCTGTATCCTGTCAAGCAGGCTAACACCCTTGGACTGGTAGAACAATGTCAAGTATTCATTTAAGAGATCAGTTTTGTCCCAAGCGTTGATTATCAGCCATCCCATTTCATTCATCAGGAGCCCTATGCTTCCCTTGTTTTCTCTCTGACTTTCTACATATCTAAAGAAGACTTTGTTGTCCTTGATTCGATGCCAATTTGCATTCAGTTTGTACCTTTTTGTACTCTTCTTGTACTCCCTTCCTCATCAGACCATGGTTCTGCAGGGCCTTGCCAACCAATCAGCTAAGCTTGTGAAAGTCAGCTTTCCTAAAAATCAAGGATTTCTACCCTACTGATTTCCCTGACTTAACAGTGGAGAAAACGATCATGTCATGGTCACTGTCACCTAGTTTCCCTTCGATCCTCAGGTTGCTCACTAGATTGTCCCCTTTGGCCAGAACTAAGCCTAAGAGTGCCTTGCCTCTGGTCAGCCCATAGACTTCTTGAATTGGAGCTCCTCAGTGCAAGTGAGGAAGCTTTTTGAGCAATCAGATCTTGCTGAGTGCTCATCCCCCGAGATGTCTTGGTAGTTGAAGTCACCCATGATGCCCATGCTACAAGATCATGCAGCCTCTGCCAGTCCTCCAGAGAATTCCAGGTTGAGCTCTTCCTCTTGGTTTGGAGGTCTGTAGTAAATGCCCCATGCTCTCCCCATATATTGACCCAGATGGTCTCAGCTTGCCCTTGTTTCCAATCTTCACTTCTAGGAAGGTATAACGTTCTTTCACATACCACCTTTCTTCCCAACACAATCCCTCCTATACAGGGTGTATCCCTCTATGGTCCAATCATAGGTGGAGTCCCACCAGGTCTCTGTAATCCCTATGAGATCATATTGCTTGCTGTTGCAAGTTGCTCCTGCTTGTTTCCCATGCTTCTGACATCTGCATACAGGCAACTAAGCCTGCCATTGGAGGTCTTCAGCTTCCTGGCGAGCTGTAGAATACCCTGTCCATTGGCTGTTGTCAGAGAATGCTTCCTATTGTACCTGGTATGCTGGTTTCCAGGTGGCCATTTCTCAGGCTTGTACCCTATACAGGTGGATGCCATCTCTTCCCAACAGAGAAAGACCACTGCTACCATGTGGGTCCTAGGATCTAGGGTACGGGGATAGGAATCAAACCTACAATCTCGGAGTTAGCAGACCAGCACCCTTGCTCTTGAACAAGAGCATGCAAGACGACCAAGAAATCTGCACTGAAAAATTATCAAAGATGAATTTGGCCTGAAACTTTTTTTCCCCAAGAGTCAGATAGGAGAAATCTTCTGCATTGTCTTACATGCTGAGAGATCTCAAGGTGTTCTACAGAAATGAAGTAAATCAATTAAGGCCTGTGAGTCTACTTCCAGTTCGGTATACTGAGATGTAAAGAAAGGGGCCAAACAGAAATGCATCATGTATTTGCATGGTCCATCATTTGTCCATGTTGGAAGAGGGGCTTAGGCCATCACGATGAGACTTGATTTGTGGTTCCAAAAGAATCTGGGTGTTTCAAACTCAAATATTAGACCATACAAAATAAACCCATTTGACTCCTGAAAAAGATCCAGTTTCCAGTCTTCACCTTCATATCACCAAATACAATTAATACCCATGTATTCCCTTTGGAAGTTATTCCAAGGTAATGGTCAAGAAGCCTTGAAAACACACACACACACACACAAGTTACCTACCTGGTACCTACCCTGCTAGGACTAAAAACTGACAGTAATTGGTAATCAAGAGTCCCACACACTGATTTGTGCTCTCTGCTCCTAAGCCTACTAGGAAGTCATCACCAATTCACATCAAGCCAAATCAAGCTTCAGGATTTCAACAGCTGACAACCAATGACCCTGTGAACACTAATTTTGTTTAAAGATGACACCATCTTTCTCCTATTTCCTTATTCTCAATAGTTAGGACACTGGTATGCGGTTATTTATCACACACAAAAAAAAAAAAAAAAAAAAACCTCTTGAAAGCTTGTGCTGCCACATCATCTTAGCACTATTCTACATTACTGTCTAGCAAAAAAGCAAAACCACGAAGCTCCTTTTCATCAAAACTCAGCATACAATCAAGTTCATCCAGTTACTGAGTTAATTCATCACTAGAATTTTCCTAGTCACTGCACAAAACCCTTACACAAAATATTTTAGCCAATTCATCATCTGTTATAATGCAATTAAGCATTCACACAAACTAAATCACAATGACATCTGTTTCTGATAATTAGTCAACTTAGATACTGATCTATGCCCTTCATAGCACCTAGTAAGCCAGATGATGTTTGCAAAACACTGGATACTCTTCAGCTTTTCTTGGCTCAACAAGAGAGATAATCAGTTATTTTATTTTGGAAAAATAGAAGATACTTTGTTGAGGAGTACATATGACCATGAAAAGCAGAAGTCTTTTATTATTCTGCTCCATCATAATTATGTAATTTGTTACAGTGAATGTTCTCCATTTTGTAGTAAGAAACTGTACATCAAACAATTATCTCTGGAATTATGCAATTCACATATAGCAATTCTGAATGCACAATTTTCACTCTGAATTTTTAGTATATGAATCATTCTTTCCTACTTTTTGACATCCTACAAACTATGTCTAAAAAATCTGAAAATGGCTAATTACTGATAGTCACTCTGGGATAGCTATTATAAATCCCTTTGGAGCAATGAATTAACCCTATTTTACAGAATTCAATGGAGAACAATGACATCTAGTGGCTATAGTGTCTGAGTTTGCAACTTACCAGTTAAGTACTAGATAGAACAGAGAGAGCTGTCTGCACTGATTTACATCTGCCTCCCTTTAGTTTGTGGTAAGACTTGCAAAGACTTAGACCAAGTGCTTTCAAAAAAATCTCCACAAATTTGTCTTTACTGTGTATTTCCTGTCTGTTCCAAGTTTCTTCATTTTTCCAGACCCTTATTCCTTTATTTCTGATGTGGAGTGTTCATGAGATTTTCCATGTATATTAGGTCTAAAATTAAGTTCCCCCCCATCCTCCTAGAATAACACAAGATATGAACCACACACAAAACTGATATAAACCCCTTGTGTAGACGCACTCATCGTGGTATAAAGAGGAACTTTTTGATTTAGGTTAAACTGCTTCCTAAACTAGTAATCTAAAGCAAAGACTCCTCTTGTTGCAAAATAAGAGCATCTGCATAAGGGTTTATACCAGTATAATGATAGCTATATGAATGGTTAAGCTTCCCACACAGACAAGACCAAGGAACAGGGTTCCAAAACCTTAATGCTTTAATTTTTTTCCCCCAGAGGCTGTTGATGAGTCCCACCATGTGAAGAACAAAAGTCAGTGCTAAAATAAAGTCACACTTGTACACCTATTCAAGAGACATCAGCAGTTAAATAAACTAGGATGACAAGAATGCCAAATGCTTTCAGAATAGCAGAGAGCAAGACATTACATCTTCTTTTAGAGTCATCATGTTGCTACACAGAAAGTGGTTTAGAAAAACAGAACACCTCATTAGAAAGATTAAAATTTCCTCCCACTCTACCACAAAAAATTAAGGCAACTCCTCCTGTTAATGTGGATATCTATCCTCAGAGACTTTCACAAAGCACATGCAAACAGCTAAAAACTCAGAACACTGAAGTAAAAGCAAAACTCAGAGGAATTATTCTATAAAAGCCAAGAACACCAGAAATCTTCAACCACAACACTTCCCCAAAGATGACCACACTGCATTTTTGCCATCAAACTGAAAAATCTGTGAATCTTCACAGTAACAGGCATAGATGCTACAAGGCATACAGCCATTTAAAAAGGCAGACCTCACAGTTAACTAATTTAGATTTAAACTATGACTAAGTAGAATTTACTAATATCTGCGTTTAAAAAAAATGGGATCAAGAAGCTTCCAGGTTTCCATTTCACTCCTGACTCTATTGCTGTTAAGTGGATCTGTGCCTCACCTCACCTTAACTTTAAAACTGATAAAAATCTGCCTATAAAGGGGCTATGAGCAGCTTAATGATTTTGCCCGACTCTGAAGCAAAGAAATGTTAACTAGTATTGTACAAGAGGACAGTTATGGAAAGCAGGCAAGAAAACAGTAGCTCCATGGCTGCAGAACTCCAGGGACAGTATGTGGTAAGCATGTGAAAGGAAGTAGTACAACAGCTTTACAAGGAAACTGAGCAGACCCAGTCATTCTGAATGGATTTGAATGAACTTGACTGACATCTTTTCCTTCTCAATAAGGCAGAGGTATGCCTATCCTCACATTCTCTTTCCACCCCTAACCCCATGAAAAAAAACTGTGTGTGTGTAAAATATACCTTTCATTCAAAAAAGATCCAGGAAAATCCAATCATAACTAGGTTTAATGTTGAATTTCAAAGACATAACATTTAACAAGAGAGGCATACCTCAGGTGCCTTCATCGTAAAAGCCTTCTGGTATAGACATTAGCTCACTCAAGTCAAAAGGCAATCAAGAGCAACAGAACAGAAGGAAGATAACAACAAGCAATTTCTGAGCTGGTATGCCAGCAACCCCTGCTAACAACAGGCAGTAATTAAACTGGCTAGTCAATAGCTACAGTAGTAAAAAGAAAATAAATCTTTCTAAGAAACAGGTATTTTTACTACTGTCAGCTCTGCATTTCATTAGTTTTCCTGTCAAGTTTATACAGATAAAACTAAACTGCAGGTTGAAGCCTTAGGTTAGGAAAGATCTTATCAGCAATGGAGAGACTCTATAGGAACCAGGTGGGGTCACCAATGACTCATGGAAGATAATTTATTTTATGAGACAACAGTCCAGTTCTTTAGTCATATAAGCAGTGCAAAAGGATAGCAGGCTGACAGCTTTTTTTTTTTTTTTAAACTATTGCTTCTTTACTGAGATGCTAAAGATACTGAATATCACTTCAGAGAATCTGAGTGTTGCTCCTGCAAAATCTTTTCTTTATGGCTAGCCCCAGCCAATAAGCTTCATGAGACATTTACTTCCATTACAAGGAACTAGAGATCTAAGATTTATGTTGTGATGAGTCCCTACTGATTGCACTTCAAGAGTAATCATCATCACCACTTAAGGACAAAGCCATCTGCTAGCTCTGAGCAGCATCCAAGAAACACTCATTTCAGAAGTACTAAATTTAACCACGAAGGCAATAAATTACCCAACAGAGCATTTTTCAGACTACCAGGTACCTGCTTCAGTGGACAATATTAACCACTAAGATGTGCTGTGGTCTGTCCTTAGGGGTACCTATTGTGGTGTTCCAGTAGTGTTCCCTGCAAGATACCATAAACTGTTGTACTAAGTTATCTTCTACACATACTGCACTTCAGTCAAGTGGAATCGAAACAAGGAGTTGTGGAGATGTCCTGGTGTAGGTATTAAATGAACCAATGCATGAAAGCTAGAAACAAAGTGAAGGGACCCCAAGGAAGATTTCCTCATGCGGACTCATTCAATAATTGTGGGAAACTGGTAGAAACCAATACCCCCAAAAATACCAGAAAGGGACAAAGAAGCATCTTTTGAGATGCTGCTGCTTGAGAATTCTCTTTTATATTCCTATGTTACTGTGCAAAAATTTATATTTGTGTGACATGACATTCACAGATGTGTGCGAGATTAGGTCTACTTTCTCCTTTTTATGTTTTTTTCCAATACACAGATATACAAAAGCAACTCCAAATCTGAAAGTGATGAATGAAATCCACACCTTAAGCACTCCCCACACTGATTTTCCCCTCACTCCAGGCTTTATCAACATGAATGCTAAAAGAACAGGAAGACAGGTAGGCAGACCAACTGAACAGAATGAGAAACCAAAACTGTTCCGTTCTCCCTGGGCAGTGAGGCACTCCATTATCTGCACATAAGTGCTAAGTGATAAGCTCAAGACCAGCTTCAGAGAATCCAGAAAAAGTTAGAACTGGACGTTTTAGACAACTGTGACCATTTCTCACACCATCCTGCAGGATTAATTTATTATGCCCCAATTAACAAGCTGTTTTCCTTTTAGAACTCTATAGAATCCATTTGTTTTCAGACTTATGGAGGTTAGTTCCCAAATATAGACTTCACAAGCAAACATGACCTACAGTACTGCTTTTGTGCAGTCATAATCAAGGACCATACGATCCTACAGCCAGCTTTGCTTCTCCTCTTCATACTTTTGTGGATCAATAAAAGGCTTGTCAATAGACCGGATCATCAGCTCCCCACAGAACACACATTCAGCTGCCACAATATCATCAATGTCAGCCTTGATCTGTTCCCGACTCTGCTGCCCCTTCCCTAAACTAGTGGCATCTGTGTCCTTTGGGCGATGGTGACCTTTGGAGGGCTGGCTTGTAGCTGCCAGTTTCTTTTGAAGGTCTTCTAACTTAGCTTGTTTGTAAGCGGGTAGGTTTGGATAAACCGCCTGAAGAAGGCAGTCATAGTGAAACATGTGGCCACAAAGGAAAAGGTAGAATGGGCGATTTAGGAGGGGAAAGTCACAGACAGCACACTTCTCCTGAGGCTCTACAGAGCCATATTTGTTTCTCATTTCCTGGATATCCTCCCGGATCCTTTTGGCACTCTGTGTGGCTTCCTCCATCTCTCTCTTCAGCTCCTCAATATGCTTGTTGTAGTCCTCCAGAGAGTTGCAGATAGCCTCCTTGAAATGATCAATGGTGACAAAGTCTGGGAAAAATGGCAGAACATCTTCGATTTTCAGAAGGTTGCAGCTGGAGAGGCAGGCCATGGCTTTCTTCACATCCTTCTCTTCTTGAACTACATGGCATGCAATTTTCAGCCAGAGTTTTTTCCGGAGCTCCTCATCCTCTTCAGGAAGGTCTGCACAGGACTTGGCCAGATCCACATCCACCTAGAAGACAAACAAGGAAAGTTACAATTTCCTCTCAACTTCTCCCTCCAACATGAACACTTGTTCTCAATAACAGGATATCTTTTTATTACATCAGCCATAAGTAGTGCTGGGCTAGTCAGAGGCAGGGTAGTGTCATGCCTTATAGACTAACTCATTCAGAGAAACATGGGATAAGAATCCAAAGTCCACATCACCTGGTTTCAGTGCCCCTCTGCTGCATACCAATGGGGCAAACTGGGCATTCCCTACATGAAAGCATGAATGGACACCAAATTGACATCAATTCCAGAAAGCCATAAAAGCCTGTAGCAGAATGCTTCATCTACTTTTGGACATTCCATCACTGACTTCAGAATTGTCATCCTTGGACAACAAACATTTAAAAACCAACTTCATAATGAAATACCAGAACAAGAAATCATCTACAGATTAGATTGTGTTATGTATAGTCTCAACAGGGACTCTGAATGCTTATCCCACTACCAGGACTAACTTTTATATCCCTCATATCCCTCAACGGGTTTTGTTTATCCCCTTTGACCTCTACAACCCACCTTCCCCTGTCAGCAGTGTCCCCTTCCTCCACCCCACCCGTAACATCTAATGAAGTAAGATGTAGCCTATGAAAGTGCATACCTTTCTAAATAAGTTAGTCTATGAAAGTACCACATTGCCCTACCTTCTACCTAACAACCTCTCTAGCACTGTAGTTTGTTGTTGGTACCATATATCCACATGGCAGTCACCTCTCTCCCTCAATATACAACCCCATCAGGAAAGAGGCCTTATTAGTTTTGGATCGATTTAGAAACAGCAGAAAGAACCAATTACTTTTATAGTTAACTATAAAAGAAGCTTCCACTGTACAACCATTATAATTTTTTATATTTATAGCACTAGATGGTTAGGCCTCCTCCAAAGCACTCCCTAATCTGCAACTTTCATCGCGGACTTGGACAAAGGGGTAGAAAGCAAGCTATCCAAGTTTGCTGATGACACCAAACTGTGGGCTGAGGTGGGGACACCAGAGGAGAGGGAGAGGCTGCAGCGGGATCTGG
>JAGPOW010000304.1:60611873-60630336 GCA_030014935.1 Caiman crocodilus | reverse complement strand
CTATAAACTGCTGAGGGGAGATCAGCAGGAAATAGGACAGGCTCTTTTTTCCCAGGCACCACCAGGGGTAACTAGGACCAATGGTCACAAGTTACTGGAAAGCAGGTTTAGGTTGGACATTATGAAACATTACTTCACAGTTAGGGTGGCTAGGATGTGGAACTAGCTTCCTAGGGAAGTTGTTCTTGCTCTTACCTTGGACATCTTCAAGAATAGATTAGACAGGTACTTGGCTGGGGTCCTGTGACCCTGGCACTCATTCCTGCCATTGGCAGGGGGTCAGACTAGATGGCCTGCTTTCAGCCCCTTCTGACCCTAGATACTATGATGTGGTACATTACACATTGACATTTACTGCTCAAAGTATCAACCTATTTTCCATAAGCTGACCAAGTGAGAACTAATTCAATGAGCTTATTAAAATAAGACGTTACGCTTAGGATGAGTTCTTCAGAGCAGCAGCCAATACCTGATATTCTACAAAATATGAACTAAAATACCTGCATGCAGTAGCACAAACCTGCAGAGCCAGATCCACTGCCTCCTCATACATTTCCATCACTTTGTATATATGGACACAAGCTCGGTGGTGTTCATGCTCTGCACAGAGCCGAAGGGCATACTTCAGATCATAGTGAATCCTACTGGGACTGGTTCCAGTTTGTTCTAGATATGATAGCAGGGAGTCTGGCCGACACAGAGCATAGAGAGACAATAAGTAGTTGTGAATGGCTTGTTCAGTTTCCTCCAATTCATACACACAGAACTCCATATACCGAATAGCTTCATTGATCTGTTCTGTGCTCCCACTCTGACTATAATTGACAAGGGCAGGTATAAGCTTCTTTGCATCTAGTTTTATACCCATGGATATCCAAGCATCAACTACCTTCTTGGGGATGTGCTGGATCAGAACTGGAGAGAACTTGTAAAACAGCTTTTCATCTCTATGTCTGGACAGTACATTTAGGGCTTCATCATACTCTTCATGCTGGCAGTGATGGGCTATCACTCGCTCATAATCCTGCATAATAACAGCAAAGTAGACCATGTGTTCTGTATCTCCATGACTTGCCAGCAGCTCGTAAATAGATGCACGGTTATTAAACAGGCATTCTTTGTTTTTGGGGCTGATTAGGAAGTTACGAAACCTCTCACGGGTCTCCAAATAGAGGTGCCTTTTTGAGGCATCACCCTCCAGCACACCCAGCCAATTCAGGTAGAGCTCTGTTAGCCAAGTGGTCAAAAGAGTTGTCTGGGTCTTCTCAGAGTGCTTCAAGCTTGCCAGTTTCTTAAGCAGGAACTCCATCAATGCCTCTTCTTGTTTGGCTTCAATGAACTTAAGGGCAATTTCTTCAAAGTAGTTCTGTGTAAGGGCATAACACTTGGCACTATCCAAGTACTTCTTGTTCTGGAAACAGTGTTCTGCCTCTTTCGCCAGCACAATATCCAGACACTCAGGCCGGTCTTTGCAATACTCTTTGGCCAGATCAAATTTGTTCATGTTCATGTACATCTTCCACACATCTCTAGACTCTCGCTGTACATGATAGCGAAACACAACTTTCTCTGTGTGGATCCAGATCTGCCCAACTGTTGGATCTTTGATCATGTGCTTTAGAGAGCCAAATTTTTCCAAGAACACATCCTGGAAGACAACCTGCCCATTTAGAGTGCACACTGCTGTCACTCTGTCAGGCAGAAGCAGCAGGAAGTGGAACTGGGTAAGCACAATGGACATTGGCTTATTAATTGTCACATCTATGTCAGAGGGATATACCCAGACCCGTTCTTCACTCAGAATAGAGTCAGGCCGCCCATAGTCCAACAAACCATACAAGACACCATTTCCCATCATCCAGGCAAAGCAGCGGGGAGAGGAGCGTAGCTTTGGGGTGTAAAATGCTATTTCACTATAGCCAAAGCTGGCTGGGAACTCCCGGAAGCTTGGCAAGTGGTCTGTGTGCATGGCAAATATGGAGCTGAAACCTTGCTGTTCCGTCCCTTCAGCTACCTTCCCAACAAACTGGAAGAGCCTCTTGTGAGTAGTGGCAATGATAAAATACTTTCCATCAATCCCACGTTCTATCTCCAAGCAGCAGACAGGAGCAGGCCCAGTCTCCTCCTCCAATGTATAAACCTGGCGGAAATACTGGTCAGGATTAGTGCTGAAGAGGCTTCCCTCACTGACAGATATCTCAGCCTCATATATTTGGCCCTGGGCTGTCCCCACCAGGATAGGGCCAGTGTTAGTTTCTGTCCCCAGGAACTTGTTCCAGCCCATGCTTTCAATCAAATGACCCTTCCAGCGGGAGAGTGTCCGCACCTTCTGAGCATTTCTGTTCAAATAGAGGCATTCACTGGTGTTCAATGCAATCAAAAGGTGAGAACCTGCAAAAGGCATGTGGCCAAGGGGAGATAATGAGAGAGAGAAAAGGAACATAGTGTTAGCAGAAAAGTGACCATCACATCTCAGGTACCATGTGTTGTTGAACAAGACTTTTGGGTCTTCTCAAGGAAGACATCCTAGATCAGAGGTGGACAAAGTCTGGCCACGGCTGCTGGGACTCTATTTCCCAGCAGCCCTGGCTCCCAGCCAGTCTCCATGGAGAAGGAGTATGGGGGCATGATGGTGCAGGGCCATGACAATGCAGGGCTGCAGAACAAGGGCTCTGCCCCAACCCAGCTGAGCCCCATGCTCCTGGGGTCTCCATGCATATCAGGCACGAGGCCCAGGGCCAGGATGCACAAGGGGCCTTGGCTGAGGCTGGGATTTTGTGACAGTCACAGCAGAGGGTGGGGCCAAGACAGAGCTGCAATCTGCTGTCCACGCATGCCCCTGCAATAAGCACGGATTTCATGGGCAGCAGACTGGGGCTTGGTCCCGGCCCTGCCCCCGTGTTGTCACCACCATAAGATCCCAGCTCTGGAGCAGCTCCCCTCTCAGCCACATGCCCTACCTATGCTGCTCCTGCACTGTCACAGGCCTACAGGGAGACCAGCCAAAAGCCAGGGCCACTGGGAAATGGAGTCCAGCTGCTGGCTGGATCCACCATTTTGCCCACCCACGTTCTAGATTCTGGAGTACTCTGAGGAATCTGCATTCATAAAGACAAGGGGACTGACATGCCATGGCAGGGGGTTGGACCTAATGATCTGCTCAGGTCCCTTCTGACCCTAACAACTATGAAACCATGTTCGATGAGATAAATGGCCCACTTAATCTAGTATCACAACAGACAGTGACCAGTCGGAAGATGATTCAGCGGAAAGCACAAGAAACCCTGCATGAACCATTATGAAATAAATGATCCCTTTTTAAAAGTCTCTTCCAGCCCCAGGCCACCAGTGATCATCAGAAGGTTCTCTCTCAAATTTTTCATCCCAGCTGTTAACTACGCAAAGTCTCTCTAAGAACTCTGCTAAATTCTTGGCCTCAACTGTTAGTAGTAATAGGCTGTAACAGGTACCTTTCATAGATCAGTTAGCTCAAAACAGCCCATGTTCCATCAGGAATTAGATTAAATTATCGTTTAAATACAGCAGAATTTAAAACAGGGAGGCACAGCATTCTTCCTCCAACATTCAGATAGAAGGATTCCTTGGAAAATAACTAGATAGTTGAATTCAGCCCCAGGCAGACCATATACTCATTCTACACACAGAATAGAAACTGCAAATCTTCTTTAAATAATACTTTCTATCTACAGTCTATTTACTTTGTTCTCATGTGAGACTGAAAAAGTATTCAACTACACCTGTGTGGTCCAAAAACATCTTGTAGACTCTGGCTTCATCCTTACGTCCCAACTCTACCTGATTAGGTTCATCTGGCTTGCCAAGATCAATCCTGCATGGAAATGATAAAGCAAGTTACCAACAGACAGAAAAACTCCATGTAAACATAAGAAGTTCTACTTTAATATTTAACCAGAGACCATGGAAGCACACCACACTGGAGAAGGGAGCTCCCCATCAGCTGTAAGTTGTCGACAGCACATTACCTTAGAAGCGTGTCTTTGCCAAGACTCATGCACAGCTGGTTACAGGAGACCACTAGACTGTTAATTTTCTCTGGAGGAGTGAAATCTATTCTCTGCTTGTTAAATATCGGAGTTTCCTTCTCCAACCGGGCATTCACATATCCTAGAGGAGGGAAAAATATGAGCAAACATTATTTAGAAAACAGGCAGTTAACTTAACCTAACTTAAAAATGGAAAAAAAATGGGAAAGGCTATTGGAAAATGAAGTGTGCTATGGTATGCAACTGTCTCTCCATTCACCCGACTGCATAATGGAAGATACAGAATTGGTTTATTTTTCCATGGTGCCACAGTGCAGTACTGTGTTAAATGGCATTAATTGAAACACGTCTAGAGACAAAGCCTGAAAACTCTGGGAAAAATCTGAGAAAGGGGACTTACAGGAACTGCACAAAAAGCTAATGAAGACAGTTGTAAAACAAAAGCAAATAAGTTGTCAACAATCAAGAAATCAAATGATTTGTTCCACACCAAGAAAAAAGAATCAGAATGATGCAGAAGTAGATCTATGCTGAAACAGGAAATATCCAAAATCCTGTTTCTCAAAGCCTTTAAAGTCACCCTAAAAACAAGTGGACCAGTCAAAAATGTCCACTTCTAAACAAAAGCCAAGTTCTAAACAACTTCCCTTAAAACTGCAAGGAAGATCACAAAGGACTAGGCAGAGCAGAAGGGCCAAGAGCGCAGGAAATGTGTAAGTTAAGATGAGTTACTACAGGCCAATCTATATCAGGGGATGAAGAATGTGCAACGAGCAACATTTTCCTAAGGATGGAGAAGAATCTGCTTTCAAAAGTGTGGGACAGCCTAAGACTAGACAACTTCATGCCTAAATCAGCTTCATGCCTACATCACTCCAGGCTAAGCACCAACAATGGCTAATCAGTTTTTGTCCCTTCCCAGGTTAAATGTTAATCTCATTTCAAGGATGGAGAATCATTGATTCCATTGGGATTTCTGAGAGACTATAGCACCCATGGTGTGCTATAGCTTGGGAAAGTCTTCACTTTCAAAAGACTTACAGGGAGGAGAGGGCTGCAGAAACCAAAGCCACTGACCATTAAAGCAGTCAAGTATTTTCAGAAGTTTTTTCACTAGCATAGCCCAGTCCCTGCTAAAAACAGTGAAAGGCTAGTATAAGTGGGCTGCTAACATTTTTACCATTGCACTGTCTAAGCCTGTTGGTAGCATGTGTACTTCCCATCTCCGCTCACATCTGCACTACCACATTCTCCCTTTTGATCCACTGATACTAAGCCAATTATTAGAGTTTCTAATAATCATCAGTTTGAAAAACACCAAACCACATGAAGCAGTAGGAGAGATGGGAAATAATTTCACATTCATCATGGAAACATGAATGACAACCAAGAATCAGACCACTAAAAATTAGGGATGCAACAATAAAGATTGTTGGGCTGATACTGACAGCTGATTATTAACGAGCCATAGAGGCCGATACCAAACTGACTGCAGATGTGCAGCCAGCAGCTTGGAGAGCAGCATCTGGGTGGTAAGTCTGTTGTGGGGAAAGAAGAAGGGAGGGGGCATGGGGGAGGCAGATAAGGAACCCTGCAGTGAGTGAGGGTAGGGCAGGGCAGGGCACGGGACAGAGCTGCAAAACACTGGTCCAGGGGAGTGGATTGGTGGTGAATTACATGCACACCAGAACCATAGGAAGCATGTGCCCCCCAGATCTGTGCACAGGGCAAGAGAGGGCTACTGCTGCAGGCAGTGCCAAGCTCTTCCCGGCAGGAGTCTGAGTCGGGGCTAGGCTCAAGACAGGTGGTGGTGCTTGGAGAGGCAAATAACTATTCACCAAAGCGCCCCAGGGGAAAACCAGGAGCAATGGCCTTCTCTACTCCTAGAAGGGCTCACACTAGATACAAGGAAAAACTTCACAATTTGTGACCAGACTGTGGAATAGACTCCCAGCAGGGGTGGGGCAGGTACCTGTCCTGGAAATCTTCAAAAGGAGACTGGATGCACACCCCGCTAGGGTTATTTGACCCCAGCAGTCTTTCCTGCCAGAGCAGGGGAGCTGGACCCAATGATCTCATGAGGTCCCTGCCAGCCCTATATTTCTGTAAATCTGTGGATGGTTTAGTGTTTGTACTAAAAGGCTTTATTAGTTATAACATGCAACTTCTAGATCACTGTATTTTGGGCTAGTGACAATAACATGCTCCTCTATCTTAAGTAGGGAGAGTCTTACTGGGGTTCTTCCCAGCAAGGGAAAAGCTTTTTTTTTTTTTTTCTTCTGGCTTGTTTCCCCCCCGCACAAACCCAGAACCAGATTCACATCTATTTTAGACACTGGCAACAAGACCGTTCACTCTTCCTGGCCCCTGGCAGATGCTACACTGAGGTGCAACTTTCGTATGCGGTAACACGCCATACACCCCTGCGATTCACTGCACCATAAACAAGGAATAAGCCACGAAGTCCCGGTACAAAACCCACGTAAGAGCTTTGCAGCCCCCAGCGCACTACAAACCCAACGTGGGGCCGGCACGGATCCGCTAGCCGACTGCACCCCGGCGATAGGAGGGAGCACCGGGCACCTGGCTGCCAGGAGCCCGGGGCCCTCCTTGCACCAGCAACAGAGCGCGACTGGGATGCGACCCCCGAGCGCCGCTGGCGCCTGCGGGCCTACTCAGCGGACTCCTTCCGCCTCCCCTCCAAGGGCCCCGAGCAGCGGGCCCGCGCTGGCAGCGGCAGCCTCAGACAAAGCCTTACCCGAGTGCGGGATGCCAACGCTAGCGCGGCCGGGAGGCAAGCAGGCGGCACGGGACAACGAGTCCTCATACTCGTCCAGAATGGACGCCATGGCTCATCCCCACCCCCGCCAGCCGCTTCCGCAAGCACTCAGCTGACCCAAGTCACGTTCCGTTGACGACACAATACGCCTGCACTAACCCCACCCCCTCACGCACTGCTGACGGCTTGAAGGAGTGGGCGGGGCCTGGGAGTGGCCTCACTTCATTCCTGCGGCCGCTGTGACTCTCCCTCCTATACTGAGGGCTCGTTCAGTCACGCAAGGAACGGGTGGGAGTTTTTGTTGTTTCAGTGTTTGCGTGGTGGGGTCTTGACACAAGATAGCCCCTTGTGCTGGCTCAGGCCATCTACCCGAAGCTGGTGGTGCCTAGGTAGCAGGGCCCCTTGCTAATGGTGGTTCAGAGTATACCAGAATCAGCATTAATCGCCCAGTGAGGCCTGACAGCAGTCCGGGATATTTTAAGACAGTAAAATCAACGACCTGTTGGGGCGGGGGGTGGAACCTTGTAATAGCTTCAGTCAGAGTTAGCAACCCGACTCACACCACGAATGATCCTTCCTGGTGGTGCCAGGGTCGTTGACATGCCATGTGGGCCCCTAGCCCGTGAGCACTTAGGCGCTGGCTCAGGCACAAGTGCAGGCACTTACCTGTGCCATGCATCAGCGCCCTGGGACCCCAGAGGTTTCACCCTCACGACACTTCTGTGAGGCAGCAAGTTATATCCCCTAAATTACAGTGGGGAAACTGAGGCAAAAGCTTTGAATGCCTTGCTCAGGCTTCATAAATTCTGCGGCAACCAAGCTGGGTTTGGTTAGTACAGGGTGGAACAGGCACATGTGGCTTAGCAGGCAGGGATCAAGCCACCTTTGTTCGGCTTGCTTGTCCATTTACTGAATGGATGTTTTGAATGTTGTAAATATCTGATGCTATGCTGTTATGAGACTCTTTTCTTCAGACCTTTTTTTTTTTTTTTTTTTTTTGGACAGTTACATTATTACCATGTTTATCCTGCAGATCAAGCCCAAAGCAAGTACAACACAACAATGTAAATAATAGCACTAATCTCATGCTGGATTTTTTATTTTTGCTGTACATCTAAACACTATCTAAACACTTTTCTCTGGACAACAGAGTGGTATTATCTCAGTTTTACATGCAGGGAAACAGGCTATGAGGAGAAGCACAAGGAAGCATGGAAAATTTTGTTAGTCTAATATGCAAAGATATTCTTTTTCTTCCAGTTGCCGTGCACTATCACATTTCAAGGTCGAGTATTCTAGTCACCTCTCAGTGTACATTCACATGCATACAAACATACAAATCGTATAGGCTTATCATTATCACTGATCCATTTTGTTACTCCTGTTCATTTTTTTACTACCACCAATTAGTAAAAGCCAAGAAATGCCAAAGCATACCAGGGCACTGCAGCCAGGAGAAAGTTGCTTTTTAATGTAAAGAACAAATCTGTCTTCTGATGATAAGCTACAGTTAATATTCCTTGCTATTTTCTAAGATTTTTTCTTCCTGAAGTCATCTCAATTTTATTATTAAAAAATGAAAATAAGTTCAAAATGTATTTCCTGAAATATCGTATGGTAATAACCAGAGATGAGCCAAAACAGGAACCTCATATACTACACTCTTCATATACAAACTCCCACATACTTTATCCTTGATTAAAATCTTAGATGCAAACAAGTGTTTTCCTGCCAGGTCAAACACAGGATTATTTTCTCATTCTGATTTAGCTGAGAACAGCTGAACTTAAGAAATCACTTCCATTTGGGAGTGAAATCTCACCAAAAACTGTTTGTCTGATCTGACTGCTGTTAAACTAGAAGCCAGGACCTTGTCCTCTTTGGAAAGAAATGTCAGTTGAAAGCTAATCCAGGTCCTAATCCAAACACCTGCCAAGATCACCTGTAATATCAGCTGCACTATTTGCTTAAAATATAAACAGTTTAAATCACAGTTTATACCATCCTGTTCTGATGCCAAGTTAATGGGCTTGATGTTTGCTTCATGGATGGTAAAGATATACAATGCATTTCAAATGACTTGGGCTGTATGTGGATAAGTTACTCTTTTTATTATGTCAATGCCAAATAAAGGCAGCAGAGTCTATTTGCATCTTATAGACTGGCTAAATCCAAGACGTATAAGCTTTTGTAAGCCTGCCTACTTCATGTTACTTAGTGATTCCTTTTGGTGCATCAGTGCCAAATAAAGAAAGTTTTCTCCAGTAGATGGCAACACATCCTTAAAGCCTGAAGGATAGACATTTCTGAGATAAGGACCTGTGCTAGTTTCTTCTGGGTATTATATAAATTATTTGGCGGAAAAATAAGTTTAATATAGACACTTGCTTTCTTTTAGAGCATTTAAGTAGGTTTAGATAGCTTCATTGTTATTCCATTCTCATTTATTTTTATTCAATCTTAAAACTAATATAAGATTTTGGGTTCTTTTGCCTTACTGAGGACAAAATGCAACCCAGCCAGGTCATGTCTGTTCCTTCCTCAATGCCATCCCTTTTAATTCCAGGAAAAAATAAAGAGGTGCATAAACACTAGGACTGAGGAGGATATACTCCAGCATTTTCTCTATGTGCTCCAGAGATGTGAAATTCCATAACAATTAGACTCCCCCTAAGTGCAACCCAAGAGTCAGATTTGATCTCCATTGTTGATGATCTCAAAAAATAATAAAGCCCTATAAATCAATCAAGGGAGATGTTAAGAGAAGTAAATATTGAGATTTTCCTTTTATTTTATGTAAATATGAGGGTGCACGTGTGTACACAAGCTATCATATATACTCATATTACTTTTGTTTCTGATTCTTCAGAATTGCCAGTCAGATATGATGCACAGTAATGGGGGATCGGGCTCAGGATATTTTCTTTTTTGGCTATCTTTCACATGGTAATTGTGTTTTGTTTTTGTTAAGATTATATGATGAAAATTATCATATAGGCATTTTTCAGGAAAGGGGAAGAGGGAGGGAAGAAGAGGGCAGAGATATGCAATCAGTTGTCTAACAAGATGACTGATGAATCAGCATTAACCTGCTTAGAACAGTGATTATGGTGGCTGGTGAGGGAGGTACATTTGTTTAAGTTCCTTGCATGTGTCCTGGATTAATCAAATCTCACTTGTCCTGGCAACACTCACCTTTCTAACCTGCATCCTCTCTTCCTTTGCTTCTCATTTTCTTTCCCAGAATTTCTCATTCATAAATGCATCTTTGAGCTTCTTCACAGGCCTCTAATATACAAGCAGCATGAACCCTTTGCAAACAAACAGCATTGTCCATATAATTTCATATCCATTGTTTGTTTAAACATATCTAGATAAATCTAAATGCAAACTTTACTCAATAGCTAGTACGCCTTTTCATCAGTAGTTTATATGTATTTATCACCTCAGAAAAAAAGGGACTTTGGGGTTTGGTTGGTTGGTTGGTTGGTTGATTTTTTTATTGTTTTTTAATCTGGGCCCATTTACCATATTTTGCATGTGTTTCTAGTATGATTTGAATAATTCACTCACAGTTGTTACAAAAGGCTAAGATTTGGCAGTGGGTGGACATCTATGAGGTGAAGATACAAGTTAGGTCCTTGGCATGACAGATTTCCCAAACTTTAAAGCAGCACCTTAGTTGTTAGGTGTAGTTTGTGGCTCCAGCTATGAAGGTAGTTATAATAAGCAAGGCCTAAGAGGGAAACAAGTATTTTTATCTTCATAATAGTTTTTTTTTATAATATGATATACACCAGTTTACCTGATATACCATATATACTAGAGTACTACACTCTTCAAATATGCAATTCAAAATATCATTGTGAATCAGTATTAACTTTAGTGCAACAATTTTTTAAGCAGAAGCTGCAGCTAATATTCCAGCCAAGGTCAATACCCATAATACTGGAAAACTTAGTATCTGAAGCCAATATTTAGTCTATCTGAAATGAACTTAGTCATTTCAGTTCCGTGTCTAATAGACAGGTGTCCACATCAAAAAGCTACCATCATAAGTGGTGCTAACCATATTTTTCTGATTATATGCTAATATTCAGAAAAGCTGACCCTCCTTTCTCATGTTCATTTTTAGGAAAAGCAGATTTCTTCCCTAGATATAAGTCAATAACTACAGAAAAAAGACCTTGAACGGCTATTGTCTTTACAAAATCCCATAGGAGAATCAAATAAACAGGAAAAAAAACAAGTGTCAGAAGGACTACAAATACTAAAAACCTACTCTGAGAAATGTTTAGACTCAGTATTTGAGTATTGCATTCATATAAATACTGCAAATACAAAAGTCAAGACTGTTGGGAGTCCAATTATAGTTTGACCCCGCATACGGTTCTTTTGGAGGAAAAAAAAAAGAGTAGACATAATAAGAACAATAAGAACAATTAACATCCTTCAGAGAGAGAGAGTTACCAACTTCTCCATGAAGGGGATCTTTGCAGGCCAGGAAGGAATTATGTTAGAAAGGCAGCTTGAACTGCAGCTATCATAACGTGGCTCTTCACATTTGAAGAGCAGGTCAGTCCCTATGGCTGTCAATCCAGCACCTTTTAGGAACTAAGATATACTGTCATTGCAAGCACAACCTCTTTCCTGAGTACTGGTTAGTCCTGTTATCTGAATCCTCTGTCTACTGTAGAGCTGTAACTACATGTTCTGTTGGAAGCTGGAAGCCAGATTGGACATGAGAAAAAAAAGTCTGTGAAACAGACCTGTTTGTTTAATTGCTCAGGTTAAAGTTGGTTTACAAATCAGTTATAAAGGGGAATCAGGCCAATACATCCATTGACTTAAGTGTGTCATTTAGTCAATAAAAATCTGTCAAGAAAAGAAGGCTCATGCACAGAAGCAGGTGACTCCTAGAAAGGTGAGTGGGAACAAAACCTGAAAACTTGCTTAAAAATTGTTTTGCGACTATTTAAGTTGGTCTAATAAAAGATATCAGATTCACCCAAAGAACCTTATCTGCCAGTGAGAACAAAACATTTTTTTCTGTTGTCTGAGTAGTACATCTTCTTACAGGATATCAATAGTGGTATACTTAATAATGTGAGAGACAAAATACTGCCAGGCTGGTCTTATCTCTTCCTGCCGCTGCTATTAAAGCAGGAGCATTCCTGCTCTTCCCTGATTTGCATTTATTTTTTCTTCTTAATGAGAAATAACATGAAGTCTTTCCAATATGTACTATTCTCACAGTTATGCCACATGACAAGCAACAATTTATTGCTTTACCCGCCTCCTACAACAGCACTATTTCTGCCCGTATATATGTCAGTGGCAGACACACCCAGCACACCTGTGGGGGGGTTCACATGTATATGTTTGTTCTATTGCTGGGTATCTATGATTCTGTATTATGGGTAACAGAAACATTGAGATTTTGTCACTACAACCACACTATACCCTCTTCAAAACCTAATAGATATAGTCAATTTTTCTTCATTTTTTGTTTCTTCCTTTTCCTCCAATTATAATTCCCCTTT
Source organism: Caiman crocodilus (assembly GCA_030014935.1). Lineage (NCBI taxonomy): Eukaryota > Metazoa > Chordata > Crocodylia > Alligatoridae > Caiman > Caiman crocodilus. The sequence continues at coordinate 60,617,989 of JAGPOW010000304.1, read as the reverse complement.
CCCTCTTGCTTTCCCAATCCTTCCTCTCAAATATCCTCCACAAATACACTGTAGAAATACCTTTAAGCCAATTTGAAAAACACTGCCTTCTAGAAGTGATTGTTCCAGTGCATTCAGAGTATCCTGACATAGCTTGCTCATAGTCTGCATCTGAACTAGCATTTTCTTTAAAATTTCCATTAATATAGTAATAGTAGAAGCTGTAGTGTAGATCAGCCTCTGCTATTTTAACTACCTTGCCAGTACACCCTGCTCAGAACATAGCAGTAGCCTGTCTGTACTAATGTTCCTATTGATGCTGCAACTACAAAAAAATTGCTATGCTGGTGTGAGTGCATTCGTGGAAGATTTGAAAAAAAGCTATCATAAAAAAGGCCACCATGTTCACTACTATTTCCTGGAGGTTTATCCCAAGAATTTTAACAAACTAGTGCAGTTCACCATATAAAACACTTAGGCAATTGCTCCTTGTGGATGTAAGGCATAGAATGAGCTGCAAGTTCAAGGGCTTCCAGTTGATGCCTATTTTTAGCATCATTTTGCATAGTGCTGGCAGTGCTGGAGCATCTCTTCAGCTGAAAGGCTGCAGAAGGAGTCAGTGTGTTACACTGGTGGCAGTCTGTGACTTCAAATCCCATAGCAGAAATTAATCCCATATCCAAGGTTGAGATTGCCATAGAGGTAAAATATGCAGCTTGAGGTTTTGCTTATATTAGAGCTTCCCCTAAAAAAAAAAATCTCAACATTCATGTGGCTTTCTCAGCTCCCCGGGAGGTGTAACACTAAGGGATGAGGATTAACAAGATGCTGGCAATCATCTGTCTTCTTGCTGTGGTGTCCTCTCCCCTCTTTGTGTTTGTTCAGTTTTTTTTCTTTAGATTGCAAGCTCCTCAGAACAAGGATTTTCCTGTCTTCTCTGTTTAGAAGTACTTAGCACATTGCAGGCACTAAGGGAAATGAATAAGAAATTGTAAAAAGGAGACCAGATTGGAAATCCCTGTACGTATGAAAATATTTTTGCCAGATTATGGTAATTGTTTCAACCATGTTAAGGGCTGGAATTGTTGGGTGTGACTGCATAAGGTCATATAAGAAGAAAGTGACATTCTCTGTCTCTCATCCACTTTCTGTGTAGCCATGCACAATTTAACAAAATTGCTTCTCCTGTTTCTGTCTAGAAATCTTTGCCAGCTATCATAGAATTTCTCTGTTGGGGCTCCCCATATTGATCTTAGAAGTACAATGTCAGTGTTTCTTTAATGGAAAAAATAGTTTACAGGACTGTGCAGAGGCTGGATTTCTTAGTTGTGTTCGTATAATAAGCTGACCCAGCTTTCACCCACTGACTCCTCAATTTACATCTTCACTGCCTGCCCATCTCACATGCATACCAGCCCAGCCTCTAGCTCCTTTACTATTCATTCCACCCAGGAAGCGCACACACCAACTGCAGAGACTTCCTCAACTTGACAAAGGGTTTTTAAACCCAAAAATTTGCCATTTTTTTCCCCCAACTATTTAAGTTGGTCTAATAAAAGATATCAGATTCACCCAAAGAACCTGGTCTACTTATAATAGGAGGAGGGTCTCAGGTGCTACCAATAATAACAATGCCAATTATAAGTAATAAGCAATAATCATTATGGAATTGATAGGGTATGGCAAAACCTTTTGCCTGTAGGTGGCTGATTTGAATCCAGGTCAGGTAAGCAATAACTGAAAGTCGTTACTGTCTTCCGGCTGTTCACTGGCCTGAGAAATAGGAGTTTTCTGGTCAGTTTTTATTTCCCATACCATGTCTTTGTCGGCAGCCTGAGCAGGAGGAGTAAATGTTGAGTGGGGCTGGGAACTGAACTCCAGATTCATTCTCCTTCACAACAAAACCATGCATGGAGATCCAGAATAGAAATTGGATAGACTGGTCTAATCTAAACTGATTAAATCTGATACTACATCCATTCAGGTCTATCTTAAACCTGGTCCTACCATTTTGACACTGGTCTACATGCATTGAACTTCTGTTCTGTTACAGGTTTAGACCTGTTTCCGATCATCATTTATGCCAGTTTATGTGTAATTTCTGGACCTGGTGAAACTGACACTTACTGCTTGGGCTGTACCTGTTCCATGAGAAGAGCGCTGCAAGGCCCCAGGCCAGCACCTTTCACCAGCACTAATCACATAGAAACCATAAGGGGAAGAAAGAAGAAAAGGTGGAGAGTGAGGTTTGCAGATCAAGTTTACCAAGACATCTAAGAAGCTGATTCAGGTTGCAGGGAGCAGAGGCTGGGCTATGCAAATCAGGCTTCTGTAAACCATGACAGGTGTGGAAGTTAAGAGCTGTATTAGTTTAAAGAGGGGGAGGGGGGGTGGGGCTTACCTACTAGTGCAGGGAGTTTGCTGTGGTTGCTGCCATTTCAGCTCTGAGACACTTGAAGGGATAGTGCTCTAAAGGAGCTGCTGCTGCTGCTATGTATGGGGCTACAGTGGCTGAGACTTGCTCCTTATCTAATCTGCTTTTCTGCCACTACTTGTGGCTTTTATAGCCCAGGTTTTGTTTTCTGATGGTAAATTTGCAGCTTCTGTCTTTTTTTTAATTAACCAAACATTTGTAGCTATTTCTCAAGCCATGCCTCCTCAGGAGCTGCTGGATTATTCACCTGCCCTGAGGAGAAGTAGTACTCCAAGGGGCAGTGGCTCAGAGCTGAGTATTAAATGTGTCCTAGTAGGTGATGGTGCTGTGGGAAAGACCAGCCTAATTATCAGCTACACAACAAATGGATACCCAGATGAGTACCAGCCAACTGCCTTGGATACCTTTTCAGGTAAGAACCAGGTGCCCCTGAAGATTTCTGGCTGACAGTAGTATGCTGTTTCTTCCTCTTTAGTTTTTTTTCCTTCATCTTATTGGCATAATAGCCTTGTCTATACTTGAAACAAGTTCTTAAGGGGGAAGACATGTTTCCAAAGGGCAGAACTCCAACAGTCATGGGGACTTTATAACAAAGACTACTTTTTTTAAACTTTAAATACTGTGCTATCTCTCCCTGTTCAAACCCAGTATAATCAACACGGTGCTTAAAACAGCAGCAAGAGCCATCAGTCTGTCCACTTGTTGAGGCTCCTAAATTCAAACACTGGAGGAACTGAATGGTATCAGCAAAAAGTTTTGCAATGTTTCCCTGTTGCAGGCAAAGTTTTAATGGAAGCATTGAAGAGGAGGCTGTAAAGAGAAACTGGTTTTGTTTCTCATGCACAACTAGGGAATCGATCTTCAAGCTTGGCTAGAGCTGGGATAGACCTACAGAACAAAATCTGTGTTCTCCTGGAGTCTCTGGAGTTGTGGGGGCGGTTCCTTGGGTTAATTGGCCTAGCTGCTGCTTAGCTTAAGATAAAGGGAAGGAGGCAGCCTTGCTGAGTGTTGTTATTGAAGAATATATTGCACATATTCATGATCCACAATGGTACTAAACTCCTCAGGTAAAAAAACATTGCTTCATAAAGTCTTTTGGAAAAAAAAATCTCACTGGCTTCAGTAGGGTCAAGAATTCATGTTTCTATAATGTCCCTCATCACTGCACTATTTGAGTGTTTTTTATGATTATGTGCACTGAGACCGTCTTTGGAGAAAGTAACTGCTGTACCCTAGTGAGGGGATCCAGGGAAAGGAATGGCCCTCTGTTTGCATTGCTGGTTAGGGATGAGATGCCTAAAAAGAGGTAGCAGGATAGATCAAGCCTAAACTGCACAACTTTGATAAGATGAATCTATCAGAGAGCTGTATGGGAATAGCTGTTGGGAATTCATGGGTGGTTCTTTCTCTGATGATATAAGATTACAGGAGAGAGAGATCTGTATATAAATCCCTGGAGTTTTATTGTTCTGGTTGCGGTCCAAAAGAGTGTGAGGAAATCTCCTCTGACTTCTTGCCCTGGGGCAAGAAGGTTGAATTGGAGACTGAAACCTGAGGGCTCTCCCTCCTTATGCTTTGTCTTCATTACCATAAATAATTGAGCATATAAATAAGCACTGTTTGCTAAAAGTTTGTTTTGCATATTAGAAGACCCCGGTGTTTGATGGCTGTCTGGGAGTAGCTCTGTAGATACCTTCTTGGCTCCTGGAGGGAGAGAAGGATAATATGTTATCTCCCTACTTAATCTGTGCATTCTTCTGTACTTTCAGTTGTCGCTCACTAACCCTAACTCTCCAGCCTCTGACCTTCTACCCTTCAGCCAGTCTGGGCTGTGGGCCCTATCAGTCCAAAGTTGGGCAGAAGTCAGGCCAGGCATGGTCTTGGGAGACTAGCTCCTTTAAGTCTCTTTCTAAAGGAGACCCTGCCTTCAACCTAATAGAGGAAGGGTAATATTTTTCCAAAAATATTACAAACTTTGGAAAATGCTTTCAAAGTTTTTGACATTAAGAAGACTGGGTTCCAGTAACTTTTAGGGGGGCTTAGTTTTGGCCTTGGGCACTTAACTGTGCTGGTAAAAACCCCCATTATAAGCTCTTAAGTCATTCAAGGCTATGAATAGGTGTGATTATGATAGACTTGGCTGTGCTGGCAAAAGCCACTAAGCTGCTCTCTTGCCAAAGTGCCTCTTTTGCTAGGGTGTACTGTTAATACTGGTATAATGCCCATCTTTCCAGATGTAGCTGCAGCCATGCTGAGAAAGATTGGTATATGATCCTATGAGGCAAAGCAATCACAAAAGTGTCCCCAACATAGGCATTAAGCCACTCTTGAAAACGGGGCTTAGGCTTCTAAATCATTTAAATGCTTCGGAAAATTTCCAAAGCCATTTGCTGTATGACCATCTTTAATCAATGATTAAAAACAAAGCCCCGATGCAGACCAGGCTTAAGCATGTTTTAAAGTTAGTTGATAAAGAATTTTTTCTTTAATACTGAGCTCCTGCCTCTCTTGTTACTTTCTTGGTGTATAAGGTCTAAAAGGTTTTTTTTGGATTGTTTGTTTCTTTGTTTGTTTGTTTTAAATAATCCTGCTTGTTTTACATTTTTTTTCTAGAAGTAGATTTTCTGTGTTAAACTGATGGCAGAGGGTCACCAAAGATGTCCTTTTGCCAAAATGGTCATTGCCACTGGCACTGAATAGGTGTTAGCAAAAGAGGAGTTGGAAGACAGATTCAAAATACCTTCTCCTTCACTACTGAGCTCTCAGTTGTCTAGACTCTCATAAATGTCACTTATGAGTTCTTCAGTCATCAGAATCGAGCAAATTGGGCTCAAACATTTAATATTTCAAAAAATAAAAAGGTAGAAACAAGCTCTTAATTCATGCTTTTTTCGATCTCCTTTATCTGTTGTAAAGAAGCACGAAGTGGCATAAGCACAGCTCTTTAGCCTTACCATTCTAAGCTAGAGATGAGCTCAGTTCAGGTTTGACTGTGGATAAGGGAGCAAGGTAACTGTTGTACCTCTGCTCCCACAATACTAACGTGGTCAGTTTAGGAGACTGGAAGTATCATTAGACATTTCTAGTGAGTGTATTGGTGTCTTCTAAAGCAGGGGTGGGCAAAATGCAGGCTGGATGCAACCCACCAGGCTATTTTATCTGGCCTGTGAGGCCTCTAAAAATTTTCAGAAAATCAATATTTATCTGCCCCTGGCTGCCTGTCATGTGGCCCTTGATGGCTTGCCAAAACTCAGTAAGCAGCCCTCCATCCAAAATAATTGCCTACCCCTGTTTGGCATGAAGGCAGTGACAACTGTAGCTCAAAGAATCTAGTTGCCCTACCTATATGTGAAGTAAACCTAACTGTCCACAACTTTGAAATTGGAGAGAGACCTGCACGGGCCTGGCATCCATGACAATTGGGACTTTTTTTTTCACATTTGGGTGTCACCTTTTACCTACAATAAATCTAGTTCTTAACTCGGCAGCTTGTTCCCATCTCTAGTTCTAAACAATAGACCATAAAGCCAACACCAGTTGGGGAGTGATTTTTTTTTTTTTTTTTTTTTTTTTTTTTTTTTTTTAAAAAATGTTTTTTTTTAAAAAAAAAATTAAATCTAATAAACAGGGGTTCAACCCCCCCCCGGTAGCGTGCCTACCGTAAGCCGGGGGGAACGTTGAGGAAAAAACAACGTTAAATAAA
>JAGPOW010000304.1:60578215-60611773 GCA_030014935.1 Caiman crocodilus | reverse complement strand
AACATTTGGGTTTCAACTTTTCCCCACAATTAATCTTTTTATTTAATCGGGAGGTTTTTCCCATCTCTTTTTCTAAACAATACCCCATAAAGCCAACACCATTTGGGGTGTGTTTTTTTTTTTTTTTTTTTTTTTTTTTTTTTTTTTTTATTGTACAAAAGATGAGTGTTTAAATACACAAGTAATGCTAAGAAACAGGGCTGCTACCCAGCCACTGTCTCTGTCCTACCTTCTGCCGGGTGTCACATTGAGCTAAATCAGCAGTGAAATATACACTCTGTGACCTTTCCCCAGCAGACTTTCCTGTTCTGCCTGCTCTCTCTTGTACTGAACCCTGGTATCTTTCCACAGGTGTGTATGCTGCAATAGTGGTAAGGCCAGCATTTCAGTAGAAGTTGAGTTCTGAGCCTGGCTTGTGCTAGCAGGGAGGAACTTCCTCAGGTCAGCACTGTGGCAGGAGATAAATATGAAGTATAATTCATCTATGTGGTACCTTTCTTCTGAGGATCACTAAATGTTACCCCATGTGTTACCTGCCTCCTTCAATACCCCTGGTAGGTGATGAAGAAATAATATACTAAAAGAGAAGTACCCAGTGCCTTGAAAGATCAAATCAGAATCTGAACAGTTCCTTTGATCAGGAACAGTTTCTCTTCCTCCCCTGGGGCAAAGATGTGGCAACAACTTGACTGTCCTGTAGCCATAAAGAAACTGTAGTTTCTCATAGCCTGGTAGGAGAGAACTGTGGTCTTGCCTTCCTCCCCCCCCCCATCCCTCTTCATTCTTGCTGTGGGGGGAAGATGTCTTGTATTCAAATGCTTGTCTAACTTTATCCCAGCAATGTAGTTGGTCCAGTAAAAGATATCACCCTAAGAAATCCTTCCCCCTCACAGTTCTTTATTTTGTCTTTTCATTTGCTTTTTCTTTCACAGTCTTCTGTCAGTAACAAAGATCTTTCTTCTCCTCAAGAGATATGTATGAGGTCAATTATTAACTATAGGTATCAGAAACAACCTGAAGAGTAAGAAAAGATGCTTCTTTAAGGAAACAAAAGCAAAGTACTCCAACTAAGTGAATGACTGCTAGCCTGTGCCCACTGTCACCTTAGCACAGGATATCTGCTTTCCTTTGTCAAGCCAGTGCTATTTTCACATTCTGTCAAGACTCTAATTATATATAATTTTCTACTCTCTCCCCCTCTAAGTTGCTCTTAGTTCTAGCCTCCTGTCACTTTGTGCTGTCTGAACTGTTAAATAGTCAGATGGTTTAACTCTGAATTTCCACTGGAAGGACACACACTACCTAATCTGAGGCAGCAGGGGCTTGTTAAGTCTTCCTTTGACTAGGGAACAATAATACAAATACAAAATCTGTTTGTCTAATTTACCACTGACATCTTCACTGGTGGTAGAAATGGTAGCAGCTATTGCTTCTCAGCCTTTTGGCTTGGATCAAGTGTAGACTAGAGGTGACAAGAACACCCAAACTCTATAAAAACATAAGGACTTGAGGTGCAGGTGGGCCCTGAAAAGAATTGCTGGAGGAACTCTGACACAACTATTTCCTTTTTAAGCAACTGTTGTTTAACAGGTTTCTCATGTCTGTTGCTTTCCTCAGCTGGGGTGCTGTATATACAGCATCTCTTTAAAGACACTTTTTTTTAAGTCCAATCTTGGGTCTAAGGGATGGATGACTTGAGAAGCCAGTCAGGGCAGATCACTATGAGTCCATAAGAGAAGCTCACGGATCATATCCTTCCCTGACTCTTAATTTAACGTTTTTCTCCCACACTTTAAAACATGGCTTGGATAATGTTTGACTAAAGGCCATCCTTAGAGAAGCCACTTGTATCTGAATGTCCTGGAAAAAAAACTCCCTTAAGATGTTGAAACAATCAAAGAAGAAACTGTCCTTTGCTTAAACCACTTCAGGTTTCCCAATGATCTCTATGCCTGCTAGGACAAGCTATGGGTGTTTTTTGGGGTTTTTTTAGCGTGACTTCTATGATACTTGGACAGAGTGAACATGTGTGATAACAGAGTGATTTACTATAAAATTGATCCAATTTGATAATTCAGTGGGATGAAAAACAGAAGCTGGGAGGGAGGAACTGATGCATGTGGATGAGAGACTTAAGTGCATGCTCATCCCCCTTCTCTCTCTCTCTCTCAGTGCAGGTCTTGGTAGATGGAGCCCCTGTTCGGATCCAGCTCTGGGACACGGCTGGACAGGTGAGATCATTAAGCTAAACTGAGGGGGAAAAACAATGTCTGGAGACTTGACAAGTGTGTAGGACGGGACTTCTTATTAGCAGGTCTTCTGGGAAGGATTATGTACAGATTTGAAAAAAGGACATGTATGACTACTGACATCATCATCATCAAACCAATTTGGAGAGTTTCTTGTATTTGAGCCTTGGCCCTCCAAAATGATGTAGAAGTGACATTGAGGGACCACAGTCTCACCAGTGTAGATCTGTTTTCCTAGAGTTTAGGCAAAATCTTAAGTGGCTGCACACAGCCTGTCAATCCCCCGCAATAGATACTGACCTCAGCCTGGCACAGGGGATATACTTTATGGGTGTCACCATGCCACTGGAGCATGCATATGGTAAAGGGCCTTCCAGGGGAAGGGTGTTCTTTGGAGAGGTGCTTATCACTGAGAAGAGCTTATCTCATGTAGAGTGAAGAAATCTGGTCCCAAGTGCTTCTTGTCATGTCTTGCTATATCTGTCACTTCTGAGATGCTGAGAGCATATTCTTAGTGTGAAGGAGTTACTGCAGTTTCTTACTGTGAGGGTTCCTTCATCTTCTTTCCTTCTTCCCCTGTAGGAAGATTTCGATTGCCTCCGCTCGCTCTGTTATTCTGACACGGATGTCTTCCTTGTCTGCTTCAGTGTGGTGAACCCCAGCTCCTTCCAAAACATTACTGAGAAATGGATCCCTGAGATACGGACTCATAACCCAGGGGCCCCGGTGCTGCTGGTGGGGACGCAAGCTGACTTGCGGGATGATGTCAATGTCCTGATCAGCCTGGACCGCTACCATGGCAAGCCTGTGCCCAAGCCTCAGGCTGAAGGCCTAGCTGAGAAAATCCGGGCTGAGGCCTATGTGGAGTGCTCAGCTCTGACCCAAAAGAACCTGAAAGAAGTCTTTGACACAGCCATCGTGAGTGCTGTTGAGCACAAAGCGCAGCAGGAAAAGAAAATGACAGCCAAAGGGATCAAAACCCTTTCCAAGTGCCGCTGGAAGAAATTTTTCTGCTTTGTCTGAAGCTAGTTTGAGAGAGGGGAGGGGAAAAAACCACCATGCCAGCATTAGCTCTATACTTTGGAGTGACTGGTCCTATGGTTCCAGCAAGGAGGGAGCTATGAGCTCCTGAGGCTGGCAGGCCTGGTTCTTGCTGGGTGTTGGCATGCAATGCCTAGGAAACATGAAATGGACTTCATTGCACCAGGCTACTGAATGGTCCATACGATGTTAAGCACCTGGAAGATATGCTTGTGGTGCTCCAGATCAATGGGAGCTTTTAACACACTAAGATTCAGGGCTACCAAGTGAGCAGGCTTCATGATGTCAGATGTCTGGTGTAACCAGTTTCTCGTCTGAAACTACCTAAAAGTCTTGTTTCAGCATTATCTAACTCTGGTGTAATACCTGAGCTTTCTCTACTCCGGCTGTTCTAAAATCTTGATTGAGAATAGGGTGAGGGATTTTTGGGAGACCACAAGGTGGGCTGATGAGTCTAAAAAGTAGATCTCAGGTTTTCCCTCTAGTTCTGATCACTAAAGAAGATGCTGTTGTCTAGATAAATAAAGTAGTGCTCTTCTTTACAGACCCTTTACCAGGGATTTCAAATACTTTTCAAGAGGGATTACACCTGAGGTATATCCCAGGAAAAGCCTAAAGCGAAGCACCCTACCACCATATTAATCCATAAAGGGGCTCCCTGGCACAGTATATTATAGAGCTATAGCTACATGTTCAAAGTTAATGCTACTTAGGGCCCCTCCTCTGCTTGAGATGCCCTCTTACAGAGGAGCAAATGGACAGTGGTTTGATCTGAGGAGCCTGGAATGCAGCAGGGAAGTGAAATATGGGCAGAAAGAAGATGGAAGCAGGTAGTGGGAGAAGCATGTAGTGGAAGGAAAAGAGAAATGTGATGCAAAGGGGAGAGGAAAGCAAAAGAAGGAAGGAAGAAATGGGAAGGGGATGAGGAACTAGGAAGGAGATCTTTTATCCTGTGACTGTAGTTGTGAGATGTAAATAAGAGATTATTTTGAGCAATAACAAATTGCTAATGACCTCACCTTCTTGCCCTCCTCCCACCCTGGGCAAGATATCATTGGTGCCTTGGGATCAATCTCCAGTGAGCGTACTGGAGGTAGGGGCAGGGGAGAGGGCATGATTTCTTTTCAAACCAAATTCCTAATTTGGGTGCTGTACAAAAGAGCAAGAGAGAGTGAAGTTCACCTTACCTCATTCAAGTCCTGGCCCTTGTGGCTGCAGAATGAGACCTGAGGTTTATAGCTCCTCCTCTCTCCTGCTGCTTTCTTACAAGTCACACTGAAGCCAAGAACTGAAGAAGGAAACCCATAAGGTTCTGACCCTATGAAGAAATCCATGGTGTCTGCTCTATGACCTGTCCTGGGAGGGAGCCTGTTCTGTCTCTGCCCCTGCTCCCCCTTACAGCAGAGCTCAGGCTCCTAATGAGTTATTCACAGTTCTCATTACTGAGCTTTTTTCCATGTCTGAAGTCTTTCATAAAGACATTTTGTTCCAGTTCATGTGACAAGGAGTATGGCAGGCCTGCCAAGCAATGGATCCTAGCATGAGGCAGCAAGCCATCTTTCTTTGGGCACTCATTTGTGTGTTCTGTCTCTGGAAATAGTGTGTTAAATACTTTAGCTAGTCAGTAGAGTCCAGAATGTGGCCCTGACCTAAATGCTGTGCATACAGGTCTTTGACAGTTTTCCCCAATCACTTATAATTGCAGAGGTACAACATATGAAAGAACCAAGCTCTGAACATGCAATGCAAAGTCATTCAGCCCAGGATGGAGGCCTATAGTCTGCATGGGTTTCATCCTTCTGTTAAAGATGAGGGTGGCTGCAGTTGTTTCATGTTTGTACAAACTTGCCACTGAGTCCATCCCTAGACCTGCAAAGCTTGGGCATCTCTGCCCTTATAAATGAACATGCCCCCACTGGTACTAAAGCTTAAATTACTTCAATTGGATCAAGTTAGGCTGTGCCAGGCTCCAGACAATGCAGATCAGCAGTTGGAACTGAAGAAGTATCCTGGCGTGTATTGCCATTATGCCTTCTTGGGCAGGATGCTGTAAATTGAGCATCACTCTTTGTCACTGATGTATTGCTGTGGGTATTTCTGTACAGTGTAGAGCAACACTGCTGTCCATTTAGTTCAGTTTGTATATTGGGTCTTTATGCATTTCCATACTCTGTCAGCACAAGCACCAAGATGTGGGCTGACAACAATCTTGTCATCCTGAAGATCAATTCCAATGGTAAAGGCACCTGTAGGATCACCTGGGGAGCAATGGATTTCTCACATTCCTGTGTGGGGAGGGGAGCAGGCACTGTCCTGTAGTACCTCTGTAATCCAGGAGTTGCTTTGTCTTGTGAAAGAAGCTATACTGATAAAGAGCTGCTTTCTTCCACCAGTGACTGTCTGTCTTATGTTTATTCAAATAAAATGGTTCTGTTTAAGTATGGCTGAAGTCTGCTCCTAATTTCACTAGTGGTAAGTGACATGGGGCCTGATGAAGGAAAAGGGATTGTTCTATGTGGCAGACACCAATGTAGCAGAGTTTTTCTTCTCATTCATTAACCCCTATCCCCAGCTACTTTTTCCTGGCCAATTTTTTCATTAGCACTGGTGATTTTTATCTTCTCTGCTGTCCAGTCCAATGCATTGATGGCTTGCAGCAATGAGAAGCTGGATGTCTCCCAACTGTATCTAGGGGGAGAGCTGGGAAGCCAGGCTGTTAGAGGAATTTAGCAGGAAGTTGAAGAATCAGTGGAAAAGAGATACAGTAGCACCCACCCATCCTTCAGTGTAAATCCATGATGGGAAATGGGGGCTATTGCTGAAACACTGGTATGGGAAGGCTTCCTGGGAGCTGGACTGATTTGATTTGCTCCTTCTGTGAGGTGCCCCAAGTTCAACCAGCCCCTGAATGTGTTGTTGATGGTGTTTTGTTTCTATTAAAAATGAAGCAAAACAAAACACTTCTGTGCAAAGATCAATGCTGGAACCTGTAGGCTGCACAGAGTCTAGGCCTAACTTTGCTGCTTGCCACAGGGCTGCCCCTGATTATTAACTATTAAAGATGGGGGAATGATCTGCAATTGCAAGTAACAGCAAAGTGTGAATGAGCTCAGAATGATTCAGTCCAAAGACCCACATCCTGTCATGTGAACAGCAAAGTACCTAAAAGCTCCTGGAGACACCATCAATGAATAAGTCTGAACTAACAAAAGGAAGCTGTTTTTACAGCTTGCAGTCTCATGTTAATGTGTTGTTGGAACGGCCAAACTCATACTGACAGAAGGCAGGGGAGATTTGCACCTTTGAGATTACTATACATCTCTGATTTAGTTATGTTTTCATAAGCAAAGGGCTTACTTCATCAGATGCTGGCTATAGGGTGCAAGTCTCCCCTGCCTTCTGCCTGACTTCAGACTAACACTGATACCTCCCCTAAAATCATACTGGGCAATGGGCATCTTTAAGCCTTATCCACTCCTGCCCTGGCCACCTTGCGTAGTAGCAGACCCGAGGTGCAGCCTGGCAATCATTTGAGCTATGGCCCAGTTCAAACATGACTTGGCCTTGCTAGGCAGATTCACCCATGTTCCAGCTGTGTCTTGGGATCATGCTAAGGCCTTGAACAATGGAACAATGGGATGGAGCAGACCCAGAGGTGCGACAATGAGAATGAGGCTTGGGTTTGAATCAATATCATCTGCTCCAGGTAGGTTTTACTACAGAGGGTCTGGCCTGACCCAGAGAGAGACTAGTTTAATAAAACTGCCTTGCTGCATGCATGCTTCCATGCATTTTTCATGGATTTTAAGGCCAGAAGGGAGACTGATCGTCATTTAATCTGATCTCCTATATCAGTGGGGGGGGCAACCTTTTTAGCAGCCACACTATAAATTAGCCTTGCACACTTCCCAGATGCCTCTCCAACCCCTTTCCCTTAACTGATCTTCTGCACAGCTTCCTGCTCCTTACCTCATCTGATGCTCTACTTTCTGCTTTCTACCACCTGCCACTGTGTTGCCTTTCCCCTTCCTAATCTGCCATGACAAACACAGAGGCTGCCTGTGCCATTTGCAGCATCCACACTGAAGGTTGGCCCTGTCCTATATAATATAAGTAGTAAACTTCAAAGAAAAAATATGTACAAAATAGATGGTGCATCTCTTATTTGCCCACAGATCCATGCCCTGACTCCTGGTCAGCACTGTCCTGCCTGTCTGTCTTACATTCACTCAAGTAAATGCTGGAGATTTTTAAGGAAATACTTGTAACTGTGAGCTACATGGTTGTGTGAGGCCATTTTTTCTCCCTGCTTCCATCAGCCCAGTCCTACTCTCATTTGATGTACTCAGGACTCTGTTCCTACTGCAAATTTTCTGCCCTTCTTGCATGCATAGCCCACCTGGTCTGTTTACACTGAGAACATAATTCGGGATGCACCTGGTTAGCCCACTTCAGCTCTGCCAGGATTAAAAATGTTGAGGGCAGGTGACAAACTGCTGATGCTGCTTTAAGCACCATAGTCTTGTAACCCTGCTTAGAGTAGTTGTTCTAGTCACTGCTGGTAGCCGCACACTTATCTGCACAAGAACCCCCAACATTGTTAGCTCTGATAAAGCTGAGCTGTCATGTCAGCAAGCATGGGAAAACATCCCTGCTGTAAAAAGGGTCCTTTTGTTTCTCCTATGGAGCAACACACCCCAAATAAGCTTAGCTGTGCCTAATTTGCTTCCTCTAAAACACTTGCTGGAAATTAACCACCAAAGTGCCAGCCATTATCTGACTCAATTCAGCCTCCTTTTAGCTGCAGGTGGGACAAGGCTGTAGGGTCCCTGTAACATATGCTTCGGGCCTGTTGACACTGCAAAACTAAGCTGTGTTTTTACCATATCAGGGGACTGCTTGGTTGCCATGGATACAGCAGCAGAGCTGAATTTGCAGTGCAGCTGAAACATTTGGTGTCAGAATGGTACTAATTAAAAGTCCTAACAACCTTGACTAAATGCAGCTCTCACCAAGAGGGCTCAAGCAATGTTCACCCTGGTTTGTTTCCCATTTTACAAGAATTATAACTGTTATATAACTGTTAAAATGCTATACTATAGACTGTGAGGATAAAACAGGTGTATAAGAACTACTGTACTAGAGTGCAGCTAGCAAGAACCTTGTTTTAGCCCCAACTTCCAGTGCAGCTCTGATCCTTTAACAGAAATCAGAGAGCTGTCCCATCCTGCATCTGGTCCTCCTCAAACCTGCTTGCTCATGTTCACTACAGACTGCAGCCCAGGGCTTTCTGTATTAGCCTAGTATTCCCATCACATTAATACTGTATTGCACTACCAAAGATCTATTGCACAAAAAGAGGTATGTTTCAACCTATCCCTTAGACAGGTTCCTTTTACTATCACATCGTGTGATTGTCAGTTCCCAGGGTGACACTTTGCCCTTTCCAGCTTGGCCTAACTGGTTCTAGAAGCCAAGGATAGATGTGGGCCCCATCTTTCTTCTCCCTTCCCCCTTGCAACCTGGCCCCCAGGGCTGTTGTGCTCTGCAATACACGTGTTTCTACTTATATGATGGAGCATCACTTTTTGGAAATTTGGCTCAGAAACAAGTTTCACCGCAAGACACTGAGCCAGGTTGTTTCTTTCCCATGAGATAATCTTGGGCGGGGCAGACAATCTCTTAAAATTAAAACACAAAGAAAATAAATGATTTCCTAGGAGTTAGCATAAATCCTTCTTCTTTTGTTTTCTCAGGAGCCAAGCCAGGGGTTTATGACCAGCTCCATATCACACAGGGTAACTCTACGGTCTCCAGAACAGCTCAGCCTCAGCGCTAGGTTTCCAATTCTCAGCAAAGCTGGGGTGGAGTCGTGCCTGCTGCTCCTCCAGCTGTGTATCAGCAATATAAGCCACCCTGTAGGAAACTCAGTGGTTGCCAAAGGAATTGGACTTCATGCCAGAAGTGGGAGGGGTGGGAAAACGCATCCTTTTTATACAGGAGCATCTCTAGGCCTGCAAAGGATTAAGGATGTGCAGGACAGAGGGCTTCACAACCTGCTCAGTTTTGTTGAATACTGGAATATTGGAGAGAGGGGTCAACTGTCCTTCCTAAACAAGTCCCCAGTACATCCAATCCTGTGGCAGCTGGGAGATGTTGGCCAGAAGTGCTCAGACCCCCTTCACCTGCAGCTGCTGCTTGGTTGTCCAGTATTTATACTCTACCCTGTGACATATTTACAACCCACTGGTTTCTACAGTCTCTGAATACAGTGGCTCCACTTCTGCTCAGGCTTTCAACAACTGACCTGTGTGGAGTTAGGCCATGCTAAATCAAAAAGAAGCAAGAGCAGTGCCAGGTCTAGCAGAAAGAACTAGCACATACTAGTCTAATTACTGCCTGTGTCACAATTGTGCAGCTCTCCAAAACACAGTGTGACAGACACTGCCAAGGGCAAAAATGGGCCCTTGATTGCCTAACTGGGCCTTCTTTTGTCATATGGGTAATTTGTTATCTCCCTTAAAATGTGACTAGAACAGGGTCCTTGATACATCTAGACCAGATACCAGAGGTTTCCCAATACTCCTCCAGATTCACTCGCTGGTGATGGCAGGACATTAGTTAGATAGGACTCTAGGTAGTGATTGTTTTTTTAAGTTTGGTGTTGGCTCTGCTGGCTCAGAGCAGGTTTACCCAATCCAGAGGTCAATGGCATTCATCTACCAGAGGTTCTCAAACTGTGGTCTGTGGCCCACCACTGGTCCACAAGCTCCATTCAGGTTGTCCACAGAAAGGTTGCGGAACAACAAAGACAAATGCAAGGTACTCCACCTAGGGAGGAGGAATCCCCAGCACACCTATAGGTTGGGAGATGACCTTTGGGGGATGAACTCTGCAGCAGCTCAGCAGCTGAGAGGGATCTTGGAATCATAGTTGCCTCCAAGATGAACATGAGCTGACAGTGTAACGAAGCCATCAACAAAGCCAATCTCACCTTATCGTACATTAGTAGATGCATGACCAACAAACAGATCAAGGGAGGTGATGCTCCCCCTCTACATGGCACTAGTCAGGCCACAGTTGGAGTATTGTCCGACTGTGGATGCCGCATTTCAAGAGGGATGCAGAGAATCTGGAGAGGGTACAGAGAAGAGCCACTCATATAATTAATGGCCTTCGTACAAAACCCTATGAGGGAAAGTTGAGAGATCTGGATCTCTTCAGCCTTTATAAGAGATGTCTGAGGCGAGACCTTGTAGCAACCTATAAGTTTAGCAAGGGAGGACAACAGAGAGTTGGAGATGCGCTATTTACCAGGGCACCCCTAGGAGTAACTAGGAATATTGGGTACAAACTAGTGGAGAGTAGATTCAGGTTAGACATTAGGAAGAAATTTTTCATAGTAAGGGTGGCCAGAATCTGGAACAGGCTGCCAAAAGAGATGGTACTATCACCTAACTTGGAGGTCTTCAAGAGGAAGCAAACAGGCACCTGACTGGGGTCATCTGACCTCAGTCCTTTTCCTGCATGGGGCGAGGGGTCAGACATGATTATCCTTAGGGGTCCCTTCCGACTCTACAATCTATGAATCTATGAATCTAAGAATATCTGTACTTGGCCCTGCACTTGATGTAATTTTTCTGATGGTGGAGATCAAAGTTGTTTTGATGATGATGCCAAAAATTTTTATTAAATGGTCCACCAAGACAATTAGCAATTTTCAAGTGGTCCACAAAAAAAAAGTTTGAGAACCACTGATATAGACAAAGACCCCAACCTTTTGTAGCACACCAGAGCTAAACTGCTGGTGACAACAGTCAGCTCTTACAGAAGTCAACCTAGTATCATTAAGAATATGGTGTAGGAAAACACCAGCATTTCATACCCTGGCACAAGGAAAAACTTCCAGGGCTGGTAGAATTCTAAGGAATCTAAATTGCTTGAACCGGGACACTGAGTCCTTCTCTCTCATCCAAGGGAAAAAGGCATCTCTGAGGAACAATGATGCAGCAGCCTATAGAAGCCAGACTTTTGTGACTCCTGAGACTTGGTTCCCTGTTCCCCCCTATAGGGGGTGATCCCTGTAGGACCAGACAAGAGTCTAGAAAACTTGTCTATAGCTACAGAACAAACTGTAGTCTTGGGACAAAGATAGTATTTCAGCACACGAGACATTATAATGCTCAGGTTAGGTTATAGGGGGCTGGCTGTACTTACCAGAAACTGCATGTGTCTGTCGAAACGTGGGAATGTACCCCACTGCAGGAGTTGCTACACTATATCCCTAAAGTACTGCAGTAGCCTTGGGAGGCTGTGCCCTGGATTGCAGAAATAGCACGTTCATTTTCCCCTGAAGTGATTCGGCAAGTGCCTGTGGCAATACGATGACGCACTGCACACCTTAGATCATTTTCATGGGAATAGACTCATGAGACACAGGGAGAGTTTCCCTGACTCTTTCTCTCCCAGCACTTCAGTCCTTGTCAGCACTCACAGCACAGATTTCCTAAGATAACCAAAAGCCTTTAACAATCACAGTGAACCTAAGCTTTGAAGCCCAGCCAATCCTTGCTGTGAATAAAGAGTAATCCAGGGACAGAATCCCAGGATAGAGAAAGATCCACCAGTCAGATCCCCAGTTGCTCTCAGAGAAGAATGTGCACAAAAAAACCTCTAAACATTCCTGGTATCAATTGCAATTCACTCATACTGTTTTCACCTGAGATTACCATTTTCATGGTGCTGCATACAACACAGAGGAATAGTCTTGTCCTTTTCTCAAGGGGATTTCAATTGCATTAAACAGAAAAAAACAAGTCACAAAGTCCTAGTTTAGGCCTAATGTCCAGACACATAGTAAAATAGTATTATTACATAATAAAATAGTATTATTAATATATCATTAAAGATTCTTGTATGACTTTTTTGAAGAACATCACCTACTAACCTATGTAAGCAGAACCAGCTTAGAACATCAGTCCTATAACCTCAGACAGGGGTGTCAAACTCATCCAGGCCCATGCCAGATGGGTGGTGTGGGGCCCAGTCTGTGGGCCTTGCTGACAAGAGCAGGCAACTGCCAGCAGTTCTCTTAAAGCAAGGGTGTCAAACATGCAGCTCACCAGCCACTTCTGGCCCATGGACCCTGTCCTCCCCTCTCTCCCTCAGCATACAGGATCCAGCACCCACTCCAGCAAGTCTGGGACCAGTGCAAATCCCAGAGTGACTAGAATAGACACCATACATGGCACAGTCTGGCTGAGTAGAGGTGTGTAATGTGGATCCCAAACTAGCTGCATGCAGTGCCTGCCCTGGCCAGACACTCCCACACACAGCACAGTTCTCAAATGGGTTGGAGCAGGAGCCACATGCAGTCCAGTCCCAGAGCAGATGGTACATGTAGCAGAGCCTGGTTGGGGCTGGCACCACATGCAGCATGGCATCAGTTCTGGGCGGTCTGGGATCCATGATGCGCCCCTCTGGCTGGACCACACTGTACTCAGCACCCATTCCAGCCACTCTAGGATCCATGCTGCATTTGTTTGCAGTGCAGTCCCTGAGCAGACGGGGCAGGTGCGGAATATGGCGCACATCCTGGGCCCTGCATACAGGGCTGATCTGACATGCACCATGCCCCATGTGGTCTGCTGAGACTAAAGAACAGCACCAGGGGCTGGGTGGTGGGGCATCACAGGGCAGAACTGGCCTGCAAGCTATATGTATGACACCCCTGTCCTAAGAGAATTTTCTGGCAGTTGTCTGCTTTTCCTAGCTATTTCCAAAGGCAATGCATAAAGTACTGAGAGAGGTGTGAAACACAGGACTCCACACCAGGAACCTGGAAGTTCTGACACCACTCCCTTTGCAGTTTTTGGCAAGTGACTGTCCCTTTCTCACATTTAAAACAAGGCTAATGCTACTCCCCACCTCACAGGGATGATGTGGGGATGTCTAATGAATGTTTACAGGGTGCTGTATGAGGGCACAGACTATCAGTGTTTCCCATGGTTCTCCCTAAGTAGGGAGGCAGTGTTCTGGGCTACATCCAAGAAATACCAGCTGCACTGCTGCCTCTTCTCAGGGTTTTATCACAAGACTCTCAATGGTTAATGTTTTCCTTAATGTACTGGATTCTTGAGATTTAGCGAGAAACTCAGCTTCATTTCAGACAAAAGGTGAGCTGTTCCAGGAGGAAAATCTTGAAAACATCAACCCAAAGGTTCAAAAACTAGCAAGTAAGTAGAAAGGAACCCAAATGCATTATTTCTGAAAAGCCCAAGGTTTTTAAGCTAAGTTAGTGATTTTGGAGTAATTGGTGCATGATTTTTTAATTCTCAATTACAGCACTTGTGGGTGGCTGGCTATCAAATTTCAGGAGAAAACAGAAAAAAACAAAGCCCCTCTGTCTAAGAGGTGTGCACCACATTCTGAGACTGTGTCCACACTGAAATCAGAACTGTAACTGGAGCACGTGTAGACAGATCCTGGCTCACTTTGATCTAGCTAACTTGAGGATAAATAGCAATGAAGATATGGCAGCACAGACATTAACATAGGACTGCCATTTGAGGTATTAGCCAAGGTCAGGGGTAGGTTTGTACAGTCCTTGCTGAAGCCTGTGTTACAGTAGCCTCCTGACCATTGGGACCTAAGATATATAGACCTAAACTAGCCTGGGTGAGTCTGCCCACACTATAATCCAGTGGTTATCAGATTTCTTTAGACTTGTAACACCTCTTGGAAAATGCTAACACTTACATTTTTACTTGTTTTTTGACTATGGAAAAATACAGCAGTTTTTCTGGTGTGAAGAACTCTGAAAGGCTGCAGCAGGTCAGAGCAATTTTAACACCTTGGATTCCTATTTGAAATCTTTTGGTTTATCTTGTGAATCATGTTTGCACATCAAACAATCAAACAGTGTTAACATTGTATGGCACCCCAGGGCACCCTTGAAAGGATCTCAGAGCACCCCAGGGTGCCATGGCACCCTGCTTGAGCATCAGTATTTTTATCACACTTCCAATTGCTCTGTAGACACAGATGCAGTGGCGTACTGATGGGAGAAGCAGGAGGACCATGTCCCCGAGCACTGGCTCTGGGGGGGAAGGAGCCCTCCAAGGGGTACTTGGTCCCCCAGTGGCGTTTCCAGGCTCGGCAATCAGCTGCCAGGGGAACCCCCACCCCCACTTGGCAATCAGCCATGGATGGGGGTGGGGGCGCAAATGCAAGCATTAGCCCCAGGTGCCGGAGACCCATGGTACATCACTGCACAAATGTAAAAAGATGTTCCTGAAGGATTTGAAACCTGAGTGCAGAAATTGTTATTCCTTTGTTAGCAAAATTGCCTATCAAGAATGATGGGGGAAGGGGAGGCAGGCAGGGATGGAGTGCCACCAGCCGCTACCACCCGAGAGCAGGCAGGTGGGGAAGCTTGCATGCAGCAGCTGCCACCACCACATGCTGCCAAACCCCTGCTCTGCGTCCAGCTGCACACCACCCTCTCCCCCCCCCACACCAACTCCACATCTGGTCTCACACCACCCCCTCCCAACCTGGCCCACTCCACTGGTGCCACGCCCCACCCAGCACTCTTGAAGCCCCGCTGGCTGGAACCACGCCCCAAGAGCATTACGGACAGACACAGAGAGATGGACCAATCCCTTTATACATACAGAATGATTAAAATGGACAGTCAATACTGATAGGAGGAGTGTTGGTTAGTAGCAAGGGAGGAGGGGTTTCACACTCCAAAGTTTCCATCCAGATTTAGAGCCGGTAGATAAAGGAACTGTATGCTTATGCTGAGAGTTAATGTTAATGCTGACCTCAGTGATGTGGGCTCTGCCCTTCTGTGCTTTCTTATTGTGATGGTCTTCATTCACAGGCACCTTCTGACAGCTGGCATCCAAGGAGGAGCAGGGTGCAGGAGACCTGCCAACAATCAGAAGTTATAAATAGGGACTCTTGGATGGGTCTTAGAGACTTGACTTTAAGTGCCACTAAAGTACATCACACCAGGGCTGTATGAATGGTCTAAATCTGTAGCCTGTCCTCCCTAGGGTGCGCTCATCCTGCATTAGTGTGTGGCTCACCTCCAGACTAGGCGTCATCTTTGCTCATAACTCTGAAATAAATATTAGCCTACATATTTTCCCAAACTTGGCTGTCCTTGGGTGGGGGAATGGGTTTTCCTGCTGGGAAAACTCTAATCCTATGCCAGGCCTTTTCATATCCTGACTGGAGCTAACAAGAGCTTGTCAGGATCAATCCTCTGTATCTTCAGACAAGGCTTTCACACCCAAGCTCAGGGTGACTCAATAAAAAAACTCTGCTTCCTGTTCTGGATTTCCAAGAGGTCTCTTCCCTCCTGCAGGAGAATTGCAGCTGCTGTTGGTCCTCATGTTCTGACCAATCTCAGTCCAAAACTTCCTAAGTATAGGCCAGGTCCCCAAACACCATGTGGCCATGTGTACTTCCTGGTCCTGTCATTTCCCTAGTGGTAAAACAGGAATAAAAATGCTGAAATGTTTGGTGGAAACCATTCAGATTTGATGAGTAGCCACTAAAATATGGGCAGAATCCTGGGAGTGCACAGCCTTATTTCCTGCTTGCATGCCTGGGGACTACACAATGCCCTGGGGTAGCCCTGCTGGCTGTCCCAGATGGAGATGCCATAGACCAGGCTTCCATGGTCCATGATGGGGAGAGCTTGGGAGTCCCAGCACTGCCCGACACTCTCAAGTTCTAGGCACCTGGTTTTGCTGCTGGGAGCCTAGAATTCCTATGAAACCAGGTTTAAGATGGGGCTCTCAGATTTTTCTCACATCCCCTGCCTCACTTCCCAGCAGGAAACACCCTGAGCCTTAGGTTTTGTTTGGGTGTTGAATATCCCTGGACAGAAACATCTCAGTTTTTCCTCAAATGAAAAAAATATGTTTTCCACAGGAAATTTCAAACTTTCCCAAGTTTCTTCCTGACCAGGAACACAAAACTTCTTGAAATGTCTGAATGTCCTAAACAATGGATGTTCTGGCTGTCAACTAGCTTGAACATTGACCCCCTTTCTAAAACACTTTGGGCACCTAAATACATGCCCAGCACCTGCTCCAACACATTCTAATTAGAACCCATCGAGCACACTCGATTAATCTAATTGGAATGCTCCAGCAGCTTCAATGTCATGTATATTCAGCGTTCCTGTGTTTCAATATGTCAGTGGGGATGTTTTAACTAAAGCTCATCAAGCGAGCCGTAGTTAAAGTGCCCCTGCTGCCATTTTGAAGCACAGGGATGCTGAATACAAGAGATGCTTTGGTCTTTTAATTAGAGCAGCTCCCAAGAATATTTCATTAGAATGCCCCCCACACACACCTCAGAGCACGTGTAAAAATGGCCTTTGAGATCTGCTGATAAACTGCAAGTTTGCTTTTATTAAGTAGCAGTACAGCTCGCGGATATGGATTCTGAAGGTAGCAGCCATGAGTGTCCCTCATTGAAAGAATTTATACACATTATAGCACTGAGCTTAAATTTTCTTACAGATTTTCACCCCTGAATAGCATTCATCTCAGCTACTTCATGGGAAGTTTTAAATCTGTCACAGAGGAACAAGGAACACTGGTAGTTTAAAAGGATGCAAATCTTCAGCACAGACTTTCATGTCTGCCAACATGTAGAGCATTCTGGGAGGCCTGTTCCATGTTGTGAAATCAAACTGGAAAAAGGCCAGAACTAAATGAGTTCTGAGATATCTCTGTAAAGATCTTTCCTCCCAATATTCCCCTGTGCCTCTACTGATATTCCACAGTACCTCTTGAGAAAGGTTTGGTGCTGCTCTGCAATGGTTAATAACTAGCTGTATTCTGACCTGGTTCCTAGGATATGTGCTCTACAAATATAGTTTTAGTTTTCTAGGGGTCAGGAAGGAAAAACAAACATAACTGCCTGTAATATACTACCTGTAAGCAAACACTCTAGAGTTATTAAGAGAAAATACCCAAACTTGTTGGCTTTGAAGATTTCCCTCCTCTCCAGCCAACCTGAAAAACTAATCTTGTCCAGAAGGGCCAAAGAACACAAAAGAACAAAGAAACTGACCCTTCAAAAAAGTGCGCTCTCTCTCTCTAAAGCAGAGGAATAATTCAGGAGAATCAAACTTGCATACACACACCTGCTGAGCTATCATAGGAAGCTTGGCCCACCTAGGTCACCTTCACTGGCTGGTAGGGGCTAGAGCTGAGATAAACACAGGTGTAGACTATTATTCTACACTCCTCTCTGTGCTTTGTTTCAACTGCAAAATACAGGTTTCCCTCCATTTATGCTGTACATGCATTCCTGGAGAGCAGCCCACTTTACAATGTAACAAATAGGGATAAATTCCCATGGCGGTGAAGGAGGGAGTAAGGCTGGGACTAAGGAAGGGGCGAGGGGAGGGTGCCACTCTCAGGGCTGCATAGGGCAGCAAAGAAGAGGGACTAGACACTCACCCCATCCCTGGCTGCAGCGGCCCCAGGAGCAGCCGGCACCAGCTGCCTACAGCCACTGGGCTGCACCGTACTCCACCTGTCCCCACTTAACCTCTGCTCCTGGGCTGCACCTTGGCTGGGGGGACATCTACGCTGATCACATTAAGATCGACTTTACCTGGCATATAATGAATTATGGGTCTAAATATACTCATCACATAAGAGTGAATTTGCATATAAAAAACCCGCATAAATTGAGGGAAACATGTAAGCACAGCTTTGGTTTTAAGAAAGCTTTTAGTTGCTGTATCCATCCCTGGTCACAAATCCCTGAAAGGAAGAACTGCGAGTGTCTCCATTCAGTCCTACTTGCCAACTAAGCACAGTTGATACAAAAGGTTCTGATTCTCAGGACCCAGTCTGAGTAGGAAAATTGTAAAACTTTAACCCAGGAAAGGCAAAGGCAAAGGCAAAGGCAAAAGCTTGAGGTCCCAGGGTAGGACAGGGATGTGGTCAGTCCCACAACCTAGACACCTATCAAACGTTCCTGGAATGCACCAAGAATGACAAAACATGTACCAGAAGGTACTGAACCTTTATGTTAATAGATAGACACAAGATGAAAAATGAAAATGTCTTTAGCACAGTAGGTTATGTCTAACATGGACAAACTCATGGGTAGATCCAAGATTTTGAAAGGGGATATAGATGGTGTAGCACATCATCATATATAAACACAACACACATTTTTCTCTGGGTAAAAAGGAACTATAAGCTTTATAATATGCTAAGGGCTTAGCACTATATTATTCATGTTAAGATTTAAGCAAAAACAAATATAAGTGTATTGGAATGTGCATTAATGTGCTATATAATATATTATGTATAAAAATACAACAACCTGGCAAAAAGTCTCATAATCAAAATATGTTGTTCCTTTAGTCCTGTTGCCATTAGAATTAAATGTACATCTCTTTCAGGTTCATAAGATAATCTAGCCTTCTTGAGCATTTTGACAGTGCATCTAATACTTCCCTGAAAATTATTTTCACACCTACATTGATGCTCATCTGAGTAAATGTTTCCAGATCTAAGTTGGTGTTTTTAGCTAGAGTTAAAAAAAAAGTTTACAGGACTCTGAAATAGGAGCTACATTAAGAGGAGGAGCTATCATGCAGCAAAATGCTAAAGAAAACATATCTAGATTAGTGGAACATCTTCAAAACTATTAAAAAAGGACAGAGGGTCTTTAACATCTGTGGAATGAGGAGTTTAAAAGGAATCCAGGTGATTAAATGAATCACAAAGTCAATTGATTTCTTTACTGCTGCCTGAAAAGAAATGTTGCTGCCACCTCTAGATAGTTGGTTTTAAACTTTGGGTGGAGCAAGAATCAAAGGGAGGTGCCACTGCGCACGTGCGCGCGCACACACACACACACACACTCTCCAGGATCTGGCTCTGAACATGCTCTATTGTTTGTGCTTCAGGCACTGCCACCAGAGAGTGGCTGTCATCTAACCTTGAAAGGCAAGACAACTTGGTAGTAATGCCGTAAGTGGCTGCTCTGGCACTAGTTGTTAATACAGATGGAATTGTGGGAGACAGAAAATCCTCATGGTAGACCTAGCCAGTGACTGTTTTTCTTCTAGACAAAAACCACCTAGAACTGCGTCTCACTATTAGATGGAGAGCTCAAATTTTACACACAAAGGAAGGAGAATTTCATTTTAAACTAAAAGACACTGTTGATGCAGGAACAAATAGGCATAAACTAGCCACAGCTAAAGTTATGCTGAAAATTAGAAGAGGTTTTTTAATTAGTGAAGTTCTGAAACAGCCTTCTAATGAGAAGAGTGGGAGTTGGAACTACTTCAAAATAGAGCTTCATACCTTTATGCAGGTGTCTGCATTTGATGATACAAAAGGTCCTCTCAGCTCTATGTTTCTACAATGTGAAGACCGCTCCAAACACCTGCCTTACAATTATGACCAAGTAAGACACCTCTCCAAGAGTTTAGGCCACATCTTGAACATTGTTAAAGTCCCATCTACACTGCTAATTTGAAACAACTATGACTCCACTATAATTACAGCATAAACTTTAGTATAAACCCTAATGTGGATTAATTCACTGCTAAACTTTGCTCTCTGACTTTCAGTAACCAGTTCTTGAAGCTCCCGTGAGCTCTGAGCTCATAATTGTGCTCTTAGTCAGGAGCCTATTGTCATTGATAACTCATTTCACTTATGCAGGTGTGAGAATCAGTCAAACTGAGCAGTGAGTTAACTCTCAGGCTGCTAGTCTAGGGCAAGATTTTTGATCCGTTCAGCTCCCTGGAGGCATTTGAATCTCAAAAAAACTAATCTTAGTTGGATAAAAGTCCCAAGACATAAAGATTTATGGTAAATGATGATAGCCCCTAAGCAAAAACTATCTCAGCAGATAGTCAAGGGGCAAGGATTTTGGGGAGGAGAGAGGAGGCAGGCTGTGCTTCTGTGTCCCCTGAAACATGATTTTGAATCTGCTTTTTTGGAGAGGGGTTTTACTTTCAGATCCCATCAGTTCCTGGTTTGTTTTTTTTAATCAAAGTTACTGATGAAGCAGAGCCCCAGCATGGTACTAAGTAGTTATTCTGGTGAAGGAGCAGTCTTTAGCATGAGACAGAAAGCATGGCTTTCATTAACACAGGCCAAGTCAACAGTTATGCTCTTGGCTCAGACAAGCAGGGCGGTAGTAAGGGTGGAACAAGTGGGAAGACTGCCCCAGGTGCCGAGATGAAGGGTCACCAATAGGCACTGCCCAGTCAGAGCAGAGCATGGGATGGAGCTGCGAACGGCTCACTTTGGGGGGGCACGAGGACAGGGAGAGGGTGGCTCATGCTGCTGCATATGAGGAGCAAGCATGAGGGGCCGTGTACCTCCCAAGTCTGTACACGAGGCAAAGGTGGGGTACCTCTGCAGGATTTGCCCCAGGCACCGCACTCCAAACAAGCACCAGGGTTCAAAGTGAAACTCAACTGAAGCCAAGAAACATTCCTGCTGAACCCATAACTTGGTGCTGGTCCCCACTCAAAGGGCTTCTGGCCTGTAGTATGAATTTGGT
Source organism: Caiman crocodilus (assembly GCA_030014935.1). NCBI lineage: Eukaryota > Metazoa > Chordata > Crocodylia > Alligatoridae > Caiman > Caiman crocodilus. Next base: position 60,590,906 of record JAGPOW010000304.1, on the reverse strand, counting down.
GGTTGATCACTAACAGAACCTGAAACAATGCAGCAGCACTTTGTTTGGAAAGACTCATTCATGTTACCTCATTTTCTGCCCTGAAGACAAAGTCTATCTTGATGCCAAATCCTAGTAAACATAAGTCACTGTGGTTTTACCTCCATGTAAACACTCAAGATCAACCCCACATGGGACTATAGTATTGATTATCTTAACTGGGTACCCTAAAGTAAAAACCACCCGTGCTTTGTTCCCACCTGTGTTTCATGATGAGCCAACTAACCCAAACACTATCCATGTAAGAAACTTGACATTTTTGTAGGCAAGATAAAACCCTACTCCTGAGGTCACTAATATTACCAGAGGTCTACTTGGTAGCCATGTTGGTCTGAGACAAGAATACATATAAAACACTAGACCTCTTGGTTGCAAAATGATACCTTTTATTAGACCAACTGGGAAATCACAAGAGAATTGTCCTTTTCAGCAAGCTTTTGGGAACAAAGTCCCCTCATTAGACTCTGGGAAAAAATAAATGGTACAGGATGGTAAAAAGTCCCCATAGGTAGGAAATAAACTTCATTTTTGCACAGAGGGAGCTGAAGATGGAAGGCGGTCCCTCTGGGTCCCTGAGGGTGTCTTTGTGAGCTGTGCTGAGTGGCTCTTTGATGTGTTGATCAGTAGAATTCCTTCCCTGGAGGTGTCAGATGACAGGCAGGGAGGTAAAACATCTTTCTTGTTGTTCTGCAATGAAGTTTAAAATCCAAAATCAGCTAAGATTTGGCATCTTCCATGTTTCAGGGGTATACTTGGTAGTTGTGTTAGTCTGAGACAAGAAAACATACAAAAAACTAGAACTCTTGGTTCCAAAATTATACATTTTATTAGTCCAACTGGGAAACTGCAAGACAATTGTCCTTTTCTGCAAGCTTTCAGGATCAAAGTCCCTTCATCAGGCTCTGGGAAAAGAATAGATGGTACAGGATGGTAAGAAGTCCCCATAGGTAGGAAATAAACATGGAAGATGCTGAATCTTAGCCAATGTTGAATTTTAAACTTCATTGCAGAACAACAAGAAAGATGTTTTACTTCCCTGCCTGTCATCTGACATCTCCTGGGAAGGAATTCTACCTGGTCAACACATCAAAGAGCCACTCAGCACAGCTCACAAAGACACCCTTAGGGACCCAGAGGGACCACCTTCCATCTTCAGCTCCTTCTGTGCAAAAATGAAGTTTATTTCCTACCTATGGAGACTTTTACCATCCTGTACCATTTATTCTTTTCCCAGAGACTGACAAAGGAACTTTGATCCTGAAAACTTGTTGAAAGGACAATTTTCTTGTGATTTCCCAGTTGGCCTAATAAAAGGTACCGTTTTGGAACCGAGAGTTCTAGCTTTTTGTATGTCTTGATATTCCCAGGGCACTTGCAAGGCATGCTAACCCTCAATATCCAGGCTAATCTCCAGTCTGTATTAATTATAAGTCAAAAGTCCCCCAGCATGTTAAACTAGCTAAATTAATTTTTACTTTTGTTCTTGAAACCAGCATTTCCAGTGCAGGAAGCCTGCAGGATCCCATCTTAGTGATGTTTGCATTTGGGTGGTGATTGAAGTGAACCTATTGATAGAAGACACCCTGTAAGGTACTTGAGAATTTGTTAAGTTGAAAGGTGCAATATAACTAGCTGTTGCTGTAACATGTTTGATTGTTCTGGATCAGGTCTGAAGTTTCAGACTTCTGCAGGGCATATCAAAGATCCCTCCCACTGGAAAAGAAAACAGACACAACAGAAAGGAGTGTGAGAGTCAAACAAAGGGAGATTTTATGGGAAAGTGAAGAGGAGGGGGGAGAACAAGAGAAATAGGAAGTTATACTTTGAACAAGCCTCATCATGCCGCAAGTACCTGTTCTACCTGCCCCAAGTTTGACCACAGTTCAGTCTGCCCAGCAACTGCAGTGGGAACAAGGGCAAACCAGGCTTAAGAAAACAAGGTTAATTTGCTATATGATATCATTGCAGAACTGATCTAGGCAACACAATGCGTAATGAGTGTATTAGTCATCATCAGGTAGTTCTAGCCAAAGATCTCTAGGTCAGCATTAGAGATGACTTAGAAAGGAAGCAATTGTTTGCACATTGTGTAGTGATGTCTTTGTTACCATGTCTTGGGAAATGACTGGTTGTGGGAATGTGAGAGAAGACAACTCACTGGTCTTTGCATCTAGCCTACTGATGCAGAACAAAAGAGGCTAGGATGATAACATCAGGGATTGGAGTTGGGTCTCATTCAAGTGATCAAGTAACTTCCCACAACTTCACACAAAAGAACTACAGGGAGATGAAATCCTTGGCATACATACTGTCTTCCAGGTTTCTCCTCAGGCCCTACCTCTGCCACACAGCTGATTAGAAATTGGCCAACTTAAGAGTCAAGACAGGTGGGAATCTATTGTACCTATTTATTTTAACACATAATTTGAGAATTATAAACATTGTGTGTCTGTGGTGATGTCTCTTTGCCTCCCCTCTTAATACATTACTTCTCTTCTTGGAGCCTAAGTGCTCCAGAGGAGGGACAGTGCCTTTGTAGTTGTGCATTTAACTCCTTAGGAGGAAAAGTTAGGCAGACAGCATCATACCCCAGGTATACTATATTTCTGTTAGGGATTAATAAGTCTGAGCAGGGACTTTATTGTGGTTGAAAGATTGGCATAAAATGGGGAGGATGGGTGACTCTCCATTGCCTGAACCTTGAGTATTTTTTTATAGCTATGAATACTGCTACTGCCACAATAACTCAAGGAAAATTCTGACTTGGTAGCACTTTATACTCACTTTTTACAGTCATAGAGAAGTCGGGCTAGAAGGGACCTCCAGAGGTCATCTAGTCCAACCTTCTGCCTGAGGCAGGATCATCCGTAGTCAAACCATTGCTTACAAGCCCTAATCTAAACTCTGCATAAGACTCCTATCAGTCCTAACACAACACAGACCTAAGACCCTAAGCTGTCACAGGTAGAGCAGGGGAACCATGGCAGCAAATGCCCTGCTTCTATGAAATGTCAATATATTCTCAAGAGGTTCCCAGGTAGAAGGCCATGTCCACTGCTACAGAGAAAGGCAAAATCCCCCACAGTCCATACCAATCTGACTAGGCGTTAAGATTCCTTTTTGACTCCAGATATGGTGATTGGTCTGACCATGAGCACAGGGGCAAGACCTTCTAGCCAGGAACATTTGGCTTTGGTCCTAACAGAAGCACTGGCACACCCTAGTCAAAGTCCCCGGCCTTAACACAGGTGCAAGTGACTGCATCGTACAACAGTGTTTCTCAACCTGTGAGTCACAACCCAGAAGTGGGTTGCAAGAATATATGAGAGGGTTGCAGATGAACTTTAAAAATGGATTCTCCTTTAAAGGAGAAAAACGCAGGAAGCTGTAGCTTTTCCCTTGCAAGCAGGCACGCTGGGAGAAGGGGGAGAACTAGGACTTGGGGGCAGAGGGCAGCAGGTCAAGAGTGAGGGGCACTGGCGTGGGACTGGCCATCTATGTTTACAATGGGACCTGGTACAAAAAAGGTTGATACCCACTGGTCTACAAAACAGTAGAGAATTGGGCTGTCTGACAGGACTTCTGGGTTTTTTTTCTCAGTTCCACATTGGACTCTTTTTGTAACTTCAGGTAAGTCATTCAGGCAGAAATGTTCAAAATAATCATTGACATTCAAAATCAGAGGCTACTTTTGAAAACAGAAAAAAGAGGTTTAGAGCTGATTTCTCAGCTCTAGCGCTATATGCCCATAGCACCCAACTTCCCTTGGCTGTGGAAATCCAAAATGAACAAGCATTGGTTGTTCAATGATAGAATTCCTGCTTGCCATGCAGGTGGTCTGGGTTCAATTCCCAGCCAGTGCAGGTACTCCAGATGATTACTTAGTATTCCTTCACCACACTTGTCCTTGTTGGAGATACTTGCTTGGCATTCTGTCTCATTTCTTGACTATGAATCCAGGTGCTGAAATAAACTCCTTACCTTCAGAATTTCCCAACTATTTCATCACTGCCTTTTTAGAACTGGCTTAATAATAGGCTCCAGCCCAGGATCAATTATCCTGTGAGTAAATTAGCATAAACCAATTGAGTTCAAGATAAATGAAAGCTGGGAAAACCCTTTCTCTCAACAGCTGCATGAGTCAATTTACTGAAAGCTATGGGGACCAATGCATCCTTCCTGAGGCTGTTGACAGATTCTGTAAGAAGTGTTGCATTGAGGACAATTTTAGGAATCTCGTAGTGTGGCTAAAACCTAGACACCCTTAACACACAGCCCATTGGCTGTCACCACTTTTTATATGTTGTGAGAATGGCTTTCATAAGCAGAGTTGTTAGCAAAGATGAAAGGACTGGTATCAGCTTCCCCATTTTACACACAAGTAAACTCTAGTTCAGAGGAATAATATGATTTGCCTGACTGGGCAGACCAGAGGCAGAAGCAGCCTCTCCTAGGCTCCAGGCCAGGGCTCTATCCAGGTCTGATTGACCCAGGCGGAGAGTTCAATTTTTATTGATTTTTTTCAGTGAGAGTTAGGTCCCCAGAAGGTAGCTTTGCTTATGGAAAGAGCCCTGGATTTAAAAGTGTTGATGGCAACAAGGAGTCGATCTGTTCTAGTGTGCTGCATGCTGCTCACACACCCCTGGACTGGAGCCCTATTAGCAAAGCGGGAGGAAGCACATTTTAGAAAGTTCCACTCTTGTCAAGAAGGCCAGAGTGTCTGGTGATGCTAATGGCCACTGTCAATGCCTGTTTGGGTGCAATTTTAGGAAAGGGATGCCAATCTCCTTTGAATCTGACTGGTTTGCCAGGTGTCCAAGTTTCTACAGCATTCATCACTTGAGGCTGCAAAGGGTGTTGAAGGGGAGGGGAATTCACCAGTAAGTAGAGCATAGGGTATTGAGTGTGTGGAGGCAAGTGTAGACAAGGTTCCTTGGGTGAATTTGATATCTTTTATTAGACCAACCCAAATGGTTGGAGAATAATTATTAAGCAAGCTTTTGGGTTCAAAAACCCTTTGTCAGGCTAAGGAAGTTTCAGCAGTTGGTGTGTGCTCTTCCTGGGTGGAATAAAAAGTGTGACAGTTGTTCTATTAAGTCTCTCCTTGCTCTTTGAGCAGATACTGCCCTTCTAATAAGAACAACCTCTGTGGGAGTCACCCACAGAAAGAGATGAATGAAAGATGAGTGGAAAGCATATAGTAGAAGAGTAAGTGGGCTGTTAGTAGCACAGATAATAGGATACAGAATCCTGGGCCAATAAGACAACAGCTTCAAGCAGGTTGGTTCAGACTACAAGAAACAAGGAGGAAAAAAAGCAAAAAGTATAGGCCAGAGAGAGAAGGGAAGGGAGATAAGTTGACAGGGTATAATTCAGATGCATGAATAGGAATCATCTATAAACTGTGGGAATCAGCTCAAACTGGTTTGACAGAAACCCCACACACCAAAAAACTTCTTGAAATGATAGTGAGATGTAAGCATTGCTTTTACAGAAAAAGCTGGTTTACTTGCTAACCTTGGGTCTGGAGGCCAGGACAAAGTTCCAGAAAACTCCTGAGAGAATCTGGTTTTATGATTAACCCTTTCATGGGTGCCATCGAGTAATATTGACCTGCAACATGCAAACAGGTGAGAAAATGGCTGTATAATGGTGCTTGAAATATATTGGTGCAATCTCTCACAATTTATCATAAGCATCATAATATTGGAAGAGGCACCTAAAACTTCATCTCCTAGAATCCTGTAATTACATGGAAATCTAAGTTTTGATCTAAGATGACAACAGTAAGTTCTTAAGATTCAGACAGATGCAGAGAAAATCCAGAAAATGTAAACCCTCAGGTGTATCATCTAAGAGGCAAAAACCCTGTGTGGGTTATATTTAAAATCTTGCTAGTTTTTGTTTCCCTACTTGTTTTCAACTCCTTGAAGCTGGCAGTGAATGTGCAAACCACCAATAACCAATGAATAGAGAAGGAGAAGATCCAGCGGGCAGGATGTGATCCTGAGACTTCAATTTCCTGCTTTGCTACTTACTTCTGTGTCCCTATTGCCCAAATTTCAAATGGAGATAATAGCATTTCCCTACCTCACAGAGGAGTAATTGTAAGTTGCTCAGATACTGCAATGAGGAAGTCCAGATTGTCTATATCAAATGCCTATGCCAGTAAGGACAAGGAGAAGAGTGGGAATGAAAGACTCTCTGAGCCAAAAACAGAACTCCCTTATCTACAGCTAAAAACTGATTGCTGGTTTTATCAAAAACTGGGAGTGATTGTCCCAGTTTTTTTACTTGCATCAAAACAGGCTAGGGATAATCATTTACACACTCATCTTGAATGATAATTACCTTGAATTAGCCTTGATTGTCCCAGGGCAAAGTGTTAATTTGGATACTTCATGGGTACTGGAACATTAGGCTTGTACATCTGTAGGATCCCAGGATAAAAGTCTTTGTCCCAGGATAAACTGGTCCTCTGTTTTTAGCCTAACATGTTAACTTCAGTACCAGTTTTCATTAAACCAAGACTGTCACTGGGGGAACTGAGCAAGCTTCCCACAGCATAGAATTGGCATAAGGAATGGCTGACAGGAAATCTGTGTACATGTGATAGAAGACCTTGCCATAAAGAGGAGTTTCTGGTCTGGGGAGTTCCAATAGCTCAAATTCTTGGACTAACAGAATAGATGTTTCTCTTCAAGAATGTCTGCAAACACTTCTCAACAGACACTTGCACCAGGGTATGGTGGAGCAGAGAACAAAGAAGCAGACACCTTGTCTACAGCATCTCACGGCTGTGTGTGACACTGGTGTGACACCACAAGAGCCAGGAACAGGGGAGCACTCATGTCAATGTTTGCTGCCATTTTGTATGTCACTTTCTCAAGACCTGCTGTGGGCAACTTGGACAACCCAAAGCTAAAAATAACTATGGTTAGTCTATAGAAGTGGTTCTCAACCTTTTTAGATTCAAGGAACCCCTTGATAGTCTCAAGACAACCCTCAGAAAATGCCAGCTCTTAGTTTTCATGCTTTTTTATTACTGAAAAACAATAGAGCAGTTTTTTTCTGTTGCAAAGAACTCAGAAAGACAAGAGATCAGAACCAGAGGGTCGGACTTGAAGATCTACAAGGTCCCTTCCGACCCTACTTCTATGATTCTATGAGAATAATTTTAGTATTGTGGATTCCTATGTGCAATCTCTGGATTTGTCTTATGAATCCTGTTGGCCACACCACTCTGGTAGAGAATCACTTGTCTGCAGTAATGCTTGGGCATTGCTATAGCAACAAGGCAATATTTCACAAAAACCTACCACAGACTTTCAGAAAATGGGCAAAAACATGTCTTAGGGCTCACTACACTACAGAGTCTGCTGCTTTACCTGTGTCTGCTTAGCTCAGTCAGCAGAGCTGCCTTGTCAAGGTGGAACATTTCTTGACAGAAAGACTTTTTCTGATAGCACCCTGAGCTGACATAACAATTGCCAGCAAAACTTTGTGGTATGGTGTGGGAGAGCTAAGCAGTAAAATCAGTGACAAAGGGTCATGAGAACTCCAGTCACACCCAGACCTTCTAATTGCCAAGAAAACAGTCATACCTCTACAACACTAGTCAGCCAAACTCTCCCTTGCAACAAGGTAATGCATTGCCTTATATGGGTCACACAGCAACAGAGATACCAGACTGCAGAAAAGCATCACTTCTCTTTAATAAAGGCTGTAAAAACTACAGGGAAAATACAACCAAATGTCAGCTACTCAGCTCTGTTCCTGGTGAGCAGATATGAATAGTTCTAGCCTCTGCCTGTCTCTCTTTCTCTCTCATTTTTCTAAGGAACAAGAGCTTGGTTACATGAGGAACTGCCTAGAATAGCTATTGCAGCCCAGTTTCCCATATGGACATTTCTGGATTAGGTATTACACTTTAAATTCATGCCCAACCATATTGCAGAAAGGGCTTGTGTGTGCAGGAAAGTTTAAAACAAAGTGCCAAGAACTAAGGAATTGTAGGTTAAGATTCTGGTACACACCACACCCCCAGCAGCCCTGAGCCCCATGTTTGAACTTCCTGACACCCATTTATTCAACCACACCCCTGCCAGTAAATTTCTGAAACTCATTTAAACCCCACAGGACTTGAATTACACAAAGTTGGAAGACAGAAGCCAGGCTGGTGTTGCATGCACCTGTTGAGTACTACACAAGTCCCTTTGCTTGCCCAGTGTTAGTGGAGTTGAAGTTCATAAAAAGACTCCAGGGTTCAGAGCTGAACAGATTAGCTAGTGTAGATGCACCACTGTCCTCTATTGGTTGGAATCAGTAATGCTTAATGTGTCATTGGGCCTATACTGCTCAACCCTACCAAAGACATTATTAGCTCCCTACCTTGAGTAGGTGCTGGTGTTTTTGGAAAACACCAGAAAGTCCTCAGGGCTTGGGGAATTGTTGCAATAAGCAAACAGCTTTAAAAATGAGCTAAAGAGAAGATTGTCCCTAGCTGCACCAAGTGGAAGCTGATTGACTTCCTTTGAAAACGATGCCAGTGCAATGAGCACAACCCCACATGCTGTCTTGTGTGCAAAAGCTCCAACATGAGAACACAAGAGCCAGACTTCAAGGCAAAGTTACCCTTACTACTAGCCCCAACAGCTTGGAGAGGAAGGGGATGTTTTTTGTGCATTTGTTCAAAGGCAAGTTAAAAAGGAGGAATGAAACCTGGGCTCATGCCATCTTTTACTTTTTTCCACTGAATGAAGCAGTCCTGGAAATCCCCACTTTGAAATCCTGTCAGCACCCCTCTCCTCCCCTCCCTGCCCCTAAAAGTTTCAGGCTTTTCTACTATAGAAGATTCTCTGGGAAACTGGCAGGAGTGTGACAGTGTACTGCTTAAATCTTAGCTTTTGTTTATACCTACTTAGCTACAACATTTGGTGAAGGATTCAACATTTTATTCTCTTTCAGTTAAGAGCTAAGAAGGTTCCCAGTTCACATCTGTCATCCAAGAAGTTCTTCAGAAACAGTAGTAGCAGGTCTTGGCAATCCTAACACTTCTACTAATGGAAAAACACAGAGTTTAGATAAAAAACACTTTTAGGCCATCTTTATTTCTAACAAACTCATATTTTTGTCTTATAGAGGTCATATTTAAGTCTAAGTAAAGTGTCTGACATCCAACTTCAAATGACTTTTCATGTAAGCAGCAATATACTTGAAAGCTACTGTAACCATTACCTTAAACGGAAAGAGGTAGTTAGCTGTATTAGTCTGAAGCCAGGCAGAAGGCAGGGCAGAGATGCACCTTATAAACTAACTGAATCAGTTATGCATACGCTTCATTATATCTCTATCAAGTCAAACAGCCACCAGTTCTTTTCCCAAGATTAACCTGCCACCTTGCCAAGGTTGGGCCATCTCATTGTCATGTCATGGTTTGTTAATGTGGTTATTTACATACAGAGAGGTAGCCAAGTTAGTCCCAAGTCAGGCAGAGCCATTGTCTCATGAGAAAGCCAGAGACACCCAGTATTTAACTGTGAGCTAATGTGTCCTGTCTACTGACTGGGACCCACACAAAGCACATGCTTTCTGTGTTCCTCCAGTTTTCACTTATCTCACCCTCCCCAGTTGAGGTCCTCTCCTGCTCACAGCAGGGTGTCCTTCCCAAGCAGGCTTAACAATACTTTGTTGCAGCAAAATGTAATGAGCAGTCTCAACTCCCCTCCTTCCAGGTCTCATCACCTTTAGGGAATAGTTAGGAACATAAGGACACAGCAACATAAGAATTGCCATTTACTGGGTCAAACTATCAATCGATCTTGCCCAGTGTCCTGCATCACCCAGTGGCAGACAGTAGATGCAGGAAAGGAGAGTGAACTCTCAGTACAACCAGGATTCCTCCCCACCCCCACTGTTCCTCTCTCACTTGTTATCTGCAACATTTAAGGTCTAGGAAGTTTTGATTCAGAGACTGTATCTCTAACTCTCATGCTCAGTAGATACTGATTCCCCTTTCCTCCAATAATTTGTCCCATCTTTTTTTTAATCTTGTTAACTTTTAGCTTCTACATCATCTGGTGGCAAGGAGTTCCACACTTTAATTACATGCTGTGTGAAAAAAAACACTTCCTTTATGACCCCTAGTCCTTGTATTGTAAAAGAGAAGAAATGATAAATCCCTTCCCCCCTTCTCTTCACCATTTAGGTTTTTTTAAAATCCTTATCATGTCCCCTACTCTGGTGTCTCTTTTCTACACTGAATAGGCCTACCCTCTTTAGTCTTTCCTCATATGGAAGCCCCTCCATGCCATTAATTATCCTCCTTGCCCTTCTTTGTACCTTCTCTAATTCTTCTATATCCTTTTTGAGGTGTGGGGACCACAGCTTGGCACAGTATTCAAGGTTAATTAAATGCAGTAGCAAAGTTGAAGAAAAACAGACAAATTTCTTTCAGTTCATCAAGGCTGTCAATGCCATACTTTGAGAGAGGTGTAGGTTGTAGCTGTGTTGGTCTGAGGACATAGGCAGACAAGGTTCTTTGAGTGAATCTGATATCTTTTATTAGGCCAACTTAAATAGTTAGAAAACAATTACCTGTTTTGGAAAATAGGTACCTGTCTTGTATGCATACCAGCCCAGCCCCTGGCTTCTTTACCTTTCATTCCATCCAGGAAGAGCATGCACCAACTGCTGAAACTTCCTTAGCCTGATGAAGGGTTTTTGAACCCAAAAGCTTGCTTAATAATTGTTTTCCAACTATTTTAGTTGGTCTAATAAAAGACACCCAAAGACACTTTGAGAGTTGCCTGTTCAATAACAATACAGTATCTTCTTTAAAAATGACCAGCACTTGGCTCCTCAATGGGGAAATTGTGATAAATGCAAGGAACAGATACTGCAGCCAAAAGTGCAATTAGACTAATACTATCCAGCAAAGACAAAATACACATTTTTCTGTGGTTAAAATGAAACACCACTATATACATGTCTATATATTAGTGGTGTTTCATTTTAATCAGGGAAAAAATGTGGATTTTGGGTTACTTTTGAAAATCTGAACATTGGCGATTTTTTTTTTTTTTTAAATCAGAGAAAACCAGGATTCCTGCTTGTAAGTCATCCCCTGCAGCTACCCTGTGCCTAGGAGCAGTTAATCATCTCCAACACTACAATGACTGTCACTGCAACTCAGTAATGAGGACTCTGAGTTCTCTTCAAGATGCTGTTGTTTTCACAGTACCATTAAGAGAGCTCAGATGGAACATTAGCAATTCTGTCTAGAAGTAATTAAAACATTTTTCACAGCAAGAGAAATTTGAGTATATAATCTACTGAAAATAGTTAGAACTCGCTATACTGTAAAGCCGAGCTGGTTATGAAAAGGATTTCAACTGTTATTTATTGGATAATACTGTTTTATCAACATATCTTGTGGGAATGTGCTGATTTTTTATGGCAAAATGAAAAAAGATGAACAAAAATTTCTGACCTCTCTCTCATGTTGATAAAGCCCAAACAGAGCATTTTATTAACTTTGATTCCTGGTTTCAAATGTTATATTAACCCATTGTATTTGTGTAAGTCTGAAATTGAATGATACACGTTTGGACATTATCAAAACATTTAATTACTTATACATTGATTTAAAAAAAATGCAAAGTTTTGGATTTTTGTTCCAAATTTGTAATAGAAAAAAAAATTATGAAAGGCTTGAATTCTTCATGGGACATAGTCCAGATTCTGATTAGCTTGATTTTCACTTCCTTCAAACAGTACAACTACCAGAGCTGCTGAGCAGCAGACTGAGGAAGGACAATAGACAGGATATTATCATTCAGAGCTAAATATCTAATAACTCTCAGCAGTTCTTGCAGACATTAGGAGCCACTGACTGAGTGCCTATGTTTTCACAGAGACCAATGATACAAGGGCAATGTTGTAGCCTTGATGGTCTAGGACAGCAGTTCCTAATCTATGGTATGGGTACCACCAGTAGTACATAGACAATCTGTCAACAGTATGCATTAACAGGTTTATTATAATTATTTTATATGACAATACAACCTTAAGTACCACCAACAAATTTTTGTTTTAAATTGGTGGTGTGCAGTCTGTCAGAGTTTGGGAACCCCTGGTCTAAAGAAACATGTCAGAAGCAAGGATTTTCCTGGGTCGTATCTTTTATTGGTTCTCTAGAAAAACACACTGATGATATCACCTGGGCAAAGTGAGAAATGCAGCTGTCCAAAATGCAAATTGTAGACATGTAGCTCCCACAAACCTGCACTTGAGGCAGTTACCATGCTTGTCCATTTCTTTATTCTCATGGACTTGTTTTGCTGAAATACTGAGCGCCTACCTTTCCCAAATGAAGTCACAACAATGCAGGTGCTGTTTTGCTGGCTCACCTTGAATCCTCCACAACTGAAACATTCTATGATCTACTTTATGGCTCTCCCCCACTTTCTAATATCTCCTCCATTATTGCCTGATTACTAAAAAAGCATGACTACCATCCAGCTCCATGTGCTTGGCGTATACTCCCTCTTTTTTCAGACAGAGAAAGCATATCTCTGAATATAATGTGAAAGGTTCCAGCCAAAACTGTGGACCACATCTAGGACAGAAGTGTTTCAGCTGAAAAAAGACT
>JAGPOW010000304.1:60551116-60578115 GCA_030014935.1 Caiman crocodilus | reverse complement strand
TACTAAATCCAGGCAGCTTTCCCTTTATGAAGAGCCTTTGGGAAAAATGAATGTGACAACAATAATGCGCATCTTCACAGTACTTTAGCTATTCCATACTTTGATTTGCAATGCCAACAGGTGGCCAGAGCATGCACTGCAGCCTTCCCAAAGTAACACCTCCCCTCACCCACAGAGGACTTTTTTTTTTTAAATGATGTTAAACGCAGACAAAGCTAGGGGCAAATTTGCATTTGGCAATATGACTATTCAACCCTTTTGGCCACTGCCATTCATCCTAATATGTCACAAAACCCACTCCTTACCATTGCTGTGCACAACTACACACCACTGCAAACATGGCTGCCATGAGGATTTGGGGAAGTCAGTGAGGGTGCACTTTACTGCGGAGTAACTAATTAGCTCCACAGTGTATATGTGAGCTGATATAAGGCTCAGTAAATCAGCCATAGGATAGTACTATCTTATGCGGGGAGTACTTTATTGCATCAAAACTCACATATAGACAGTGACCATGGGTGTAAATTGTGTCCAGTTAGCCAGAGGTTTACTGTGCCCTGGCTCAAATTGCTGCTGTAAGGCGTGTATGGGGAGACACTGTGCCCAGGAGCAGTTGACTATGGCACAAACTGCACCAAAGTTTATTGCTTCACCCTAATTGCACATGTAGATAAAGTCTGGGAGTATTTTTCAATGGTAGATACTGGATTTGAACCTCGGTCTCTCAAGTTCTAAGGTGCTGTCATAACCTTGATCTTCATTCTGCTTCTTTGCTACTGCGCTGGTGTCTGTACAAAGCTGGATAATCAAGTTCAGCAAGGGACAGCTTAGAGAGATTATCTGGGGTTGCTACTACTATCTGACTGCATAGAGTTGAAAGGACTCTATGCAGTCAGATAGTAGTACTGAGTTGTTATGCTTTGTGCCCCCATTTTTTGTATTAAAATAAGAATCTCAAGGGAGACAGAGAAATTTAAAGACTGGTTTGTCCCAGAATGAAGGAGCTAGAGGAGTGTCAGGGTGCACCCTCCTGCTGGGCTAGCTTCCAGTTTCCTTTTGAGATACCTCTGCTTCTCAAATGGTAAAAGGAAGATCTGAGCACAGCTGCTGCAGGAAGAACACAGCAGTGCCTTGACCCATGACTATTGCCATTGTCCCAACCAAAACAGGAGCAATATGGCTCTGGGTGGGAGTCAGATAGGTACAAACATCAAGAACTGGAAAAAATGTAATCCCCAAGAAAGGAGAGCAATTGTCTGGGGTGGGGCTGGGGCACATGAACCAGAAATAATATAGTAAGCAAACAAAGATGAGAAGATATCAGGAAGCATTTGGCAACTAGTCCATTCTGTGGAAACATCCAATTTAAACAGTGGAAGGGCTTTACCAGAACTAGTTTTAACTGGACTGGGCTAAGAGGTAGGAAAGGTGGTCTCCTGAAAATGGACTGGATGAATCCTTGCAAGGCTAAGGATGTCACTCTCCTGCCCTACTTGGCTTTGGTGAGACCACAGCTGGAGTACTGCATCCAGTTCTGGGTGCCACACTTCAGGAATGATGTGAAGAAGCTTGAGAGTCCAAAAGGAGGGCCATGTGCATGATTAGAGGCCTAGAGAGCAGGTCATAAGAGGCTGAAAGACTTGGGATTGCTCAGACTGGAGCAGAGAAGACTCCAAGAGGACTTGATGGCAGCCTAGATGTACATCAGAGCCTGGGGGAGCACCTGTTCACTAAGGCCCCCCAGCAGAGGACAAGAAACAATGGACACAAACTGATTGAAGAGTGCTTCAGACTGGACATAAGGAAACACTTCTTTACAAGTTGAGCGCTGAGGGTTTGGAACAGGCTCCCCCCTGAAGTGGTATAGTCATCCACCCTGGTGGTCTTCATAAAGCATTTTGACTCACACATTGCTGTGCTCATCTGACCCCAGCCATCTCACCTGCTCAAGTGCAGGGGGACTGGACCTGATGATCTGTAAGGTCCCTTCCAGGCCCTAACATTTATGAAAAACTATGAAACACATTTTTTCATTTCTACTGTTTCCATTTGGGAGTGTCAGGAGGGAATGTCTACGCTTAAGTGAGGAATTTCAGCAATCCTGTTCCTGAATCAACTCTTTATGCAGAATCGAGTCAAACAACAGCCTGCCAGGTTAGTAGGTGGGCACAAACTTGGTCAAAAAAAAATTATAGCATGGACTAGGAAAGCAACATGTACAAAGCCCACAGTGATTCAGCAGGGAACAGAATTCAGGATACTAAGCCATAGCCCAGCTTATTTGCCTAAGAAATTCAGAGAGGAGAGAAGAAAACCTTACCCTGCCCCCATTCCAACTCCTTTTTCAAGTCAGTTTTACCCTCCAACTTCAGTGAAGTTGCATCTGGTGGTGCACTGGTATGACAGGAAAACTGAGGCCAGTCTTAAAAGCTGAATCCCACAGGGTGAAGCAATAAGCAAAATAACCCAAGCCATAAAAAACAGTGTTGGGGGAGCAGAGGGAGGCAGCTACTGGACATTCAAAGAGCACACACCAAGGATAAAGGCATTAATCCAGTTTTCAGACATATCCACCCCCAATATGAATGTTTTACATCGCAATGACCTGGAGGTACAGCTAAAAGACAGTGTGGTTTCAGACCCAAAAGCAAAACCAGTCTGACTAGTGGAAGCCTAGTTTCAGGCTACACCCTTCTCTTGCTCCATCTGTGTGTTAATGGGAAGTGACTTCATTCCCAGTACTCAGACTTAGTCATTATCTGTTTAATTAAGCATTTAAAGCGATTCCCTCCCTCATATGTGCAATTTAAAATGTCATCCCCTTTTCCTTAAGGCAACTGCTACAGAGCCACTTCATCTCCCCTCTCCCCAAGCTATTAAAACTGGAGTGAGGGAGACAGTCCTGAGGGCAGAGTGAGAAAAAGCTCTTGATGGTTATTGAGGGTGACAACATTCCTTAGATTACTTCTTTTCAACCCAAACATCATAAAACAATGCAGTTTTAATAAAACTTTTTAAAAAGGAACAACAATATTAAAAGTTAAGGATAAATTACATGGGCAACAGGTGGGTGATGGAAGGGGGTGGAAAGGAAGGGAAGGAGGGGAAAAAATGATGCAAGATAGATCAGAACGCCAGGAGACAAGTAGCTGTTTGCAAGTCACTTATCCATAGCCTAAAGGGGTGTTTGTGGGTCTGAAACTGGCAATCAGAGTACCATTTATTTATGGCCAACTGTCTTGCCCCCATACCGATGGCATCTTGAGAACACTGTGGTTATATCATAACTTTCCCCAGAAGTGCCATCAATGTCAGCCCAGCTCAATGGTGGCCAGTAATTAGGCCCCATAAACTTATGACCAAAATTTAATTATGATCTGTACAGACATTTAAGACTTTCATACAATACACACACACAAAAACCATGTCTTACCACTCTGGTGGATTCTTTCTAAAGCAGTAGACAAAAAAATTTACAGGCTATAATCTCATTACTAAGCAACAATGCTTCAGAAGTCTTTCATAGGTAAGAGCTAGTCCCTCACCCAGACAGGGACACAGACAATGAGTGAGCCAAGAGTTAAGTGTCCAAGAGAAACAGGATGGAAGGAATAAGAAAGCTAAGGGAGGTTTGCTTTGCAAATCATCCATTCTTATCAGAATCAGATGCACTGTTTAGTAGCCACGCATTCTAGCCACATTTGCAATTGCTGGCCTCAAAATATTAAATACACAATATTTACAAAACAAAAACAAGCAAACAAGTTCATCATATCAGACTACTACAGAAAGCCCACCCCAGCAGTACATCCAAGTCACAGCCAAGGGCTGGGCAAACCTAAAAGAATCTGAACAGTTTCACCAATAAAGGGGCCGGGTCATTGCGTTTTTGGACAAGATCAATACACCCTCTTTCTCCACACCGTCAGTTTCACTTCTGTCCAGTTTAGGAGCATGGGGAGGAAGCAATTTCTCCAAGTCCTCTTTCACTAAAGCACCCCCACCCACCCAGAGCTAGTTACAGTCCTTTTGCCAAGATATTTCTTTGTTCACAAGCAGTGTCTAGCAGCCCTTTCTGGAGAAGCTTGCAACAAGGCTTACAATGAGCAATCAACAGGTGGCACTAAATAAGAGCTGAGGCATGAGGTCTGGCTCAACCTACTGTGGTGGTGAAGTAGCCCTTTTTCTTTACTCCTAGAACTAGCAGGAAAAATAAGGATCCTCCCTTTCATTCACATTTTTGTACACAAATAAATACTACATTTGCAAGGAATGTTCAGAGATTAGGCTGTCCAGCTGAGAAGTAAAATAGGTGGCAAAAGGGGGTGGTAGAAATGAGGGGG
This sequence comes from Caiman crocodilus, assembly GCA_030014935.1. Classification (NCBI taxonomy): domain Eukaryota; kingdom Metazoa; phylum Chordata; order Crocodylia; family Alligatoridae; genus Caiman; species Caiman crocodilus. Next base: position 60,573,772 of record JAGPOW010000304.1, on the reverse strand, counting down.
AGAAGGGCAAGGGAGAGCAGGTAAGAGAGAGAATGTAGGTGGATGCAGACTGCTGATGTTACCTTGGGATCATTTAGGAAAATAAGAGATTCACTTTTGTGTAGTATCTACTCAAAATTCAAGTGATCATAGAAAAGAAATGCAGACAGTCCTACCTTGCCCACCACAGGAAAAAAGCTCATGCAGACTGCCATGCAGTTATCAGTGTTTATGGAGCCAGTCACACAACACAGAACCCCAAAGAAATTCACTGAGAACACTGGGTTTGATGTTGGGACACTATCTTTGGAAGATAGTACTGTAAAGGGATAAGCATGAAGAGGAAGAAAAATAGGTGCATGGACAGGTTCAAAGTAGGTAGCACTGTGTGGCACAGGACTACATAAAATAAAATAAAATGGCTGGCTCTGGTAAGCCTGTAGAAGAGATAATGCCACACAAGTCAAACCAGAGCTCCTTCAGTCAGTACAGCAGATCCTTCTAGTCAAAACAGGCTCCTCTCTAGGAAAGAGTGGAAGGCACAAGTGACTTTAAAGCTGTCACTGGGAAGAGACACCCTCCCTCAACTGCAAAAGCATTTATCCAGGACAACTGTAAGCTCTAATAAAGTTGTACTGTGGCTATAGCTTCTTAGTATGCTACAACATCTAACAGAGGAAAATAAAGAGAGAGGCAAGGGGTCCTTCAGCCACCTTTGTTTCAAACAAACCCCCAGAGTCATGTGGAACTGTCCCCACTGCCAAATCGGAGGGAAGCATTTTAGATCAAATGGGTTTGGTGGTGCTGTTGTAAACCAGGTGCTCGGTGTCCTCCGTGGTGAAGAGGGTGGAGTTCGTAGCAGTGGCAGGTTGGCGTCGCCGGCTGTTCTTCTTTCTGTTCTTCAGGTAATAGTAACCAATAATAACCAGGACTATCATGATACAGATGCCAAGCAGGACTGCAATGGCTACTTCAAAAGCACCTGTCAAAAGACATATACGCAAAAAGTTTATGAGGGCTGCTCTACTACCTTTATTGTCACACTAACAGGCAGAAAAACAGGAAATATAGAACTTATTCAATAATTGGCACTGGCCACAGAACCTATTTTAGAGTCTAATATGGGCCAGCCTGACCATGGAACAATTAGTACATGAGCTATATGGAGATGAAAAAAAGGAAGGTGATGAGATGGCTCAAAAGGTTGGTGAGAGGATGCAGAGCCTCTCACTTTTCTATCATGGTTTGAGCTCAGCTCAAGTCAAGTCTCACAAGTTGTTACACAATGACTTAAGTGGACTGGATGGCTTGGCATCCATACTTAAAAATAAAAACAAAACCAAAAAATTGCACACCAACAGTCTTCCCAATATCAGCATCACACAAAATCTTAGTAGGAAGACCATAGGAATGACTGGGGCTGGATAATCTAAGTGAAGTACTAAGTGAAATTGCCTCCAGATTAGGCTAACGCAAGTTAGCAAGGAAAGGAAAGGAAAGGAAAGGAAAGGAAACTTCAGACCCAGGTATAGCCCTATCATGCCCCAACATCCTGGGAGGCTGCTGATGGCTGTCAGCCATGCTTCTGTCATCAACATTGAAGTCATGCAAGTGAGATGAATGTGGAGTGGGGCAAACCCAATAGGGGAAGTCATAATCTGCGATTTTGGGAAATAGAATAATAGGAAACAACTGCTTTAACAAATTAATCTTTGACAGAAATTTCTCCTTTAATACGGCTGGAGTGAATGAGAATCACACTTTCAACAACAACAACAAAAAAAGTGCTGTGCATTTTAGATCCAGTACTACATAAAATGTTAGTGCCCACTATGGTCAGAACTAGCAGATTTTGTCAGCAGATACTGTTCTGGAGATGCTGCCCATCTTCAAATATCAAGGCTACCTTATTTCCTATTCTAATGCCTAGAGAATGTAAGATTCAATTCTCTTCTCACATTAATTAACAATAAACTACTGAGGTCACAACTGAGTCACCCCCAGATGTGACAGAAAAAAAAAGGAGTTTACCATCAATATTTCTTGTTTCCCATTAAGTTCTGACTCTGGATGGGATGTGCCTTTTTTCCCCAAATAAAGTGCATCCTCTTTTAGAGGAATCAAAGATCTGGCCCAAGGTGCTGCCCATGGCATTTGGATTGGACCTACACAAGGAATACAGTGCACACTAGCCCCAGCCCCATGCACTACATATAGTGCCTGGGGCCAGTCCAGGGCACATGCTGTACAAAGATGTCCACACCAGACTGGCCATGTGCACTGGGAGTGATACACAGAGCTAGTCTGTGGGCCCAATCTGGCCCGTGGACCAGCTCCATACCACCCATTCAGCCCAGAGGGCCTGATGACTTTGATATTCCCGTTTTACAGGACAGGAACAGGGAAGTTATGGCAAACGTGTTGCTCCAAAGGAATTTTTACTTACTCAAGTTAGCTTGCTGGGTCTCATAAAAATCAAGTCTCTGGCCAATTACATCTGACTCTAAAAAACAAACACACAAAACAAACCAGAATTTCACAAAAGAACTGGGAACAATGGAAGAGAGCAGAAGCCTCCTTAATTCAGTTTCAAGAACTGGTAGTACATTGGACAAAGTTCTCAGGCTGGCCAGCAGGAACACCCAGTGCTAGTTTGCTCTCATAACACATCAGTATAATGCTCTTTCATTTTATTGCAGCATCAGAGCACAAAATAAAATATCCTGAGGCAAGCTACATGGCAGGAGTAAGTTCATAGAATCACAGAATCATATAAATAGGGTCGGAAGGGACCTTGTAGGTCTTCAAGTATGACCCCCTGCCTAGGCAGGAGGAAAACCGGGCTCAAATGACCCGTCAGGGGTCCTCATATACACAGCTGTGTTCTGTGCATTCTGCTTGAGCCTTCAGTCAGGATGAAGAGCTCTGAGGGAGCTAGGGCTAGAGTACAATGCTGCTCCCCCAGGCTAGGGACAAACATTATGCAAACTGGTTTAAGTGATTCAGAAACTGGTTTAGACCTGTAACAGAGCAGATGTTCAGTGCACATAAACCAGTTTGAAAATGTCTAAAACTGGTTTGAGATAAACCTGGTTGAATGCAGTATCAGACTTGGCCAATTTGGGTCAAACCTCCCGCTTGGAGGTACCCAGCATTTAGGACAAAAGAAGAATCAACAAATGGCTGGTCATGTTGCCCTATTGTTTCTTAGTGTTTCATAAACACCGAGTTAGGGGTGATAAACATTCCCTGCTAGGCTGGTGAGGAGTAGGGAAACCCCTCCCTAATCATAGCATTCTGAAGGAGGGCTGCTCTAGCCCCCCCTAGCTTCTAGCCTGGCCATTGCAGGCATGTGCCTGCACTTCTGGACTGAAAAGCGAATGTCTATCCAGCTCCAAATCAGTTGAGCTTTGTAGGTTAGACTAACCTGCAAAGAATGAATCAATTCAGGCTCAGGCTTTTTGAATGTCTGTCCCTAGCCTCAAAGTTTGGAGCACTGGCTCCATGTTATGTTTCATGCTTGGAATTAAACTATGGAATTAAACTGGGGAGGATTTAACTCTAAGACCCTCTACCTCATGCCTTACTACCCCACATACTTGTGACACCAGCACACGATTTCATACAATCTTCTTCACATTCAAAGTTATTCTTGTTGCCATCACAACCTCCATAGGTGAAGCGGCTGCATTTCTGAGTGAAGGGGTTGTAGTACCAACGAGTTATGCTCTCCTGGCACAGCCCAGTGTCAGGCAAATCCACACAATGACCTGGCAAAGCAAAGGAGAGGTGTTCAAGCTCAGGCAGCCTATCTGTAGAACATCCACACGTCTACTCTGGTCCCTATAATAGCATGGTTCAATCTGCAAAGTACTTGGTGGAACTTATTTCCTAACATTAGAAATTATCAAGGATCCACAAACTCCAAACTAATTCCAATTTCCTGGGTTACTGTCACCCCCGTAGTCCCTGGCATGTTTTAAAGGGAGATGTGGCTAATCTAGGTGGCACTCCTGCCTTAGCTAAAATACCCTGATGTTCCCATTAGGAGAAAGGTAAATAGTGCCCCTCTTCCCTCCTGCCCATGATGGAAAACATGGAAAACAAATTAAACCCGCCCCCTTAGAAAGAGGTCAGAGAGAGGACTCCAGCAGACAACTACAGTGATCTAGAACAGCGATTCTCAACCTGGGTGCCTTGAGATACTAAACAGCAAGGTGAAGTGCACACTCTGGATGGCAGGGAATGATTGCAGGCAGACCTGGACAGGTTAGAAAAGAGGGCAGTACACAACAGGATGCAGTACAACAAGGACAAGTACAGAGCGTTGCACCTAGGGTGCAAAAATATCCAGCATACCTACTGGCTGGGAAGCAACCCTCTCAGCAGCACAGAAACGGAAAGGAATCTTGGAGTCATAGTGGACGCCACGATAAACACAAGTCAGTGCAATGAAATCGGCAGCAAAGCTAACCACACTTTATCATACATCAGCAGATGCATGACAAATAGATCCAAGGAGGTGATACTTCCCCTCTATGCGGCATTGGTCAGACTGTAGTTGAACTACATTATCCAGTTTTGGATGCCATACTTCAAGAAGGACGTTGATAGACTTGAGAGGGTCCAGAAAAGGGCCACTTTTATGGTTAGGGGCTTACAGGACAAGCCCTGTGAGGAGAGACTGAGGGACTTGGACCGCTTCAGACTCCCCAAGAGAAGGCTGAGAGGTGATCTTGTGGCCACCTACAAGTTCATTAGGGGGATGCAGCAAGGGATTGGAGATGCTCTGTTCACCAGGAAACCTCTTGGAGTAACAAGGAACAATGGTCACAAACTGACAGGACATTTAGGCTAGATATCAGGAAAAACTTCATGGTAAGGGTGGCCAAAATTTGCAATGGACTTCCAAGGAGGTGGTGCTCTCACCTACCCTAGAGGCCTTTAAGAGAAGGCTGGATAGGCATCTGGCTTGGGTCATCTGACCTCAGCACTCTTTCCTGCTTAGGCTGGGAGTTGGACTCAATGATCTGTTGAAGTCAGATCAACAGCTTCTAACCCTAGCATCTATCAATCTATGAGATGTTGTGGGGTGTCAGATACCGTTAGCACTTTTAGGTATGCAAAAGTGACTTACAACATAAACCTAGGTTTCAAATGGGAATCCATAGTGTTTAAAACATCCTGACCTGCTGTAGTTTTTTAAAAAAGTTCTTTGCAGTAGAAGAACTACTCTATTATCTTTCTGTAGTCAAAAAAATGAGTGAAAACTAAGAGCTGACATTTTCTGAGGGAATGGTCTTGAGTCTAACAAGGTTGAGAACCACTGATCTTGATAGAATGAGCACACATTGCAAAGTTCAAAGTTTGGCAAGGATATTTGAACTGACAGTATGTCTGGGAGAATCTAATGTTAGACCACAGGTTCTGTTCCATCTAACATCACAGCACCATCTACCTGCCAAGTATTCAAAGTTCATTTAATAAAAGAATGCCTGCAATCTGTGCCTCTTGTCCATAGATCAGACCAGAGACCAAGAAATACAAATGTCACAGGGAAGGGGAATGTGCACTATGTATAAAGTACAAAATGAACAAAGGTTGTAGGAATCATAAAATTTGTGTAAGAGGATTTGGCAAAGTACTCTTATCAGAAGGAGGATGGAAGATGGATATATTACAGGAACACAGATGAAGCACGACTGAATTGATTTAAGAAATTTTAGACTGGTTCTGCCTCCTCTATACATCACACAAGAAACCCCAATCAGGAAACACTTCTAGCCCCAGAGTCTGAGACTAGTAAGAGCCAAAAGAGAGTAGACAATCATTTGTATTTAGAAATACATTGTGTGCACACCTTGTTCACTTGTACCATTGATCTTCCGGAGGTTATTGAACTCAAGAGCATCTGCAGAAGAAACCAGAGAAACAGCTCATGGCACACAGTTTACCTTGCCCAGCTCAAATATAAAAGAAACTGGTCCTCCTCTACAGAGATATGCAGACAGAAAGATCTTTCTGAACACTTCCTGACTCTCTCCTCTTCCCCCTCTACTATTAAAACATAGGAGGCAGTACAAACAGCCATAAGAAACCTCTACAAAAGTTTGAAGTTTAAAAAAAAAAAAGCCAAGGAAAGAAAGGATTTACCCATCTGGGCACAAAACTTTAGAATCTAGATATCCAAGAACTTACATCGTTCACAGTCTGCCTCATCTGATCCATCAGCACAATCCTGAGTTTCGTCACATTCTAGGTAGCCATCGATGCAGCAGCTATCCCTACATTTGAAGTGTGAGGCCTGACAGTTCCCGTCACATACTATATCAGAAAAAAAGTTTTTGTTTTGGGTTCAGTATGAAAATCCTCTCTTCTGGACTTGCACCCATATTCTTCTGAAGTAAAGAACAACTCCAGGCTCCCTTTGGGCAGATTAGTTTAGAATAAGACCTTTCCTTCTCCTAGGGAAAAAGCACACTGCCTTTTTAGAGGCTTGGAAGCAAGGGATCTGGCACAGAAGTTATTCTCAAGGGCTTTGCTTGGCTCTGGTTGGTGCCCAGGAAAACCAGAAATTAGATCTTAATTTTAAAACGTAAGAAGGGTGGACAAGAGAGTGGTTGTGGGGGAGGGAGGGAGTGCATCTTAGCCTCTCGCATGTATTTCTAATCTTACCTGGCTGCTGCCGTCTTCCAACTGGCCCTGAAGAGGAGACAGAAAAGAAACCACAATGTTATTTTGGTGAATTCAACTGTTTTATACTGACCCAAATAAATAGCTCTATAGTAAAACAGTTCCTGCCCAAGGAAAAAATATATAAAATGTCAATTTTCTTCAGCAGGATCCCAAGCTGCATTTTTCAGAGGAGTTATACCAGGTGTAAGGGTGAAGTTGAAGTTCCTTCCAATCCTTTGCAAACTATCTTACATCCCCAGTTTGGACTCAGTAGGAACACAGAAGCCTGGCAAAGGCTCAGATGAATTCACCTCATCCAAAGCTGCTCTAAGTGGCTTTCAACAAAAGCTCAGTTGTGCTAGTGCCAGGAAGGAAGATGAGTTTCATGAGGGAAAGGGGAATTTGACTCTTCCAGCATTATGTGGTTATATTTAAGAAGTGACATGAACAGAATTTTGCAAGCAGAATCTGGCCACAGAGATACAGTGAGCATAATGCCCTGAACTTAATCAATTAACTGAATTAAAGTATTTCTTAATATGGCCTGGCCCTTACAAAAGACTTCTTGCCACTTAGAATACCAATTGTGTGACAACCAGTGGAGTACATGTTTGGGATTTTGACATAGTCTGTCACCAGTAAAGCACTTGGAAATCAAATTACAGTAGGTGCTCCCAGGTCCACACCCCTCTGAAGAGACTTTTGCTTCCTACCAGTGATCTACAAGACCAGTCCACCTGAGCTCCAGACCACAGAACCATTGGAACAACCTGAGCTAACGGCTGCCTCTAGAAACAGACTGACCTTGAACATTCTTGCAGGCAAGATTGCACTCCTCCTCTCGCAGGTAGTTATTCTTGTTGGGCTTGCAGCCCCCGAAAATGAACCTCTCACATTGCTGAGATTCTGGATTGTAAAACCAACGGGGAAAGGACCCCCGGCACCGACCCACTTTACTAGGAGTCAAGCAGTGATCTGGAAAATGAGAGAAGCCAATAAAAAGGATCAGCATATAAAGATTGAGATATTTTGCTTTAACTAAGTACAGATGGTTGGCCTTGCAAAGATCTTAGAAGGTGGGCTGAATCACTGGCTTCTTTCTGCTTGCTGCCAGGACAGCATCAAGCGTTAGCTAACATCACACTGATTCATCTAACCTAGCAACAAAAGGGGAGAGGGATATGGCAGTGATGGCTCGTTTGGGAGGAGGCAGGAGCTTTCCCATAGCACGCATGCTGGGGAAAAATTCTATCTTGGACTCAGAGCAGGATGCAAATGTTGGCATAGGCTCCTCCTGAATACTCCTGCATCTCTACTTTAGTGAAGTCCATTTAACTTGGCACCTGGTATGGAAGAGAAAAACCCTTACTTAATAGACTGGCTTTTGGCACAAATCCATGACTAGGCCTCCCTGATTGTCTTGTTTACTGGAAACAAGCCTTTTGCAGCGACCATCCAATAAAACCAGGACCACTTGGGACTTTATACTGACATTCATCATCAGCTGACCCCCTGCTATCTAAAAATTCAGGTATAGTAGGTTGAATTTTCATCCAAGGAATATTAGTGCACTAGTCCTGTCTCCCATTTCTCTACCACACACAACTCCCAGCCAGCAGTTCACAAAAAGAGCGCTGGTTATACACTTTGCTGCTTTCAAATGCAATTAGCAAATGACTCCAGCAGAAATACCATGAGGCCCAAGTTTAAGCGTCTCTTGCGACTCACCTTCAGTCTGCTCAGCATTCAGAACTGTAATGGTGATGTTGGTAGTGTCCTGCTGGTTAACAGTGTCTGTGACAGTGAGCTGGAAGACATAGATCCCTTTCTGCAGGTTGGAGACCTCCACCTGATCATCCCCTTTTTTCTGAGAATACAAACAACAGGCAGAGCACGATGAGGAGTTAGCATATCTCAGCCAAAGTACTGGATGCAGACATCTAATTCACAAGCAAGATGACAACTCCTCTGTCTGCTGCCTCAGGAGAAGAGCAGCTTGGATACAACTCCCACATGAAGGATGGACCTCTAGGACTCCAGAGTGCTTTACAAAGTTAAAAGACAGACTGGCTGCCCAAGGTCAGCATAGCTAGGAAAAGGAGAGAGCACCAGGAAGTCCAGCCCTTCAGCATATCTAATCTAATTTCCCTGCAACCCTAGAGACAGTCAGTGAGTCCAGCAGTGCTACTGGGACCCCAAAAGACTGCCAGGACACACAACACACCTCAGTGTAACTCAGTGACAGTTATAAGAGCTAGAGAAATGCATGTTAATACGTCCAAAGAAAATGGTGAAGGACTGTGTTGTCCCAATGCTTTCTGAGGCATTTTGTTCTTTATGCTCTGCCCAAGGGCACCATCATGTTGGCACTGCAGCCCCATAGCATCTTTTGGCAGCACGAGTCAGGATGTGGCTCCACATACATATACAGCACCATTGACACACACCTATCTGTGTTTCACAATACAATAGTGAACAGAAACATTTTGCTTTCTATTCCAAGCTGTTATAAAAGATAATGCAACCACTTAAAACAAGGAAAGTTTTTAAACAGGCAGATTTGTTACTAGAGCTGGAATCTGGCTAGGATACTGACATCCAAACTCCTCCTCTTGCAGAGGTCATGCAATCTTAGCTAGCTGCCAGTGAAGTCACAATAATGCAGCAGTTGAAACAAAAAACAGGCTACAATTTTTTTTCTTTCCAAAGAGTTCTTGTGCAGTTTTGGGTTTTTTTGTTTTAACAGAGGAAAGAAAACTAAGTTCATGCTCCAAGATGAGCCACCGGACTGGAGCTTAGAATATCATGGAGTCCAAGCCACTGACTCATTACATGGTTTGGGAAAAGTAACTTGGGGACTCTGCATCAGATTCTCCTTATGCACCACAGCAACAGCAAGAAAACCTTCTGCAACACACCCCACAATGCCCTGACAGCAGGCACCTGCAGCCTTCTCACCTATTTCTTCAGGATTAGGCCAAGATGACACATCTAACACAGACAGTGGTGCAGCCAGACAGGAGCCCTATAAGAGTAGAAGCAGAGCTAGGGACAGACCACAGGGATATGAACTAGATCAGTGACTGATAACCTTTACAAGTTGCAGCCTGGAACAATCCATCTCCAGTCCAACACAAGCCAGGCGGCTTCCACAGCACATCCACAATGTGGGTTCAGGGAGAGCCCCCACTAGGGCCAGCCAGCTAGAAGCTGTGCCCATGCCACCACTACTTCTCCCAGCTCCCCACCCCCCAGCTAGGGCCCTAGGTGGAAGCTGTATTTATAAGACAGCTGGGGTGGAAGTTGCCTAGCCCAGCTCCTCACTGCTCAACCTTCTATAGGTGCAGGCAAAGTCCTCTGGCTCCATGGGTCAGATCCAGCCCCTCCGCCCTATTTGCATTTGTACACATGCTTGTGCTGCACTACCGGGCACCTTTCCAGAGCAGCCCCCTGCCCTGCCCTGCTGTGCACCCTACCAGCACAGCTGGGGCCAGTCTCCATGGCAACCCTAGCCTTGCACTATCACCACACTGGTGTGGTTGGGGTCTCCATGGAGACCAGCCTCAGCCTTGTGGGGAGAGGCTACTGAAAAATGGCACCACTAGACCAAGGGGCAAACTTTGCCTGCCCTGGTCTAGAAGCATTCTACATTCTTAGCTTCCTGTGCAACATTTCCTGATGGACAGAAGGAATGTTACCTTATTAAATAATGACAGCACCACCTAGTGGAGACAAAAAAGAGTGTAAACAGAAGAAAGCAATGAGAGAGAGAGAGAAATTTTACCTAATTTCTGGAAATACATTGGGGCTGGAACAAGAGGCTAGGATTGGTAAAATAGTGGGCAATTGCAGCATATTTGCTATAGACACTGGGTAAGCAGCTCTGCTCACTCTACTACCTACCTCCAGCACAACAGATGTGTCCCCAGAGAGATGTTTCCAATCATAACTGACAATCCCATGGTCATCTGAGCTCTCTGCACCTCTCAGTACCACTGCCTCCCCTGGCTGTACCTTCATGTCCATCCCAGCACGAGCTTTGGGAGGCAGATCATCTGGAGAAGACAGAAAGAAATACAAAAAAACCCCCAAACTTCTAGCAGCAGTTCTTGTCTCCAAATTGGAAAGATAGTGAACATCTCCCAGATTGAATAAATGTGGCTTCTAGTTGCTAATGTAGGAATAATGCCTATAAACAGTGCTTTTGGAATTACCACATTAAGTGATGCACAAAAGAAATGCCTGTTCAGTTGGGAGGGTAGTCAGAGACAATTTTGATCCAGCCTCCCATCTGTCCCAGGATTAAATCTAGTAGGTCAACTATCCATAACACTAGCATCTTTGAACCAGCTGCCACCGGTCAGAGACATGTACCTGTAGGAGCAAGTAAAAGTTAACACCGTTGTTTGTACAACTATTGTGAGTGCTCAAAGTACAGTGTTTTCTTCTCAAGACTGTTTGAAGCAATCCTCACTGCATACAATTCCCATGTTGGTGTTAAACCAGGCATCAGTCCCACACATTCTGTCAGTTAAGGAGTTAATTTACATTCTCCAATTATTGTCTTCTGACTACATTATGTTCAAAAAGAATGTTACCCAATAGCATCCCCACCAACATAAAAATCCTGTACAACAGGGGTTTTCAACTTTTTTTTGGTCAGCGTACCCCTAGCAGCCAGAGGAGAAGCAGGGAGTCCCCCAGCAGCCAATCAAGAAGTGTACCTCTGGTTGACAACCCCTGCTATACAACAATGGTGTAGCTGGACAGTATCATGTCCAGGACAGCCACGTGATACCAGGGGAAGTGCCAGCTGTTGCAGTGCTGATCGTGGCTATGTTTGTGCACCCCTCCCCCTGTCAGTTAGGTTACTGTAGTACAAGGAGTTTTAAGTGTCACTCAGTGAACCATATCCCTCCCCTTTCAGCACTGTCACTCCAACAATTCACTAATACGGATAAAAGTCAGCTTGGAAAACTAAGGGGCAAAAAGTCAATTCCAGTCATGAAAACAGAGACACAGAACAGCCCAGTACATCTTTCAAGGGGAGCCATCCAGCACAAAATCCACAAGAGTAGGACCAAAGGGAACCATTATGATCACCAAGTCCAATCTCCTGCGTAAAAATGTCACCATAAAAACTTCTGCCTTCCAGTAGTTCTCGCACTCAGCCCAATAATTTATGCTCTAGTTCAACCAAACTACTTAGTCAGTCATCAAACCAGCTATTATGTTATGCTATTAACAGTTAATGTGGCAGGATGACTGCCTGACCAAAGGACTCCGATTTCATTCCAGTAGTTAATTATTTCACTGTTACAAACTTGCACCTCATTCTCAGTTAGGGTTTTTCTACATCCAAACTACAGATAATGGATCTTGATTATACCTTTGCCAACTGAAGGGCCTTCCCTTGTCAGGAGAAAGAAGATACCAAGGCTGAGGACAAGTCACCTATCCTTCTCTTCTGTAACTTCCTAGGTTTTTGCTTACTGGGGGTCTCATTGCAGCATGCATGCATCAGACCACAATTATGCTAGCTCTTCTCCAACTTCTCTCCTGTCCCAACGTAACATGCTGGTAGTGGTATCAAGTGCTATGACAGCTCTAAAATATCACATGGCAAGTCAATACTCTCCTGTTTATACATTCAAGAATCACATTGCCCATTAGCCACAGAACCAGATGCAATGCTTGCATAATATCCCCAGAGTTCTTTTTATAGCTGGCATCTTCCAATCCTCCCTTGCTAGGAGTAGCATACCCCCTTTGTTCCTAGATGTAGCACGTTGCATTTCACTATATTAAAAATGCATTTAATTTTGTCCAGCTTACCAAGCCACCCAGATCATTGTGCTAGTTGTATATGTCTTCAGTTAAAAAGACATATCACTTGTCCATCACCTACAATTTTTAAAATCAAGATTTTTTATTTAATTTCATATCACTGATAAAAATTGATTTATAGTGGGCTAAGAACAGATTCTTATGAAATGCTACTGGAAATACTTCAATACTTGGAAATTCCCTCAGTAAGGACACTGGGCTCACAGCTAGACTGAAAAATGTAGCCAACACATACTACTTGCATCACAAAAATGAAAAGGTCTCTGATGTACATATTGTAGGAGTGCGCCAATGTTGTTCATGGTGGCATGCAAAAGTTTTCAAGGTGCTTTACACTGAGGTATAGATCAGAATGTCAGTCCTTTCTAATTAGCTTATGTTAGCAACTATTATTCCCCAGGGGTATGAAACCAGACATGGAGACTGACAGAAATGCCTCATGGTACCTAACAGACCACATCAGTTCCGAGTAGATCTGGCTATACGCACAGCCAAAAAAAGTACATTTTTCAAGATGTATACATCTTACCAAAAGGTTCAGCTTGGGTCGCAAATATTTAGACCTGGAAACACTCCACAAGGTGTACACAGAAGAGCAGCCCTATATACATTTTCAAATTCAGGGTGTCTAAATATTGCTAAGAAAAATGCCTTTATTACTCCTCCCATGCACATACCTAGACATACACACACATTTAAGAGAGAATTTCTTAATGCCTTCCTGTCATAATAACCACAGGTAATACTCAGTTTTACAGCCCTATAGCCATGGCAATAGGTTATTAATGTGCAACTAGTAAAAATAATTTTTTCATTTACATTTCTAAATTTTGTCATTATTAATTAGAGCTTCATCATAAAGGAAGAAAGCATTTTATGCCAGTTTATAAACCAGCCAGATTAAAAGCACTCAGCATAGTCTAAAACTAATCAAGGTAACCATAGCATTAAAGTTCCTTGCACAATAATGAAAGACATGGGAAATTACACATGGTAAAACGACACTTGGAATGAGGGACATATAGCAAGATTTTGCCCCACTATGCAGTCCTCAGGTCCAGCTACCACAGACAACCATAGGAGGAGTTTAGTGTTGGGCTGAAGGAAAGGGATCTGAACAGTGGCTAAAGGAAAGGAAAAAAGGTTCTTTGTCTTTGTACCTGGGCTTGACATGTGCCAGGAACAGCATGACCTCCAAAAAGTGTATAAGGCAATTCACAACACCAAACACTGCTGCTGACAAGTTTACCAGTTACTGTGTTATTGTAAGAAAAGCAGCTGTACTCTCCTTAGTCTTGCCCTAACAAGCCTATTCATTCTAGATCTTGTATCCAATTCACTAAGTTTCCTCTGCCTCATAATCACCTCTAACCAAGATCAAATCACTTCTATACAAGCACAGTCTAATGAGGAGAGGGCTATTTCTAGACATTCAGGCCTAACTTTGAGGGACAGAGAGAGACTCCTCTTTCTCCGCTGGACTTGTGAAAGCTCATTATCTTTAGAAAAAAAGCCATGGTGTCAACACAGGGCATTCAAGTAGCAACTGGCTCTAACTGGCACTCCCACAAACCTCAACATTTTTTTACCTGCAGCAAGCTGAACTTTTCAAAGGCAAGGGAGGATTATTTCAAAGGGAAAGCACATTTTCAATCTAATCTTTACAGCCAAATGCTCACTGAACTGGGGACAAATATCAGCAACAAACAGCAAATAGTTCCTGGAAAGTAGCTTTCTTAGCTGAACTAAGCACTAAAAGTTGGAGTTCCACAAAGCTAGAGTTAAATTAGTATCTTTACTTCAAAAGTCACCTAAACAAGAGGAAGATTTGCATGATTTTTTCTTTTTAAAACTGTAGACAAGGGGAAAGTAAGTCACCAAGACACAGAGTTGACAATGTTGTCTTGTGATACTTGTGCTCTCCTTAAGTGCCACTTCCTGAATTCATGCAAGTATATGAACATTTATTAGTTTCCTCTTTTTTTGAAGATTTCTGTTTGAAATCATGAAGGCTATGTACTCTGCTTTCATTAAAAATGCCACCCACAAGAGACAATGACCAAGCAAAGATGAGTCAAGATTTTACACTTGAAGATTAAGCTTGTCTGATAAATTTTTAGAGCATTTAGTTCTAGCAACACTAAAATTACATAGTATTAAAACATATTAGAACCACTTAAAGTCTGTGTCTACTAAAAGGAAACCTTTCCAACAGCTAGTGAGTCTGAATCAGAGTGAATTCTGCAGACCTCAAAGCACTTTACAAGAGTGGCCAGTCATTCGCACTCATGGGGAAATAGAGGCATGGGGAGAAGCGACTTGGTCAGGATCACCAAGTAAACCAGTAGCAGAGGCAAGAGCACCTACATTAGTACTCTGTCCACTAGGACACACTACCTCCCAGACAAGAAAGTTCAAAGCTACCTCAGACTGCATGCTAGAAAAACTAACCTGCAATAGCTAGAAAGGACAGACAATGGAAGAGGTTGCCACTGAAGACAAGTTCCACCAAGAGTTAAATCCCCTGTTAAGCATACAGCTCTCATCACTTCCCTAAAGAAGCCACTCAGAAGCAAACAATTCTCAGAGAGCCTGTATTCAAACGTCCCCTATTAGCATTATAATCCTCTCTCCATAGTAACAAGTCAACATCATGAAGGCAAAGCCGGTTTGCCAGGTAAAAGCAAGCTCCGTTCCTCCAAGAGAAAAAGACATGGAAACACAGAGCGAGCGAGATTGAGCGAGAGCGATGCAGCATTCCTAAAAAGTGCAACAGGGCTGAAAAAATTGTTATAAAAATGACAGAATTCAATAGGAGAATGATGCAGGTCAGAAGTGAACTGCACCTTCTTACAAGGTACTGAGAACCTTCTTACAAACCCTTAGAGAAAAATCTTCGAGACGTTAATACAGCATAAAAACCTTCCTAGGAACCTTTAAAACCAGTGGGGACAACACTATAAAAATTCCAGCCTGTTTTTCAAGGATCAGATTATTTCAGATTAAAGTCACTTGCCACCCCTACTAGGGGAAGACAAGGTAATTTTATTTTGTAAAAGCAGAAAGAGGAAAACAGTGCCCTGCTATTTTTTTTTATTTGTGTCATCAGGTGGGCCAGTGGAGTCTTAAATACAATTCAGCCTGTGATATAGACTTACTGCTCCCACTATAGTCAGTCAACAGTAATGAAGCAAGAGCACGAAAAGGGGAGAAAATGACAAGAGCTAGTTTATGTGATTTATCTTGCTGTGGAGCAGCTACAAGTCACTCATGTTCTATGCACCTGTTACAGAACACTTGCCATACCTTGATCCTGGTGCATTTTGACCTGAAAAGATGCCTCAGGTCTGACAAGCAGCCTGTCCTTGTGCAAACCAGCTATTTAATCTCAAGCAAAGTTGTGGCCCCAGTACTAGAGTCAGGTGATAATGCCCTATTTCGTGGCCCTAACTGGACAGTATTAACAATACAGTTTATCATTAATACATTCCTGTTCCATTCTCTAGAGTCCAGGCTGGGAGTCTGCAACAAAACTGATCACTCAGCCAACCACTCCGAATCCCAGACTGAACTTTTAGCTAGCAAATCTGGGTTCAGAATTTGGAAAAATAGGCCCATCCTAAATCCTACAGGTTTTCCAGCATTCCCTGTTTCCCCATCACAAACTCAAAACAAATGGAGTGTAACTGAAGATTTCACAACACTACTGAAGGTTCAGTTCAAGAAACGGACAAAGGTTCAGGGAAGTTATTTTCCAGGCCCACACCCAGAGCAGGTTTGCTCAGAGCCAGAATAAATTTATTCAGCAGTTACTCAACCACTGGATTTCTATTATTGCTGTAAAACCCTCAGTGAGCCCTGCCCCTCCCAAATGAGCCAGAGAGAAAACACACAGCAAAGTTCATGCTAGAAAATGATGTAAGAATAGAAGCTGTGTTTTCTTAGACTGCTCATATCAATGAATCAGGAAAAAGTCACCCTGCATACTGAAAGGGAGGGATGGTGGACAGAGCCTGGACTGTGGCTTTGTTAGTGGACACAGTTAAAACAGGATATCCCCAAAGCAGTGAAGATACATGGAGATGAGAGCTCAAGCCTGTTTTGGCAATCATAGGTGCAACTAACTCCTGCTTTTTTGTCTCAAGTCTCACTATACTTAGTGTTTGTCTTAAAGCCTCAGCTGCTGAAACCAGGACATAGTATAAGAATCTCTACATTTATTAAAACAAAATTTCTAGCCCTCGTTATTTCTGAGAAGCCTTTAGAATATGGCCTGAACATACTGTCAAAGCTCCAAACATCAGAGTGCAAATCCAGAGAACTCTAAAAAGCTTAAAATTTCCCAAACCTCTTGTTTCAGTTAGGGTCTGTTTTTTAATCTTCCTGTGCTCAGGGCTACATGCAGCCTCCGAGTTTTAGCAGCATTGCAATACATTTTGGGAAAACCATAGGTCCAAACTGAGGAAGGAACACTGAAAGGTTGGAAAGAGGCTCCTTAGCACAACAGCTTTAACTCTCTAACTGTCCTTGAGATCCAATTAAGGTCTCAAAAGGGAAAAAAGTCAGCGCCAGCTGGATGCAGTCATTGCCCAAAGGCTATTTAATCTGGGCTCCTGCAAACACGCCCTCAGAATCTCCCCCCTCCTCCCACCTGCGGAAATGATGCACTCACCTTTCCCACTAAAACAAACCCATTGTTGTGTGCCAAATTCCTCCTCTGCTGACCTAGTTCCAACATCAGAGCTGTGGAATTATTTTGGCTCCAAACCAGGATCAAAATCTACATTCCTGAGTGTCTGAATACTGAACAGACTCACAATAAGTTAAGTGCTGTCTAGAGTAGTTTTATTTGTTCTTCTTATTCATCTTAATTCCCAGCTCCATCTATAAGAGGAAATCCCTGTCTCTTCCCAGAAACACTTCAGTTTTACTTAGGAAGAACTTTATTTTGCACAGATTTCAGAACAACAAAAATAGTCTCACTAAAATGCTGAGAAATAGGAAATGCAAACTTTCCACTTTTTGTATCTCGAATTCACGTTGTCTCAAGTATAATTTGCAAAGAGAACACAGGGGTATGAATGGTATTTTAGTAAATCAGCATAAGTGACAAAGGGCATGTCCTATTAAACAGGCTCTGGATGTCATTTCTAATTGGACCTTTCAAGAATAAGCCCCCCACACTTTGCTCTCCTTAGTATTATTATCTGTTTCAGTGACGGGAACCTAGGATTCATCATTCTTTGAAATCTGAGATACCAAGGATATATTGCAATGAGGCTTCTGACATTTCTTATAGCTAGTTTGGGGATCTCATAGAACTCACCATACTGAACAAAACACACTTATTGTAGAGGGAAGGAGAAAACAACATAGCAATTAAGGCTAACACATGTCCCACATCCTGGTTTGTAGGATATTTATTACTGAGGGGTAGATTTTTTTCTTTTTTTTGAGAAGGAAACACTTCAGTCTGTACTCAAGGTATAAAGCAAGTACAGCAAAGAAACCAAAGGTTTAATGAAAAAGTCTAAAAGTGCAGCAAAGAAAATACCACTTCTGTGATGCTACCACCAATTCCAGACCTCAACTTCACCAGGGTAGTTACAAATCCTATCCCATATGCCTGCTCCACTTTTCATTAAAAGTTGACATACTTAACAGAACCATCCCTACAGCTACAGTGGTAAGAACAACGGATCAGTTTATCCACATAACACAGGTATGGTCTCCAGATGCACCACTAGTGCATCAGTATCCAAGCCTCATCATTTCAAAAAGCCACTGTCTAACTAACTAGAGACTCAATCCCATTAGGAAAAGCTTCAGATCTTCTTTGATTTTGAAAAAAGGAGATAAGAGAGACAAAGGAGATAAGAGAGAAGTGGTGCTAGATACACAACTATTGTAATACCTTGCTACAGCTTTTCTTCCAAGAGGGACACTTTGGGCTGCCTCATAAGAGGTCAATGATGCACCTTTTGCATTCATGCCAGTGCACCTATCCAGTACTGTAAGCACAAATGCAACAATTACAAAATTCCTCAATCAAAGAGTTTGTCCCCAGAACCCAAACAAAAGACCTTTGCAGATCTGCTCCTAAATGCAAGTGCTCTAATCCAACCTGCCTGCTGAGTTGGTCTCTCTGCAAAAGTCAGACAGAGCCTACCAGGACAGAGGTGCTTTGTCACCAGCTGGTAGTAGTCACAAGGCCAAGACTTAGGCAGAACCAAAGAGGAAGTGAATTCTGCACCAGGGAAGGGCCTGCTTCCAACACCTTTGCAATTCACCAGTGCCTTGTTAATGGTTTACCATGGCATTTGGAGCCCAGGTTCATTCACGTTCCAGTCGAAAATGCTCAGTGGGTAGGGCTGTGCCTTAAACAGAGATTAAGCTGCATCAGGAACATCCTCGGGGCTCAGAAAACTATTACAGAGCTGTGGGGAAGTATCACCCCCTACTCCATTTACACAGGGATGAAGGGTGAGGGTGGGGTGTGTTAAGTGACATGACCAAGGCCACAGAGTAGAGAAGCTGCAGGGGAGCAAAGGTTTCTTCCCGCCTGCCCCAAGAGTCCTCAGCACCCTCCCCACCACCCTGCGACAGAGGGGGAAGGCCCGGGTGGGCAGGGAGCAGGGCAAGCTGCACCTTACCCCCCTCGCCCTTCTCCCGCATGGACACGTAGGCGTCGTACACGTCCCGCTTCACGTAGTTGAGGAAGCCGGCCTTGCGAGCGAACTTGCAGACGAAGGCCTGCTCGTAGAGGCAGTCGAGGAGGAAGCAGGCCCGCACACCGTCCTCGCCGCCGTCGGGACTCTGCTCCACCAGCGCCAGGTTGCAGGCGGGCTCCTTACAGCAGGCGCGCACGCAGTCCCGGCCCCGCGCGGCCGCGGGCGAGGACAGGAAGGTGGCGCCATTCTGCACCGACGCGTCTGTGTCCAGCACGAAGTCAGGCAGCCCCACGGTGAAGTGGTCCAGGCACCTCTCCCCGAAGGCGGCGGCGGCCGCCTCATCCCGCGCCGCCCGGCCCCGCAACGCGGCCGCCGCCAGCGGCACCAGCACTACCAGCAGCGGCAGCACCAGCATCCTCGACCACTCTTTTGCTCCGCTGCTCGCTGCCCCACCTGCGGAGTTTCAGGTGAAACTACCTAGTCGCGCGGCGCCGCCCGCTCCTTCCCTCGCAGCAGCAGCACTACCTTTAACCCTTCCCCGGCGGCAAGCAGCGAAGAGCAGCGCGGCCAGCTTCACCTGGCGAGCAGGAAAGGGAGGAGGCGGAGCCCGCGGTGATTGTCCCGACCAGGAGCTGCGGCCGAGCCCAGGAAGAGGAGACAACGCCTCCGGGGCGAGGCGGGGCGGGGCGGGTGTCGGGTACTTTGTCTCCCTCTCTAGGGGCCTGGGCTCGTTTAGTCTGGAGAAGAGGAAACGGAGTGGGGATTAATAACAACTTTCAGGAACCTGAAGGAGGCTCTGAAGAGGAGGCAGCTGCACCCTTCTCAGTGGTGGCAGATGACAGAGCAAGAAGCAATGGCCTCAAGTTCCAGCAAGGAAAGTTTAGGGTAGATATTGGGGAAAAGTTTCTCAGTCGGAGGGTGGCAAAGCACTGAAACAGGTTACCCAGACAGATAGTGGACTCTCCATCCTTGGAAGATTTTAAGATAGAGCCTTGGCTGAGATGATGTAGTTGGGTCTGGTCCTGGTCTGAATAGGGAGTTGGACTAGGGACCTCCTGAGGTCCCTATCCACCACCATTTTCTATGATTCTATGACTTGTACAATTTGCAGAGAGCATATACCTGGAAAAACAAAAGCTCTTCCCTCTGTATTTCTGTGTACCCTACAATGGTGGTTCTTGACCTTCTTTGTACCAGGACTAATTGATAAACATTGATGGTCAGTCTTAACCCAGTGCCCCTCACTCCAAACCTGCTACCCCAGGTCCCAGCCCCCAGTGTAGAGGGTATGATGGACCCTAAGCAGCCTCTCACAAGCTGGGACTCTGCTAGCCTGCAAGGGAAAAGCCATCATTTCCCACATTTTTCTTCTTTAAAGTAAAATCCACTTTTAAAGTTTGTTCACAACCCTTTCATATATTCTTGCAACCCACTTCTGTGAGCACTGTGTCATTTTGCTCAGCCCCTATTTTCTAAGCATGCAATTAATAATTTTTCCCCTCTGTTGCTCCATAAAGTGCTCCAAGCCCAGGGTATTTCATCAGAAGAAAGTTCTAAACCAGTTTTTCTCCTCAAATGTTTCTAATAGTTTTCAGGTGTTGTCGGGAATGCATCCATTGATATCCTTTATTATGTCATATAAATCAGGTTCAGAGTCATCAACAGTGTTCCCGCTTTGCAAAACCGGGCTGTTTTGGCCAGTCCAAGAGGATGTAGGAAATGTACCAATGCTGCCCGACTGGGATTATCTTTGTTCAATTTCCTGTTCTTCTGCTGGTGTTTGTATTCCTCCTCTGAACAGGCTGGGAATGGGTAACAGTATTTTGCAGGCTGCTGGCCATACCATTCTCCATGGAGGTGCCTGAAAGCCCACATCTCCCTTGAGGTCCTCATTCTTCTGTTTTTCTCCTTAGGAATGCACAGGGCACTATATACACTATTGCATAGCTAATTTTAGTTTGCAATATTATATAACTCTCCCTGTGACAGGACGAATAGCACAGTGTTTACTGCTCCACCTTCTAATAGGGACAATGATCTTTGACTTCTGAAGACACCTACACCCTTAGATCCCTATCGTAGGTTTCCAGCACAGTTCTTGGGATTTTTCCATCTCTGGTGTTTCAGCTCTCGCTGATTCTTGCCATCTTGATATCTGAAACAACACCTCTGATTCACTATTTCCAGTGCTTGCAATGCTGTTGTCACCTTTTTGATTTTTTTCTAAGTTTGGCTCTTGAAGGTGGGAGGTTATATACGTATCTCAGCTTTCAAAGTTGTAAAGACAAACTTAAAAAGCCTCAAAATCCAAAATGCAAATAATAACCCAGTTTTTGTTTTTTGTTTTTTTAAATCAGTTGTATGATTTAAAAATTGATTATGTGATTTTTCTGGATGTTGATTTTATATACTCACATCTGGTCAAACTGCTGATATTTCTACAAAAGGAAAATCCTTTGGGCTGATGTTTTTACCATACAAGATAGAAATCTGAGCAGTAAATACAGCACAGTGTCAAGAAGAAATCAGTGTGGTGGGGCAGTAGAGGAGAGAGAGGGCTTGAACATTACTTATAACTTTATATACCCATTTCTCCAGAACAGAGAAATAAAAATGTTTTTCCTTGCCAGATAGAAAGACTCTGTGCTAGAAGCCTCTAGCAGTCTCTCCTATTTAAAATACAGAGCCTGTTTTAATGTAAATTTCTGATTTGCACTATATTTCTTTGGTATTGGACTGAAGAACTTAAAGGAGCAGCAGTTAACCTGGAATATTTCAAACAGACTTAGAAGAAATAATTAAACATACAGTATAGTAGTAAGAATAATTCGCTTATGTTTTGGTAGTTTTCCTGCCCCAGAAGCTTAATTACAAAAAGGTTGAGAATAGGAATTATGTTATTAATATTCATTTAGATAGAGAGAACATTTGTCCTGTCAGTTAAAATGACCTTTTGGTATAGCAAGTGGATATTAACAATATTCAGGAGTCATGTAGTTTGGTATTTGTGTGCCTATTCTAGGTGAGCTGTGTTGAATAACTCAGTCCACCTTATTCTCATTATAATCACAGGATTCCTTCAATCTCTTGTTTCCTTTGAAAGAACATAGCTCTTACATAATCAGTGTTTGGACTTGGAAATAGGCCAATTGACTAGTCAGGGCCACTCAAGACAGTGTCTAGACTGAGGGCTGCAGAGGTCCCTGGAGATATGAATGTGATGTTCACTGCCCGTGTTACAGTGCTGTGTGCTGAGAACTCCTCGGTAACAATAGTCCCTCTAGGATTCAGGAACCATTTCAGGCTGTGGGCTGGAATGATCCAGCTTTGGTTAGAGGCAGAGAGGTGGGCCATAGGATGTAGCCACCACTAACAAGTCTTCCAGCCATAGTATCATAGTATCTAGGGTCAGAAGGGGCCTAGAGCAGGCCATCAAGTCTGACCCCCTGCCAATGGCAGGAACGAGTGCCAGGGTCACAGGACC
>JAGPOW010000304.1:60532164-60551016 GCA_030014935.1 Caiman crocodilus | reverse complement strand
AATCTGGGTCTTCCACAGCCACCAGGAGAGCCAGCTCCTCCTGCTTACCTCCCATGCTGCGAGCATTTGTATAGAGGCATTTGAGGCTACCCACTGCCATCTCCCCCATTCCACGCGTTTCCCCCAAGCTACAACCACCTACGCTCGCCCAACTTACCTGGCTCAGTGGCAGAGCCTCCTCTCCTCTCCTGGCAGGCCCGCCCCATGGCGAAGCTAGTTTAAAGCCTGCCGCACGAGATCAGCCAACCTAGAAGAAAAGAAACGCTTACCTTTGGGTGATAGATGAAGTCCATCCTCCACCAGCATGCTCCACATAGAAAAATGCGGGCTGTGATCAAAGAATCCGAAGCCCACATCATAACACCAACCCCCCGCCTTCCCCGTTGACTCACCGGTAGAATGGAAGAAAACACCACCTGCGCTCCAATCGCCTTGAGCTGACTTCCAAGAGCCTTGAAGTCTTCAGTGATGTCCTCTGGCTGGCCTCTCGAAGCGTCGTTGGTCCTCACGTGGACTACCACTAACGGATGGTAATCTGTGGGCCTCACAATCTTCCAGACGCACTCCGTGACGTCCCAAACTCGCGCTCCAGGGAGGTAGCATACCTCTCGGCCCAAGGGATCAGGACGGCAGATGGGACCCTCCATGCCCCTCAGGATGGAGTCCCCGATGACCAGGACTCAACGCTTGTTCCTCCTTTGGGACCGCTGCTGCTTCTCTGCTCGCGATGATGGTGCACGATCAGCACCTCGGCAGGGGTGCTCCTCAGCAGTCTTAACTGAGTAGCATAGGAGATAGTGTCTGCCACTGAACCCTGCGAAGTCTTGCATCCATGGGCTGGATCAAATGAATCCATGGGCCAGATTGGGCCTGTGGGCCATAGGCTGCTAACTCCTGCCCTAGGGAATTGGAATGTCTCTCTTTCCTTTAGTATCGCTGACTGCACATATACAAATTGTTCTTCCTTCTAATTAGCTTGAAACCAAAATTGACTTATCCCCTACCTGCCATCAGAACACACATGCAGTCTTTCTGGGTACATGATTCTCTTCTTCATCCTTTAATGCTATGAGATTCAGGGTGTGAATACACAAAATATTTCCCTGGGTGTAGTCTACTTCAGATTCTTAACTGGAATAAATTTGCACAAGTGTCCAGAGTGAACATTCACTTACCCATAAGGCTGTTGCTAGAATAGTTGGTAATAGCCTGTTTGCATTGACCTATGGGATGTCTGGGAGGAATAATGACTAGATCTGTGAACAGAGGACTGGTGAAGTGATGTACTCCTTGCTTGCTGAGGGCTAACTTTACTCCAGAGTGGAGAGAGAAACATGGGTGTGAGGCTACATGTTGTGTATCTCCTCCACTTTTACCCCAAAGTCAACGTTTTGTGGTATTCAACATCTTTTCTCCTAAAAGATCAGTGGTCTACATTTGGATGCCTAGAGCTCCGTCAACAGTGGTGTAAGAATGCAGCCAAGTACCCAAGGCAGCTGTCACACACAGGGGCATCGGTGACTTCTGGTTGCTGTTGCCACCATTGGTGTGATTTGCGCAGTAGTAGCAGCAACTGTTTTTCTTTCTGTACTCTCTCCACAAGTTAGCATCCAGAACACCTGTTCAGGTTGTCCCACCCTTGTTACCCTACTCAGTAGCACCCTATAGTGCAAATGGGTATGTGGGCTCTCTACAGGCAGTCAGTACTGCTCTGTTTGCTCAAGTTGCCACAGAATTGTGGTTTGTAATACATTAGGTTTATCAGACTACGTATTGTTCTGGGTTATCTAAGATAAACTAATCTGCACAGTTTCTTTCCCTGTATGCTCTCCTTGTTTATACTGTAAAGAGTGAAATAAACGCTTATCAGTGTTTAAATAGCATACTGCTTATTTATTTTGGTTTTCTCTGTAGCTGTGGGATGAGTACACTCCTCTCTTGTCTAGCTTTAGGTCTGTTCTTTGAGAAAAGCATACTTTAATGGCTTTTGACATAGGGCCTAAGAGAACCAGTTCTACCACTGACTTGCTCTGTGGCTTTGGGTATATGGCCTAACCTTGTGCTGCCTCAGTTTCCCCATCAATGAAATGAGAATACTACTTGCTTCTATCACCAGAATGCTAGCAAGGCTTTACTAATCAATGCATGTAAAGTACAATGAGATCATCAGGTGAAAGGTAGGATATAAATTCAGAATATTTATTATATCACACTGATTTGGAGAAAGATTCATTTATGGCTTTGGCTCTGACCCTGCAGTCAGGTCTACACAGATACACATGTACTTCTGGATGGTTCTGAGAAGTTCAGCTGTTTAGAGGAAACAGGCTACTGATGAGCTCTGAATTTATAACAGATCTTGTTGTTAGTCCTTAAGTGCATGATCTTGCATGTATATTATTAAATTTCATCTCATTACTCAAAGTGATCTAGGTTTGCCAGTGTGGTATTCTAATCCCCCTCTGATCTAATGGTGCCTTATCCTTAGCAAATTTCATCAGAACACTCTGAATTTTTGTACTAAGATCATTAATGAACATAAATCAGACTGGTCCAAAGACAAATCCTTAAGGAACATCACTAGTACCTTCATTCAGGGCAACAGTTCTCCTCCCAGCATCACACACTATCATCTTCCCGGTAGGCAAATCATTGTCTACCTTATAACTCCTACATGAATCTCCATACTCTCCAGCTTAATTAATAATTTCCCACAACTTCAACTCAGCTGCACCTCAGTTATGTGCAACTTAACTTATTTATTTTAAGGCAAGAAGAAACAAGCCTTATAGCATTATATCATAATAGGATTTCCTGGAGGATCCCAAATCTATGAAATAAGAGCTATGTTTATCCAATAATGCGATGAGATGTAGCTGCTTTCAGTATTACAGTACTTATCAGAGTTCAGAGCCCTGCACAGATGTATGGCAGTTTAATATTAGTCTAACTCAGTGATAGCTCTTAAACAAGCATGTCATGTTACAAACAAAATAGAGGTGTTACTGGCGTGTTTGACTTTGTCATTTATCTTGTCACTGTGGTTATTAGGGAAACAATAGCACCTTGACCTTCAACTTGATGCCCAGTCTCAAAGGAAGTGACCTCTTAGTTCTGGTGCAATTATGACAGAAAAGTTTAGGTACTCTTTTCTCCTCCTCCTCCTCCTCCTCTTCCTCAAACTGATTTGTAACACTAATGAGTGACATCTTCCCCCTTCATTTACCCTGACTGCTTCCTGCCACCTGCCTCTCACACCACCTGCTGCAAGTGAATGCTTTTCCCCTTGCTTTATTCAGGAACCGATTTGTGTTTCATCCTTGGGAGACTGGTTGGCTTGCTCTTTTGTTATTTTGCCTGAGGTAAATTCTTTTGCTGTGGGTGGTGTAACATAGAAAAGTAGAGGGAGGGACCCGGATATAAATGAGGACTCAAAGAGGTAGCAAGAGAAGGAGACGGGGTAGAATCAGAGCTGATACTGAGTAAGGTATGGTAATGAAAGCTAGGGTGTGGGAAAAGATGACAGGGTGCTGAGTACCTGGCACAGGAGTGGGTCATTCCCTTAGCATGAAGCACTGCTCTGCAGGGTATTTGGAGGTGTAGCTTCAGGGGGGAGGTGAGGCTATGTCTTCACTTCTCAAAGGAGGTGTGTTGTTACACCAAGGTAGCTATGATGCAGGCTTTGTGGTGGCAAGGCAGCATAGTTTTTTATCTCATTATTGCTGCTAGTCAAGGTAAGCCCTAGATAGGGGTGAAATGGTATTAACCTGGACTAGCTAAGTTGTAGCAAAAACTACCTTTGTCTTATATTCAGCCATATTTCACAGTGAAACGGGTAACTAGATGTGAAAATGGACCTTTCTGGACAGTGAAGGCAAAGCCTGAGATTTGCTTTGCCCTCATCAGACCTCCTGTACAGCTCCCACTAGTAGAAAGCAAGGCTAGAACAACCAAGGATACACATGCACACCTTCCTCATGGTGAGGGTGTATGGTGAGAGCAGATAAGAGTTCACACAACCCATTCTCCCATGTCAATCCCTACAGTGACTGCTGCTAAAGTGGGAGACCTTCTGACACTTCTACTGCAACAGAAACAGTTCTAGGCTTCCCCACAGCCTGCATTCCTGTCATTTCCTATAATGATGCCAGTAAGGAAAGGCTGAGTCCCTAGTTACTGGAGAACCTTCCCGCAGAGTCTCTTATTGAGGACTAGTCTCCACACAGTTTTTTATAAATGGAAATTTCCACATACCTGCATCTGTCTTGGGGTGGGGGTTGTCACTTTATAACAATACTGGTATAAAACTTGTACAGATGAGCCCTCGTTATATTTATTTTATTTATTAGATTGATATGCTGCCCTTTTCAGAAAGGTGCAGGGTGGCTTACAGTAAAAGAGAAAAAGAATTACAAAAACAGAATACAATACTGAAATAAGATAAACAAACTCCCCTCCTCAGCCCCACCCCCCAAAATCAAAAGCAGTTCACTCTACCCCACCATCTGCTCCCTGCCTCTGGCCCAAGAGAATGCCAACCAGCCCAGTTAAGTCTTCCTTTCAATCCACATGCCAAGCCTCCATAAAAGACAGCAGTTTTCCCCCTACCCATATTCCCTCATGTCCCTATCCACTGCCATTTATTTCCCAGCTCCACAGGGCCTTACTATGTCAGGCCACATCTCTGTCTTTGAGAGGGGGCTATTGCTGTCTCCAAAGCCTATTTGTGAAGTCTGGAAACTGTTACAGGAAACATGGGCTATCATGACACCCGTGTGAATCTGATTCTGTTGTCTTCAACTGTACTAACCAGGATGCTGTCAAGTTTTAGAAGGAAAAATGTTTTAAAAAATATGAAATTCAAATGAAGCAATTAGGTCAGAATTTAATGCTAAAGCTTTTCAGTTGCCATGGTTCTCTTCCCCCTCATGCTAGAAGAGGAACAGCAGAAGCAATCTACTCAAGTGTTTAATAGGGGACTTCTGACAATCATTTCTCTGGCATTTATAAAGCCATGTTATCAGCTTCAGTTGAGATGGGGGTAACATTCTCAGGGGTGATGTTTGTATCCTTTTATAAAACTGTAACTGCAATAGAGTATCCTGATAAATATAATGAAGAAGAGGGGAAGGCCTGGATTTCCTGCCCTCTCTTTTCTCTCCTCCTGAGTCTGTTTTAGTTTCTGCCACCATTTGTAACAGAATCAGTGTATCAGGAGAAAGGAATTATACAAGCTAGGAATTCCCTGGCATCTGCAGGAACAGCTAGCCTCCTTCTAGAAAACAATATGGACAGAAAAAATAATTACAGCGGTTTAAAATTATACCAGTTTACTGCAGCTTACACTGAACCAGTTCTGCTTCTGGTGAACTGCTTCATCAGTTCACTTCTGTCTCATTCAAGTTACAGTAGGTTAGCTCCACTTATGCTGATAGAGGCATGTACTAACAATGCACAGTTACATTAGTCCAGCAGACATGCTCTCCTGAGAAGCCACCCCTGACCCTCTTTAAAACAGAATCCTCTGTGTTTGTCCACAGCTATTGTCATCTCACCTCCCCTAGCCAGAACCTAAGGGCAATGTTACATATCTTAGTTCCTTCTTTCCTCCTAGTCCTTTACAGGCATGTTTGTAGGTCTGGAAAGTAAGGTATTTGAGAATAGTAGGGAAGTTTGCTCAGAACAGCTTCACTTACTTTGTGTATGCACATGCTTATACAGCTCTGTTTGTAGGCTTTCCGATAGGTTTCTTTCTGCATTCTCACTCTCTTGCCTGAACTGTGTTTCAACACATAATTGCCATGATACTTTATGCTTTTATATCTATGCTCTCATGAGGCAGTCACCTCAGTTCCTTCTCTCATTTTGATTGACTTTAACCACTGTGTTGAAAAAGATTGTTGAAAAAGAAGGAGGTAGGAGGAGACTTGGTCCCATCTCTCTTGAAGAAAGGCTTTTCTTTTAGGGCTTGGACTTGAGGAGAAGAGACCAACCTGATTCTCTAGAAAGATGAGCTGGAGCCCTTTTCAATTATTCAACAGTTTCAACAGTTGTTAGCTCTGACACAGAGCTG
The DNA here is from genome assembly GCA_030014935.1 of Caiman crocodilus. Classification (NCBI taxonomy): domain Eukaryota; kingdom Metazoa; phylum Chordata; order Crocodylia; family Alligatoridae; genus Caiman; species Caiman crocodilus. The sequence goes on along the minus strand of JAGPOW010000304.1, from coordinate 60,544,943 downwards.
CTGCAGTTTAGGTCACAGGTGTGGGATGTGGTTTATAAATTTAAAAAAAAAAGAGCAGTGGAATGGGATCCTACTCACATATATGACTGCTTTCAGAGCTGGATCATTGCCACAGCCTTTTGACATTCTCACACAAACTTTCTGCTCTAGGATCCTTCTGAAACATTGGATCTTGGTTTGACCTAAATTGCCTCTTTACACATAAACAGGTAGTCTCTAATTAGAAAGACACATGAATATTAAAAACGTAGCACTTTTTAATCTTCAAGGACAAAATTAGCTAACTCTAAGAACACCTCCATCAAGAAGGTTGGCAGCGTCCCTCACTTACTACTGGGGAAACTAAAACACTATAGTTAAGTCTAATATTTTCAGACTTGGACATCTACAGTTGGGTACAGTCCACAGTTGGTGTTTTTAATTGCCAGAGGAGCTGGGCACTCACAACTGCTACAGAAAGTTAGATGGAGTGATAAGTACCCAGCAACTGTGAAGATCAGTTCACTTATTTAAATGCCTATAGAGGAGTTTAGTTGCCTAACTTAGGGTCAGAAGGGGCCTAGAGCAGGCCATCTAGTCTGACCCCCCGCCAATGGCAGGAACGAGTGCTGGGGTCACAGGACCCCAGCCAAGTACCTATCCAGGTTTGTTTCAAGTAACTTGCCCATACCCACAGAGAGTGACAGTCAGGGTGAATCTGAGGATCTTTTGACTCTCATGACTCCCACTGGCTTTCAGATCAGTTACAAATTTCTTCCTTCCCATCTTACAATAGAATTGAGAATTAATGTTCTGCCTCCTGCTTTTGGAGCTTCCCATGTCACTACAATATCTCTGTACTGGAGATGATGATAACCTTTATAAATGACTAGAGACACACTATCACTTTCTTCTCAGAAGGAACTAATGATAAAAGAGGCATAGTTCACAGAAGTATAATAAACATTCGGTAATAGTATATTACAGTTCAGCCCCCATGGTTTCTTTTACTGGAAGTGCCTGTGATAACTCAGCTGTATGCCATTTTACAATGATTCATTGTCAGAGCTGCAGAGAGACACAAGGCAGAATAAGTTTGATTGCAGCAATCAATGTCCCTTTGGACACTTTGTCATGACCTTACTCATCTATGCTCCAAGAACCTTTTAGTGCCCTTCTTCACTAGGCTGGGTGCTTGCCTCAGATTAATTTTTTTCCCCCCGCTTTGGAAAACTCTAGGCAAAACACTGCAGCCTTTTCATTTTTCACATGTAGAAATATCTTATTTTTTTAGTAGCAAAGTATCTCCAAAGCTCCTACCCTTACTAAACATATACAAATCTCACCCCAAACCATACGCTTTTCCCTAGCCTCATTTTAGAGTTTCTAAAAAACAAACAACAACAACAAAATCAGCCTCCAGCAGACACCCAGTATGAAAATTTTCAGCCCAAATAGCTACCATTTGTCAGCTGCAAATAACTGAAAAGAAAGTTTTATAATGGGAAATATTGGACAACGTGAATTATAAGTGATGCTATCAGTGACAGCCTTTTATTGATTTATAATTGTGTTTAGCCTTTACCAAAACAATTCTGTGTTTCAGAATCCAAATGGAATTTGCATTTGATAGAAGATTTTTCTGTTTGCTGCTATCTAAACTACCAATGTTTTCACAAGATCATAATTTTCCATGAAGTGGCAAATCTGTTTTCCAATCTGCTCTAGGTACAAGGTACAAAGGGTCAGTATTAACTTCATGTTAACAGGGTTTCTGGGTGGTGAATTTATCTGCAGAGTAAGTCACTAGCACTACAAATTTCCTTTATTTTCCCATCAATGCCCAGAGTCTAGCCAAGGGACCTCAAGGTTCATCTAGTCCAGCCCCTGCTCAGATGCAGGATTGACTGTTTACAAATGATTCAGCCTCTTTTTGAAAACCTTCAGTGAAGGAAGATCTACATTTCCTTTAGGCAGCTGATTCCATTGGACTAGTTCATTTCAGTTTTTCTGGTTCTATAGAGTCCTTCATCTCTGATCCAAGAGTGTCACAGGTTGCGAATTATAGTGACAGGTTATTCTGTGAGCTTGTTGCAATTCACAAAAAACTAGACTGAGACACACTGGTTGTGTCTACACAAGATGCTTTACTGCACATTAGACTAATCTAACATGCAGTAACACATCACCTTCTATACATGTGCAGCAATTACTGCACCATAAATTAGTCTAATGCACCATTTTCTAGTACCTGTAGATACAAGCACTAAAAATTGGTGCATTAAAGTAATGCGCTGAAGCTCAGGTGTAGATGCTGTCTAGGACCCATTGTTCCTAGTCAGCCTAGGCAGCAGGGGACCACAGGGGGGCAGAGAGGGCTGTTCCGGCTTGGTGGGACTCTGCCTCCCAGCCACATGGAGATTAGGACCCATCCTGATCTCCACGGGGCAGAGAGAGCTGTCCCAGCTGCTAGACAGCTTCCTTCCAGCCACATGGAGATTGGGATGGGTCCCAATCTCCACATGACTGGGAGACAGCTGCCGGGTAAGCAGAACAGCTCTCCCTGACCCATCCTGATCTCCACGTGGGTGGGAGGCAGCTGCTCGGCAGCAGGGACAGCTCTTCCCCACTTGTGGAGATCAGGACCAGCCCCCATGCCTGCTGCCATCTTGGGGCTAGGACCCAGGGGAGCGTAGAGCTCCCTCTGGCTGCTGCAGGAGGGCAGAGCAGGGCAGAACCAGCCCTAGACTGAACTGCTCCCATCAGGAGCAAATGTGCTCCTAACAGGCACATGTTCAGATCTGTGCAGGGACACAGTTTGATGTGCCTGAATTGTCTGTGCAGAAAATTCAGGTGCATTCATTGCATGTGTAGCCATGTCCACTGACTCCTTCCTTGTGGGCTGCCAAATAGCAATTGTAGGACTGTTTTCCATCATATAGAGCCTTAGTTAGTTCATGACATTGGTAAGGTTTTAATCTGTCACTGTTTAAGTCTAAGGTCAGGTCTCTGGAAGGGTGAGGAAGGGCACTAGAAGGCTTGAGGAGCATATCCGAGTAAAAGGATACTGTGTCTGAAGGGGGCACAGGTTCCCTGACACCTGTAATTAGAGTTATTGTTTTGCATTTCCCTATGCAATTCTCACAATATGTCCTTGTAAAAATGTAACATGGTGAGGAATATCACAGACCTTTAAACCCCCTTATAATAAAAAAATGGCAAGGCAAACTACAATGTTATTCTGTTACTGTATGTTTACTACACTACAATAGACTCTGCCTCTTATCTTTAGTTCCTTTTTGTAAGCAGGTGCTAACAATATACTTTCCTCAGTAAAGAAAGTTGCCTTCAGCATTGATGTTCTTTAGAGACACAAAAGAGGTTAGAAAGCAAGAGTGGAAAAATTATAAGAAGCATAACATTTTTGTTGCACAATTTTTTTCATGATAATGCATTTTAAGAGTCCCTTGCTAAAATTACTTTAAATTTGTATCTGAATCAAATTAAATTTGTACTCTGAATCCCTAGGAGACGTTGCCTTTTTCAAAATAGTTGGAGTAAACATGTTGATTTTAAAACACTTACAAATGTAGCTGTTTAGTGAGTAAATTAGTCTCCATATTAACTACAGTGGTGTTACCACTATAATAACAATTAATTCTTTCTCTAGTTCTCTCAGGCTAATTCTTTTCATCAGTGCTGAGTTCTCTTCTAAAATAAATATATAGCACATACACTGTTTTGGCACAATTCTTTAGGAATTGTGTTAGACTAAAGATATTGTTATCTTGATACTAAAAGGGTCTATATTTTATATATGGTAAGTCCTGTGGAACTACATGTAAGTATGCACATATACATGCATCTGTAGGAAAACTGTCATTTAAAACCTTCTCCTTCCATTCTCTCACCCCATGAACTGGCTTGTATTAAATATTAACAAACTTTCACCAATGGTTCCCTTGGCCTCCTTTTAACAGCAGATGTTATTACAACAACTTCTCTCCCTCCCCCGTCGCTTTTGTCCACACCACCAAATGTGAAACCTCAGAATCTTTTTCCGGTAACTCTGCCTTCGCTGCCTCGCTGCTTCTTGCGCTGTGCAGTTTCTCCTCGTCTTTCTCACTCTATCCCCGGGACCATTGATGCTGCCTACCTGTGTTAGCCACTGCAGGCAACTTGCACTACTACTCACTAATCATCACCGAATTATCTTACAGGGCAGAGTGAAGAAAAAAAGGAGACAAGAGAGAGAGCTCTCACTGTGAGAGTAGAAGACAGAAGAAGAGGGTGTAAGAGTGGCAGGGATGGCCAATGAGTCCAGCACACTGCCGCGAGTCACCTTTCAGACTCCAGAGAAGCCTGAGGAGGAATCCTCCCACAGAAAACTAGGCAAGCTAACTGTGAAGTACAACCGCAAAGACCTTCAACGATGGCGAGACCTGGAGGAATGGATTGATGCCCAGTTGCAGGAGTTGTACCAGTACCAGGTGAGGAACTGGCGTGAATTAGACTTAAGTGTAGGGGTCACAGGCCAGGTATGCCATGACATGTTTTTTTTTAATTTATGGGAGTAGCTTTGTACATAGTGACTACCAAAGGTGGCTTCATTCTTTGTTGACCATCCCACTGCCACACTGCTAGCATTTGCTCTCTCTAAGTTTGTCTTGTCATCACTGCAATGACTGTAGCTATTGTAGACATACCTGAGACACCTGTAAAGTAGCCAATTCAGCTGCCACTTGTATTATAGCTCTGGCAGCCTGCAGCTCAGCAAAACCCTCTCAAGAAACTTGATAAGCACTCTGGCAATTAGCCCATGCTGAGCTTAGGCTGCTGCAGCTGGAATGCTACCAGCACCTGAGCCAGCTACATTAAAGGTAGCTCCAGTATATTTAAGTAGGCTACAGTTACAACAGGTAGACATACCCTTAGTGCTACCACAGTGTTAGGGATCACACTCTGGGTAACACCATATCTACCGGCAGAGAACACTGGTATAGAGGAAAGATGAGAGAAATGGGGGGCTCAGCCAGTGTGTGTACAGATTGTGTTTCCATCCCTATAGACATGAAACTTTCTTCCTCAGGCCAATGTTTTCATCAGCAATTATGTTATTGGGTGAGAGTGCATATGGGCAATTCTTGCTGTCCACATTTGAGTTGCCAAAAGCAAGTAAAGGTTTGAGAGTCCCTAAACATATGCCTATATCAATACTAATCTTTTTTTTTTTGACTGCTTTATATCAGGAGTTTTTCACTGCTTTTGTATGAAACATTCCAGAGCTGGCTAAACACTAAAACATTCATTTGACAATGTGCTACCTTTAATATTTTGCATTTAAAAAGCACCACCACAGAGAGCCTATATAGTATTTTCCCCTTTTCAGGAAGCTGAGACATGGAATCATGGAATTTGCCTGGGGTCACACAACAAGACCTGATAAAAAAGACCTACTGAAATGACAAGGTTCAATTAATTTTGTATCAGGCTCCACTAAAAAGCAGAAGCACCAGTAGAACCCAAATCTCCTGCCTATCCTATCCATCATGGCAGCTACCTTCAGCAGAAGTGGAAATGGGTCTAACAGTTTGTATAAAATAAGATGCCCATCTTCATCCAAAAGCTGATTAAATACTAGTAGATACCTCCAAAAGTTTGGTTAACTTTCAGTTTGGACATCTGTGATTTCAGATTTTAACTAGAATTGGAAAAGGACATCCAATGCCCCTGGAAAGGTTGTTACATGATTTTTTGTACCAGGAGCTACAAAATTAACACTGTGAACTCTTCAGAAATGTATCCAAACTTTTGGGTCCTCCATTGCTTTGTACATTTTTCTGAACCATTATTAACTTGTAGGCTCATTCTCCATTCTTTATGTATTAAATCTAATTTTTCTTTGCATATATTGATTTCTTATTTTATTTTATAAATTTATGCCCATCCTATGTGCCAGGCAGTTTATAATACATTAACAAAGACAATAGCAGGTACAGTCTCCAGACTGCCCCAATACTTAAAAAGAGATAACAATTTAGTTCTATTTTGCACCATCATCAAGTGGCAATGGAATTAAAATGTATAGAACAAAGAAACTATGTTGTCACTTTGTTTTATGATACATCTGGCACTTCTGAGCAAAAATATTTGGTTTCCTGACTTCTTATTACTATTTTTTTTATTAAGTAGTGTTTTAATCTTCCTGAAATTCAGAAAATTACTGTATTAGCTAGGTTAGATCAATGGTACTCAAACTTTTGGCCCCACAGACAGAATGAGTGATGCAAAACTGGTCTACAAGTTGGATCCACCAGGTCAGCACTCAGATCAGACCCCATCAAGATCCCACCTCACACTGCCCTACCCCATACACCGAATCTAGCATGCAGGGCAAATGCTGTTTACCCATAAGGCTCCCTCAGGTCCAGAATTTTGGCAGCAGGGGAACACCAATTAATGCTGCCCCCACTCTCCTGACACTAGATTTTTAGACTCATAGGGAGCGCTGCAAACTTGGTTTCACAAGCTGGATCTGGTTCAGCGGGCAGGGATGGAGCACCCCTGTGCTAGATGGTTCCTTCATGTCTTAGTCTTATTGCATATGTGAACCTATTCTTTCATTTTGTAAATAATACTAATTGGTGCTCATTCCATGCTCCATTAACCAAAACAGTAGCAGATAGAGTCTCTAGATAGTTTTAAACAGACTGCCCCAGACTACCCATTGATAGAACTGTCACAAGGTCTAGAATTGTGAATCAATAAAGAAATACATATTTTATGTTAATTTAATGTTTATCCAAGGTGTCAGACTGACCATCCCCATAAATGAAGACTTTATACATGCAACAGGTACAGCAACAATACTAGTTTCCCTTTCACTGTGTTTGAACTTGGATTTGATGATACCATTTAAGGGGTAATAGGTTTGTTCAGTTGGCCTTTGGCTTCTCTGCTCAGGCTGTCAACAAGAATAATGATTTTGATGATAATTTGTTTGATATAGAAATTGGACTGGGACCAAAAGACATTGAATGCTAGTCCCTTTTGATTTTGACTCACTACCAGTCTGAGCTGGAAGTAACCCATCAGCATAACAGTGAAAGGCTCTGTGGTCCATTACTCTCTTAGTCCCTCAAAGCTGGCCCTGCTGAAAAAAAATGTTCCCAGGACTTTCTCTGTTCTGTTTTCATTTGCCAGAGATAAAATGATTTGGTACCACTTTTTTAACTTGGCTTGAAGAAGACAAGCTGGCTGTTTTTTGACTTCATCTTAACTTTTAAAATTACAATAAAACCCACCTATGAGGTTTTACTTTTTTTGGTTTAATCTATAATATTTTGCAGCTAAAGACCCACAATTCCAGGCTAGTGTGCCAGTTCTCTTGTGAAAAACATGTACATTGTGTCCCTCTATTAATTCAGTAGAAATTGCAGTGTAGAGCAGGCCCCATTACCAAGATGTCACTGCATTCTTGTGACAAGACTAATTACATTTGATAGGGAAAAATGAAAAGCAGCCCATTTCCACTTTCCAGCCTAAAGAATACAGACCCTTATGGTATTTATACCTGTGGAGCTGGCAAAAGATGAAGCTGTTCATGGGGCTGACAATGTCCTGTTGTGAGGGAGTTCACAATGATGGAGATCTGGATGATAGAGCACCACCATGTTGAGGCTCACAAAACTAAAAGGAAGTGGCAGGAGAGAGTTCTGAGAAAGTTAGCAAGGACAATTACTGCTCCTTTAAGAGTGAGACTTACAGTTGTTCACAGAAGCTAGTAAAATTTAAAATAGCTATTTAAAAATTGTACAGCAGGTGATGGTAATCTAGGGGTAAGTTTTGATTACTCTTTTCTAAGGGCAGGGTATCCTTCCCTTTGTGAGACTTGCCCCTTCCAGACCTGCAAATGAATGTTTTTAAGGAGCCACAAAGGCAACAAGTCAAGTCTTTTTTTTTCTATCTCTGATCTCCTGAGAGTCTGTATTCCCTAATCAGGCTCTGTTTTTGTATTTCCTAATGAACATCATGGCTGGGATGATCTAGTAGGGAATGGTCCTGCTTTGAGCAGGAGATTGGACTAGATGACCTCCTGCGGTCCCTTCCCAACCTCATTTATTTTTCAGTGGTAGCTCTCTCAAGGGCACAGAATTGGAGTCCATCTTTCTTTCCTTATTACAGAATCCCAGAGGGAACAAGAAAGTCAGAAAATACAGCATTTTTAAACCTGCAGTCCACAGTTATAGATACCATCAATCTTTCTTTCCTTATTGCAAAGTCCCAGCAGGAACAAGGACATCAGAAAATGCAACATCATTGTTCATGGAGTGAGTTGCCTGTGACACGTGCTTGTTCTGCTGGCTCCTCTCCCTCATAAGAAATTCTCCCATGTTCAGACAGGCATTTCAGCATTCATATCCTTAGACCAAGCATCCAGATTTCCACCTACAGTGAACCAGACACATTGGGAAGTGGCATAACCAGTATGTGCAGGTTTTAAAGCCTGTTGAAAGGGTACAGAGCAGTCTGTAGTCAATATGTTACTTGCAGTATGTCTTAAAAGATTTTTTTTTAATAAGGAAGGAGTGATTCTAGATTTTTCTTCCATGAAAAGGGGTGTCTACTGGACTGCCTAACTGCTCCCTGGATTGTAGCAGGACTGTTTTAATTATCCTCAATAGCCACCTCTTCATTAATGCAACTGGCAACAATTCCACAGCTTCCATTGGCAGCTTGTTCTGTTCCCTTGACTATTTTCTTATCATAATTATCTTTTTAATGCATTGCAGAAGTTTCACTATCAGGGTTAAAATACTGAGGATTCCTAGAAATCACAACTTTAAATCATAGCAGGGTAAATTCAAATGTTCCTCCTGATCTGGACAAATTAAGTGCCACAGAATTTGTTGGATATGGACATTTCAAAAGAGAACTTAAGTAGGGAGATTCTGTGTCAATTTGTATTGATGTGGTTCTTCTGAGACCCAGTTTCCTTGAGCCTGTGGTAGGGGCTGATTGTTGTGCATTCACATAGTATTGGTAGGTGTGCTGCCAGCAGGTCAAGAGAAATGATTATTCCCCTCTATTCAGCACTGGCGAGACCACATCAGGAGTACTGTGTTAAGTTTTGGGGCCCCCCACTACAGAAAGGATGTAGACAAATTGGAGAGTTCAGCAGAGGGCAACAAAAATGGTGAGGGGGCTAGGGCACATGACATATGAGGAGAGGCACAGGCAACTGGTAGAGGATGCACGGGGGGGTATGTGCCCCCCTGAGATTGGTACCTGAAAGTGCTGGGGTCCCATTGATGGACCCCAACTCGGCACCACTCAGGACAGGGCCAGGCGCAGAACAGATCCCCGCCAGCCTGATTATAGAGCCAGGGACTGTGCCCTGCTTCTCTACCCAGCCCCACCCTCCCTCACAGTGCTCTGGAGCCCAGAGCCTCAGAGAGCACTCCAACCAACCAGAGCACTGCTCCACCTCCCTCACCTGTGTAGCCCCTCCCTCCCTCTCCCTACCTGCAAAGAGTGTGCTCCCATCCCCCAGCAGAGGTGCCAATCGTGCTACTGGAAGAAAGGTATGCTGGAGCTCTTGCTAGGGTGGGGGAGGGGATAGTGCTGTGTTGTGCCCCTCCCTCCCTCCACCCTTACCCCCCGACTCAGCAGGCATCAGTCACCCATGAGGAGAAGCTGAAGAAAATGGGCTTATTTAGTCTAGAGAAGAGAAGCTTGATAATAGCCTTCAACTACCTGATGGGAGTTCAAAAGAGGATGGAGCTAGACTGTTCTCAGTGGTGGAAGATTACAGAACAAGGAGCAACAGTCTCAAGTTGCTGCAAGGGAAGATTAGGTTAGATATTAAGAATTTTCTCTCCAGGAGGGTAGTGTAAAACACTGAAACAGGTTATCCAGAGAGGTGGTAGAATTTCCATCCTTGGGAGGTTTTCAAGACTTGGCTAGAACAAAGGTTTGTCTGGGATGATCTAGTTGGGGGTGGTCCTGCTTGGAGCAGGGGGTTGGACTAGAGACCTCTTGAGGTCACTTCCAACTCTATGATTGTATGAATCTATCCCACTGCAACTGCACTATCTCTTGGGAAGGTTCCTATCACAATAGCACAAATTTCCTTGGGCAGAAGTGTCAGGTTTAGGGGTAGGACTGTTCAACTGGCTAGTAGGACTTTACTGTACCAGTAAGAGCAGGGAGGTGTTACCTATGCAAAGCGGTATTGTGCATGTTCATAGGTATTGCTCCAATTAGTGCCAGAGATGAATCACAACCCTGGTTCTAAATTCCGCTAACATTTTGAGAAGAATAATTTCTTGACACATTCTTTGGAGCCTGGGGTCATCTTGACCTGGAATCCTCTTCCCTGCTCACTTCTCCATTTAAGACTTACTTGAATCATTGCAAATTGAAGAGTATTTATTATATATTTCTGTTCTAGCTACAGGAGGAGGCAGAAGCAGCCATCCCTGAACCAGAAATTGACATTGAAGATCTTCTGGAGGTCCCTAATGATGAACAGAAGTCAAAGCTCCAGGTCAGATAAAGATACTCCGCTTCCTACCTATAGTAAACATGGGAGCTAAGGCCTTGGCTACACTAGAAAATTGATCCATTGATGAAAATGTGGGTCAGTAACAGCCCACTTGGAAATGATACTGATAGAAGTTTAACAGCTCACATAGATTATATGAAACCATCAACTTCACTTCTGTGACTGTGATCAAGGGCTGCTCTGCATTTGAGTTTGCCACTATAAAAAAAGATTATAGTTAAACCAGTGGATCCCAATTTATGGTTTCAGTTATCAAAATAAAGCATGATAAATCAAACTATGTATAGTGCAACCCAGAGACCTGGCTTTTCTGCACCCAAATTACCATTTCTTTATTCTAACCCCTTTCAATCATATTGTCCATACTAGGTTTGAAAAAAGTTTTTGTCCTCTTTTCATTCTTTCAAGGGATTAACTGCTAACTACCATGGTCTGCTACAAAAGTGCTACACTTGCTAGCACAATGACCGAAAGAGTCTTGGGGGTCCTGATTGACCACAAGATGAATATGAGTCACCAATGTGATGCTGTGGCTGGCAAAGCAAACCAAACTGTGGCATGCATCTACTGATGCATCTCAAGCGAAACCAGGGACGTCATCCTCCCTTTTTACTTGGCCTTGGTGAGGCTACAGCTGGAGTAGTGTGTCCAGTTTTGGGCCCCACACTTCAAGAGGGATGTGGAAAAGCTTGAGAGAGTCCAGAGGAGAGCCACTCATATGATCCAAGACCTGGGGGACAGGCCATACGAGGAGAGGCTGAGGGATCTCGGACTCTTCATTCTAGAAAAGAGAAGGTTCAGGGGTGACTTGGTGGCAGCCTACAATTATATAAGAGGGGTACATCAGGACCTGGGAGAACAGCTGTTCACCAGAGCTCCCCAAGTGGTAACAAGGTCTAACAACCATAAACTCCAGGAAGGCTGATTTAGACTAGACATAAGGAAAAAGTTCTTTACAATGCAAGTCTCCAGGGTCTGGAACAGACTCCTCCCAGAGGTGGTGCAAGCACCTACTCTGGACTCTTTCAAAAAATGTCTGGATATTTTTCTTGCTAGGATCACTTGATTTCAGCCAACTTCCTGCCTATGGCTGTGGGGGGGCCTGGACTCAATGATCTCACAAGATCCCTTCCAGTACCTTATGTTGATGAAATCTGTACCCTATTGTAGACATCCTATTGATATGGACCATGTAGAAGTGTGACATTATTGACATGTACTATGCATGTTTTATCTTTTTAAATATATAGATTGATAATTTTCTTGTTCAGGATAATTGCCCTAATTATTCATTAAGGATGGGTAAATTACTGTAGCTCAAATAAATTAAGCTGGAACTCAGCCTTTCACCCAAAGTCTAGACTGGACCTGTTGTGAGGTCAGACAAGTGTTGTTACCTGTTAATGCAGTTGTTTTCTAGGGCTGTGTGAGGCTTCGGACAGAGCTTCAGATCTGGAGAAGCTTTGGATGTGCTGGCCTCATTAGGCTTCCCAAAGCAGTTCGGAGCTTCCAAAGTACTTCGGAGCTGCCTTGGAGATCCAGCCACAAGGGTATAATGGGGAAACAATACAATATCTATAACTTTGTTGTTTTTTGTCTGATTTGGATTAAATTTTCAGGTATGGTAGACTCTACAGAGAGCATGAAGCCTGTCATGTTTCAAGTAGGTTGGTGCAGGGGTCTGGGGGGAACTGCACCCCAAATTCTTGAAAGCAAAACTCCTGACATGTCTATGTTTTACAACACAGGGGGGTCAAAACTACAGGGGTGGTAGCTCTTGCTGAGGCCACAAAGCCTACCAAGTTTCAAAAAGATTGGTGCAGGGGCTTGGAGGAACTGCCCCTCAAGCTGTGGACAAGCAAAACTTGTGCCATGGGTGACACTGCATGTCTTAAGGCGCAGCAGGATGACAGCTGCAAGGATGGTGGCCCCTGCTGTGGCCTCAATGCCTGCCAGCTGTCGAGCAGATCGGTGCAGGGGGGTTCTGGGGCCCTGCACCCCTAGCTGCTGACAGGCAAAACTCATGCCATGGGTGCTTGTGGGACTGACTGTGTCTGTCTTGGGGCATAGGAGACTACTGCAGACCTGGCTGCTACACTAGTGTTACCAGTTACCTATCAATCATGATTCACTCACCAGCTCAATACACAGGACCTAGCTAATGTAGCCAGTTAATTGCCATCAATTAGCACCTACAAAACCAGGCTAAGGAGAGGAAAGAATCAATACAGAC
>JAGPOW010000304.1:60451645-60481862 GCA_030014935.1 Caiman crocodilus | reverse complement strand
TCTGCAAACCAGATCTGGGCTGTGGGCTGTATGTTTGACACTCCTGCCCTTAATAATCCCTGTGCACTTGTTGTTGTGCTACAGTAGCAGTATTCCAAACTCAGTCCCTAGTGGTGAGAACAAGAAACCTGGTTTCTATTTTTGACTCTGCTTGATGTTGTGCAGCAAGTCAGTGGCAGTCACGCAATCTCCCTCTGCTTACATTCCCCACTGTGCAAGATGGGGACAATAGCCACCCTGTAAATACTATGAAATGCAAAAGTAAACAGTGCCACATAAGGGCATTGTAAGATACAGTGTGTTTAGTTCTGCAGACCTTTGCATGTCTGGTTCAGATGGTGACACCTTAGCCACCCCCGAGGGATGGGGTGAAGTGCTGCAAGCTCCTCTGCCATTGAGTTCAGATCTGACATAATCTTTAAATTTCATGTAACCCATCTTCATTTGGAGGTCAAAACCAAGCCCTGACGAATTAGTCAGTGCCAAGAGTGATTCTGCCTCATACTGCCTGTGCTCTCAACCCCCATTTTAGTGGGTGCTTAGAAACCAGCCTTGGGTATATTTAGCAACTGAATATTTTTGGCAGTTTCCAAGGCTGTTTGATCTTTCCCAACCGATGCAAGGAGGAATGTAGGGGGGATTGCAGAGGGTATTGCCTAGCCACCACCTCAAGTTTTTCAGGCTGTGGTGTGTGCTTGGTATTTATGCATCTGCCTGTGATAAGCAGAGTGGCTTCTCTGCCTGGTTGCAGGCTTATGCAGGAGCAGAGTTGAGAGGCTGGTGATGTACAGTGTAGAGCTGGCTTGAGTTCCATGCACTGCAGAGTCTTTTGGGGTGACCAGCAGTAGTCAGCCTACTAGATCTCAGCATTTCCCTTGGAAGCACAAGAGCAAGAACTAATGGCCCAGCTAGGAGCTCATTCATTGCATAAGAGTCATTGATACAACTGCTGCTTGATATGATAATGCATTCTTGGCTCTACCAGATTCCCTTGTGAAAGCCCTGACTTGCGATTGAATTTTTCTTGGCTTGTTTTTATGACAAAAGGCTTGTTAACATGAAACTACAGCATCTGTCTGCTGCATCAGATTAACGTGGCTGCACAAAGACAGGGCAAGTCAAAGCAGTCTATGGTATTCCTGGTGCATGGAGCCAGGAGAGTTGCTTCTGCATGGAGTCCCACCATGTATGTACCAGTGTACCAGTGGGGGTACAGGTCCACTGTTAAAGTGGGGAGGGCTTGGGATCTACTAATTAAAAGATAATCAGCCATGCATGCAGTGACCTTTCCATTTGACACATTCCTCCAGTCCACTGTCATTGCTGGTAACATCTGCCATCACTCTGATAACATTGCTTTCCTCTTGCTTTCCAGGCTTGGAGCCATGAGGTGCTCTCCAATTCCTTTCTTTTCTACTCCTTGCCTATGCAGCACCTCCCCAGATCCTGCTGTTTTCTTTTAACATGTCCAGGATCTGTAACTATATTTCTTGGCTGCTCACTGACTTCACTCTTTCCCCTCAGCTCTCCTTCCTCTCCAGTTCATCCAAAATGCAGTTTCTGAAAGAGCTTCTTTTTCTGCTGCCCCAGCCACCCCTACTTCATCTTTCATCATTTATTCCATATAGTCCTTCCCACCTTATATTAAGTTCAGGGTTCTCAGTTTTAAGTTCTTCAGCTCCACCTGTATCTTATTCTCTTCAGTCTGCTCTCACTTTTCTACCACTCCCCTTGGCTACTTCATGCTTTTAATTCACTCATACACCTAGATAAGCTTTCCACTTCCTGTAAATGAAGCTACCTGCATAGTCTCTTTCAGAATGCTGTTGAAAAGCCGCAGCGCTTTGGTGATTGTACACTTGCTATTTTTTCTGCTTTGAAACAGCTTGTGGTTCTGGACTGTTAGCTGCTAAGGGCAGGAAGTTTTTGTCTGACATTGCAGCAGCACTGAATATTTTAGTACTGAATGAGTGATTTGCAGCAAATGCAGCAGGCAAAGCTCCCTCCCAGCAAGGTTGTCTCTGAGAGCTTTCTACCAGCTCATTGGCCTTCCACTGGTAGCTAGATATCCAGCAATTCTATTATACAGGTGCTGAGCACAGATTTCTCTCTGACACTGTCCTGTACCCTAGATAGGCTGCTGTCACTTTAATTGTGCTGCCAGTGTTTTAGCAACGGACCCCCTAGTATAGCCACAGCTCAGCTAGCAGGAGTTTTTTTGCCACCAGATCTGTATTATTTATTCAAAGGACAAATTGTAGGGAGAAGATGCCCTCTGCCAGCAGAGCTGCTTGTGCCTTGGGGTTTTGCTGCCCCAGCTACATGACTACAGGGTGTGAACTCTACTCATTGCAGCCATCAGTTCTAAGGGCAGAACTCGGCTCTCATCGATATGACAAAGCTCCTTGGTGTTGCATGGCTTTTACATTTACTGAGATAAGAGCTATTTGCACCTTCTTTGAGATGGTTTGCCCAAAGGCTGAATGCCTCAGATGCCTTTTATTAATGACCCCTAGAAAAAAGGCACCACTAGTCAGTGATAAGAATTACTGCAGAATTTTTGTGGCAGCAGCATTTTGATTAGAACTAGGCACTTACCCAAATTGTTCTGAGCCTTGATGCCAGGCTTGGCAACAGCTTGGTATCTCAGATGGGCAGCAGTGTTCTTTCAGGGGGTTTAGTAAAAGGTCTAGCATCTAAGTGATGTTCTCAGTGCAGTGGTTGGAGAAAGATGTCACAGCTGCTGCAGTTCTAGTCTTTCCTGTCAGGAGCTGCAGAACAAATTGGAGCTATGGAGTCATCTTGCTGGAGGGGATTAAGGGCCCAAGGAGCACTGGACCTGGAGCAATTGATTACCATATACCATATATATGAGCCCTGCTCTTTGTTTAAAAAAAAGCAAAGACACGTTTAGAACAGATGCATTTATTCTTGCATGTATCTTTACAGCTGATTATTCAGAACAAGCTCCAGAAAGCAATATCTACAGAAGCTCCTTCTCCTGCTAGCAAGATGGAGAATTTGCTGATCCTATATTAGGAGTCTTTCTAGCTGCTTACCTGTTTTCAGTGACAAGGTGACTATGAATACCCATCACACTAGAGCTATTGGGAAAGAAACCCACCAGGAAAAGGAACATCCTTAATCTTCATTTCTAGGATCTCCGCTTGTGATATGGGTAAACACTCCAGTTTCTCTCTTTGGACGGGTTCTCAATTCCTCAGCTATAGCTTTGAAATGTGGGAGCTGCCTTCCCATCCAGACTGTCCAGTAACCCATGAATCATGCATGTTCTGTCTACCTTGATTCCCACACCTTCTCAATTATGTTCCAAAAATAGTAAGTCTCTGTGTTGCCAAGTAAAATGATTTCTTTTACCAGATGAGGTGCATGATAAACAGCAGGAGAAAAATTTCCAGAGTAGTCTGGTGAATGGAAATGCTTCTCTTTATTCCAGCAGGTGGTTGGGTGACTGACAGCTCTGTAAGGAAGAACAGGAGCAGCTTGTGGTGGGTAAGGCAGGACAATAAGACAAACTCTCAGAGTAAGGGATACAATGGTATCCCTTCCTCTGTTAGGGCTAAAAAACTGTCAGTCTTGCTGATTAACTCAATAAATTAAATGGCAGGTGCTTTCAAATAGTATAATCTCTGGGATTCTGTTTCCTGAGGGTCTGCAGCACGTCCTCAAGGAGTGATAGCCCCAAGTCCACTTTGAAGGAAAAGAAGGGGTCAGATGGGTCATAAAGAGGTGAGCCAGGCTGGGAGCCTCTCTTAGCAGTCCCCCAGTCTGTAGCCTGGTCCTTGTGAATGTGAGCCTGTTGCGTTTGAGTAGCTTTGTGGTACTGATGGTTGGCACTGGAAAAGGAGACGTCTTTAGAGGGGGAATCTGTGTGGTCGATTATATTGGGGCAGCTGGAACTGTCCAGGTACAGCCGGGGAGGCTTGGGAGGTGCCTGTGCCTTCGCAAGGTTTTGCTCGCTCTGGCATGACAGGTATTCCGATTTGTCCTTCAGGTCCCTTAGTTCCCTCTTATGGTACTGCCCATCATTGTCAATTGTGTTGCTATTCTGATTCAAGATGATAACTTGATTGCCCAGCTTTTTATGCCTCCTGAGTGAAAAACGCTTGAAGAATGTTGAGGATTTAATGGATCCTCTCCGCCAAGCATCCATGGTGAGATGAGGAGAGGAAGATCAGTCTCGGGACTCTAATGGCACGATTAGCAAAAACCCAGTCAGGAACAGTCTCCTACCTTCCAACTCTGGTAGCTGGAAGGAAAAGAAATCAAAAGAGGCTGGTATTATAGGAAATACAAATTCATCCCTACCACATCCCTATGGTAAGGTGTTGCTAGCCCATTTTGTTTATATGGAAATATACCTTTTTAGTATAGAAGGGAATGAGAGATCTGTGTGTATTGATCTGTGCTGCAGATCTTAACTAATGAAGAGCAGTAAGTGGAGGTAGTCACAATGAGAGCAAATTCACCCAACATCTAGAACAAAAGGGCACTTAATGCCATGGTAACCAGGCACTTTCATGGTGAAAGGCACAATACAAAAACTACACTAGGTGGATAGGAAGGGATGCATTAGCCCATTCACACAGGACAGCAAAAGAAATAGTCTGAGAGGAATTTGAAATGAGCAAACATTAGAAAAAATGAATTTAGAAGAGGGGCTTACCTTGTATTGGAGCAGGGCAGAGTTAGGCAGGTAGAAAGGAGAGGTAGCTGAAGCACTTGGTACAGAGAATCACACCAGATGCTGCTTGTATGTTGGGGGCAGCAACTCCAGGCAGGGCTAAGTTGGTTTGGAAACAGCTGTTAAAATCCACCAAATCTTTCTCTTCATCTCTCTTCTCTTCTGTCTCTTGTCACTGCTTCCCAGGCTGCAGTTCCCTGTGCATATGTATTTGTTTTGAGCCAAACCCTTGCTGAGTCAGCCACGTCAGAAACTGGGTTTTACACTATTGGTAATTGCCAGGATTGCAGGAAGTAGGTGTGTAGAGTGGTGAAGCATCAGCCCACACTGCCTGAGGAGAAGGCAAGATTCCTGAGGCACTTGAATTGAGGGACCTGTCAACATGATTTTTTTCTCCCCTCAGCAACACTTTGCTTCTCCCTCTATAGCTCTACCTAAAGATATTTCTGACAGAGCTGGCTGTGTCACTGAGATCCACAGATGGAGGGGAAGGTTGTGCCTCTTATTTTTAACACTAGAATGCGAGGTAGAGATAAACACATTCTGGTATTGGTGACTCACATGCAAGAGCCTCGTGCTAGCTAATTAATCAAGCCAGGCAGATGGCAAAAAGGAATCTGTGCTCATTGAAGGGCTTCAGGTTTAGCTGGGAAGCATCCTAGTTCATCTGCAGACAGTTCATTTTATTTGGCCCAAGTATGGCCTGTCTTGGGTATTAACTACATCCTTGCTGTTTCATGGTATCAAAGGTTATTAATATATATAGTTACTAAGATATTACCTACAGTGTAACAACTCCAAGCTTCCCATTCTGAGAGTTCAGTTCTTTATCCTCTTGGTATCTTGTATTATCCGTCAGCTAGAGGAGCCTCCTTCCTGGGATATGATGGTGAATTCACACCTGCTGACTTCCTTGCAGGTGCCTAGTTTTGCTTTAAGAGGCTCTTCATGCCTTGCTGTCATAGCCACATTCAGTATTGGTTTGGACAGCTTTGAATATATCTGATAAATGTGAAATTTGCTCTTCATTTTCAGTTTCTTTTTCTTTTTGGAAAGGAAAGCTTTTTACCTTTTTGAGCATCAAGTGAAGAAGACAAGTGTCTCAAAGCTTTGCAATATCTTGAATAAACCTTGAAGTGAGGGGGGGCATATTCATACTAAAAATTCTGCAGTGAATCTTGGATTAAATACTGAGGCTTGAGGTTTCATCACTAGAGTGGTTCCTCGCTGTTAATACCAATGTGTTTTTGTCAGAAAAGCAAAGGATTCTCAAACGCATGGGAGCAGATCTGGCAGGTGCTAATTTTATACAGCCACTTGAGTAAACGCACTTTAGGGAGGCTTACATTTTACAATGGTTTTTGGTTCTGTAACTGGCAAGATACATGCAAGACTGCACCAGGGTTTTAATTACATGGTATGCTTGGCATCAGACGCTAATGATGCTATAGAACTTGAACAAGTTACCCAGTGTGCTTTTATTGTACTTGGACAGTATTTGAAATGGTAAGAGTTTAATTCTTGAGGGGAGGCTGTCTCAGAAATTCAATAAAAGAGAAGTGTCTTTTAGCATACCAGATTTACTTCGAAATGGTTTGTACTACTGTGACCAAGAACAATAAATCTAGGATTAGCAGTAAAAACTTGAGTGAAGAACAGAAAACAGATATCACTGAAAGATGCCATTAATTCAGAATACCTTACGTCTGAAGTTGTTTTTCTTTGCTTGAAGGAAACCAAGAGAGAAGATTCCTTTATTTAGTCCCTTTGTATATTAGACAGTATGTTGTACACGATGACTTTCAGTTGGTTATGTGAATCTTCTGTGTAGAAGAACCCCATAAAACTTAAGAAAATGGAGCAAGGGGCAGGCATAAATATTGACCAGATAAAGTCAACCATGCCCCTTTAAGACACCAGCACAGTATGCCAGCCTAGTGCATTGTGTTTTTCTGTTTGTTTAAAGTGGTGCAGTGGTTGTGAATATACTGAATTCCAGTGTGTGTAAGTCCTTCCTCACATTTGGCAGAATGCAATGCAAGCTTCTCTATGCCATCGCAAGCCTTGTCTTGACATGGTGGGACATGCTGTAGAACCTAGGAGGGGAGGATGGGAAGGGAAGGGAAGGAAAAGGAATTAATCTCCATATGCTGTTCCAGCCTTTTCTCTGCTGCAGCTGCCAGTGAGGATATCTATCATAGTGCAGACACTTGTCTGTTGGCTACTTCCAGTAGCAAATTTCTCTTCTAACCTGATGTGGTGCATAGCTCTGTTAGACTATTGCCCTAGTGGTGCTGGAATAACAGCTATAAACTTATCCATTCAAAATGTCATAGGGGTGTCTCATGGAGTAATGAGGAGGATTTCTGGGAATCACAAGCCTGGGATATAGGATGGTTTTGACCACCTGGGTCCTCTCACGCTCTCATTCTGTAGGGTTCCGTGCTCTCGGAGCGGGATTACGAAAGCTTGGTGATGATGCGGATGCGCCAAGCAGCTGAGAGACAGCACCTGATTGAGCAGCTCCAGCGGGAAGATGAAGAAGAGTCTCATACCTAGCATGGAGAAGTAGTTCCCTGCCCCTGCCCCCCACCCCATTCCACCTTCCTCCTCCAAACCCCTACCCTTCATTAAAAAAAATTGTTCTCTTTAATTTAAATCAATAAACCTTGGGGGGTTTTTTAAGAAAAATGGCTATAGGAATCTTTTCTTGGGGCAGGGCTGAAGGCATACTATCTTTCAAGTCTGCACAGCTCTCACATCTGTTCTTCTGCCTTTTCCTAGTAAGGGAAGAAATTATGTCATATAGTCTTTTTTATAGCAGCTGCACCATAGCTGAGGACCTAATTTCTGAGGGGTGCCAGCTGAAAGGACTCCGAGACACTGTGGCTGCTTGAGGCCTATCAAGATTAGGTCTGGGAATTTCACATGGGAGGTAAGAGTGTTTTAGGTAACTTTCACTGACATAGATGTGATAATTCATAGTGGCCCATGGAAAGGAGTCAGGCTCTTTACATTACCTTTTTATTAGTTTTATTAGTTTATCCACCAGCAGCAGTCAACCATACATACAGCTCAAGTCAATCCATCAGTGATCTGCAGTTGGTAAGATTACATAGCCAAAACATGAAATATTCACAGGGCCTTATTTCAATGATATACTGCCCAAAGATAATTCTGCAGTTATTCCAGTTATGCTGGAATGGTTCTTTTGGAGATGACAGTGTCTGACCACAGAAACCTCAATTAGGGGTGCACCGATATTTCAGTTGGCTATCTGATCGGCACCAATAAAAGGAGAAATGACATTATTAGCTATCAGCTTTTTTGGTCATTGTAGCCAATAATCATGGCCACATGTCTGGAGCACCCTGGTGAGCATGGTCCAGGCTTTGCATCCTGCTGCCAGTCTGAGCCCACAACAGACTACAGGTCCCAGCGAGCAGCAGGAGTAGGCACTTGGGGAGTGGTCAAAGGGTGCTGCGCTCAGCAGCAAAGGAACCATTATTGGCTTCAGCTGCTGTTGCCACGGCCATGGCAACACTGTGCATGCAGCAGGGGCCTAAGCACTGGGGTTGTTGTGGAGATGTTGGGCTGTACACAGGCTAGGTAAAAGGCTGCACGAGGGACATTCTTCTGCATGGGGCAATGGACTCCTTTGGAAAAGTGGCTTCTCCCTGGTGGCTGCAGGAGCCCAGCTGCATTGGGCCCACCAGCTCTGAGGCAGTGGCATACTCTGGGGCTCCAAATGTACCCAGTGCTGCTGTCCACACAAGGGTCCATCCGACCCCCCTCCCCCCCCACTTGGGCTGTGCAGGAAGTGGGGCTGTGGGCAACATGTGGGAATAAATTTGTTACTGCCTTCCTCAGTGAGGGCTGGAGCAGGCAGAAGGCATGTGCCTACATTCATGCATGTGTTAAATAAAGCTTTTTTTGTTTGTTTTTGCATTTACGTCAGTAGTTTAAAACGGCTTTCACTATTACTAAAGATCGATTTATTGGATTGGCATCAGCTGATATGGCTGGTTAATCATGGGCTATCGGTATCAGCCAAGAAAATCTTTATCGGTGCATCCCTAACCTTAAGCCTAGGAGTGGGGGGACATGCCCAAGGAGAGGTTTTCCTCAAATAGCAGCAACTGGGGTATTGTTTGACCTCCTTTTCTGACTATTCTAGGGACTGTGTAACAAGTGGCACATGCTTGGCCCACCCCCATGTGTGATCCCCCAAGCAAGAAGCTTAGTACTCTACTGCTCCACAGAGACAAAGCTAGGACTTGACCTAACTCAAACACTTGCATAGGACAAGATTAACTCTGTAAATGTGTTCCAGAGTACCACTGAGACTAATGAGTAGTTTGGGGCCATTCATTCTCCATGCATGACTTATCCTCAGAACTGAATGGGCAAACCTACCTCTCCTTGGGGCTCATGTGATGGTATTGATGGCAGTTTTCCATTATGTGAAGTTTTGACTATGCAGCACTTCCCCTGAATGTGGCTAGAAAGTGGGACATAGAGGAGATTCTCATTGGGGAAGCTCACTTCTAGGCTGTAGTTTTACAGGATCAACATTGACGTCGTGCCCCAGTGGAACATTGTTGTCTTCTTTATGCAGACACCAGACCAGTGTCTGCCCCACCCCAGTCATGCTGACCACTCGATAGCCATAG
This sequence comes from Caiman crocodilus, assembly GCA_030014935.1. Taxonomy (NCBI): domain Eukaryota; kingdom Metazoa; phylum Chordata; order Crocodylia; family Alligatoridae; genus Caiman; species Caiman crocodilus. The sequence goes on along the minus strand of JAGPOW010000304.1, from coordinate 60,472,484 downwards.
TTCTCCAGCTTGTCCAACACGATCCGGGGTGCATCATTTACATAATACTCCCAGCTGCAACCAAACAAGAGGGAAAGAAACAAAGGTGAGGAAGGAAGAGGCACAACTTTGCTTGCCAGAGGGACCCTGTAATTCTGACAACACCTTCTAAACCTATGCAAGACCTTGGTGTCCCCACACTAACACAAAACCCAGCAAGTGTGTAATGTGTCATCATATTAGATGAGCTAATAACCACAAGTTCCAAACTGAGGAGAAAGTTTGCCAAGAACTAAAAGCTGCCTAAAATTTGGAGTGTGGTTCAAAGATTAATTGTCTAAAGATATGCGTCACCAGCTTCATCAAATGGGCAGCTGAATTCCCCACTGTCTCTACTTTAGGCTTCATCAAGAAAAATACCTCTGAATCTTCACCTTACTGGAAAGTGCATGTGCATATATAATTATGAACAGAGCTGGGCAGTTTAGGCTACCTGTCATTTTCCATTGCTAGACTTTATTTCCAGTTGCTAATAGCTGATTACTGAGGCCAGAGCTTTTTCATGCAGAGCACCTAGCTGGCTGGATTGCTTAGGAACATTTCAGCACGAATGATTCAGGCGTTTCCAAGGTGATGAGAGATATTTTTTGCTCACGTTAAACATTTTTACAGTTTATTTGAAACCCTGCTACCTGCCACCTCTCCCTACACCCATGCTCTGAAACAAGTGCTTGCCATTTATCAAGGATGAGCTTTTGCTGTCCTTGTGAAGAGGATCCCAAATTCAGGTGTTAAAGCCTTTCAAAAATCAAGTTCACTTTTGCTCAATGCACACTTATTAGATAAATAAGCTGAGGCCTGGACAGGAGTTACCTTCATTTATATTCTTCAGGCTTCTGTGAGGTTGGTCAGAGGACCCAAGAGCCATGTGACAGTGTTCTCCATGCTGGCCCCCATGCAGCACAGAGGTGGAAGTAGCCTGACTTGAATGCACATGGAGGACAAGAGACAGACTGGTGGGGGGAGGAAGAGAAGGGAGTAGCTACATGTGAAAACAGGTAAAAGAGACAGGCTACAGCTGGAAATAGAGATGGCGAGACTGAGATTAAACAAAGGCCTGAAGGAACTGGCACTAACTAGCTGATCCAAGCTGCACTGAATCACAGTCTTCTCACACACACAAAGGAGCTAAATCATGGTTGTACATGGAAGCTTACCAACTTAGAACACACTTGACTTTGAAACCTTAAATATTTCTTTAATGTCATTTTTTGGGTATAACTTGTGCATTTTAATAAGCTTTCTAGCTTGGGTATGAGTCATACCACCAGACAAGCTGATAAAAACTTTGGATGTGGGAGCAGAGTTAAAACTGTACTGAACCTTGGCCATATATTTTCTGACTTTCAGTTATTAACATAATGCATGTTATGGACTATAGTTGTGCCCAAAGAAATTTCCAGACAGAACTGTTATAGTTAAGGTAGCAAAGCATTACTAGTGGGGTGGTTATTTTTAATATATGCAATAATCCTGAGATACAGAAGTATGCTGAAGACATTTTTGTTTCTCAGACACATTATACTTTGCTGTAATTACAGATGAGGTGCAAAGATAATGTGTATTATTATAGCTGGCTTTGAACTTAGTGCTTTTAAAAAGACTTCCCATGTGCAGTTTCAACTCACATGTTGAGGTAAGTAAATATTATTCCCAATATGCAGAGGAGGGGACTGAAGCACAGATGGCTTGTAACTTTCTGAAGCCTATGAAAATTGGTAGATTAGGTACGATCAGGGCTTCCATTGATTCTTTATCAACAAGACCACATACTATTTGTAGTAAATATTCAGCCCTTAGTGTTTACAGCCTGTTTTGGTAACGTTGGCTATTTGGAGTTTATAAATTCTCTCTCCCAGCTAAAAGCCGACACAGATAAAAATTTTACCTGGTGTCTGTAAAACAAACTTTGATCTTATAAATTAGCTATGTTGATTTACATTATCCACTCTGCCTTCCAAAAATCCCACCGAAAGGCATGCCTCAATTATACAATGAACCAGGGACTCAAATCTAAACAAGCCTAGGCTTTAGGGGAAGAAAGAATAAGAGCAGTGCAGTCCCAAGATCTGCCCTTTGGGACACTAAAGTGAGACAACTCCCAGTGGTTTGTCTGTGCAGATGTTCAAAATATCACCGATGCTCTGTTGAGCTCCTCAGGCTTGCAGCTTGGTTATGCCCAAGGCCAGGGCTACATCAATGCACAGAGATGCATACAAAGGCAGAATATCTGCCTTCAGATAAAAAAACCCCAAAACTTGCTACTCCTTGCCATTATAGGAAAGCCTAGCAGCATGACCACTTGTAACCAATGCTTGAAGGTGTTCTTTGCATGCAGCTGGAAAAGCAGCAGTCACAGAAGTGAGGGAAAAAGCTGTTTGTCCCCATACTCATCACCAAACACTAGGTTCCTGCATGTTGGGGATGATACTTAGATGTTCCCAGAGATATGCCTCTACAGGCCTACTGTGAGTAGCAGTGATACTTCCCCACATGCTGTCCATTTGAGATACCCACCCACAAACAGTGTGCCATTCACAGCAGCATAATAGGACTGTTTATAAGACAGGAGAGGAGCAATCAAATGGTTAATCTGAATGTTATGTTAGAGAATTGAGAGGTATCACCCCAATGAAGACAGCTCACACCCTCAGAACATTCATCTCAGGTCTTCTGCAAGCTCTGACAGACATCAAAAGGGAGGAACTGGAACGAGTTGTTAAAGTTTACGACTTAAATATAGAACCACAAAATTGATCCTATTACAGAGCAAAACTCTTTTACAGGTTTGGCGGACTGATAATCCTGTGGGCCCTGAGTGCAACTAAAGGAGCCTTCATTTTGCTTGGAGAGAAGCTTCATTCTTCAAGCAGAGTTTCAGCCTGCTCCAGACTGGTTTCACGGGGCCATCCCATCTGGAATGCAGCAGCCCGCCTCTGGGCACACCTACATGCGTTCCAAGGAGTTATTTTCTTCTGGTTCTCCTCCTCCTCTTGCTCAATCAAAGCCTAAAATACAGAGGCAACACAGAGCTGCTGCTTTTTGCTAAAGCAGGAAGGTAAGTTATCCTGCATCCATCCTAGCAAGTAGGCAGGATGATAGTTGCCTTTGCCTCCTAGCAAAGGCAAAGGCAAAAATCAAAAGCTGTAAGGAAGAAGGTGGTTCCATCACCTGCACTGACCACCAGGGCAGCTTACCACTAGAAAGCCCCCATTTCTGCTACCCCAGCTGTTGGTATTTCTAGAAGGATGCTGTAAGACAAGCATGCTTTGGGGTTCAACTTTTGGCAACAGCTTCCCACGTGCAGGTATCTTACCATTCTGAACATCCTCCCCAGCTGTTGGGAGCCAGAAGGATTTTCTCCTAAACCATTGCTGCTGCTTTAAGGTTGAGACATCTCTCTACTTTATCCTTCCACAAACCTCCTTTTTTTCCTTAGGATCCTCTGTCCCCATACATAATTCAGCTGTCTGCCCCTCAGCTTCACAGGCACCAGCCTGAAACACATTCATGACAATTTCATTGCCACCCATATGGTTCAAAATAGCAGCTGTAAAACCAATCAGAGTCTGGTAAAATCCACTATCTTGCTGCTAGGCACAGTTATGATTGGCAGAAGTGATGCTAGAACAATCTGCCAGCAGATGCTGGATGGACCATACATTAGGAAGGGCCTCTCTTTTTAAGGGTCTGAAACCTCCCCTTCCCCAATTTTAAGTTTGCATTCTGCAGAACCAACTTGGTTTCAGGTTTGCCAGTGTGGGAGCAAGTGGGCTTTTTGGAGCTGCACTGACATTCTGTAAAGTTGCAGCTTGCAGGGTGGAATTGAGAAGAGCTCCTTCTGTTTGACGCCTCTCCTTCCTCCCACGCCTCCTCTACTCAAAGATGTACGTGGGCTCCATTCAACAGAAGTCTAACTGCTTCCCCTCTGCTGTTTTAATTAATTTTTTCAAAGAGGAATAAGTGGCTGAGAACTCAGGTGAAAGTGAAAGCAGCATGTCAATAACACTTGCAACTCATACTAAAATGGGAGCAGGTGTCCACCTCAGGGTGGGCAATCAAGGTACATAAGAGCCAAGAGATATCAGAAACATGGACAGAGAAGAGCACTGGAAGACTCTACCTGGAAAAATGTAAAATTCATACACCTGGGAGAACAGTATCTAGCACATACTCAGGGTCCAGGCAAAGTCTCGGGAAACCAAAACAGGCTTTTGTTGACATCAGTGAGCACTGGGTCAGGTACTCAATAAAAAGGGGAAACCTGGACAACAGCAACCATGGGGTGATGATGGATAGACAGAATTACAGAATCAGAGCTGGAAGGAACCTCAAGCCTCTCCCTAAAGAACCTTCTTCACTGGGGTTTTATGACTTCTTTAGGCAGCTTATTCCATTATCCCCTTCTTCATAAAATAGTTAAGAAGGTTCTCCTGGGGTTCAGTCCAAATGGGTTTTTCCTCAGTTTAAATCCACTGCCTCCTGCCCTGTCTTCCATGACAAGGGAAAAGAATTTCCTCTCCTCCCACCCCTCCCCCCAGCTCTTTCTAGGACAGCTTTTCAAAGATTTGAAAACTTACATTGTGTTCCCTCTGAACTGCCTGGCTGCCAGCTTGCAGTGTTACTTGGCAGCGAGAAGAGCCAGAAACGTAACTAGAGAACTAGGGGTGACAGGCAATAGCTGTGCAGCTCAGGGGATACTGCATCTGGTATTGTGTTCATGAGTGAATACTTCCATACCAGAAATGCTACTTACCAAGAGAAACTTCAGATGAAAGCAAGAAAACAACTGGGAAGACATGGTCAGATGCATTCATTTATAGGAAGGATCAAAAAAAACAAAACAAAACCCCCCAAAAAACGCAACAACACACACCACACTCAAAGCCTTACCTGAGCTCCAGAGGGCTGATACCAGCCTGCAAGTATTTGAAGAATATGAACAGTGGAGATGTAGGGGGGTTATTTAGGGTGCCACGTTGGTGGTATAATTAGAGATAAGGGAAAGGTCTCAACTCAGTGTCAGGAAATGCTTCCTGCTGGTGAGATCTAATAGAGAGACAGGGACTTGCTGGGCAATCTTGACACACTCTCTTCCTTTGCTTCAGTTTCACAGTCTACATAAATCCTTGTGAGATGCTCTGACATCTCCAAAGCTCTGCAAGCGAAAAAGCTGAATACTAGATTTCAACAGGAAACTTCAAGTAACCATTATTGGCAAATATGCTGAGGATGGTTCTCAATTAAGGCCATACGCACATCCTACCTCAGGTCAAATCTCACTGGATGGTGATGGTAACCAGCCTTTAATGGATAAGGCAGCATAGAGCTCCCACATACTAACCGCAGCCTGTGATGTAGGCAGTAACTAAACCCCCTTAGTGCCTCAACTTTCCCATCTGCCAAAATCACCTCAGCTCATGCTGACTGCAAGTATTTGAAGACTGCTATTATATCCCTTCTGAAGTACCTTTTCCACAAGTTGAACATGCCTAGCTCCACCAGTCTCTCTTTCAGCCTTTCAAACCCTTCAAATGAGACCTAACCAGTGCCAAGTAGAGAGGCATTATCACTCCCTGTGTCTTGCACCTAATACTTCAACTGATGCAGCCCAAAAAAAAAAAGAAGTCACATTCACCTTCTGTGTGGCTTCACCATATTGGAGACTCATATCGAGTCTGTGATCTTCCAAGACTCAAGTCTTTTTCCATCATGCTGCCATTCAGTCAGGCATTACCCACTTTATATTTGTGTTTTTGATTATTCCTCCTGAGGTGTACCATTTTGCATTTGACCACATTGAACTTCATCCTACTAGATCTAACCCAACTTTCCAATCTGTCAAGATCTTTCTGAATTGTACTCACATCCTCCAACATGTTCACAAATCCTTCCCAGTGTCATGTCATCTGCAACCTTGCTCAAGAAGCTTTGTATGCCAACATCCAAATGATTAATGAACAGGTTAAACAGCAGCAGGCCCAGGACAGACTGTGGCATTCCAGTCAAAACCTCTTGCCATTCTGATGTGGAGCCATTAATAACTACCCTTTGCTTGCAGCTACTGAGCCAAATATTTGTCAAAACTGCACTTAAGCTTCCAGGGATGGAGATAAAAGACTGCCGTAATTCAAACTCAAACCCTGGACCAAAGGCCAGATCCAGGCCCTGGCACCAGGTCATCTGGCCTATGGGGCTCCTCATGGGTCCAAAAATTTGGCAGCAGAGGATTGACCACCAATGCCATTAGAGGTGCACTGATACATCAGTCCATGTCATGTCAAAACCAATAAAAGGAAAATTGACATTATGAGCAATAGTCTTTTTTTGGCCAATGTGGCCGATTATGTCACCAATAAATGCCATGTACATGAATGCAACTGCAGCCAGGAATGCAGCCCAGCACCGTGGAGAGCAGCATCTGGCAGGTAAGTTTGTGTGGGAGAAGGGGAGGGGCAGAGGCAGATCAAGGCCCCACAGTGAGGGAGGGAATGGGGCTGGGACAGGTGCTGCCCAGCCAATGCAGGGCAGGGCATGTGACAGTCACAGGCAGCTCATCCAGGAGGGTGGGGAGGGGCAGCCTCCCCTGCTGTGCACACCCCCAGGGGAGGTATGGAGGGCTTGTGCTCCCCAGATGTGTGTGCAGGGTGAGGGTGGGATGCCTACTGTGGGCAGCAGAGCTGGGCTGGGACTGTGCTTTGAATGGGTGACTGGTGCTAGGAGGGAGGTTACAGCAAATTTTAAGTGGCTGTAGCATACCCTGTAACCTCCCAGCACTGCCCCCTGCTCTGAGTGCAGCTCTGCCCCAGCCCCACCATCAGGAAGAGGCTGCAGTGGGCAGCCCACCCTTGTCCTGTGCACAAATCTGGGGGGGGGGGGATATGCTCCCCAAAGCTCCCCCGGAGTACGCGCAGCAGCGGAATCCACACCCCCACACCAGACAAGCCGCCTACGGCTCAGTTCCACACCCCTGCCCTGTCCTGTCCTTCCCCAGCTGGGCAGCCCCTGCCCCACTCCCTAACTCACTATGGGGGCCTTGATGTGCCCCCCGCCCCAACTTACCAGATAGACTTTTGAAGCTGTCAGGCTGCATATCAGCAATCAGACTAGTGTCAGCTGATATGGCTGGTTATTAACCAGCCATAAAAATGTTTATTGGTGCACCCCTCATTGCCATAATTCATATTTGAAGGGAGGCTGCTGAGTATTCAAAAGTACTCACTACCACAGTCACTGGAGTTGATCCTAGGGGCAACTCCCCCCCCCCCAAAAAAACCCAACAAAAAACAGACTATGGCAAGCCCATAGCCCCCCAAAAGGATTTGATGCCCTAATCCAGTGCTGCAGACCTCTCAGTCACTCTGCCAATGAAGATACATCCTCAATTATCACAACCACAGTAAAACAAGTTTGCCACTGGAACAACCAACTTGTAACAACTGGCACTGTATAACAAAGCGTTCTCTTAAGTTTGCCTGTATTTAGGACCCTCCTGTTAAACTTGCTCTGGTTTTACATTTTGCACCATGTGCTAGCATAGATAATCCCTCACAAGATGTTAGATTTCAATTATCTAAACAAAGTCAGTCATCTGAACAGTGGGTATTCTCCAGAGGGTTTCTGAGAACTAAGAATGTCCCGTATTTCAGTTTTACCAGGAGGCTACACAGTACAACCAGGTCCATGCTCAGAGGACAGTGCTTGGGTGACCCATCGAACAGGAGAGACACTGCATGTAGGCAAGGCCCCAGTGAGAGTCTCAAGAAAAGAAAGCCTTGTAGTCTAGATGAAGGGATGGGTAAGTCCAGCAAGAGAGCTGGAGACAGCAAGGAAAAGAGTGGAGGAAAGCAGCAGCACAGCAGTACTTACAAATGGTTCCCCAGCATGTTCCTCTTAGTGGCTCCCAGATAGTTCATCAGAGCCAGATCAGAATGCTCATCTCCCACCATCGTGGGGCCAACCTCCTGCAGAGGAAAATGGACAATTCAGCAGGTAAGAAAAGTTCCCTCGGCCAGGTCTTCTTTTAGCCTCCCCCACACAGGACAGGTTAATCCAAGAAGAGAAAAAAAAAGGCAACATTATACCTCTAGGAGAGTGAACGCACAGCCGTCATCCAGCTGGCTAGTGTTGTACCAAGGCCCCAGGAGTGAATCTTTGCAGTGAGGAAGGGTAGGTTTCCTATTTGTAGTTAGTCAGGAAATTAACATTTGGGAAAAGGGAATTTTGGGGGAAGCATATTGCTTGCACTAGCTTGACAATGTTCATTCCTGAAGCCAGGCACAGGCTCTGGGTACAAAAGCAGCATATACAGGAAATTAAACACTGGGAAGATGACAAGGTGGCATGTGTCACAGCAGACAGGAAAGATAGCATGCACCAGACAGGTCTTTATCTGATGCTACTAACTATATAGTAGCCAAGCTCCCAGTGGTATTTAGCCCAATTACAGAGCCTGGCAACCAAAAAAGCAATGGTGTTTGTGCACATGCAAAAAGCAAAAGGTGTAAGGAAAGCCCATTCCTCTTGAAGTGGGAGTAAAAGCCTGAGGCATATTGTTCCAACAGAGCCCTCTGCTGGCTGAGCAAGGAAAGGCAGAGATGCATTTCATAAATAATCCATCCCTTTTAGAGGATTTCTCTGACTGCTAAACATCCTCTGGGGAGCGGAGAGGAAGAAGAGAATTATCTGGACTGTCTGGCAGGAGTCAGGTACAGGGATATGTCATACTCCCTTTAAATGCAAGGAAAGTAGGTGAGGCAGAGGGAAAGGCAGAGGTACAAAATAAGCTTAGTGCTTGCTTTGTATTAAAGAGCAGCTACACAATGCCATAGATACGTAATTGTTATAAGACATTCTCTGCTCTAGAAAGCTCCCCAAACTAGACTTTAAGTACAGTGAGGACACTAATATTGGGAGACTACGCTGTAACATAGCACACTTGACGCTGTTAAAATGCACGTCAGTCTTAAAACATGGACAGGACCAACTAGGTTAAATCTCATTCCTGAACTGTACAATCACTTTGGATTTTTGCAAGGCCATTACAACAGACTATATGGAATATAACAAAGAGACTTTGTTCCTCTAAGCTGTAAGAGGCAACTGTGTTTTAATTTAACTATACTTGAAGGCAACTATTCTAAAAGAGACTTCCAGCACAGCAGAGCTACAGGCAGCAGATAGAATGGATTTGATAAAGCAAGATGCCAAAGCCTGAAGAATAATGACTTTCCTCAAATGCGTGATAATACTTCACCTGCCTGTAGCATTTTCCATCCATTGAACTCAGAATGCTTTACAGACAATTTTCAAGTTTCAAAACACACCTGCAGAGCATCTAATTATCATGCTTATTTTTTATGGCAGGAGAACTGAGGAGCAATGACTAACTGACCAGCATGAAGCCTGAGTCACAGTCCAGAGCAGCAGTCTCATTTCTTTATCTCTTGTTTTACAGTCTATTCTAAATGGTTACAACTGGGGAGGGAGGAGGCATACTGTGCCCTGAGGAGGGCTTTACCACAAGTTATGGAACTTTATGCAGCCATTGCTACACCATTATAGGCAACAGCAAAGCCCATCCTAACTACTACAAAAGACTTAAATGTTCACTGATGCCCAGCCAAAGGATTTTACTGCTCCAGACAAGTCTGGAAAAAAACTGTTTCCTCTATTCCACACTGGGACAGTGGAATAAGCTGCTTCTCTGTTGGTTTTCAAGAAGAGGTTAGACAGGTATCTGCTTGGAATAGTTGAGGAGTAATGAGCCTTGCATCTCTGCAGGGAGTTAGACTAGATGACGTCTGAGGTCCCTTCTAACCCTCTGAAAAATAATTGGTTGCTATGGCAGACTTGATCAGGAGGAGGAAGCAGTACCTTTCAGCAAGGATCTTCTCTGGAGTCAGCAAAACTACAAAAAAACCAAAATTAACAAACAAAACAAAAACAAAAAACCAAACAACCAAAACAAAAAAACCCCAACAAGATAATATGGGCATCTGTTGCTTTAAAAAAATGAAACAAAATGTGTAGCCTTATAGTTTCATGAAATTTAGGCAGGGGAGACTCTTCAGCAGAGGTGTTTGAGGGAAGATGCCCGATTCAACTCCAGGAATATGAAATAATCCCAAACAGGATTTAGACACAGGCTCAGGACCTGATTTGGCTCCTTTTGCAGTCAAAGGTATTCTTCCCCAGTAACTAATTGGAGGAGCAGCTGCTGTCCCCTGCGTCTGATCTACACTAGCAAAGTTTTGCCAAGAGTTATGCCCCCTACCTGTAGACGCAGCTTAAAGCCCCATGAGTGCTTTGGATGGATGGATTAGGCAGCATGTATGCCAGCAAAACTATTCTTATGTGCCACCCACCCCTAATATTGCAAAACTAACTGAAACTTTAAATATAAATCAGCTATTAAATGACAAAGAAGAGAAAGGAAACACCATGGCTTGCAAATGGGAATGGAACAGAGGCTAAAGACCTGCCTGATTTCCATGCATGAATCTTAGGAACGTGTCATATAGACGCTCTGCCTGGACCATGTACTCCATGTCATTAGGTGGGCCTGCCTGTTATGGAAGCAAAGAAGCTAGCGGCCAGATGTTATGCACTTTGACCTGTTATTAGCTTAGTAATGAGACTGCAGGACAAGAGAGCAAAATCCAGTCTGACAGCAACCGGGGTTGGCAAGTACTACCAAGTCACAGCTACAAAAATCAGAGTCCTTGTGCATGGTCAGATAAGCTGATCAAACTCCTAGAAGCACAGCTTGTTTTAAGAGCAAATATCACTAGAACAAAACCTAGCGTGGAAGGCAAATTCTCTGCCCCCTAGTGCTCAGCCATTAACACAGCAACTCTGTCAACAAGCTTTGGTTCACAGCCTCTCCAAAAAGGGAGCAGAAGTGAGCAGATACACAATGAGGTAGCATTTAAAGCGGATGTGTTAATTGACACACACATTAGGCAACCCTGCATCACAAAACCTCCTTCTACCCAGTCTCCCTCCCCAGATGCACTACTATCAGCCAGCAGGCTGGAGTTCCACGGAAGATACAAAGCAAGGTAGCAAAAAAGCATCACTGGCTACACACACATACTATCCATGGCACAGTCCCCTGAAAGTAGACGATAACATGCACCGTTTTTAGCTCCTTCCTATTTTCAGTCCAAGTAACCTCAAAAAGTGGGTGTACTTAACTTCCCAAACCTCTGAGCAGTCTCCAATATGCTTCTGGACAAAGGCCAGAAAAAGAATGACAACTGCATCCCCTCCTTCTCTGGTCACTGCCACCATGGATCAGGTAAAAGCAGAAACTTAAATAAGTAAACTATATTAGTGCAGGACAGATTGATTACAGTCATGGTCCAACTTGAGGCCCAAAGTATCTGTTCTATATTAAAGAGCATAGACCCAGTGATTCACATAAATAGTCCATTCACAAAAATCTTAGAAGTAGATTTATGTAAATGCTCTGTACCCTTGCCAAGTCCCACAGCAGTCAGTGGGACTCCATGGATTTGTCTACATCTCATCAGAAGCAAAACTGTGGCACATGTAGACAACCCCAAACCAGCCTTAATCTGTTTATGGCAAGGAATAATAGATAAACCTGTGCCACTCATTTAGTTATGGCACTAGGCAGCATCATATGGAGAAGCAATAAATGTTACCTCCCAACTCAGAAGCATAGCCTTCTAAGTGCCAGTCAGGAAAACTTAGTGCAGCACTACACGTATGCCAGTAAGGCAGCTCTGCTACTCCTGGATGGGAAACAGCACATGCAGAGTGAGCGATGCTTGTTCCAATACAGCACTGCAATTGAATGATACAGACATACCCAATAACAGCGAAACAGTGTGAGCTTCACCACAAGCTGACCCCCAAATAAGTACCCAGGGTCTCAGCAGACTCGTGGACCCCAGGCTGCCACATCTTCACTACAAATGTTAGAGTGAACTACATTAACATGAGCCTGGGTCTGCCTGCTTGCCTGCCACACAGTCACACCTGCAACTGGCATCCTGCAGGCAAACATACTCACCCATGGTACAGCAGCTTCACACAGACCAAGGCAGGATTGCAGCAGGATCTGTAACTAGTATTTGCATGTCTGAGGATTTATAAAAGTCAACTCTAATACTGACTAATCCATACACAGTTTTGCTATGATCCAAAACAGTTTTTTCCTAAAAAGTTATGTGAACAAGGTATGATGGCAGAAAGTAGTTTGCTTTTGATTATATACATAACTGTCATTACACTGAATGCATGAAAGTAAACAGCAAAGCCTTTAATGCTGCTGAACATCATTATGTCTTGTGTTCCCCACTCACACAGATTCAGGTATGTTTTCCCATTACTTCACAATGTTCCTTGTACAAAGCTACAAGCGATCAATTTGTGCGTTTCACAAGTAAATTTTTCCTACTGCAAAACCACTTTCTCATATTTGGTACCCTGGTCCAAATGTACATTTTCTCCTTTATTTAAAACAAAATTTAAAAAGCAACATACCATGCCTCTGCCATGTAAATTCTGCCAAACAACCAAAACTGCATTAGCTACAACTGTGTTTAGACACAATTGATAGCAAGATAGAAAACCAAGTTTCTCTCATATAATTATGTAGAAAAAAAGTCAGTTTCAGATAGAGTGCCTCAGATTAATATCCCTGTCCAGCAGGCAGGAAAAGTGCATTACCACAATTGTTGGTAGCATGGCTGTAAAGTGGTTTCAACTGGACTGTGATAGGATCTTCACCAAGCACAACAGTCACAGCTCCATAGGGTTGTCAGGAAAAGGAGCAGAAACAACTCATTTGTAGGAAATCATGTAAAACCTGTGGAAAAGACAGTCAGCCACCCTGTACCAGGCTCACTGGATGGCAGAACCATCCCTCAGTAGGCTCTCAAGCTCTTATAGCCCATTTCTTTGCCATACTTTGCCTCCAAGCTGTGAGTAATATTATTTCCTACTCGGAATCCTCCACGTACTCATCTGCATAGGACTCTGGACATAAGGAATGATTCCCATATACAGCTCTCCAGGAGGGCATGATAATCTGTTGAGCTTCATCCTCTATAAGTTCAGTGAGCCCCTGGGAGGCAGCACATATGCAAAACCTGAAGTATAAGCCTCGGTTGCTGGGACAGGGGAGGGAGGCAAGCATTACCAAGTAGGTCATGTCCAGATAAGTGCAGCCATATGGTATGTGACGGTACAGACTTGTCCGCACCACCACACTCCATACATTCAGGCATTTCCCATGCTGTTACCTTGCAGCGTGCAGGGATTTTTTTACCCTGGAGATCTAGGGGCAAAAAAAAAAAAACCCAACAAAAAAAACAAACAACAACAAAAAAAACCTGGGCAGAAAAAAAGAATGAGGTGGCAGACATGGCTGCAGTGTGTACTCCTCAAAACCAGAGCCTAGCTGGCCAGAGACACTCCAGCTGCCAGCCAGGCTCCAAGCTGCAGGAGCACTGAAGCTGTAGCTTCCCCGGACACCAGGTAAGGCTGCTGGTACCCCCAGGACACCAATAAAGCAACTATGCTGGCCCTAGCCTCCCCTACCCCACTCGGGATAACCTGCTGCAAGCCAAAGGGTGCGTGTGTCCTGCTGGTTGTTCCCAGGGAACCAAACATCTGCACTCATGTGGACACGGCCACAGTGTCCTGGTACCTACCTGGAATAAAGGAAGGACACCAAGAGAAAGGAGGCTCTGTGCCAAGCCAGGTATCTAGTCCTTTTGTACCTGCCTGAGGGACAACATGACACCTCATCCAGCCACCTGCTCCTGTACCAAGGTGACTTACCTTGCTGGACAACCCTACACATACCTGGAACAGGAGGCAGGGGCCAGGCTCGGGCCACAGCTACACTTACAAAAACCCTGGGACAAGCTACCCCAAAGCCAAGCAGCAGCAACATCCAACCACTCCCAGGGCATATCGGGTGCCCTCCAGCCGTTTTTAAAGCGTGGCTGGTGTGGCCAGAGATCTCCCCCAACGCCCCGGCCTCTCGCACAACCCCTGGACCGCGGCGGCTGCAGCATCACCCCCACACTACTGCAGACTGTGCATTTCGACCAAAAAAACCTCGCACGGGCCCCCGAGAGAGAAGTTGCAGAAAGGAACCGAGGCCAGCGGGCAGCGCTCTGGATCCGGCCCCAGCCGAGCCGCCAAGCCCTCGCCCCGATTCAAACCCACCCGCCGCTGCAAGAGGAAGCTCCTCCGGCTGCACTCACCATGCGGATCTGCGTGCTGATGAGGACGTAGGGCATGGCCACGCCGGCCCCGACCTGCCGCTGCCGCCGCCGCCGCCGCCGCTGCCCCAGCCCCACTGCCGCCTCGCACGTGACGCGCGGCCGCGCCCCCCGCCCAGCCAGTCCGCCGCGGGGGCGCGGCCTGCCGCTACCCCGCCCCTGCACGGGGCGGGCCGCTCGCTGCACCCCGAGCGGCAGGTACGGGGGGGGGGCGGGGCTGGCCGGGCTTGAGGAATGCGTCCTACAGGGGTCCGGTGACGACCAAAATCAGGGAAAACAGCAACTGGAGCTATAATTTGAGGCTTTTTGTATGAGCAAATTTTAGTTTCCCTTGCAAGAAAGTTTGGCAAAGGGGATATCACATCAAGTCCCATCCAGGGGAGCTTTAAAAATGCCAGATGAAGTCATTCAGGGGATGCAATGATAGTAGAACCCAGTATTTGCCATCTCGAGGAGGCAAATATGTGAATGACCCCACTGCTACAAGGGTTGAAGTGTGCTCTGTTGTGCCCTTTCCTAGGGAGTTCACATTTGGTTCTTAAACAGAGTGAAGATCCTTTGCGCTACATGGTATCTCTGAGGAAAAATAATACCCGTGTTATTTGTTAACACCATTTTTTTCTGGGTAAAACAGTGATTAAGGACAACAGTAGTTCTGTATACCTTCAGAGCATTGGACAAATATTGTTGAATCCCCACAACACCCTGAGAATGTAGATGTGTCCCCATTGTACATTGAGGGAAACAGATAGAGGGTCTATGTGACATGCCCAACATTATGTAAGAGAGATCAGAGCCAATATGAGAACTCACATGTTCCTTGTGCTCTTCTCTCTAGTCCATCCTGCAGTTTCTAAACCAGAAGACCAAGGAGGAAACACAGAAAGTATGCACTTTCCCCACTGGATCTGCCTAGGTTTTTGTACATGTTGCTTATCACATTACTGTCAGCTGGACAACTTCTCCAAGGTAGACGATGGAGTCATAAAAGTGGCATAAATAAGATGGGAGTGAAGTGATCAAAACCCAGTGAGAAAAATCTATAACATATGAATACATGTTATGAATGGTTTATATTAAGCTCCAGTACCACTGGCAACATGGGACAAATGTCAAAACATTGTATTTGACAGTCAAACCCAGGAATCACCATACTGTACACTGGTTTTAGGACACAGTGTCCTAAAAATCAGTGTACCAACTAGTTTCAGTGTCCTATCACTAATTTTAGATAGTACCAATCACTTCAAAGGAAAATGCAAGAAACCTCAAGTAAACATTACAAAATAATTTGCTAGGGAATATATCTCCTTAACTTTCAGAGAAAGTTAGCTTTTGCCCAAAAGTGAAAGGATTCTTGTTCTTTCCAAACTTTAAGATTTTCTTTTTTTAATACAAGAACACGCAAAACCCCCCTGCTTATTTAAAAATAAAGGTGATGATGCATAATAGGCCCCAAGTAAATCACAGCCAAAGACAGGGAACAGCCCTGTGAGCCCCAAAGCTTTTCAAGGTAAAATTTCAGTGTTATAAACAAGACATTGGTTCCTCCTAATTTGTTCTTAATATGTTTTATTTATCACAATGTTCTGGCTATTAATTGTTTTTATTTGCTCACTATTTAAGATTGCTTTGCCTACTTAGCATTGTGAAACTGTAAAAGCTTAGAGAGAGAAACACTTTTGTCTAGTTTCACTGTACATTTTGTAAGTATTACAGTACTTTTGTGCCCTCAGAGATATTATTTTGCAAATTCCTACAGCCATACAATTGAAAACATAAAGAGGAATTTGTAAGAAGTTGGACTATGCACTTCTAGAACTGCACACAAGAGGGAGAAGCAAGATTTTAGCTTTCCCTCTACCACAGGACTCTGAATAATGTTACAAAATTGTGCTAATTCAGGGCATTGACATGTTCTCCACTGAAACCAGCACATCCAGTAGTGCTGAAACATGAAATTTTATCCAAAAACTTTATAAGGTATCATCCTATCCCAACATATTTTTCCAGCTTTGACCATTTAAATTAAAACACAGGCACAAAGAAAAAGCATGTGTCTATTCTAGAACTGATTCTTCGATGAAATAAAAAGAAACATTTGAATACAAGCCCTGTTTTCCAAAGGAGTTTGTGTTGGTTTCTCAAATATGTTATTATTAATATTGATGTTAAAAGATGATAAAGGTGAACAGAGCAGTTTGAGACCCAAGTCAACTTTGACACAAGCTCCTCATGTTACCTAAGGTAAGTTCCTCTATCCCTCTGTCTGCCCATCTGTTAACAAATCAAGCTAATAATACTTACTGTACTAATAGGAGTCTTGAAAGTTTCCCTGAATTTCTGTTTTGTAAGGTGTTGTGGAACCGTCAGTTAAAATTAGCTAAATAAATTACTAAATTTAACTAGCTCTAAGGTCATTGGTTTAATCATCTTAGTGTCTAAATCCAGACTGTTTTGCTAAGCAATAGAACCAATGAACGGGTAGATGCTTGCACTAGGAACAAATCTGACCCTCTCTAAGTTCTCATCTGCCCCCATCATTCAAATTTGAACAAACGATAAAATTCCATTTTAGGGAGGCTTGGTGAGACTTGTGAAACAGACACGTCTTTATGAGAGTATGGTGTTGTAGGTTTCATGCAATGTAACTGGAGATACCAGTGTCCCATCCTAACAGTGCTACCCATCACCTTAAAACTCAGCAGAAAAGTATTCTGGCATGGATGCATTGGTCAGAAAAGAGGACGAGAGGTAAGTCAGTATCTAAGAGGATTGCTTTATTTTAAATGCATCTCCCTTTCAGTTGAGGCCCTGATTCATAACAGCACTTATGTATGAGTCAGTGGGATTTAAGCACTTCTTTAAATGTTTCCCAGAATGGCATGCAGAATGAATGCTCCAACATGGGGCTGTGGGACATTGCATTTCAGATTAAATTAAAAACTGAGGTCTTGATCACTTGGAATCATTATCAATCTTGTGATGCAATTTGCAAGAACAAAGCTGTATGCCTTGGGCAAATTTTTTACTTGGTCGGTGATATTTTAAATATACAACTTAAGCAGAAACATTGTCCTGTGATAGAGGCACTAGCCTGGGATTCTGGAGAACCAGGTTTGATTCCCTGTTTTGCCATAGGATTTCTGCAGGACCCTGGGCAAGTCACTTTCTCTCTGCATGCCTCAGTTCCCCATCAGTCAAGTGGGCAGAACAGCACTGCCCTCTATTACAGAGGTGTTATGAAGATAGCTGCTGTAAAGATTATGATGTGTTTGAACAGGTATATTATTCTGCAAAACGTTGTAGCACCATGATATTGAGTCATGGACCAGCATCCCATTGTGCTTAGTTCTGTACAAGCACAGAACAAAAAAATATTCTTGACTCACTCCGAGTCAGTTGTTCTCATCTGTTTTGGGGCTCCAGGCACCCTTTCATAACTTTTTCTAAATTAAGTGGCACCCAATTAAAAACATCAATTTATATTAACAGGCTTACCTCTTTGCAGAGGGGCTGGGCAGTGGAGGTGTGGGGATTGGTCAGACAAGCCTGAATCTTTGCTTATGTGCTTATCTCCTCGCACCTCACGGCATCCTTCAAGGGATCTGGCAGCACCCAGGATGCAATGGAGCCCTGGTTGAGAATCACTGCTTTAAGTAACAGGGACTAAGTATCTATGGTTAGATAGGCAATATTTTGCCCTCCTAAAATTCCCACTGCATTTCCAGTTGGGGTAGTTATTCTTTAGTGCACCTTCCTAACATTATTGTGTTGTGGCACTGATTAAAAAAGAACAGCTACTCTGTTCTGCCCAACTGTGGCAGCAGTTGCATGATAAATGATAACTATATGAAGCATTGGGAGTGATAGGCATGTCACCTCTTGCTTTATTTGATTTCTTCAAAAATGCCACCTGCAATTTTCCTTTAAACTTAGTAAGGCAGTATCTACAACTTGCATTGTCTCCCAATTCCTTCCTTCCAATATTAGCTCACTGCTATAGAATGTAATGAGAGTTTGAAATTCACCTCCAGCTTCCAAACTCAGATCTCTTAATAAATAAAAAAATAGGCAAGGGCTCTTACTCTGTGGCAGACCACCAAGTTCCAACTAGCCAGCATGGCTCACATAATTGTCTTTTGAAAAACAGAATAAAATATGCAGATAAATTATATTTTGGTATTTAGTTTCCTGTGTAGATACCAAATCTGCAAGGAACCTCAAGTTATCTGCACTGGAGTGGCATGAGAGTGTTATACAACTCAGAGTAATATAGCTCAGAGGCACCATCTATCATCAGAAAACAACTTATTATTATTTGGCACTGGCTCCAAAATGTCTACTTAGGATCATTGTTAAACATAGAATAGCTTGCTTAGGGCAGAAATAGGTCCCAGTGGGGACTGTTTACTTTGGGTCTTGCCATGTGACTCTTTTAAAAGAAGGATAAAGGTTATTTGGTTGTGTCACAGATCATAGCATTGTTGCTCAAAATACAAGAGACATGGTACATAAACAGGCTTATTTTTCTCTTCTAAGTTCAGTAATTTTTTTTTTGCAAAAAATAAGCAGCTATTTTAATCACAACATGTGATTGTAAAAGGTAAATCACAAAAGGTTTGTCTTAAAATATATGTTAAATAACTTTTAAGAGCTGAATTAGCAAACAGGAAGCTGCCCCCTGGGCAGTCTGAGGATGGGACATGGGAAATGTATCACTGATTACATGGAAGACAGAGGGTTTTCAAAACCATTATAAGACATTCTAATACTATTACTGTATATTCATATTTAAAAGAATCAACCTACTATTTTACAAAAATGCAGAGCTAGCTTTACAACTTTAAACATTTCTTGTTTCCCCATGGGAGCTATTTTCTCTGTGCACAACTTTGTACCATCAAATTGGGGTATCTCATTGAGAGGCTACCTGGTCAATTTATAATTAGGAAGTTAATGAAACTGTGATACAGCTTCAAAAAACTACAAAAGGAGTTAATATTTCTTTGTATTCAGTAATTAATGTCCTGAGGTACTAAACTAATTATGGTTGTTTGTCCCTATTTTCTTTTCCTGATACTGTATAATGCTCTTTCCAATCATCAGTTCTTTTTTGGCTCTGCATGTAGGTCAATTTCCATTTTAAATAAGAGTTTGAAGACATGAGAATTGGGCATTCATTACACACCCAACGCATCTTTTGTGAATTGTGTTTGAGCCTTAAATCTGAGAGGTTTTTTCTAATAGTCTGGAGAACTCACATCAGAAGACCTCTCATATACAATGTGACTCTAAATTGCTATCATCTCAGTGAGCAGCCACTTGCCCTTAGAAGCCATAGAAGTTTATTGCTTCTGGGCATGCTGTACGAACATGTGCCCAAAGCTGCAGCATGTTGAGCTGGATCTGGGCAGCACCAGTGGGCAGGAGGCCCTGGGCATCCGCCTGCCAGCTGGAGGTTGCTTCCCCCTGGCTCAACATGCTGCAGAGGGGCTGGCTAGGACACAAGGGTGCTTAAGTGCAGGGCTAGCCAGCAGAAAGCCCCTGCACTGAAGCACCCTCATGCCCCAGCCAGCCACATCAGTGTCTACATGTGTGCTGCTACAAGGTAAAAAAAAAAAAGTTAATTAGTTTACTCCGGCCTAATTGCCCTGCACATATAGATGCAACACAGTTACTGCAGAGATAAACAGTTAACTCTAGAGTAAACTTTTCATGTAGACATGCCCATGGACAACTTTCCTAGACCTGAATGCCACATATGGAGGGAAGGTTCAGTAACAAACCATCTGCAAGCACCTTATTTTGAGAATGAATAGGCCTCACCACATGAAAGCGCTAGTTATTTCCAAAGCATATTTAATGAAAGCTTGATGTATATTTAAAGTACACTAGCTTGTAATAATCTAATTGTCTTTAATCCAGAACACTAGCTTTTTGCTGCCTATACTCTATGATCTTTCTTCAGATGATGAAGTTGTAGACTTGTTATTTTGATGGAGCAATGGCTTTCAGACATACTAATTTTGATATCACAAGCAAAAATGAAAGACTTTACCTTGTGGAGCTGGGAATAGAAAAATACGACAAAATATCTGGGAACTAAATAAAATGAGAATGATTGCACTTTATATGGAGTTGTACAAACAATACAAACATCCCTTATGAGTCAAGTAGTATTATCCTCACTTTGGAAGTTGAGCAACAGGAATGTTAAGTGACTTGATATACCTAAAACCATGTAGCAAGTCAGCAACAGAGACAGGAAAAGAACTACACTTCTATGCCTAGTGTCATGATCACTTTACTAAGTCAGATTGCCTGATGTAGCTTTTTACCTCAGGAAACTTGAGTTCAAATCCTAGTTTAGGGTCTCCAGAGAAACAGGTTTGAATTCTGCAGAAGTGAAAGTGAGTTTGCTTTTACGGAAGATTTTCATAGTATCATAGTATCATAGTAGCTAGAGTCGGAAGGGACCTGGGCAGATCATCTAGTCCGACCCCCTGCCTTGGCAGGAAAGAGCACCGGGG
>JAGPOW010000304.1:60434226-60448256 GCA_030014935.1 Caiman crocodilus | reverse complement strand
TTCTGCAGTAAAGCATCACTGTCTTCAGGTGTGCTAGTATTAAGGTACACTAAATTAATTGACTCCACTGTAAGATAGTACTGTTGGGGACAATACTATCTTGCAGTGGAGTAATTGAGTGCAATGAAATGCACATGTAGATGGTGACAAAGGCTTGTTGGGGCACATGGGTGCTAAAGAGCAGGGGCTGCCTACCTCATAGCTCCACACTTTAGCACTCTTTTCCCTCAGCCAGCCCCTCTGCTGCCTGATGCGATCACCCAGAACACAGGGCTGATGCCCCCAAGCCTGCTGCCATCCTGGGACTGCACCAACCAAGCTTAAACTGCTGCTGTCCTAGGCACATGCACTGGGCACATGTGAAATTGCGCCAGTGTTTATCACATCATGTTAATTGTCATTGACTTCAGTGACCCAGGTATCTCGTGGGAAGATCACTCAGCAAAATCTAAGCGGTCACAAAGCTTCCTATCGTGCGTGGATGACCTCTACCTGACTCAAGAAGTCTACGGGCTAACAAAAGGTAAAGCGCTGCTCAACCTGGTACTGGCTACTGGGGATGACCTAACTGGTGACCTAGTGATTGATGGGAAGCTGGGTCACAGTCACCACGAGATGATCACCTTCACCAGCCACCATAAAGATGGCAAATCAGTCAGCAACACTGAAGTCCCTGATTTCAGGAAAGCCGACTTTGACAAGCTCAGGAGGCTCGTCAGTGAGGCCCTAAGGGACCACAACCCCAGAGGGAGAGGAGTTCAGGAAGAGTGGTTGCTCCTCAAGCGAGAGATCCTCAGTGCACAAGCTAATTCTATTCCATCTCGGAGGAAAGGCAGCAAGAGAACAGAGCAACCCCCCTGGCTCTCTAGGGATCTAGCAGACCTCCTGAGGCAAAAAAGAAAGGCCTACATAGGATGGAGGATGGGATTCACCTCCAAGGAGGAATATTCTGCACTGGTCCGGTCCTGCAGGGACCGAACCAGGAAAGCCAAGGCTGCAACTGAACTCCAACTAGCTTCAATCATCAAGGACAATAAAAAGTCCTTTTTCAGATATTTGCGGAGCCAGAGAAAAAAGCAAGAGCAACATTGGACCCCTGCTGAACCAGATGGGACAACTGACAACTGATGCCCAGGATAAAGCCAACCTATTAAATGGGTACTTTGCACCGGTCTTTCATCAGTCCCATGGGACGCCCATGCCCACTACAGGACAGGGAGGTCTGGGTGAGGGAGATCCCCTGCCCTCCATCAATGATGATCTCGTGAAGGAACACCTTGAGAGGCTGAACATCTTCAAGTCAGCCGGCCCTGACAGTTTACACCCCAGGGTACTCAAGAAGCTGGCGAGCATCATAGCCCACCTCCTGGCATAGATCTTTGAAAACTCCAGGTGCTCTGGTGTAATGCCCGAAGACTGGAGGAAGGCCAATGTGGTGCCTATCTTCAAGAAAGGGAGGAAAGTGGATCTGGCAAACTATAGGCCCATCAGCCTGACATCTATCCCAGGGAAGATCTTAGAAGAGTTTATTAAAGAGGTCATCCTTAATGGACTGGGCGATGCTAACTTCCTGAGGGATAGCCAGCACGGGTTTGTTCCAGATAGGTCTTGCTTGACGAATCTCATTTCCTTCTATGACCAGGTGACCTATCATCTGGACAAGGGAGAAGAGATTGATGTCATATATCTTGACTTCAAAAAAGCCTTCAATCTGGTATCCTATGATCACCTCTTGGCAAAACTGGCCAATTGTTTGGGTCCACCATGATCCGCTGACTGTGAAATTGGTTCTGTGGTTGGACCCAGAGGGTAGTAATTGATGGAAGTCACTCATCTTGGTGCCCTGTGACCTGTGGGGTCCCCGAAAGCTCTGTCCTTGCACCCACATTATTCAACATCTTCATTAACGATGTAGACATTAGAGTCGGAAGCGGACTGGCCAAGTTCACCGATGACACCAAACTTTGGGGCAAAGCATCCATGCCAGAAGATAGGGGGGCAATCCAGGCTGACCTGGACAGACTCAGCAAATGGGCAGACAAGAACCTGATGGTGTTTAACACTGAAAAATGCAAAGTTCTCCACCTTGGGAGGAAAAACCTGCAGCATCCTTATAGGCTCAGAAGTGCTGCGCTGGCTAGCACTACAGAAGAAAGAGACTTGGGGGTCATCATTGACCATAAGATGAACATAAGCCTGCAATGCGATGCTGCAGCTAGTAAAGTGACCAAACCACTGGCTTGCATCCATAGATGCTTCTCAAGCAAATCCTGGGACTTCATTCTCCCCTTGTACTCAGCCTTGGTGAGGCCACAGCTGGAGTACTGAGTCCAGTTTTGGGCTCCACAATTCAAAAAGGATGTGGAGAAGCTTGACAGAGTCCAGAGAAGAGCCACGCATATGATCAGAGGTCAGGGAAGTAGACCTTACGACAACAGGCTGAGAGCCATGGGGCTCCTTAGCTTGGAAAAGCGCAGGCTCAGGGGTGATCTGATGGCCCCCTATAAGTTTATCAGGGGTTACCACCAGTATCTGGGGGAACATTTGTTCACCAGAGCACCCCAAGAGATGATGAGGTCGAACAGTTATAAACAACTGCAAGATTGTTTCAGGCTGGACATAAGGAAGAATTTCTTTACTGTCTGAGCCCCCAAGGTCTGGAACAGCCTGCCATCGGAGGTGGCTCAAGCACCTACATTGAACCCCGGCAAGATAAGTGTCTAATTTACTCTTACACCTGCAAGAGTAAATTAGATGCTTATCTTGCCAGGATCCTATGACCCCAGCTGACTTCCTGCCCTTTGGGCAGGGGGCTGGACTTGATCATCTTCCAAGGTCCCATCCAGCCCTAATGTCTATGAAATCTATGAAATCGCATGTGTAGAAGCACCCTGTTTAAACAGTAGCCCCTAACGCCATGTACACCTGAGACCACTGTACCACCAGTCAGTAGAACAGCTGCAATATCCACCATCAATCACTCATAAGTGGATGCCATTATCATTAGATGCACCCAGTAACTCTACAAATATTCAAAGCGAGTCAAGACCAAGGTTGGAGAAATATTTAAGACACAGATGTATAACTAGTACAGGGATCGGCAACTCCTGGCACACATGCCAGAGCATGGCGCACAAAGCCATTTTGCTTGGCACGCCACATCCAGTCAAGGCTCTGGGCAGGTGCTTCTGGCCACAGAGCCTGGGCTGCTCGCAGCAGGCAGCCAGGAGGCTCCATGCCCTGCTGCAAGCAGCCTGGGCTCCTTGGCAGGTAGCAACTGCCCAGAGCTCTGGCAGGATGTGGCAGGCAAAAAGTTGCAAACATTTGCACCAGGCTATAGAGCCTCAGCACTGGCAGCAGCTGCAGAGCTACCTAAGGGCACATGACAGGGAAGAAGCCAGGACAGTGCAATCCTGGGCCCTCCCCTGCTGTCCACCCAGAGATACGCATGCACCTGCCACCAGCAACAAGTCCAACCAGGGCTCAGCTGACCTTGGTGCAGCTGTTTGCACCCTCCCTGCCATCTGCTGAGAGCAACCCAGGTTTCATGGTGGGTGGAAGGGACCTGCCCAAAGCCCACGTTGCTATGGCACATAACTGTGAGGCTGCAAGCTGCTACACTGAGGTCTGCAGAACCCCTGCCTGGCTCATTGCTGGCAGGGGAGGGGCTGGGGTTGCATTGCCTCAGCTCCTTCCCTGCTACATGTACTGAGGTACAAATGCAGCTGCCACTGGCTATGGGGTGGCAGCACTGGTGGCAGTGAGAAGGGAGCTCCCGCAGGCAGCCACAGTGGTGTCTGCAGTGAGGGAGGGGTTGTGAGTGGCAACCATCTACAGGCACTGCCAGCAGCATCAGCAGCAGCCAATCTCTGGGCGTGCACTGCCAAACTCAAGGGGTGCACATGCACCTGCGTGCACCCCTTACACGTTGCCAATGGAATGGGGCCAGGGCTCTGGAACCTGGTGTAGCTGTTTGCAACCTGTCTGCTGCCTGCTGTGAGCCTAGCGTCTATGGCCAGCAGCAGCTGCACATGGGAAAGGGCCAGGGCAGCATTACCCCAGTCCCTAAGATTGCACCCCTCACAGCTTCCCTTTCCCCCTTCCCTCATCTGCACCTGGCATGCCAAGTCAAGGCCTGGATTGAGGTTGGGGTATTTTAGGCACTCCAGTGAAAAACACTGCTAACCCCTGAACTAGTGCTATGGGCAAATGTAACTTTCAACCAGTTTAAAAAGGGAGTGGAACTGGGAGTTGGGAGTTTCCCCTCAGGGGTCTGCATCAGTTGTTACAACCTCATTGATATATCACTCTGCTGCCTGAATGAAACATAGCTAAAGGTGTGACAGCTAAAGGTGTGACAGAATTTGCTACAACTGTACACTGCACCTACAATTTGTTATCCTCGTCTTACACACTGGCATAAGTGTTACCCTGTCTATCTCTCAGAGCAACAAGGAAAGTAAAAGACAATTTAATCTGAGTAGCAGGAAAAACTTCCTACTAGGGAAGTCAGCTAAACTGTGGAACAGCCTTCTAAGAGATATTCCAGGCCTTCTTTCTTACAACCTTTACAATTAGACTAGACTCCTGACTAGACTAGACAGTGCATAGCATACAGAAGGTAACAGTTCTATAATGGCAGAGAAGAAGAGCAGTGGATTCAAAAAGATTTTTCCAGCTCTACTGTTGCAATCAAAAGCAGGATTCAAACCTAGTGTAGTTAAGGATTGGCAGTACACCTCATTCCATTAATGACAGAAAGGCTTTAATAACTATATCACAAATGAGCTATAAAACTAAATGACAGAAAAAGCCTCCTTCCCAATATTCAGTAAGTGAGCTATCACAAAAGTCCTAGTATATGTTAGCTGCAATAGTCACTCCCAGAAATGCAGGCAGGAAGTAGTTTGAGTCTTTGCAGCCCTCACTGGGCATGGCTGGGCACACTGTTATTTTAATTTAGTAATTTAAATTTCATGTGTAGGTCTGGCCAAGCTTTCACAGTCATCACTACTTTCTACAATGTTATTCTAACCATGAAACTAAGGCAGCTTTCTATTGCAGCAAGGAGTTAAAGGAAAGAAGCAAAGGGTCTAAAACATCACCTACCACATGGATAGTCCCTTTCTTTATTGCTTTAATAAAGGCAAGTATCTGCCAAATAAGACAAGCAACAGAGTTTCAACTAAAATTGTGGTATGATATATTCATATATTCTGATATCATCTTTAATATCCGCAGGGATATGAATTCAGATTCATGCTGCCCCGAGGATCTGTTATTGCTTTACTGATAAGAGGACTGGAAATAATGTTTGGAGCCTTTCAAGTTGTGCTTTTTTTTTTTTTTTTTTCCAATATTTGACCTTTATCAGAACAAACGTGCTTCAATTACTTTCACTGAAAGCTTCTACCTCAGTTTCACTATCTAAAAGGCAAAGAATAGATTTCCAGGCAAGATAGCTGGATAGTTCAGAGACTGAGAAACTGCTTTACTTCTCAAATTACCTGAACACAACACAAAGGTCAAAAGTTTTTGAAGACAAAAGAACCCAAGCTTAAATAAGTAACACATTGAAAGGCTGGAAGATCCAAAGCCTTGGCTTTCCCTGTCCCATTTCCTGACTCCACCAAAACCACTGCCTCCTTGTGGTCCAGGTCATCATAAAATGCAACTGGGGCATGAGAAAGACCCAGAAAAGTGGTTCTCAATCTTCTTAGAAGCCAGACACTCCTCAGAAAATGCCAGCTCTCAGCTTTCACTCCTGTTTTGACTACAGAAAAAGAAAAGTGCTTCTTTTGTAGCAAAGATTGCAGAAAAATTCTGGCCTGCTGGGATCTATTCGACACTGTGGAATCCTATTTGAAATCTGTGGCTGCATCCAAATGAGTGTCGATGTTTGTTTCCTGGGGGACTAGTAGCAGTAGCATACTTTGTGTCACTGCTACTTGACCCAGAGGAACAAAGTATGACACAAAGTATGCACCTGTGCCATGTGCACTCTGGCACATGGCAGGTTACCCTAGGTAGGGTAGGGGAGGCTGGAGCCAGCAACTACACTGGCCTCAGCAACCTTACATGGGGTCCTGGGGACCACCCAGAGCTGGAGTCACAGCAGGAAGCCTGGCCAGCAGCTAGAGTGGGGCTCCAGCCAGCCAGGCTCCAGTTTCTGGTGATGTGCAGTGCTGCCATATACACCCCCCCCTTTCTTTGGAATAGGTTTTTTTTTTTAAAACTGGGATCAAGAACACCCCCCACCTCCCTGCTGCAAGACAGCAGCATGGGGAGCACCCACATGTGTGGTGTGGCACCACACACGGGTCTGCAGCAGCACATCCCGCACATCTGCGCTTGTCTGGACGTGGCTCCGCGCTTCTCTCATGACGCGCATTTGCCCACCTCTGAGCGCTAACGCTGCGCAGCCCCCAAGGCACCCTTGCAAGGCTCTCATAGCGCCTCAGCTCCCTGCCTGAGCACCACTGGACCAGGGGTTTGGGGCAGGAAGGCCAAGAAGACGCCTAGGGGAGCCCACAGAGGACCCCGCACACCGTTCTGCAGCCAGAGCCGTGAGTCCGAAGCTCTCCAGCCCCACACACTGGACAGAGTCCTAAGAAGGCGCACGAACAACCAGACGCTGGACTAACCCAGTGGAAGGACTCCTCCCATTCCGCTCCCCTGCCCCATGCTCATTGAACCTTGCGAATCACGTGCCATTTGCTCATGGCCGGACACTTGCCCTCCAGCAGGGGGTGCTAGACAGGGCCCGATTCCGTCATTCCATTGCCGCTAGCTAGCAGAGGCGAGGTCAGGGTGAACGGAAGCTTGGCGCTCTGTAGACGTCATCTTTGTGCGTCAGGCTGCGGCGGGACGGTGACCAAGTGGGGCCAAGCGGAGTCGAAAGCGTAGGGTGCGGCGGCGTGAGTAACCCCGGGTGACCCGCTGTGTGCGTGGCCCTATGCCGTATGCGCGGCGGGACTGGGGGCTGTAAGAGACCCTGGAGAGGTAGGCAGCAGCGCCACCACAGTCCGCGCCAGCGGCTAGGGGCCCCAGGATGACAGCAGGCAGCCCCGCCCCCGGGGCTGGGCCGGAAGGCGCGCACGTGGGCAGGCGGGTGTGTGGGGCCGGACCGGGGCCCCGCGCTGACACCCAGTCACTTATTGCAGGTCGCCATGGCCAGGCCGGGTCCCGCCCGCCTGGCGTTGGTGCTGGCTCTGGGCGCTGCGGCGGGGCTCGGGGTGATCTACGCGCTCCGCCGGCAGCGGAGGAACAGGCCGTGGCGCAGCGGCAGCGCCGAGGACTGCCCCGGGCAGCGCCCGGAGGACGCGGCGCGGGGCTCGCGGCGCCGGGATTGCGGTACGGTACCGCCGCGCGCGCTCGGCCTCCACGCCCTGCGCGCCCCGCCCCTCGCCTGGGCTTCAGGGTGCTGCCCCGTCCCGTCCCCCCCGTTTGGGACTGCCCTGCGCCCAGAACCTCCCGGGGCCCGGGCGAGGGTGGAGCACGCGGTGAAGTCTATGAGAGCTGGCGCCTCGGGTGGGTGCCCGCGACCTGCCCCCTGCCTTGCCCTGCGCCTGGCTGCGGGGCGCTCCTCCTCGACTGCCCCGCAGCTGGCTCTGCCTTGCACTTCCTGTGCCCTCCAGCAGCCCCGTGTGGAGGCACTGGCAGAGTTAGAGAGTGTGAGCCTGGTTGAGAGCAGCAGGGGCAGCTTCTTCTACATCCTTTTTAGCCCTGAGCCCTCCCCCAGCACCACACTGATCCCCTGCCCCTGCTAGATCTGCTCTGTTTTCTGCTGCTGCCTGATCTGCTGCTCTGCTCCCTGCCCCCTCCTCATCCATCATGTGTTGCACAGAGGGACCTCCCGTGCCATGTGTGGCACCCAGGCCATGAAGGCTGGCCTCCTCAGCAAAGAACATGGTGATGAAAGGGAGCAGTCTCTGACTGTCACCATTTAGCCGCCTGTCATTTACATTCCCATTCTGTGCCCTGACCCCGATCTTTGTGGTGAGGTCCCATGCATGCAGTGGGACTGCAGGCAAACGTAGGGACTTGCCAATGCACAACCAGCTTCTGGGTCTTGCCCAGAATAGCTCCTGTAGTATAGTTATAAGTCAACCCCACTTATAAGCCAGGTCCCTGTTTTCAGGCTCAAGTTGAAGAAAAGTAGGATTTTTACCAAATATAAATTGATAACGACAGGTAAAGGCCTTGAATTCCTGTTGCCCTTACAAAATCCCACAAAAATAACCAAGGGAAAGACCCAAAAGATTGCTGTTTACCTGAATCTGAGGTAACTTCAAATGTAAGATGATACCCTTCCTCCCCCCCCCATAATTACATTTTATATGTGGAAAATCTGTAATTTTCCATGTATTGAATCTAGTTATGTGGGTGGGAGTTGTCTTAAATTTGTCACCCTGCTGCTGTGGCATGGAAGGCAGTGGCAGGGAAGGAGGTTGGGGGCAAGCAACTGACCTCTACCCCTTGTGCCCCCACTAGTCCACCTGTCACTTGCACCCCTACCTCCCTCCCACCAGTGCCTCTGCCTTCCTGCTGCCTGTGCGCCTTGCTACTTGCCACTCTGCCTCCTTACCCCCCAGTTCCTACCCCTCTGCCACCTGTTCCCCCCCACTACTGCTTGCCCAGCGCAGCTCTGGCTCCAGCCCTGGCTAGATGTCAGTGGTAGTGCAACCCCAACTATGTCCCTTGCCGGGTCAGGGCTGGAGAGCTACAGCAGCAGCAAGAATAACTCCCTTGCTGCTGTGCAGACTCCCCTGTGCTCCTGCCATCCTGCACTGCAGCATCTCCCTCTTGTTCTTCCTGCATGCGTAGTCTTCCCAGTGCTCTCCGCCTCACATCACATGGTCTCCTCTGGTGTGTCTCCCTATCCTTGCTGTACAAGCCACCCTGGCCCTGTTCATGTAGCAGCTCTGGCACTCAGTTCCAGCATGGGCTCTGGCCATGTAAATGGAGAATACAATCTCATCTTAGATTTAGTTGATATGGTAAGTGCACTAAAATACTAAAACAAAACCTACACTGCAAAAGTATTTCATAATGACATAAGAATTGCCACTTACTGGATTAGACCGTAGGTCCTTCTTGCCCACTATCCTGTTACAGAGTGCCTGGTGTGCTCTGCTCAGTGTCTCCCCTTGGTATACTGGTTATTAACCATTGACCAGCACTCATGCCCTGTTTGTTTATTATTTGGCCCTAGTAATCACTTGTCAACTTTTTTTGTAGGCTCCTCATCTGAGGGAGGCCAATAAGTTACTTGATGGGCCTAGGCCCATGCCCCTCAAGGTGACAAATAGGCCTGTATCATATGGGGTCCAGTGTGCTCTGCTGGTTATTACCCTTTGACCTCCACTCCTGTCCCTGTTTTCATTATTATTTGTCCCAAGTAATTTATAATATGTTTTAGTGACCTCCCAGTACTAAAGGGGTTTATAGAGCCATACTCCTCAAGGTGGCAAATAAGTTTGTCACAGTGTCTGGTGAGCCCTTCTTGGTGTCCCTGCTTGGCGAAGCCTAAAACTCCACCTTTGGACTTCAGTCCCATCCCTGTTATGTTTTTAGTTGTCCCAAGCAGTCAGTTGTTGTCTACATAGTGACCTCCCTTTCTGAGGAAGGCTTATAGTGTTTCCTTGTGGCCATTGGCTCGCATTCCCTAGGCAACAAATAGGCCTGTGTCATGCAGTGGCTGAGTAAATGCTGAAAGGGAGAGTGAACTGAGTTTGAACAGGGTTGTTTTTTTTCCACTGTTCCTCTCACACTTGCAGCCTCCAGCATTTAAAGTCTAGGAAGTTCTAATTCAGAGGCTGTATCCCTAACTCCCATGCTCAGTAGCTACTGACTGAAGACAGAAAAGTCCAGTTCTGCCACAATCTGATTATAAGCACTAGCTATATAAGTTGTGTGATTTTTTTTTTTTTATGTAGAAGAAAAGGTAGACTTATAATAACAGTGTTCTTCCTTAATTTATTTTTCATCATTTATGCTCTCTCTTTTCTAGAACATCCTTTAGCCTAGACACTGAAGAAAGAGTAAATTTTGCTTCTGTGTCTGGTCATTTTCCATTTGCTTTTACTAGCATACTAGTAAACCCTGTTGTCTTAAGGCAGTGTGATTCCCTATGATACCTTGAGATCCTTTCAAAGGTGCCATGGAGTGCAACATAATGTTAGATTGTAACATTGTTAGATGTGGAAATATGATTTACAAGTTAAACCCATTGGGTGCCTGTAGATGTGCTGGGAGGCTCTGACAGTGTGTTAGAGCAGACTTGATTAAGTGACTGTGCTGAAGCATGCTAATCATCATGCTAACTAGCCATCCTCTGTGTCTCTTGTATCAGCATCCCTGCGCTTCAACAAAAGCTTGTTGAACAAGCTAATTAAAGTGCCCCTGCCACCATTTTAAGGCACAGGGCTGCTGATACATGACACACTGCAGCATTTTAATTAGAGTGGCTCTCAGAGCTGCTGTAATTAAAGTGCGCACCTCTGGAGCAAGTGTAAAAATGCCCAGAGATTTTTAAAAGAAATCCATAGTGTTAAAACAATTTTGACCTGTTGTGGTATTTCCAGGTTCTTTGAAACAAAAGAATTGCTCTCCTATTATTCTGTAATCAAAAAGGAAAATTAAAAGGACTGGCATTTTTGTGGGAGGCCATGAGTCTATAAAAGGGTGCCTTGAGTTTAATAAGGTTGAGAACCACTGTCTTAAGACTTGCAAATAGGTATAAAATAAATACTTAAAGGGACATAGTAAATTTAGGAAAGTGATTTTCTTTTCTAAAAGAAGTTATTTACCACATGGGTTACAAATAATATCTAAGCCTAGCGATAGGGTTTCTAACTAGTTTTTCCAGTTTTATTTTGTGTGCACTTAATACTTTTATTTACCTTTTACAGCATGGGATAGGTTCTACAACTGAAACAACCTGGACAAACCTCCCAGTCTCATGTTGGCCCCCATTCTTTAAGTCTGTAGGATGTAGTGGCTAGTCAGTTTCTGATAAGTTTTGTAAGTTTTTCCTAAACAAAAGGGGAAGTGAATTATCCTTAAAAAAAACAAATGATCCCCCAAACCCAGGTCTCCATTCAAGGAAAAACTGTACAGACAACAAAAAGATGATTCCTGCCCCAAAGCACTTGCAGTTGAATTGATAATTAAGCTTATAAAACAAATGTTTAAAACAAGCAGTAAAAAGAAAGACTTGAAACTGCAAGAACTAGATCAAGGCCATCCATTTCTCAACTGGTGGGCTGAATGTAACCCGCAAGTGGTTTGTTTATGACCCTTGGGCCTCCACCTGGCTGTCACTCTCCCCATGCTAATTCTGCTGCCACGGGGGTCTCCACATTTCCCCTCCTTTGTCTGGCATCTCCTTCCTACCCTTGCCTCTGGGCTTGTGCCAGGAGAGCTTGTCCATTAGGGAAGCCTGGTGGCTTGCAGCCTATGTAGTATGTGACCCCTGGTTGCTCAGAGGTTGGATAGTCATGAACTAGAACATAATACAGTCGTTTGAATGTTGAGCTAGCATGCATTGTGATTGAGATAAGTATGCTGGACCACATTTTTAAGTGGCTTTGTTATAGAACCATGCTCTAGAAACAATATTCCAGGGGTAGTGTTTTGGTGCAAAGAAATTTGAGTATCTGTGATTGTGTTTTGCTTTATTTTTTGAAAAAATCAAAGCAAAACACAGACTTTAGGGAGTATTTGCAGGCTAATACATGCTCTTCTGTGTACAATTTTGTGATGGGGTGGATTTTATTTTAAAGCCTTTTAAAGTTAAGACTTAAAGAGAGGCACTTAAGCAATTAAAAAAAGATCAATAAAGTTGTTAGGTTTTTTTATAAAAACAAATGCAATGTAAATATTTTTTAAAACAAACACATTTCCACACCTGTTTAAACCCAGAATATTGCACCATTAGGAATCCAAAAGTGAAACTAAGTTTAGTAGTGGTAATTGTCTAACACAAGAAATGAAACTAATAGCATGAATAGAGATGAATGATTGAAGTTTTAAATGTTTCATTTTTAAAAATATACTTTATTCTTTTCTATACAAAAAATGCATACAGCACAAGACTTTTAATTGACTGCTCCGCTAAATATGTTGAAAGAGCTGTTGTGATTTCAGCATAGAAAATGTAAGTTATTTGGAAGGAGACTCTTCTAGTAAAAGGTGTGTCAGTACCTAGTCCAGCTAGTTTTAGGCCATGAGTAACAAGCATTCACTCTGTTTAGTTTTATTTTTGTATTGTGTGGTATTGTGTTTTGGGAAAAAAAACTCCTTAAGTACATACTTATATTTGGAGGGAGGAGGGAAGATTATTTTTTACTAGGAGTGGAGCTATTTGAGGTGAGAAATTATAGACATATGAAAAACGTTTTAACTGAAATAATAAAAAAAATAATTATTTATGGCTTTATTAACTTAAATTTCAGTGCCATATATCATTGCAGCAATGGGAAATATTTGTAAGAAATGGAAAGTGAAATTTCCTGGTGTAAATTTGTTGAATTAATGCTCAGGTTAATAGCATAAATGATGGGAAGCAAAGTCAATTTTTGTCTTTTAGTTTTAGTATCAAAATAAGTTCTATTTAGAAGATCTCTTCGTTTTTTGTTCCTTTTTGAATCCTTGATGTCATTTTAACTTCTGAAATGTGCATCGTTTTTTTATTTGTTGTTTTTCTTGCATAAGTGAAAGCTCTATTGCATAACTGTTTTTTCACTCGTAAGTGATTGAAAAGTTAGTATATCATTATGGGCCAAATTTTTCTTGAAAAATGTGCCTTACTGAACACCCTTAAGAATCTGGTTATTTAATTTAAAAGCATATGGAAGTGCAGAGTACTATTGGAAACTTAATTCTTTGTTTCTCAAGAAACCTGACTCTGGGAAAGATGCATTTACACCAAAATAATCAGAACAGCTATAGTTTAAATAAAGTGGCTGGCACAATGGGGATAAACTGGGGGAAGTTATATGCAATCTGGTAGAATTACCCCTGAAAAAATAGGGTAGAACTCTCACCAGTGTACACTGTGCTAGGTGTTTTCTATCTCCGTCCATCTAGGTCTCTCCCAGCTAGTGGCAAGGCTTCTAGTAGCCACCTACTGCATGTCACTACCTTAGGATAGCTACTTTTCAGTCTTCCTGATTGTAGCATAATTTATATTATTCTAATAGACAAATGCAAATTTCATCAGTATATGTGATAGTTGGTCTCTATCTTTTGTTTCTTCATGTCGTAGTCCATCTGTGTTCAGTTTCTTGATGATCTTACTTTTCCTTTTTTTCAAAGAGAAATATTTTACTCGAGGCCTTTTTCTTGCAAAAATTATTTTTGCAGTGAAGCATGGATTATTCGTGTTTTTCTTAAGTCAATATTTACTACTGACTTCTAAGAAAACTCAGATAATTTTAAATCTATGGCATGTAGGCAGTAAATACTCTTTTTTTTGTTGTCTATGATGTGGCTGTAAAAAAAGTACGCCATCCAACAGACAAGCTAACCTAGGTCATAAACATGCAGCTCTTGGTAACTTCTTAATTTAATAAACTGATATTAAAATACTAGTGAATTGCCTGTCAAGATGAATGACAGATGAATTTTGAATAACAAACAAAAAAAAAAGCCATTGGCCTCACCTTCCTGCTCCATCCACATTCTCTCCTCTCCTCCCTCCCCCGATCCCTGCCATCATGGCAGCACGCCACCACTGTCACCTTCTGTCCATAACGCTCTTGGAACACTCTGATTGCTTGTTTCAGTAACCAGAGTGCTCCAAGAGCATTACAGACAGATAGACAGACTAAGCCCTTTATTATGTTAGGATAGAATCCTGCATCACTTTTTGCAAGAATAGATTTTTTTTTTCTTTGACCAGAATTGGTTTGCATACTTCACACCACCATTGTCATAGTATCATAGTACCTAGGGTCAGAAGGGGCCTAGAGCAGGCCATCTAGTCTGACCCCCCGCCAATTGGCAGGAAACGAGTGCCAGGGTCA
>JAGPOW010000304.1:60386071-60424877 GCA_030014935.1 Caiman crocodilus | reverse complement strand
GGGGGGGGGTCCCCATGCCCCCTATCTTTCCTCATATTCCACACCCTGTCCCCAGACTCCCCACATATATACCCTCCCAACATGTTCTATGCCTCCTCCACACACACAGCCACATCCCCCCCGCACAATATACACAAGTAAGACTTTATTTCTGGGTTATTATGCAATCCCCTCTATATACAGTATGCAAACACAAATCATGACAAATATCTTTGGTAATAAAATTAAAATATGTTATAGTAGGTGGTTAACTTTTAGTGTATGATTTTGTTTTTTTTCTGGTTCCAAGATAGCAACCCTCCTCTCCCAAAGGAGTATTTTCAGGGGTCAAGGGTAAGGACTTTCAGTAGCAAAGGTCAGAGGTTAAGGGTGGGACTTCTGGTCCCAATTTGGTGACCAGGGGGCAAAGCAACTGTCAAGGGGTGAGGCTATCCATGCAGCCCTCAACAGCTCACCAAAACTCATTAAGTGGCCTTCCAGCCAAAATAATTGCCTGTTTTAGCCCCATCCTCCCCATTGGCTAATTATTAATGTGCCTTTTTGATCATTTTTACCTGTAGCCTCTTGATCAAGGGCTTGTGAGAGCAGGTTTTAAATGAATCTTTCTGTGCTTATTCAGTTTAATGGACCCACTGTAGGCAATGAAGTGCTGCTTCCACACCTTGTAATGTCCAGTTTTTTCTACTGCTGAGAGGTTTTACTGAACAGCTTGCTTATGTTCTGTAATAGATTTTGTGCAGTGCTTGTAATTTCATCCAGCCTAATTTCATATATCTGATTTTTCTGAAGAACTAAAGGGTTGTATCTGTTTGCAAGCCACAAATGGTTTATCCAAACATTTGAGACAAATTACCATTGATTGTAGGGTCTAACTCATATCCTATGTGGAAGGAAAATGCAATTACGTTTGTGTAAAAATGACACTTGCAGGGACAGTCAAGTTAAGTAATACAACTTTTTAAAAATTTCCTTCTCTAACTTAATTTTAATTATATTAAAGGATTAACTAAGATGGGAAAGATGTTTACAAATTCCCTTATAGATGCATCTGTACAGTATTTAGTTTGGCTTGTGAAAGGGCACTTAAACACTAAAGAGCATGCCTCTCTTTAATGGAAATATTTATGTTTACATATTTGTGTCTTTTTGTTTTTAACAAAGATTTCAGTTTTATATAACTTTTGTCATTTTGGCTTGATAGTATCTCTAGAGATGACCCAAGTATAAGGTCTTTTTAACATTCCAAATCATTAACTAAATGTGTGTAAACTTAAACAGTTTACAACTCTACAACTAAATAATTCCTCATACTTGTATGTTTATACAGTTATCTTGTTAGAGGCCTCTTTCCCCTAAAAACAGTAACTTAGAGTAAGAGGATAGAAGAGGAGGTCTTTTGTAGTAACACACAGGAAGAGAAAAATAGCATCATCTTGACTACAAATTAGTATTTTCAAAAGTCCAAACAAAAGAACAAGTGATAGCTAAGAGCTGACATTTTCCAGCTGACAGCTTTGTTGGGTTGTTAGGCATGTTGGGTACTATTTTATATGTGCATTTTACCCCCGTTCTTCCTGTTACATTAATTGATAACCATATAGTTCACATTTGCCAGGAGACATCATTTTGTTTAGAACAGTGTCTAGAGTAAGGTTGCGTTTGTATGTTGTGTGTCAGAAAAGCTGCATTTTCCCTGCAGAAGCTGGAATAAATGGAGCAGGTAGAGTATGCAGATCTTGGGGTTTTTTTCTTGCTATTTTAGGTGTGAGGCATCATCAAGAGCAGATGAGGGAGGAGCAGGGGGATGGCAGTACAGTTGCCCCTTCTCTTTGGCTGTGTGCTGCATGTGCAGTGAGCTCCTGCCAGAGCTCTGCATGTATAATTACCTCTGAGCTCATCAGCTGATTAGTGCAGGCTCTGGCCAGAGCCCTGCTTTTACAAATCTCTGGAGTCAGGGAGTAAGCACAACCACTGTTTGCCCTCCTTTCCTTTTGCTTCTCCCTCCCCCCTGTTTGCTGAATTCAGCAGTGGGGGGAATAGAGGGCAAAGCAGCAGCAGTTACCCTCTGGGCTCTGGCCAGAGCTTGTGCCAACTAGCTGATGAGTTTAGAGCTCGTGATGCATGTGAAGCTCAGACAGGAGCTGCAGTGATGTGCCATGAGCTCAGAGAGCTTACTTGTGTCTAGGATGGTGGCAAGGGGTTGTGGCCACCCTGCCTTTGGCTATGGTGCACGTGCAATGAGATTTCTGAGGTCATACCTCTTCTTTCCATGATCCTGGATCCTCCTATGAGCATCTTCAGCTGTTGCAGAGAAGATCCAAATTTACGGTCGATTTTTGTCAAGCAGCATGCTTTCCAGTTCATGCTACCAAAATTAATTCCAAAAAAGGTATTGATATGGTTGAGGTGATCTCACTCAGATTACAGGGCCACATTATTCAGTTGAAATATTTTGGAGACATTAAAAAACATTTGGATAAAAAGGCAGTTACTGAGCAAGTGATTCATGTGAGGATCCTAACTGAGATTCTGGTAAGAGGAAGATTCAGAGCTAAGGAATTTGTTTTAAAGAGGCTGTTCTCTGAGTAAGTGATTCTGAGAAAAATTCTTGTGTTAATGAAGTTTTTCTTTATGTTAAACCAAATAAGTTGAATCTTCGTTGTCATGACTTACTGTCCTGACATCTTGTTAAAGGTGAACATGGCTGTCCCAGAGCCCAGTTAGCACACTGGATAGTGGCTTTTTGTGACTATCAATCTACTGTTGAAGAAGTATTTCCCAGTAAAGTTGATTATGAAACAGCAGCAAGCCCAGTACTTCCAAGTAAAAGACTTAAAAAAAGGAAGCCTCTTATTAAAGTGCTTTCCTCATTGGGAAATATCAGCCTGCAGCTTTAATTCTGTTGCTAGGAGGGAAATCAGCATGAACTTGCAGGATGGGTGTTGGACTTACTCTTGCCTCTTGGGTGGCTTTAAATTACTAGTAAGAGTTCAATTGATTGATCTTTGGGAGAGGGTCTGGAACTGGTGTGTTGACATATTTTCACGGGTGGGTAAATTTGAGTGCATTCAGCATAAAATAAAGATAGCTTTGTCCCATGGTTTAGAAAGAGAGACAAGATTAAACTTGTGAACTCAAGAATTTCCATAGCAACAACGTGCTGGCCTCTGGCTGCTTTACCACTCCATCCAGGATGAGCACAGACCATTTGTAGGTGCTGCTTCAGCCTGCCAAAGGGTGTTTGTGCCCAAAAGCTTGCTAAGGAGAATTTTTCCAACTATTTGAGTTGGTCTAGTAAAAAATATCAGATTTACCCAAAGAACCTTGTCTGCCATAGCAACAAAATCCTTTCAGTTGGCTAATCTACTTTTTCAGAGCTCTCTAGGTATGTACCCTCATATGTATTAGAAGTGAAGGCAATATTTGCAACTAGTTTTCAATTATTATAAATTTAGTTTTCAGCCCCTCTTCAAAAACCAAGAAAAATTGTGTAGCCTCAAAATTTGTAGTATAGCTGTAGAGTAGGACTGTCTCATTAAATTTGGTACCTTAAACACAGATATTCACCAGTGTTTAGAATGTCATGCAACTCTTTTGCTACTTTAGAATAGGTTTAGTGGATGCCTTTGCTAAGAATTGCCCAGGACCAAAATAGAATTGATTTAAGACTAATCAGTTTTGTTTTGGGGGTTTTTATTTTACCTGAAGTGTAATTTTAATTTACTAGCTTTGCTTTTGTAATACCCTTCCGTGATTGCTAGAGTCTCAAACTTTCATTGTTTTGACCAGGAAGGAAATAAGTGACTTCTTCAGAGTTTAAGCTCAATGTATAATTTGAAAGTAAAGAATTTTTTTTTCTTTAAGCCATAGGGTGGGTCACGTGAAGTGGCAATTATGACTTGCTGAGATCTTTCAGCAGAACATGAGATCACAGACAGGAACGTCCCCTTCTTATCTTACCTTTGCTGATGCGAAATTTCATGATTGTATTGTGAGGCTGATCATCAAGGATCCTGGTTTTCCCTGATAAAAAAAAATGCCAAATTCTCTGCTAAAAAATTCCTGCTGCCTGCCCCGACTCCCCCTGCTGTGGGCTTGGGTGGGCTGGCTCCTTGCCACCATATGTACTCCCAGGTGGGAGGGGGGGACACCCATGTCTCCCACAGCTGTATACGGGGCAAGCGCAGGCTGCAGGCTCGAGCTCCCACCCTGCTTCTGTGCCCCATGGCCTCTGGAGCCCGGCAGGCATGACCCAGCACAGCTGGGGACAGTGGGGCCATGTGGGGATCTGCTTGCCCCTCTTCCCCAACCCCCACCCCGCTGCCCTTGCAACACACCTCTTGTGCACGAGGCTGCAGTGAGGGCAGTGGCGTGGAGCTGTGCCCCTCAAAGCAGCAGCAGGCACTGAAAGTGCATCGCCAGGGCAGTGGGGGAGGGAGCAGCGGCAAGGAAATCCTTGTGTGGCTCCACCGTC
This sequence comes from Caiman crocodilus, assembly GCA_030014935.1. Lineage (NCBI taxonomy): Eukaryota > Metazoa > Chordata > Crocodylia > Alligatoridae > Caiman > Caiman crocodilus. Next base: position 60,420,403 of record JAGPOW010000304.1, on the reverse strand, counting down.
CCCCGCTGTGCCGGGTCATACCCACTAGGCTCCGGAGGTCCCAGGGTAGGGAAGCAGGGCAGGAGACTACAGACTGCGCCTGCCCCAGGTACAGATCTGGGGAGTATGGGTCCCTCCCTTCCACCCAGGAGTTTGCATGGCAGCGGGGAGCTGGTCCTCCCCCTCCCCCAGATGAGCCATCCATAGCCCCATCCTGCTTCTGCTGGGGCCCTGCAGCTGAGCATTGCAGTCCTGGGCCCCAAGCTCAACCAGGCTGGGCAGCAGCCTCATCCCTGCCCAGCTCCCTCTCCCCACCACTTACCTACTGGAGCTGTTCTGCAGGCTGCCTGGGGCCATCTAAATGTCCATGCATGTGGCACCCCTCTGTTTCTCTGCCACCTTCTTGCTCCCTCCCAGCTCCCTGCAGGCTGGAACTCTGCCAGCCTGAAGGGAGCTTATTTCAAGATGGTAAAATTCATGGGGTTCTCTTGTAAAGTGAGAAATCTGCGTTTGCCTCTGGTAAAAGATAAAATCCACGGTTTACCCTGTTTTTCCGTGGGAAACAGAAAACCCAGATCCCTGCTTATTCAATTTTATGATGTTTCTTAAAGCTTGAAGCTCTTGGAATCATTCTAATATTATAAAAGCCTAAGTCTGTCTGTTTGTCCGTAACACTTTGTTTGCACTCTGATTGGCTGATGGAAACGGCCAATCAGAGTGCTCCAAGCCTGGGGGAACACTGCCATGATTCCAAAGCCGTGCCAAGGACCGGACAGGAGGTGTAGGGGCAAGAGGCAGAACAGCGGCAGCATGGGGTATTAGGTGACAGCACTCCATCCCAGCCCCCCTTCCCCTCCCCCTGTCATTCTTGACGGGCAATTGGTTTGTGTTATTCATAAGAATCTCAGCTTTCTTTTAGTACAGGGGTCAGCCACCTATGGCCCATGGACTAGATCCGGCCCATGGAGCCATTTAATTCAGTTCATGGGCATGGGGCTTTGGTGGGCACTTATTCTGTACCGCCATGGGAGCTTTTCTTGTTCCACCACTGGGAGAATGATGTTGGGTGCTTTCCCTAGGTTGCCAAAGAAAGAAGTGAAGGCTGCCAGGTCCTACTGCCTGTCTGTCTGCCTTCCTGCCTTGGCCTGAGCTGGAACATGAGCCTAAAAAGGCTACCAGTCGCTGCTTTAGTGAGTTTCTAGCTCTCTTGGTCTCAGAAAATACAAACCCAGGCTCAAACCTAGATTAGTTGTTATATTTGACATAATCATCTTGTGATTTTGATTAGCATGATTCTCAGTATTGGCAACACTTGATGTTTGCACAGCCAATTTTCAGCTTTTGTCTAGCTCCTATTTCCTGTGAGCTTTCTGACATCTCTGGGAAAGGAGTCCTACTGTGTAAAGGATTGGCTAGTAAAGGTGTGTGCAAAAGAGCACAGTCAGTTGGAAGAATAAGATGAGGGATATTCTTGATGATAGTAGTCTACAACTTTTCAGAGCCACAGGTCAAAACAACCCAGCTTCTGTCTTGAGGCAGGCCAGCATTCTGCTGCAGCTGTGGTCACCACTGCCATGGTGGGAACAGAGACTCTTCCAGGCCATGCTTATCCCTGCTGCATGGGAATAGCTTCTTGCCAACCAGACCTGGAAGAGATCCTTGCCGCTTAGCCTTGGCATGTGCACAGGCCAAGCCTCTCACCAACGTGCCACCAAATCCAGTGAACTTCAGGGCTGTATGTTGCTGATCCCTACTCTATGCCACTTTTCTGTAGATCAGGTTGAGGCATCATGAAGCTGGGTTCTGATTCATTGCTGCTGTCTAATTTTCTTTTTTGTCAGGATATATTTAGATAATGCAGCTCAGCTGCATGTCAGTAATTTAAAACATTACAGGAAGATTTAAGAGTCACTGTGATGAATTAGTGGATAGTGAATGGACCCTGGCTTTATATAAAGCATTTTGTTACGTGAAGCTGAAGTTATATTTCACTGTTCTAAACAGCTGTGGATAGCAGCTATCTGGCAACCAAATCAAAATTTTCTGTGTTATCATACAACATTACCTTTTGGAAATGTAAGCAATGTATTTCTTCCTATAGAAAATCAATGTGGGAAAAACTTATTTTGCAAAAGGCAACCTATATATGTAGGGGTACTTGGGAGGGAAAAAGTTATCCTCAACAGATAAAAATTAATCAGTGTCTTTGTTTTGACAACTACTTTCTTTTGCCTTTTAATTAAATCCTATAAATCTTCTTCTTCTCCTCCTCATTATAAGCCAAACAGGCATTATTAGCTCCTCATGTTTCATTTCCAAATGACCCAAATTGTTCCATGTTGTTAGCAAGAAGTATTATGGTGTACAAGTTAATTTCCTTATGTTTCTCTGGCACTGTGAGGGTCCAACAGACTCCTCTGCCCCATTTTCTTTTTCCTTGTGCTTTTTAGCGCCAAATAGCATGTCCTGTTTGTTGTCCATTCAGGAAATGTTCCAGCCAAGGACTTTGACATATTAAGGCATTTAAGAACTTCCCATCTTCCTAAATTTGAGAAAATCAGGATAACATCTAAATCTGTAAATCCTTTTGAATATGTTTGCTTTTATAAAGTTATTCAGTTTTGTTTGCTTCTTTTTTTTAAAACTGGCAGCATCTCAGATGAGCCATGTCAAAGTGAGTTTGAATGCAGAGGGGGAAAACATGCACACAAGCCCTGCATTGAGTGGTGTCCATCTTTTCTTTAAAAAGAAAGGGCAAATGGGGTTTTTAACATGGTGAACGTCATCAAATCTTACTTTTCTGTGGCAAAATTACTTTTTTAAGATCCTTCAGCATGAAAAACACTTCTTAACTATAAAAATAGTTTCAGGTACTATTAAACTGTTGCTTAGGAGGAGCACACTTGCTCTTTGGTAGTCCACAAAACTCTGCACTGGTGCACAGTAAATTGAAACTGCAAAGGGGATTTGGGGAGGTTAAATGTAACTATTCAAATTGAGTTTAACCAAGGAATCATAGTTTTAGTACCATATACTCATTAAGAAATACCTTGTGACTATTTCATAGGAAGTGGTAAGGATATTAGATTTTACAACTCATTCAAAATATGGGAACACCATAGTAATCTAGCACCATGTTGATGGATTATAGTACCTACCTGTGGAATTAAATGGAATAATGCTACCTACTGAATATTCAGCATGATTTCTGTACCACCTCTCTTCCATCAACATAGTGGCAATATACCATTTTAGTTTGAGATTTGATATGATCATACCACATGGTTGTGCCTGAGGGAGGGGATCTGTGCTAACCCTTCTCTTCAAATGCCTTTCTCTTTAGAATACAGTTGAATCCCTGATGACTTCAGAGAATTATTGCTTTGGTAGCCAAGAATCTGTCTTTTCATCTTTGTCTAACCCAGTTCACTGTGACTGCTATCTTAGACATGGACCTTGGCACATGCTTTGTCTACTGGTTTGATAATTTCACACAGGGAACACTACAGCTACCTGTAGAGAACACTGGAAGTCTCAGCTAGTGCAGAATGTCATGACAATTTAACAAGTCCAACTGTAGGGAACATATAACAGCAGTTTCCCAGGGGCTTTCCTCTTGCACAGGTATTAAGCTTTTAAAGTTCTAATGTTGTTTGGGTCCTACTTACAGAGACTGCTTATCTTCCTGTTCACTGCTGCAACAATTGCAGTGAGGCTCTGGAATTAAATGTTTAAAGGATTTGGGATAGAATATTGGAAATTGTTTCCCTTATTGGTTAAGCAACCCCTGAATTTAAAACAGTACTTTCTGAAATTCTTAGGGCTAACTTTATTTCCCTTCCTTAGTTAAGAGCTTCCATCTGAGTTTGAAAGAGGACAAGTTAGGTCAAACATAAAACCTAAAGTTAAACTCCTAAACCTTTTCTTTAGGTATCTAAATAATCCTCCTGGTTTTGGTGGGTGCTGGTAAGTACTTAGTTTCCAAAATCAGGTCACTTATTCAGACACTTAAACATAATTTAAGGAGCTTAATTTAAGACAAGCTTTGGAAAAAATTTTTGTCTGAGCTTTATTTTGCTTTATATAACTTGACCATTTTAATAGCTAACAATTGCATATTATTATATAATTATTGCATCTTTATATTGCTCATCTGCTACTTGGTTTTTTCTGGAGAATGTTGACTATTTCCTTTACCTCAGAAACCATCTATCACAAAAGGCTGCCATAGATGAAGAAATCCAACATCCTGTTAAATGTGTAAGTATAGCCTTCAGATGTCTAAGGAAATGGGTGTTTGAAGATCTCAACATCAGATTCGAAACTCAGTTCAAGGTTTAACAAGCAGTCATGATCCCTACCTTACTGGATAGAGCTGAGACTTGGACAGTGTACGGGAGACCCCTCAAGTTGCTGGAGAAATACCATCAATGCTGCCTGCAGAAGATCCTCCTTCAAATCTAGTGGGAAGACAAATACACCAACATTGGCATCCTCTCAGCAAGCACCATGAGCATCAAGGCAATAATCATTCAACATCAACTTTGCTGGGATGGCCACAACATCCAGATATCTGACTTCAGACTCCTGAAGCAAGTTTTATTCTCTCAGCTCAGTCAAGGCATAAGCTTACAAGGAGGACAGAGAAAATGCTTCAAGGATGTCCTCAAGGCCCACTTGAAAAAATGCAGCATTTATGTCAACTCATAGGAGACTATCACCCAGGGGTATCCCAAATGCAAAGATCTCAGTTCTTTGAAACCTCACAACGACAACAGGAGATGGAGAAACAGAAGCAGCAGAAACAGCCATGTCATGAACCAATCCAAAAATCTAGAACCACTCATGCTGTATGGAAACATGTACCTGAGTTGCACTAGAACCTGTTGATCCTGGATTGGCCTTGTCAGCCACCTTTGGCCCCACAGATCAGGCGATCATGGAGGACAGTCACCCTTGACTGCATGTTTGTCAATGATAATGACTTGGCTTTTTGTACACATGAAATTGTTTTGATTATCTAACTTTCAAGCCTTTACACATGTCAGCATGACTAATCTGCTTCATATTTACTGGTCAGACACCTGATCAAAATACTGGAGCTTGCCAAGAACCCTATTGTGTTTGAAATTCTCTGGCTTACATCAAAAACATCAAGTTGCATCTACCACCCAGATGAGTCTATTGTTTCCGATTGAAATTGACTGTAATTTCCTAGGTGCTCTTCTCTGGCAGTTCTGTTCAATATACATCTTTTTTAGCCCTTAAAAATTAAATGTTCTAAAAGAGCTTTTGCAGAAGAGAAGCTGAAAGTGAACTCCTGTTGCTTGAGTTTTGTGCTGGCTTCCTTTGAGTTTCTGTCTCTGCCTTTTTCCACTTGTTATAATGATTAGTGAAAACGCTGTAAGGGATTTAAAATGGTGTTCTGCACAGGTCTAAAGGTTACCTTATGGAGTATATTCCTTGCCACTGGAAACAGTTTGACCCAAGATACTTAATAAATCATCTTCATCCCTATCTTGTTAAAGCTTTATGTAATACTGTCACCCTGCATCTTGTTTTGAGTACATGTTGTGTAACTTAATGATGGATTACAATGTGTGTATTTTCTGAAAGGTACAGCACAGCCAATGCAGAGTCTGATTATGATCGGGAGTCAGAGAGAGAAAGCGAAGAGGGGGAAGATGAAGTGAGCTGTGAAACAGTGAGGACTGCACGAAAAGATTCCCTGGATCTAGTCAATGAGGATGAAACAGCTTTAATCCTGGATTCTACAGTGGAGGAGGAACTTGAGCAGCTCCTGCAGCAGGCTGACCAGTTGCATGCTGGGAATGAGCAAGAGAAGAGAAAAGGATTCCAGCTGCTGCTTAACAGTAAACTGGCGGTAAAGTTCAATTTTATTCCCCAGTAGAATTGTACGTGTTCAAAAAAAATAACAAGGGCAAAACAAACTGGTTTTATTTATGAGTCGCTGTATAAGACCCAGTTCACACTACAGCTGTAGTGGGAAATCAGTGACCTTGGTCTTAAGGTTGTTTAGAAGTATAACAGAGCTGGTCTTCAAAATTAATGCCCCACAACAATCAAACAAATGGCCTGACTCTTGACTTACTTACATGTATCTTGTCACATTCTATCTGTCATAAAGGTCTGTATTGGAACTGGTTCTCCTGACTTGGCATAAGTCTACTTTGCAGCAAGAAGGTGCTATTATTATAGTATGGATAACAATAGCAGCAGAGATGTGGAGCCTACACTGAAGACCTTTCTGCCACAACTCCATTAGGGACCCTAGGTTTTTGGTTAGGTACCTAGCCCACACTGAAGTCTATGCCATTGTGTCTTTATTCCTGCTGTTGAAGCTGTTTGGTTATGTTTAGCTCTGCTCCTAGCAACATGGAGGGGTTTTAGCTTTGGGGACAGGCTCCTGTCTCAATGCAGGGCTACAAACATTGTAGTTCTAGATCTGCGATTCCCCTCGCCAGTGATGCAGAGAGCCTTTAGCTTTGCATGGGCCTAAGAACCCAGCTTCTTACTCTGCTTAGATCTGGAGTGGGTACTTCTGCTGTGATTGCTTTCAGTTGAATGGTAGTATTTAGATAAGCATGGAATAGCTAACAAAGGAAACGATATCACTTGTTCTTTCTGTAGGAACCAGTGTGGAAAGGGAAAAAATGTTTGTCTGCTGTGTCTTCAACAGTGAAACTGAAAGAGCAGAGATAGTTCAGAAGGAAGTAATTACGCATTACTTTAATCCAGAGGTATTAAGCATAAAGTCTGCAGATGAGATTTGGCCTGTGGAATCACTCCATCTGGCCCTCTCAGCTATCAGTGAAGTACCAGAAGATGGGAGTGTACTCAGTTCTGAGTGTGGCCTGCCATGAAATCTCGGGTCCTGTGGTCCTTCCCACTTGCCTGCCACTGAACGCTGTGTAGCACAGCATTCACTTGCCCTGCAACTGCCTGCCTGTGGCTGCTACAGTAGTGACTGCCACCACTGAAATGGCTTTTGATGCTGCCCTATGCCCCAAACCAGATCTGACCCACAGGTAGCCCCAGGCACCAGTTCTGACTCAGGGTCTCAGCTGGGTTTGTTCCCCCCTCCCCCCTGCTTTTAATCAGTAGTATTTCTTAGAAAGGAGTCTCAAGAAAAAAATAGTGACAGACCCTGCCAGGAATGCATTTAATACGCTTGTAACTTCCTTTTTGAAAGTGTCTCACACTTTCTTTAAGATGTATTAGAACATATTAGCCAACATATTGGCTAATATCCCTTCCCTTTAAGTCAACTTAAAGGGAAATTGTCAAGTGGGTTGGACTTCAGTTTAAACATTTTAGCATTTTTACTAGGGCTGTGCGAAGCTTTGGATACCAATTCAATTTAGAAGAGATTTGGCCCAATTTGGTGTCCGAATCTCCAAATCTGAATTAAATTGGGACCAATAAAAAGGTCCAAATCCAATTCAAAGCTCTCAAAATTGATTTGTAGTAAATCATCTCCAATATTTATGTTCTGCCTACAGTATAAGGACCATAACAATTTCCTCTGGCGCCTAATCCGAGCTTACAGTGATCTGTATGATATCACAGAGGATGCAGATGAGAAAAAATCATACGCTTCTGATGGTAAGGAGAAGTGTATATGTATGGTAACATGTTTACTGGGGCTGACTTTTTGCACTTTAGGCTTATAAACTCTGAACATATAAACAATGAGTTTAAGGTCAAAAGTTCTCCCAAGCTTAGCAAGTAGCATGGGTAAGGGATACCTTTTTCTTTAACCAGCTATGCTCAGACATCAAGTCTGACTGCCTTTCATTCCACAGCCCAAATGACCAACTGTACCCAGGGAAAGCCCACTGCATCACTCTAGAGTGAGGCTCAGATTCACACCTCTGGCTCCATATCTCGATACCTCTTTACCTGCTCTGTCACCAGACCCTTTGAAACCATATGGGGGAGGAGTTTATTATCTTTAAACTTTTTTTCTTTAGGAATGGATTAACAGTCTCTATAGTGATATGTTGGATTTAGTTGCCAGAAAGGTATTACGGGTGCATCCCATTACTACTTAGAGATATACAGGTTTACTTTTGGTGTGTGATGAAACAAAGCTTACAGTAAAACCATGTATCTGCATTCAGTGTCTTTACCATCAAAATAAATGTTTTTGATGTAACTTGCTTAAAAAGGCTTACTTAGTGTACTATCACTTTAAGGTACATATAGTTAAAAAGTAAATGAGTTTTAAATGTTTATTTCCTGAGTGAAGTTTGATCAGTTTTGTTTTCCAATTCTAATTCACTAATTCAAATGTTGTTTGTTTGGTGTTTTCAACACTGTAGATAGCTGTAAACAAAAACAGGACATTTAAATTAAGATTTCTATGACTGTTAGATATAAGAAATAATTTACAACTTAATTTAGTCTCATTTACCCAAGTGGTCCCTTTCAGAAAACTAAAGTAGTTATTTAATTTTCAGATTTTGAATTTATGTAGCTCATCCATAAAAGGGCTTGCAACTAGAACATCTTAAGACCCCTAAGCACTTGGAACAGGTAGAGAAGGTGAGGATCATTTCTTAGACCTTCCTTGGAATGATCTTTAGAATGAAACTTTCACAGAACCCATTTAATTTATGCTCCAAGAAAAGTTTTATCAGTCTTCTTCATTCAGAACAGTTATCAAGCATGCTGTGAAGCCATGCTAGTGATCCAAGAAGTCAGCTATGGTTCCTAATTATATATAGAGGTTATTTATGTATGGTCTTGGGTGCCCAGAGCATGAAACCATTTGCAAAATACTCTCAAAACCAAGTTACTGAAAAGTGTATAGTTGCGTTACACCTTCCTGTCATTGTAGAGACTAGTACTTTGGGAGATGGGAAGCACTGATTTATCAAGAGTGCAAGTAACTGAGTTTCTTACATCACTCTAAACACTTGCAGGGAAAGAAGAGGCAGAGACAGCCCTACAGAAAGGGGATCAAAGTTCCGAGTGTCACCAGTGGTATGTAACTTTTTGTTTTCTGTTGTAAGAGAGAAAAGAGGGGGGCTGTTGAAACTCCTCAGGAGTTGGGATGTATCATAATCCTCACAGCAAGTGTTGCCTGTTTGTATCTTAAATATATACTGAGTCATTGCTTTTCCTAGTAGACTCTTGGTTTCTTTTTTTTTGTTAGTTGGTATGAATAAATAGTGCACTGACCAGTGGTGCTGGTAACAGTTATTGAGAGATATTTTTTTTTCATTTGGATCATGCAAGCTAATTCAAAGTTTGGCTCTGAAAAGAGGTGGCCTGGAAGAGTTCTCGAGCAGAAGATGGCAGCTAATTATTTTTCTTTTTGTTCTGGGGAATACATATCAGGTAGTTGCAAATGTTCATCTAATGGTTTAATGATACAGATGGGTCTTTCAGAAATGGCCTTCTAGCAACAAGAATTTGGAATAGGGAATGTAGTATATTTAGGATATTTTAGGTAGTCTGAATTCAGGGACTAGAACTGTTACTTTTAAAATAAGTTGTATTTTGAGTTAATATTTGCATATCTTAGTCATAACTCCAGGAAGTAGGTCTGGAGAGGACTCTATGAGGTCATCTATTCCAGCCCCCTGCTTAAGTCAGGATCATCGCATGCATTCATGCGTGTGTGTGCATGCACACACACAAGAGCCTGGAGAGGTATCACCAAAGATAGATCCAGAAAATCCTCCATACCAAAAAGGAAGATTGCCACACAAACACCAGCTTTGTTTGCTGAACCCGATGTTACTAGTATTGAGTTGGTGATCCTCAAGCACCAATTTTGCTGGAGTGAACATTGTGTGTGGATGCCTGACTCTCAACTCCCAAAACAAGTTCTCTACTTCCAGCTTAGTAATGGCCTGAGATCTCACAGTGGCCAAGGGAAATGCTACAAGGACACACTGAAGGCATAACTCAAGAAAATGCATGCTGACATCAGGAGCGGAAGAATCTACCTGCCAACCAACCCCAATAGCACCACAACCTCAGGCAAGTGGCAGCTCATTTCAAGGTAAAGTGTCTTGCCCTTGAAGCAGAGAAGAGACAATTAAGGAAAAGGAGAGAAACCCCAGCTGGCAGCCTGCTCTCACCTGCGGAAAGACCTGCAACTTCTGTAGATGTATTAGTGGCTCAAGGATTGGACTCTTGAGTCACCTCAAGACCCATCAATGAGCCATGGTAGAGATCATTCTCGAATTGAGGTTTTGCTGACAATGATGCACACATACACACCTATATGTATGTGAGGGATAAATGTGAAATGGAGAAAAGTTGGTGCTTGTACACAAGAAAGCTTTTTCTGGAATTCAGTCAAACTATTTTTTTTCTTATAACAAGACATAAATAAGTGCTCAGCTGCTATGATATTTGTGGCCATATGGTCCCACCTAACTGCAAAATTCATGGTGTTGAAGTGAGCTCATCTCTATCTTTTCGTATTGAGAGACCTGGGAAAGTTACTTGTCTATCCTAGGGCTGTGTGCTGGAAATGGAAGGTGATGAGAAGGTTAGGAATCTCATTTCATGCAACTGACTTGCAGATAGCTGCACTACCTATGTTCAAAAACTTGATCTGGTGAGGCCCTTTTATTTTTTTTCTGTGCTGTTTCCTTTGGCCCCTCTCTAGCCCCTTACAAAGAAACTACTTGTGTCCTTGAAAGGCAAACTCCTAGCCAGCTGCACAGACTGTGGGGATAGCAATTTACAAGTTAGATGATTATTAATGACCTGATGTTCTTTTTTTTGTTCCTCTTATTTTACTGGGGTTAGTAGCTGTTGTTGTTTCTCTTTATTTCTTCTATGGATGTTCCAGAGGCTTGTAATAGTGCCAAGTAAAATTAAGACCATTTTAAGAAAAGTTCATCATGCTGCATGTAGGGCTTCAGGAGAACGTATCGATATTTTAGAAACCTTGAAAACAAGGAGCTCTAGTCTCCTTGTTTTCTAGACTTCTACTAGCAGCCCCCAAAATGACTGTTAGAAGCCTGAAAATGAAGGGAGCTAGTCTTGTTCAAGGCTGCCAATACAACCACACAACATCTTTGTGTACTGAACTAGTTCTGTTTATGTTAAGTTCCACAAGTGTATAATTTACTTTGGTGCATGGTCTTCATTTATTTATTTGCTAGTTTTGAAGCTGTGCACTTAAGTTGAACACATTGTATGTAACTTTGTTCTTTTTGTGTAAATGTTGTGATTATTTAAATTTTATAATAAAGGAATTAAGCATTTTGGTTTTTTCCCCTCTTCCCCCTATATCCCTCAGTAGCTACGGTGTCTGAATAGGTTCTTTTAGAAACTTTTTTAGAACTGAAAGGATAATATGTTCCGCTATGCTTAATATTGACTTAAGTAGGTAAACTTCAGATTGCTTCTACTGTGTTATACATGCTGGTTGCAGGGAGAAGGAAGAATGTCTGTCTGTTCTAGTGAACTGCGTGTTAAACTGCTTGGCTCTTGAGTGACTGAGCTTCTCAGTGCCATCAAGTGAGATTTTGAAAATGGAATACAGTACTAAAGGTGTTAATCTTCAATGTAAAGAGCTGTGGATTATGGTATATTAAAGGTGTTAACGTTCAATGTTAGGAGCTCTGGGTTCTTAAATCTCATTAAGAAAAAAGTAGATTCTTTTCTTTTCTTTTCTGAAGTTAGTATTTGCATTCTGAAGATCTGCTCAGATTACACACTTGTGGGAAATACATTTTTGTGGCCTAAAAGTTGAGTTTAAGGCCTGGAAACCCCCCCCACATCAGATCAGTTAGTAACTAGTTGCTCCTGTTGCAAACATTTTTCCCTTGTTGATGCAAGGGAAGAATAATGAGGTAGACTAGTGTGACTTGATCTCTCTAGTGGAGTCAGGTGTTTGGCTCTCTTTGCGTGTTTAATTTCTGGAATGTTGTTGAACCACCAACTTGCCAATTAAAGTTTTAAACAGCTTTGACACTTGAGCTTTGGACATTTTACAGAGCAAGACTGCTTCTGAGCTGTACAATGATCGATTGGCTTTGTGATTCAGAGGCTTACTCTGTGTAAAAACAGCTGACCCAACAATTTCTGATCAGCAAAGATTTTTGGAGCTGGAGTGAAATCTGATTATGCAATGATAACATGAGGGACTCTTCCACTGTTATGGTTATATGCTGTCCAAAGAGACTGGTAGAGCTAGGTACACCTTTCCTGCATGCTTTCTAATAGACCATTAAAAAGGACTTTCTGTAAAGATAAATTGTCTGTCATTGTTTTGTATTAGTGTGTTGCTTAATCACATCTCCAGTATAGTATGCACTAGAAGGATGTATTTTCTAATCTGTGCCCACCTCTTCCACAAATGTCCTCAGTGGAAGGGTATTCAGACTAAATTGTCCCTGTAGACCTGTCTTTTTGCTGAGCAGGGACAAGGCTGTTCATGTACGTCTAGATCTTGCTATTACTTCTTGAGAACAGCTGGAGAAAGCCAAGAAGGCAGCCATGGAAAGGAAATAGCACAGCATGTGGGAGGCTTGGGATTTATTGGAAATGAATAACTAACCATCTTTATCATTCAAAGAAATAGCTGTTCTTTATCATGAATATAACAGGAAATTGTTCCCTTCTCAGCACTATCTGGGTCATGACAGTTGCAGGCTTTTTCTGGTTCCTGCCTCTGTTCATATTAATTGTTCCCTTGAGAAACAGCTTACCCCTAATCAAGTGCAACTGAAGAGGGTTTGAAATTATGCGGGAGCTCAGAGAGGCTGAGCCCCGCCTCCAGCCTAACCCGTTCCTCAGGCGGCAGCAGGGGCAGCGGCAGCTTCTTCCAGCTTCTGGCTACTGCTACCGCAGACTCCACCAAGAGTCAGAATGTAATTCAAACCCTGTAACTCAGTACGTGGAAATCAAAAAATTGGGTGTCATGTGACATAATAACAAAGGACATTGTTAAGCATTTTTCCATCTTCTTCAGTTTGTTGTCCATATATTATCTTGGATGTAGTGATTTTTTACTATGCTTCTTTACTTCTGTTTGTTTGTTTCACCATGCATTCCTGTCTGAGGTGCATATTATCTAGCCTTTACCCTCTTTATTGACCCTTGGGTGTGGATGATAAGTCAGCAAGGTAAAAATATTGTTCTAGTGCAGTGTAGTACTGCTAGCACTTTACTGTGGTAGTGTTTGTCTATAGGCATGTATATTCTACCTATGATCTAAAAACAGGTGTGAGTGAGGTTACTGCTTTTTCTGTATTTATCTCTGGTATTTACGGTGGAGTTACTTAATTTTTTTTTAATCAGCGTGGAACATAATCCCATGAGGGCCAGTTGAAAAATGCTGAACAGGAAAGTGATCTTAACCACAGTTTTGGACGATGCCTTTGTGGTTGGATGGTTTGGAAGGCTTTGACAGCCTGAGTACGATAGAACCTGGATCATTTGTATCCGTTTAATGCGGAGTTAGCTGTTGAATGATCCACTTCATCCCTTTAAAATAATAACTATAGCACTTCAGTATTCCTATGCAACTGCTTGCTGTGGCTGCAATATCTCCCTATCTCCCCACTTCCACCCTGCTAGTTCACAAACCCTCATCTTCCTGGGGTGAGGGTATGTAGAGGGGACGGGGGATTGGTACTGCTAAGGGACTGAATCCTGTGAAGAATCCAGGTTCTGTTGTTTTCTCAAGAATGTTTTGGGACAAGATTGTGTAAGAGTCCATTTGCTTTGGCCTGAGCTGGTACCAAACATGAAGAGTAGCTCTTCCATGGATCCCTGGGATCCTTTTCACATGAGATTAGTACAAAGCAGCTATTTTATAACTGTTTGCTCATGGATCCTTAAGAAAGGCCATTTCACATGGTAAAAACAAGTGGTTTTGATCACAGTGCTGAATAGACTAAAGGAGGGGTCAGCAACTTTTTAGAAGCAGTAGGATGAAATACTTTGGTTCTGTCTCAGGTGAGCTGGTGTTTCCAATGTAGCTGCCATGGCCATGATTGGCAACACCCCTGCTGCCAAATCACTATTGGCTTCTGCCCCTCCCCATCTTTCCCCACTCCACCAACCTTCATGGACTGGATAAAATCACTCAGTGGGCTGGATTTGACCTGTAGGCCATTTGTCCTGACCCATGAACTAGAGAGCCCTTGTGTTGCAGAAATAACATAGTCTTTCAATTCCTGACTGCAGTCGCCTTGCAGGGCTGCATTAGGAATATATGAGACATGTGGGAGCTGTTTTGGCTACTAGTGCTTCTCTTGAATGGCCAAAGTAGTATGTCATTAATTGCATTGGCATGATACTAGGGAAGGATTTGACATTCTTATTCTTTGTGCAGTCTTGGCCTTATTTACATGAACCATGCCTTTGTATCAAAAGTAACCTATACCATAGTTAAAAAGAGCTCTGAAAGCAATATGTATATTTTGCAAACCAAATAAGATACTAGGAAAGTAGGGCTGGAAGGGACCTCATAAGGTTATCTAGTCCAGTCCCCTTTTCAGGATAGGATCACTCCTGACCAAACCAGCTCAATCAAATGTTTTTCTAACCTGCTTTTAATTTCCAGGGATGAAGATTCCACAACTTCTGTAGGTAGTCTGCTTCAGTGCTTGAACACCCTCTCCCTCATCTCCAACCTAAATTTCCTCTGGTGCAGTTTGAGGCATTGCCCCTAGCCCTGGCCCTTACAGTCACAGAGAAAAGTCTATCTCCATCCTCTTTATAATCTCCCTTCAGGTATTTGAGGACTATTATCAAATCCCCTACATCCCTTCTCTTCTACCCTCCCCACCCCCAAAGTCTTCTCTTCTGTATATTAAATAATCCTACTTTTTTTCAGCCTGTCCTTATAAGACATATTTCCCAGGCCTCTAATCATTTTTGTTGCTCTCCACTGGTAATGGTGGTAATCTTTTTTTTTTTTTTATAGTGTCTTTTGCATATGTTAAACCACCTGATTACTGCTTCATTAACTAATTTGGAAATCTTGGAAAAGAGAAGAGAACAAATACATAATTAAAAAAACAGGAGTGTTGCATATTGCATAAGCATGAACATTAAGCTATTCTGGGCACGAATATGAAAAAATGCCATGAAACTGAAACAATTGAGTCCTTGTTTTAATTCCCTGTCCATGTCAATGTGTCTGTCTGTTGTGCAATTCCGACCACAGAACACCAGCTTCAAGGATTAGGAAGTGAGGGAACTGTGTGTTTGCCTTGGCATTAACTCCTGTTGTTAAAAGAAATATTGGAAGTACAACTAGAGCAATAAGGGATTTTATGGGTTCGTCTGGGGCAGATTTTGCAGGTGCTGCATTTTTGGCCCTTTATTCGATCTGAATATTTCACTTTCTGAAAACTAAATGGTATTTGCTGACTTCTGAGAGTTCTTGTTGAAAATGAACTGCAAATGTTACTGCCCTTGCTTATCTTTGAGCAAAGCAGTAAATTGTTTATTAACTGTTTATTAATAGTAAATTGTTTATTAACTTTGACTACATTTGTCATGTCTGCTTCCTGCAGGCAGATGTTTTCCTTGCCAGGTAGTGACAGCATTCTGAGTAAAATTTTGAGCTGATGATTAGGTCAGAAGCCAGTTTGGTTGGTAGTGTCTTGCTCTTCACAAAGTATTGCACAAAACTGATTGATTGTCAGCTAAGCCTAGTTTTGTGTGCTGAATGCTCCATGTTGACATGAAGGTTAATCAGGGAAGCAGCGTTTAAAATCAGGGGTCAGAGAATCATAGCTGGTAGGAGTAGGCACAGAAATAGTCTCGGAAAGTGTTTCAGTATTAGGAGTGATGCGTCATGGTGTTGGAATGCTCAGCCTGAGCCTTTCCTCCTTGGCAATTTCTTGACCCAGAATTGTGCACAAGTGACACCCACCCTTTCCCTTTCAGATACATTAGCAGATGTGAAATGCCCCTAACTCCTATTTCATGTGAACTTAAGGAGTAGGAAAATCTACAGAGGGGCCCAACTCCAAACAAAGGACACTGAAGTCAAGTAGGAACAGAAACAAAAGGGGCCTTGACAGAAGCCAGTGGTTTCAAAATTGTGGTTCCAAAAAATGGACACATTAGCTGATGCCTCCAGCACTGTTCTGGTGCACCAAGAATGAGATTTGTCTCTGCTTTTTTTGCAAGAGTATCATGTTGTTTTGTTTCATGTGTGATCTCTTTTCCTTCATATCTTTATCTTCTAAACTGCTGCTTGTAAAGTTATTCTTCATGTTGTACTTGTGCTTGGGCCTTCTTATGGCTAAATGTAGTACTGTACTTTGCACTTCTCTTCTGAAGTTTATCAAGATAATTTTGAATTCTTATAGTACCCATCAAGGTGTTTGTAGCCCCTCCCAGGCTGGTATAAGCTGCAAGCATAATAAATGTAGTTTCAGTTCCATAACCCAAAAAGCTCATAAAAACTGCTACATAACATTGCATCCAGAACAGACTTCTGTGCAGTGCTGCCTGAAGTGGCTTTCTAGTTTGAGAGGAAGCTAGTGACAATTCTTTGAGTGAGTGCGTGCCAGAGGGGCTCCCCACAGTTTCAAAAATGTGAGGGTGAAGGAGCCATAGCAGCATTAATAGTTACAGCTTTCAGAGTCATGGCAATTAATGTTGCCACTGCTTCGCCATCTCCAAATTTCTGAACCCATGGGGAGCCCAGCTGGCTAGACGATACAGGCCCATGTGCCAAATGAGGCTGGCATATGAGGTTTGGCTGTTTAGTTACACCAGTGGTTTTAACCTTGTTGGACTCAAGCCTCTCTTTCCCCCCCCCCCCCCCTGAAAATGCCAGCTCTCAGCTTTCACTTAGTTTTTGGCTGCAGAAAAACAGTAGAGCAATTTTTGTGTTGTAAAAAACTTGGAAAGACCAGAGCAGATCAAAATTTTTTTAATACTGTGGATTCCTATTTGAAATCTCTGGGTTTAGACACCCAACCATAATCCATGAGATAATAGTGCTAATATTGCATAGCACCCCATGGTACCCTTGTAAAGATCTCAAAGCACCCTGGGGTGCTGTGACACCCTAGTTGAGAATCATTCCATTTCCCCAAGATGATGGGGAAAATGTAAAAAATCCTGAGCACATAGATGAGAAGAAGTGCTGGTTAAAATAATAACTCGGGCAATATTTTCCTTACCCAGATAGTCATGCTGAGTTGTTTACAGCTGTATTATTCCAGTCTTCTGAATTGAGATGAACTTATCCTTTTAAGCCATAATTCTGCACAGCAAGCCTGTAATGTGGTTTAAAAATCATGAGGTTTTGTAGATTTGTTTTTTGGGGGGGTGGGGGTAGGGAGGGGGTTGGGTTATTTCTTTAGTCTTTGTAGATCTTGATCAAATAAAACATTTCCCTAGTTTCTAGTTCGTCCAGATGGGAGCCTTTTGTAAAGGACCAGGCTTTGCTTACACAGCAGATTTCCACTGCTCGTGACTGAGAAAGAGGTTCACTTACTTTCAAGTTATCTTGAATTACTTTTATTTGTTGAGTGACCTTGTTGGTTCCATTAATACAAAGATAGAAAGCCTGTAGTTCGGCAGATGTGAACCATGGTCTGCATGGAATATTCAAAGAAACAAACGGAGTACTGTCTTGCTAATCTAAAACTTAAATGACCTTTTTGTAAAGGGCAGGGAATACTTTCCTACAAATGCTCTCAAATGTTTGGTGAAAAATCAGAGCTGTATGGGCTGGAAATAGAATAATTGCTATCTTTTCACTTACTACATTTTGGAGAAGGATATTGCAAACAAATTTGAATAGCATATTAGCAGACTCACATATTTGTAAATAATGTTAAAATGGGTCCCAAACAATGGCCCAAAGCAATTGAGGTATTTCCTCAAGGGCTGTCTGATCAGATGAGTTTATTCCTAGTAGCTGTATCACACAATAAGTTAACTATACATATCCTTATGTTACTCTTCCAGGAATATTATTGCTCTACTACAGGGATGTCAGACTCTTCCAGTGGGCCAGATCCAGAGCGTACTACTGGTCTTTGGGCTAGATCTGGAGTGCAGAGCTATGTCACTTGGCCTGTGGAGCTGCCCTCAGGACTGGAAATTTGGTGGCAGGATTAACTGCTGCTGCATTCAGAGCCATGGCAGATGCCCTTCCTCCCATTGCCGAATTTCCCTGTGAGCTAGATGACATGACTTCAGGGGCTGGTTTTAGTTTGTGGGTCTTCTCATGGGGTCAGAAATTTGGTGATTGGACAAATGGTGACAGTGTTAATTGCTGTGGCTCTAGGAGCAATGCAATTAATGGTGGTGCTGCCATTTGTTCAGCTGCCAAATCTCTAGCCCCATGGGAAGCCCTGTGGATTGGATCACAGTGCTCCATGGGCTGAATCTTGCCCTTGTGCTACATTTTTGACACCCGTGCTCTAGTAGATATGCAGCCAAATAGTACACAGATGTTGTAAATGGCAGGCCAGGTGATCTATGGAAATTTCTGAGAAAGCTCTGCACTGTAAGGCTGCTTATAGAGCTCCTTTATGTGATTATAGGGAAATAGGGCTGGAAGAGACCACACAAGGTCACCTAGTCCAGCCCCCCCCAGCTCAAGGCATGATTATCCTTACTATACTATCACAGCCAAGCATCTGTTCAATGTACTCCTGAACATTTCCAGGGATAGAGATTCCACAGCTTGTCTAGGTAACCTGTTCAAATGCTTCACCACCCTCATAGTCAGAAAGTTCTTCCTTATCTCCAACCTAAATTTTCTCTGCTGCAGCTTGAGGCCATTGCTCCTTGTTCTGTCACTTAAGGCCACAGAGAAAAGCCCATCTCTGTCCTCTCTGTAATCACACTTCAACTATTTGAAAACTGTTATCAGCTATGATGACATGGGTCACCATTTCTGGAATGTAACTCCAGGACGCGGTTAAATACAAAAGTTGTACTCAAAGTTGTGATGTGTTAGCAGTAGCAGTATAGTTAATGCATTGCAACTTTTAGTGCAACTTTTTTATTTAGCCAAGTCCTAGAGTTGGTTGTACCACTATAGCTAAAGCAGAACAACGTTCACTTAGCATGGGTACAGTTATGGTGATAAAAGTGCAACTTATACTGGCATAAGGCAGATTCACATTAGTATAGCTGCATCCCACATTAGGGCCTGTATAGTAATATTATTTTTTATTTCACCCCTAACAGAAAAGACTATTCCAGGGCAGATGCAGTGTAGAACAGATACGGGTTCTGTCTAGATGAGAAAAATAATGTCGACTTGCATATTGTTAATTATTGTGTGGTCTATAACACCACTTAGCCTTTGGTGTGGACCAGGACTAACGGATTAAAAAAATCTTGGTAATTGGTTGTGGTAAATCCTAGGTATGATCATGAGCTGCTAAAAGGGCTTTTAACTTTTAAACTATCTCTGTTGGGCCCAAGTGTTGTTTAAAAATATGTTAGTTTTGTGTTTTAGGAGGGAAAATGTGGGCCTAAGCATGTAGAATGTGGGCCTAAGCATGTTTGTGGTTTTCTTTTGTCTGGATGGGTCCTTCCATTGTAATGTTTAAGATAAGTGGGCTTGGGAGGGTTTGAGGGGAGAGGGGTTCTTCACTTTCTATCTAGCTGAGACTATAGCGAGAGGATTCATGAGCATCTGAAACCTAAATGTGAAATGGAACTTGGCTGAAAGCAGGAATATTAATCTTTGCATCTTCTAAAAGTGTCAGAATGTTTCTCTGACCACAAATCATCATGATTTAAATCTCAGTCTCTTTCAGAAACCGGCACTCAGTATTTAATTGGATGGAATATTAACATCTATTAGTTGCTAACATCGCTTTTAAAAAGAAGTTTGAGCATTTTCTTTTCTATTCCAATATTGATATGACTGCTTCACTTATGTGGGCTGAAAGGCTTGCAGACTACAGTGGAAGGACTTCAGATCATGTTATGTTAATGAAATTGTGTCGGACCAAGAGAGACAGAGAGAGCAAAGCTACACTTGTTTCTTTTGCAGCATGTTGCCTCTAGTGACATGAAAACCAACAGAGGTAGTGGATGTAGGGTGCAATGGACCTAGAAAATTAAGGAAGTAGATTATAATATGAACTTTATCTAACTTATGGTTTCACTTGTTTACTTCAGAGGTTGCATACAACCTTCCATTTATTGTATACTGATGTAGTATCAAAGTACGGGGCTGTGGAGCTGTAGTTTCAGCAGTCTTGCTTGCTGGGCTGCTGTCTTGATAATTAATGTAAAGCTAAGTGTGGCTGAACATCACCATTGCTTTGTTAACTACCACCCTAGAATAATTTTAATTGCTATGAGGAGAATTCTTACCATTAGAGATAAAGCACTGTATGTGAAGTGTTTTCCTAAAAACTATCTTTAGATTTACCCAAGGTATTGCTTAACAAGCAGAGATGCATTCTGTAGAATTTTAGATTCTGTTTATGATATTTCAAGACCTTTTAAAAGATTTGTGACTTAGTTATGAGCCAAGCCTCTGGAGATATCCAGTCCTCTAGCCCCACATACATGTACCTCAACATGTGCCCTTTATCTGGAATGGCATTCTGTGTGTCCTTATTCTTTTTACGTGTATAAAAGTACAGGCTAGAACTTGATAACCTGGGATAGTAAGTATGAAAGTAACACCCTCCTCCCCAAATGTACATATTGTCTTAAGAAAAACTACATCTCCAAGGCTGTACTTTTGCAAACTGCAGCTTCTGTACCATTGCACTCAAAAGAAAAACATACTTGAATGAAAAATCCAGTAAGATCAGGGAAGGCTTCTCCTGACAGCAGTAAATGGTGTGAATTTAACCCCATTTTTGCAGCATCTGAAAAGAGCTAAAGCTATAATGAAGCAAGAGACTCAATTTTGCCCTCATCCTTAAAGGTGATTGGATCATCTCTCAATTTAAGAGTCAAGACAGTGAAAATGTGAGGAAGTTTATATAGTTGGTGACAAGAGATTATCTCTGTTGGATAATAGTGCTGAAAGGAAAAGTTAAATATATTTTGATCTGAGGAGGAGGAATGTTCAGGTATTTTCTTTAAGCGTGTTAAATTGAATAGAATTAAATACATAGTTTCACTGTCTCTTGGATTTAATCTATCTTTTAAGAGTGAAGAAGGGGAAGTGAAATGATCACCTTTTCATTTAAATGTCCTTTCTCCTATGTCTCAGCAACCAAAAACAGGAAGGTTTGTATTGGTGGAGGGATACTGGCTGGCCTTAGGACTTGCTATTAGTTTCCTATGTTAAAATGATGACTGGTTTCATGTTAGCCTGAGAATGTGAAAAGTCAGAATTTTAGGGGGAAAACAGAGCTAGAAAGATATTGCTGAAAAGCAAGACCCACTATAATTCATTTAACTACTTTTTAAGTAGAAGGGGATTTGAAGGCGGAGCAGTGAGTTGTGTGGTCTCTGTGTGTGACAGTTCATTCATCTGCATGTCCTTCATGTTACTCCTGGTTCCAACTTGCAAACATGCTAAAGGGTGCATCTGATCAGAGTGGATCCAGTTGATAATGACCCTCCATTGGAAAGTGCACCTTGGAAGTGGCCCTCAGAGTTTGAGTTGTGCACCCCTGCTAGAAAGCAACAAGCTAGTATAACAGAATGGACATCTTCCAAAGACCTGAATTATTCCTGGTTTAAGGGATATTAAAGGGCCAAGGGAGTCCCTGAACATTTTAATTGAGACACAAGAGTCTCAATCTGAAGCCCTCCCTGCATTTGGTGCAGAAATGGGTTCTGGGGAAAGAGACTGATTGCCTTTGAGGCACTCTATCTCAGATACTCACTAAGGCCACTGGTTGTGTCATTTACAGCACTCCCAGACCTGCTATAATTTGTGCTTTGGTTTTATGGCCTACTTGGCTAGAGAAACCAACATAGTTAGAATTTGTTTGGGTGTCAGCCATGCTCCCTAAATGGGGCTGGTAAGAGGAGCCGGAAGGTTACTGAGTCCATCCTATGCTGTTGAACTATATCCCTCTTTTGCAGGCCATGTTCTTTGTGAGGCAAGGATCTTTGGGTAGATGTGATATATTTTATTAGATTAGTCAAATAGTTGGAAGAAAATTCTTTGCAAGCTTTTGGGCACAAACACCCTTCTTCAGGCACTGGCAGACTCTACTGCTGTTATGTGTTTTTCAGGGTAGAAAAGAAGCTGAAGAAGTCTGTGAAAATGCAAATGAATGGAAGCTTGGAAGACGAGTAGAGATGGGGGAGGGGGAGGGAAATGTGTGAAGGACTGCAGGTGGTTAGCTTGTGGATACCTGGTGTGTCTGATGTCAGGCAGATTGTAATGTGTCATAAATCCAAAGTCTATATTAAGTCCATGGTTCTTTGTATCCAGTACATTTATCCAGTGTTTTGTAAGTTCCCTTTGAGGATTAAAACTCGGAGATCAGAGAGGGAGTGATTGTCTTGTGAGAATTGGTCACCCACAAATAATTGGATATTTTTGTCTTTGATGGATTTTTGGTGTGTGTTTATTCTGATGTTTGGTTTCTCTTACATATTTTCCATCAGGGCATTTGGTGCACTGGATGAGATATATTACATTTCTGGAGGTGCAGCTGTAAGATCCAGGAATGGTTATGATTCTGTTGTGGGGTGTTTTGGCAGGTTTTACAACTCGTGTTCTGGCATGGTCTGGATCCATTGGTGTGTTTTGGGGCATAGGAAGTTTGTTTCTGGTGATGAATTGAGCAAGGTTTGGTACTTGTTTAAAGACTAGAATCAGTGGGTCTGGAAAGATCTCTTTAAGAATTAGGTCTTTTTCTACTGTGGGTTGCAGTTGTTTGAGAATTTTCCTTATAGGTTCCAGGGAAGCATGGTATGTCATAACTAGTGGAAACATTCATGGTGGCTAGAAGGGTATTGCTGAAAAGGCGGTCTATGTTTTACAGTTTTCACAGAAAGATTGTCGTCTTAGATAAAACTCGGTCTTTGAGTGGCAAGAGGTTTTAGGATGGATTTGATGAAACCTGATATTTCTTCAGTTAAGATTCCACAGTTGGAAATTATGGGTCTGCTAGGGTTTCCTTGTTTGTGGATTTTAGGGAGTATGTAAAATGTCCCTGGATTGGGTAGCAGAGGGATCAAGGTCTGAAGTTTTTTCTTGTTGTTCAGATGGAAATGATGTGAATGGTGGTTTTGAGTTTGGAGAACACATAGCAGCAGTCTCCCAATGCCTGAAGAAGGGTGTTTGTGCCCAAAAGCTTGCAAAGAACTTTTTCCAAACTATTTAGTTGATTTAATAAAAGAGATCACATCTTCCCAAAGAACCTTGCCAGTCTGTGTCCTTGGGCCATCACGGCTACAACCAACAACCCTGCAACATGTTTTGTGTGAGGGGTTCCTTGCCCTCTGTCCCTGTTATGCCTCTTTGTTTTGGAGACAGAAAGGCTATTTTTAAATCATTTATATCAGTGGCTGTGCTGATAGTATATGCCACCAATGTACATCTATATACATCTATCTTCTGAAGTGAAATGCGGCAACTTTTAGCAGTCTACAACAATGCTATTTGACTGTTGTAGACAGCAAGTGAAGGATATTGTTTCCAACTGAAACATCAGAGAATATTTTCTGTTTAGTTAAGGAGTAGGAAGAAGTACTGTGCAGCTCATGGCTGTGAAATTAATTGTCACTGGATGTTGTTGCAGTCAAGGACAGGGTACCCATGATTGATGTGTGTTAGGTTTAACATGGAGAGTAAATCTGGACCATGCTGTTTTCCATCTATCTCTTGGATCCAGTCTCTAGAATGTATGTCTCTCTCTTTCTACATGCTTAGGCCCTATTTCTTCTTCTGGTCAAAGTTATGAGTTTGTTTTTTGGTTTTAGATCCACAGCTTTGCCTTAAGGTGTCTGAGCCATCATTCTCTACAATCTTCAGTTTGCAGCATAGTGATAAAGTCTCCTTTTTGCAAGAGTTGAAAATAGACCAGGGAGAGAGAGAAGTATCTGATTTGTTTACAAGTAGAAAAACTCTTACAACCCCATACGAGTTGTTGCTCTATCTTCCATTTCTCACCCCACACTTAGCTGATTAATTTTCCTGTCTTTGACATTCTCAGTTGATGCTGAGAGGACATATGAATGTTCACAAACTTGGCAGTGTTCCAGCATGAGTTTTGTGTTTTTAACTAACCAGCGTAGCAACAAGAGAAAGATGAAGCCCTATGCTCTTAACTGGAGCCAGAGCTACAAACCTCACCGCTAATTACTAGCTATTCAAATTCCATGTGTAACCAGCAGTACTGGGAACTGGAGGTCCAGTCTCCCAAAAGTCTGGTATGATTTACAGGCACATATGCTGAGTAATACAACATCTCTCTAGGGTTTCTTTCCTTACTAATGCCTGGCTTTAGGGCAAATATGAGCAAGCTGGAAAGTTGGGGTTTTTTTATTATTATTATTTAAAGGTCTGTTAGAGTTCAAGAGGGGTTTATAAAACTGTCTCATTAAGCAGTGTTATAAAAACACATTTTAAATTATGATTTTCAGCCATAGTCAAAATACCCTAATTGTCTCATCCAGAGGATGCTGAGTTCAGACATAAATTTTATGCATCCTTATTTAACCCCTGAAATTGGCCATGTTCAATGGCTCTGCAGTCTAGATCCAGCCCGTGGGCCATAGGTTACCAACCCCTAGTCTGTAGCAGGGATTGCAGCTTTTTAGGAACAGGGTGCCAAATTAGCTTAGCTCTGAAGATGGGCTGTCTCTCTTCTTGCCCGCACCGAGGTCCCACTCTGCCTTGTTGCTGAATTGCCACCAATACCCTACCTTTGAGAATCAGATGACACTGCTTACCAGGCTGAATCCAGCATGAGGGCGATAGGTTGCCAACCCCTAGTCTGCATTAACACTCTTTGGCAGTGGTAGGAGAGCAAGTAAATAATATTGTTTTCAAGTAAAACTGCAAAGGAAGGTTGGGGGGGGTTGTTTTTGCTTTGTTTTGTTTTGTTTTTTTATTTAATGAGGGGAGAGTACCATGACAAACATGTAAAAGATCTCCTGCTGGTGGAACTAATTGCTACAGGATGTTGCAGGGGTCATGAACTTAATATTTGAAGAGAAACTGGACATTAGTATGAGTAACAAACACTGGTAGCTACTGTTGTCAGAGCTAATGCAAAAACAGCTTTTAGAAGACAAAACGCCGTGGTTCAGGACTGAAGTCAATTTCTAATGATTGTGGATTAGAATGAACTGCAAAAAGATTTTGGACCTTTCTGTTGCTGGTTGTTAACAAATGTATTATACCCAGTTAGGTGGATCATGGGGACAATTCACTATAATAGTTCCTGTGACCCCGAGGCTGTGTGTAACTGAACATTGGGTGTTAGCAGAACTGTGATCTTAACTTCTAGAATTTCTTTAGCTTTAACAGTGTAAGGAAAATACAATAAAGGATCTCTTCTCTCTTTTTTCCTTCAACCCTATAGTATGAGACTTCAGGAAATTTATATTATTTTTTTAAGAGTAATTGACTTTTATTTTAGTGGTTTTGATGCTATATAACAAAACCTCAATATCATCCTTGACTACTATTTAAGCTAGGGATATTTTATTGTATATAGAGATCCACTGGGGAGCTGAACTCATAAAGTTTTGATTTTTTTCCCAGGAGGGTACTTAATAAGGACACAGGTGGAAGTTCTTGTGGGACACTGGTATCAACAAGTTGTTTAATCCCAGGAAAGAGCTGTGGGGTCTCTAGACGAGTGGTTCACAACTTTTCTTTTTTGTACCAGGATCTATTAGTAAGCATCAATGGACAGTCCCACCCTTCAGTCCTGACCTGTTGCCCCCGTATCCAGACCCCAGATCCCCAGTGTGGAGTTAGGGGTTGGGGCATGGAACCCTGCCAGCCTGCATGGGAAAAGCCACGGTTTCTCAAGTCTTTCTCCTTTAAAGAAGAATCCATTTTTAAAGTTTGTTTGTGACCCTTTCAGATATTCTTGCGACCCACTATTGGGTCACAACCCACAGCTTGAGAAACACTGCTCTAGACTACTTGGAGAAAATTAGCATCTTTTGGTTGGGTATGTGTTTCCTGTGTTTCACAAGATCAGAGTCACTCCTGTGCCATGACTGTCCCCTTACACCCGTTCACAGCAGCATAAATGTTGGGGTAGTCATAAGCAGAGATCTGGTTTTTCGTTCAGTGCAGAAAAACATGGATTTTCTCTTTTTAAGGAGAAAAATGCAGATTTTCTCTCCCTAAGGATAAAAGTGCAGATATTCTCCCTCAAAGGGAGAAGCAACTGCAGCTGGACCCATATCCTGGTGGGCAAAGAGGGCAGGAGGAGCTCTCATTTTCTATGATAAAAACCTTCAAACTTAAAAATATATAGGTATTTAGAATTTATTTTATTACAATGATTGAGGCACTGGTAGGTTTCCAAATTGCTTTACAATGGTAAATATATCAATAAAACATTGTGTTCAACTGGTACCTATATATATGATGGTGTTTCATTTTAATCATAGAAAAAGGCTGATTTGGGGGTTTTTAAAGTAGTGAATGTGGAGGTTTTAAATAGAAAACTAGAATCTCTGGTATTTACCTTTGGTACTTACTACTGGAAGATGGAACTTGTATCAGTGTTCAGGAACTAGCTTAGTTCTCTATAGTTCATAAAACTTTTCTTACAGTATAACTTCTCATTGCTACTTGGGTTTATTGCATATTTTTAGGTAAGAGTAACAATAAATTACAGTGATGTTTTCCTATGGTTCATATCATTGCCTGAAAGAAAGTATAAAATGACTGATCCAAGTCGCTAGGCTGTAATATTTGCTCATCTGCAAAGCAGCTGTGTCAGTCAGTGATCAAGGCTCTCCCAGTCCCTGCTGTGTCTTGGTAAGCACCATAACCTACCGCATTCTTCCATCTGCAGGCTCTCCTTCAAAAAGAACTTGAGGACAAGGAAAGCAAAGCTGAAACTCTCTTTGAAAGATCCATGCAAGTTGAGTCTGATCTGGGAACACCTCCAGAGAAGTTCCAAGGGCAATGTCATGTTACAATCTGCTTTATTTTAATTGAGCAGTTGCAACCCTCAAGCATCTTGTCATTGAGCTTCCCAGAAGCATTGCAGTCCTCTGTGGTGGCATATGGACTCTTTGTGGACACTGTTGTATGTGGCGCCCTGAAGTCCTTCAGTTGCGTCTTTTGTCTCCCTGTAAGACTACAGGAAGTCATGGATGAACCCTGTTGGACCTAATAGTAACAGTACTGTGAACAGACAGAGTAATTTCCTTCACTGTAGGTTTACTTTCTCCATGCCATCAAGAATTACGCAACTGGTATATCTCCCAGAGCCAAAGAGCACAGAGAAAAGTCCCCAAGGAGAATGAGATGATCACCAGGGCTTCTGGGAACAGCCCACTCGGGGCCTCTCTGTGTATCCTACTCACTGTCCATACCAGCAGTGGCTGTAGCAGTCCTCCTGGGCATGACCCATACCTCAGACAGCTTAATGTCTGACATACCCCTACAAACCACAGATCAGAGAGAGAGAGAGAGGAGTATAGCGTGGATGATCACTTCCCAAAAGATCACCAATCTCTTGTTATATTGTTTTCCTCCCCAGATAAGACTTCATCCATTGCCTCTGTGGAAGAACCAATGGTTTTCTAGGTATAGATGCCAGATTAGTCCTTGGAGGTTACCCAGAAAAAGCAAATTAAGCTGAAGGATATCCTGAAACATATTTCTTGAGGGTGACTAGTCAGGCCTGTTTATTGATGTACTGCTTCAACCAAAGTGGATGTGGCATACAGCAGCTTCAAATTCAATGGCTTCAGAAAGGGTTAACAAGAGATAGCAGATTTCACCTAATGGTGTAGATATTTCTATCTGTGTTCTTCCCCTGGTACCCTTGTGATTCAAAAGGCTTGTGAGATGTTGAAGCAGTAAAGCTAGGCTAAGCCTGTCCCAGGTGGGGTGCTAAATCTTTTCAGGAGGAAGGTGTACTACTCAGCCTTCAGAGGAGAGCAGCAGGTTCAAAGCAGCTACTCTTCCACATGACTTTTAGGTCCTCGCAACAGAGGGCTCAAAAGGCTCTCCAGACAGTTCTTGATATATATGATTTCTTCAGTACAAGAGCTCCAATAAATAGGAATGGATGTTGGAGTATGGAATATCTGTCATTAAAACATTTTTTGTAACTATGGCACTTCTGGCTTTTAAGGCTACTACTCAAAAACTTGAGCATATCAAATACTGCAGTCCATATAAATGGTTTAAGGGATCAAATATTTAAACATCTGTTACAAAATGTAATATAGCTCCCAAGGTAAAATGAATCATTTCACCTACCCAAGATTTCAAAAACTGATTTTTATATGAAGTGGTATCAGTTGACTAACACAGAGTTAGGGTTATTTCATTTACTTATCATGTCTTCTGAGAAGAAATGTTACCCCTTTTCATTATACTTAGCTGTAGGATGTTGATAGTATCAAATGAATCTCACGCACAATTTCCCAACTTGGAGTATTTAATGAGGTGTCCTGGCACTGAATCCTAAACAGATGTCAGTATTTAAAAGCAGTATATGTTAGAAAAAAGTTACTGTGCGTTGAGCTGGAGCCAACTTTCAAATCATAATTATCAAGTCGCTTTTAAAAAGGAAAAGAGAACACACTTTTCCAAAGGGGATTACTCTACAAACCCTAGAAAATTATTATAGAAAATATAAGATATGTTTCTAAATCATGAGAGAAACTGGTAACAGCAGGGTTGCATTCAGCTTGTTTTTTTTTCCAGAAATGAAATAGTCTATAGTGAAAATATGTGTGTTTAATTCTGAGTCTTCATGGAAGAGTGAGAAGTAAGAATAATAACAACAGCCCAGAGTGTGTTTCTAATCTGGAAGATGCCACAGGTTTAGGGGCTGTTTAAATTCCCAGTATTCAGGCAGTCTCCTTTTGAATCTTCCTTTTTATGTTAATACTCCCAGAAGTAGCTCTTCAAAAAGGGCAAACCCCACATCTTTTTCAGGTCTTAAGACCACTATTTGTCTCCCATTGTCTGTTTAGCAAATCTTAATAATCTTATGTTGGGGTCTTCCTTGTAAGAAGGATAGCCAGTAATAATTATAGTGATGTTAGATAGTCTTCAAACTAAGCAGTGTTTATTACGCAGTTGGTATATTGTATGTGAGGTCTTTAAGCTAGTGTGGCCAAACCATGGCCTGACTCAGGGCTCATCTGTGGGAAAGAGAATGTGTAGTAAGACAGGATATGAATTTATAGCATATTAGGTACACTGCATTTCTTGTATGGATACTTTTGGTTTGTTTGAAGAATGAGTTGTGTTTGTGTTTTTAACCTCTTTCACTTCAGAAGTAGAGCAAGCTAGGGTATGCCGTGTATCCCCATGGGGTATTAAAGAAGTCGTAATGCACTGTAAATTCGTACTCTGGCCTCCTTCATAATAACTCCCCTTTGTAGACAAGCCCTTAGAATTCTTCTTTGTGCAGATGGCTTCATGTAACCCATCATGTCTTAAGGTTCATCTACCCCACTGTTCTTGTGTTCTTAGATTTCAGTGCAACTTAGTTTCTTCACACTTGGCCCCTTTCTTCCCATTTTTTCTACTCCAGCTGTTTTGTCCAGGCATTCAGGTTTCCATAGTCTTCACCAAGATAGGTTATTCACAGGTGAATAGCTCCGTTCAGTTCTGGATGACCTGTTTCCTACTGATCCAGACAGCTACATATTCTTTATCCCTATTGCACTCTTGGCAGTCCAGAGGAAGAGTTAATCTCTGTGCCTGGTAGGTAATAGTACAAAGGAAAGAGGGAAAATTCATGTATATGATTTATTAAAAAAAATATTACAAATGTGTTCACGTACTCAGCAGATTATTAAAATAGTATATTGGGTTGAGTGTTTCAATGACTTATTTGCTTGGTTTAAAATTTGTATTTTTTCTACCCTAACTGTTCTCCAAACTGCTAGCTATGGCATCTGAAAGTTAAGATGTGGCATGGGTTTTTTGGTTTGTGCGACAGTTCTAGGAAGAAAGCACCTCCCATGGCTAACATCTTGACCACCACATTTTCTAAATGGGTTTGCATGTGTAACTGGCTGGCCTTGTACTTGAAATATGACAAATAGTGCTGATTTTCGCTATCAGTCCTTCTTGTTCTCCCATAGTTGTATTGACTTATATAATATTGACAGAAATAAAATTATTTCTACATGATTCTGAATGTACACAAAATAGATCTTCTAGTTCAAAAAATTAAATGAACACTTTCTCCCATCTTTGCTGAAGTGCTCACCTATCTGAGTTTTGGACTTTGTTTCCATTGGCATTATTAAATGGCCTACTTAATTTTTCTTTATCATTTGATTAGAAATGGCCATGTTTCCATCTACTTTTCTCGCTTTCTTTATTTCCCCCCCCCCCCCAGCCAACCCTTGCTTGCTGGGTGTTTTTTGGGTTTGTTTGTTTTTTTTTAATTTAACAGCTGTACTCTGTAGGAAGGAACCACCAACAGCCTTGCTATTTCAGAGACCACCAACTGTGGAGGCTAAGGGACTCTGTATGTTGGCAGGATCCTCTTACTAGTAAATTGGAGGTGCTGGTCTAATAAGCACCTCTATATTTTACATTGTCAGCCTATAGACTGAAAGTCGTGTTCAGACTGGAGCCAGACAGAGTTCAGTGCTGGGAATAAGGTTTCTGGCTGACCGTGTGATCTGAGCTCTGGGACTTGAGTAGGGAGGGCAGACATAGTTTCGTGTCTGTGGTACAAGCCATTCCTGCTCTGCTGGGCTCATTTTTCATCAAAATGGAGACCCCATAACTGAGTTGAGATTCCTTTGGGAGCTTGTGGTTTGACCCAGGTCAATAGCTAAATGAGCAGGTCTGGTTAATAATTAATTCTGCAAGTGGCATCCTGCAAAGTTTCAGGAATTGCTTCAGCATCTTTCTGAAATGGGACTTTCTAACCCATACTGTGTTTCAGAGATTACGTAATGCTCCTTATGTTTCTGTCCTTATGTTTAAAGGAGATGAAAATCCCCTCTCCTGGCCTTTATTTTCTGTCTATTATTAATAGTCTTTCAATTCTGTAAAATGTGTCTGAAGGCACTTCAGAAAATGAATTAAAGTGAACTGCTCAGCTGTTGAAGAATTAGCCAAGTTAAACAAATGAAAGAGGGAAGCAGAAACCATAATAGCATTGCAAACTGGCTTTGGAGGGGATTTGCCAGGTCTAAAGGGCACAAGGCTAGGAAATTAAAAAGTCTCAGAGACCAATAGCTGACATCCTGCACCTCAAGGCATGCATTGGAACAGGAGATACAAGTATAAGACTGAGGCCAAAAGTAGTGGCCACAGCGTCTCATAGATCAGGACCCGAGTCAAGAGCTCATTCAGAGATCTCCTTATATATTATCTGTTCATTTCATGACATATAGCAGTATTACTGCTATAGCACTTACAGCTTTTAAGGCTAGCTGAAATATGATGAAAACGTCTGATATGGGTAGCATTATTAAGAGCTGAATATTATACAAATTAAAGTCTGCATGGCTTTCTTATCAAAGGATCCTGTTGGGCCAGGTTAGTATGTAGTACCCAATAGTATGTAGGTGAGTATATTGTCATGCTGAAAAGCAGAGGAAGTCTCTAGACCTTATGATTACTGTACAGATTCACTCAGGTCAAGTTTAAGGTGGTAGAAATGTGTGCCCAAATTTACAGACAGCCTAAATAATATAGCCCTTAATCTCAGCGGGGTGCTTATTCAGATGCCCAGTGAAGAATTAATGAAGCAAAAAAAAAAATGTTTCATTCTTGATCAAGATGTGAAAGAAAGGATGTCTGCTCTTTTTCTGTAATGATCTGTGCAATCTTCCATATTTTTTCCCCATACAACTTGCCCCCAAATGAGATGCATACCTTGTTTTTTGGAAGGCAGAATGGTAGAGAGAAAGACATGGTCTTTCCAGACATGGTCTAGCATTGGCCTTTTTCTGTGGAGAAACTTTCGTAAAACGACAGTCTGTTTCTCTCTTAGCCAGTGAGCTAAGAGCTGCTGTGAAAGGGAAAACCCTTTCTGTTGCTTGCTGAGAGAGCAGCTGGCTGTCATTTTGCAACACAATGGCTTCATGCTTCTACTCAGGTGAAGAAAATCAGCTTTCTTATTTAAGACACGCACCCCAATTTTAGAGTGGTGACTTTTTTGGAGGAAAGGAGCGTATGGTGAGCAAGTAAATACAGCATTCTCTTGCATTGAAGGTGTTGTCCACTACTTGTTCATCCTTCCTTCTTATGACCTATGAAGCCAAAAGGCCAAAGGGAAGGAATGCTGACCAGTGAAGCATCTAGTGTCCTACCCTGTGCCAGGAAAGCATAGTGTCTTCTGGTGACAGTTGTGGGGTCTTAAATGGCTTTTCCTGGTTCCTGTAATTGCTAACTTCTCCCTCTGTTCCTAGCTATCTTCCAGCTGAAGTTTGCAAGTAATATTTTGGAGCTGCTCTTTACAAGTCGCTAGGATTAGAAATATGTGGTTTATTTAAAAAAATAATCCCAGAAGCCAGGGACCCATATGTGTGTCTCCTGTTTCTACCCTTTAATCCCACCTATGTGTAGATTTAGCTAAATGCCACTGTGTGGGAGCCAAGCCCCAAGGAGTCCAGCATAACATGTACCAATTGTATTTTGAACACTTTGCAAGCCACCTGTCAAGTAAGCAGACCCTGGCAGTGTCACTGCTTTCTGGGCCAGAGATCCATCCTGTGAGGCATTATTCTATTGATGCCTGTAATTAGCAATGGAAATCAGATTTTTAGTATGAAATAAAGATTTTTAAAAGCATGTTGAAACTTCTCTTTACACAGTTTTATGAGTTTCAAAGGACAGAGTTGTATCTTATGCAGCATCTCTTAGCACCTGCAACAGAAAGTGTCATCTTAGTCCCATATTGGAGATATGCAGTCCTTCTCTCAGTTCACCCTTCTACTAACCTAGGTAGAGTCTGGCATGCTTATCTACCAGTAACATCTCTAGCATGTGCATAGCACTTTAGCCTGTATTGCTACTGCTCCAGTGTTCTACATTGTCCAGTGTATGAAGCACACTCCCTTCAAAAAAAGGATAACATTTTGCTTTTACAGCAACCTAATATTTTTCAGTGACCCACATGGGGCATTTCCCTGGGGATCTGTCTGTGGTGTTCCCCATGTGCGCCAGCTGCTATAGCTGACTCCTACAAGTCCCCATACTCATGGCAGTAGGCTGCTACAAACTCCCTCTCCACCCTCCTTACAGCACATGCTTTTCATGGTGGCAGCATGGCAACACAGGACACAGCAGAGCAGCCTGACTTCTGGAGATGGATGTTGCTACATCTGCCCCTGCTTGCTTTTCCCTGTCTGGATCTGCAAACTCTCATTTGTGTTTCTAGGCTGCTCTTCAAGGTAGTGGTATCTAGTTTCATTTACCCTGTGTTTTTTATTCCACAGCTTTGATGTATAAATCACAGCTTACTTTAAAAGCTTCTTTGAAGGGTGGAGAAGGAGAGCAATTTATGTAGAGGAAAATATATAGTTGGGAGTGGGTAAGTGGAGTTAGAGGAAGGAAGAAGTGGAAGAGAAGGCAAGAGGCAAGTTTTTAATATTATAATTTTGACACCGTGAAAGACAGGTTCAGATATTTAGAAGTGATGAGAGGAATAAAGGATTCAGCATTTTATGATCTTGTGTCATGTCTTTCAGCAGAAGCTCAAAAAGTTGTTGGGTTTTTTTATGAGAGACTTTATGAACATCTGCCATGACTAAAAGACCAAAGGTTGCTCAAGGGATATCAGTGTCCATCAGCACAAGTGTGTACTACAACTTTAGATGTTTAACAAATGGATGGCAGCAAAGTAGAATTTTGTTTGTCTTGTTAGGAGTTTCTTTGTAGGACAGTTTTGGTGCAAGATGCTCAATTATAAACTAGGCTGAGTTTGAAACATAAAAGATGTAGGCTGTGTTAGCTTCTGTCCAGTGCTGGTGGTGATTATGGGAGGAGGGAGTTGGACAGAGTTTCACAACACTTCTCTTCAAAGTAGAGTTTCAAACCCCTTCAAAAACACTGTCAGTCCTACATTATCTATGGACAGTTACCTAGCATGCGATGCACAAGTGTTGCTGTTTGCCCTTCTAGGCTCTTGCTGCCTTTGGATGCAGTCTTTGCTGTCTGAAGTATTTGTATTTTGATGTTATTTAGTTGACAGATGAAGAGAGTGAGGATGTTGAACAAATATTCTATAACTATTTTTTTTAATTAGAGGGAATGCTATCTAGTACAGGGCTTTCTTATGTTAGGACCCC
>JAGPOW010000304.1:60369723-60385971 GCA_030014935.1 Caiman crocodilus | reverse complement strand
CCCCTGAGATCTAGCAAGTGCTGTTCTGCAGGCTTCCTAATATGTCTTGGGGCAAGTCCAGCATCTTTTGCTGCCTTAATTTCTCCATCTGTGGCATTTATACGCTACTTCCCAGTCACACAGGGAAGTTGAGGTTCACATTGCAATTGTGAAGAGAAGTTATGCTCTGATGGAAAATGTTTGGAGATTACAACAGAATATGTGTGATTTCTTACTGAAGGTTTGTCTTGTAGGTATGCTGTTATTTGTGGCCAGTTGTCAGAACATGAGAATATTCAGAAGCGCATTCAAACTGGGTTTATTTTTAAGGTGAGTAAAAACAGATGCTGCTTTGTCTGAAATGCTTGTTTGTAGAGTATAAAGATTGACTTAAAAATGTATGTGATAAGTTGTTGGAGGGAGGGTTTCGGACATTCGGACAGTGTATGGGTGATACAGTCTGAAATGTTGAAGAGGATTTCAGCAGTCCAGTTTAACAATTTTGGCTAATGTGAAACGAGTGAGTTTTGATTAAAGTTCTTACTTTGCACAAATCAAATTACTATCACTTAGAAGAAAAGTAAAGAGTTGTATAGTCCTGGAAAAAAATTACCCCTTTATCCCCAGAAACAGTCCAACCCCTCAAGATTACAGAATATTGGCAGTCATAGGAGGGAAGCCTGCACTACAGCCATCCTTGGTGTAGATGCACAGAATTTTAGTTACCCAAAACAGCATTTTAATGCTCACTTAAGTCAGCCATGATTTTTTGTTGAATATTGATACTTAAATCACTCAGATCCCTGAAATAAAACCTCTCTATTTTTATGTAGAAAAATGATTTTATCATTAAAAAAAAAAAAATTTTCTTTTGGCTGTGGGTTTTTTTTTAGGAACACATTGATAAAGCAATCAGTCTGAAACCGGATGACCCCAAGTCTTACTATCTTTTGGGCAGGTGGTGCTACCAGGTAAATAGCTTTCTTTGGCCTCTTATCATGCACAGTGGGCAGCAGTTGGGATGTTCTAAGTGTTTTTCTCTGGGAGCTGATCCTCCATTTGGATGGGAGAGATGGCAGATACAGTCCATCTGGCATAAGCCTTAGTTGAATTCTGTTCAGTAGTGGAAGCTGAATACTGTGTTAGAAAATCCTTATAGATCAACATGGAAATCCCCTACCTACTGAAGTTCCCTACCTGTACATAGAAATTGAATGTTGTCTGAGCTTCTATTTTCAGTACTAAACTGGTATCAGAAGAGCACTGATAAAGATGTTTGACACATGAAAAAATCTTTTGCAGTGCAAGATCTAGAATCAAATGTACTCATTCCTTTCACTCCAGTTTACAAAGACTGCAACGCTTTAATTTTTATGCCTCTCATGACGCAATATCCTAAACTAGGGCTGTCCAACTGGAAGCCCGTGGGTTGTGTATGGCCTCTACTCCCCCATTGCTTTGGCTGCAGCAGCAGCCAGGGTCTCTGTCCTCCCCCCTCCCTCCTCTGGCTTCTGCTTTGTGGCCCCACTCTGGGTGTAGCAGGGAATGTGGGGGAGGGCACACCATGTGTGTTGTGCAGGAGGTGCCTGTACAACATACAGCCATCATGGTGGAGGGGCATGATTCATGCTGGTGCAGCCATTGGCTGCTCAGAAGTTGGACTTCCCTTTCTTACATGCTAATCTTTGTTATTCAGATTCCCATCCTCAGTTGTAGACACACTTATTATGTTATATAATAATTTTATTCCATGGTAGAAGTGATGTGTCACCATGATGCAGTCTTACATTAATGTAGGATACCCTGCTTCGTGGTAGTTACTGTTTAGAAAGTTTGTAGTGCCTGTGCACCCATGTAGGTTGGATAGAAGTACTGGTCATCTGGCTGCTTCCAAAGGCATCATCATCCTAGGGGAGTCATTTGCTCAGTGCGAACTGGCTTCCCTACCACATGGTGGAACACTGTAATGTCACTGTTCACTTCAGAAAGCTGGTGCTGAGCCTTCATCCTTTGTGATCTTTACTCTTGAATATCTATGGTATATGATATGAATATGTGATTTAGCTAATCTAACCCTACTCTTCCTACACTCCAAATATCAACTATAGCTAAAATTAATATTTATTTTGCTTTAGGATTTGCAATCCCACTTTTTAAATGATAAAATTTTTTTCTAGCAACTTGTACAATTCAGGAGAGTTCCATTCCCACAGCAGAGAGAGAATGGTACAAATGCACTCTGTAATAAGTGTAAATGTTTTCAGGTCTAGTATACATTTGCTATGCACTGGTTCTCAGATAGTGATCAAAGGCTGGGATAGAGCACAATGTGAGGTATTGAAACACATGGAGCTAGATGTATTTTTTTAAATTTCTAGTCTGCAAAATAATAATTCAGTTTGACAAAACCATTTACTCTTACTGATGTAATATACTTTTGCCTTGTGTCAGTAAATACTTCCCATACCTTTTACTTTCTTACCCAGAATAGAATAAAGGCTGTTGACTTTTTCATGTACTCATTACTACTCCCATTTTTCCCTCTATGTTATATCTCTTAAAACTTGCTAAAAGTCATACTTCTGAGCTGCTAAAAATCAGAGGTTTGGGATTGTTTTATGCTTCTGATTTATCTCCATATTCGTTGCTAGGGGTATGGGAAGTGGAAGGTAAAAAGAACAATGAGAAAAGATTACTGTTTACAGATTTGCTCATGGTCTTACTTTTTCCCATGCTACACTCCAGTAAAAACAAACCACTTTCAGTCTTTTGAGCACATATGGATGTGATCAAAGATATCACAAAGCTGGCCAGGGCTCCCTTGTACAATATATCTGTATAATCCTTTGCGTGCGTTTCCTTTGTGTTTGCTACGCAGAGTATTGGTGATATTAGGGGAAGCGTGCCTGCTGCTTTATGGCCCTTGACAGAGAAAAGCTGGAAGTCAAATACCATCAGTCAGTTTTAGTGCCTATAAAAATAAATAAGGGTTTGGTGAAACCATCCATTTCTTGATTTATACAAGTTAGAAGTGCTTCTAGCTGAGTTAGTTGCAGTGAAAGACTGCTGAAGTATGTGTAATGTAATTTAAATTTATATCCAGATGGAAGCTCAGTTCCAAGGCCCTTATCCTGTCTATACTGATCTTTGTATGCAACTGCGTTACTCGTTAAATGTCCACATCTTGAAACGTAGTTCCAATTATACATTGCTTTGTGTACCTCTAGTTTTCCAGGGAAGTGCTATCTACATATCTGAGCAGCCTGTCATTGTTCTTTTTCCTGTCCCTATATAATAAACCCAGTCCCTATATAATAATTTAGTTCTGTTCTTCACTGCCAGTGAATGTGCCTGAAGCTGCTATTCTACAAAGATCTGATTCCTTTTACTGGCAACAAATTAGCAATCTGTAATTGATTATAGAAGTATATAGTAGTAAGTGAAGAGGTTCTGAGTTGTTTACAGAAATAGCAATTCTGTGCCCTCCACTATAATACCAGAGAAGTGAACAGCTCTGGAGATTCATTTGAGATTAGTAAAAGGGTTGGGGCCATGACAGTGAGATTTCAGTGAGCAGTTACTGTAACTACATGTTTCTTAAAGAGGGAGAGTGTTGTTGAGCCAATTTTAACCTTCCTATTTTGGCGTGGGAGTTGGGGGGGCTGGGGACACATTCTGGTACAGGACTTAATCCTCAATATTCTAATATTTGTGTACTGGAGAAGGGGGGTAAATATATTTGGCCTGATCTTGTATGTAGGTGAAAGGTGCAAGAAACTGATATGATTATAAGATGATAGAAGAATTTAAAACTCCCTGGGCAGCTGCACCACCATAAATCTTGTTACAAAGATGTACTGTTTACATGTCCATACACCGGTTGCAACTAGTAGCTAAAGTTGCAAAGTTTGACTTCTGCCATAAGATAGGAAAGGGGGTGGAAGGAGGGTTGGGGTTCAATTGTATGGATAAATTTATCTGTGTGCTTGAGCAGATGTTAATGGATAGGTTTAGCATGTAAGTTCTGTGGATGTGCAAGTGTCCTGCATGCTCTTGGTTTTGAGTATTGCTGAATTCCAGGTGACATGAGCTTACTCCTGATTTTCATGGTGATAGTCTTATGTTACTGTTTCATCATAGGTCTCTCACCTGGGATGGCTTGAAAAAAAGACTGCTTCTGCCTTATTTGAAACACCCCCTAATGCCACTGTCCAGGATGCACTGCAAAATTTTTTAAAGGTACTGAAAAAGGAACAAGGGAACCACTAAATGATTTCTAGTGTGAAAATGAGGTAGATTTCAAAACTGCAGTGAAAGACACTCTCAGGATTTTATGTTAAGGATATGATTTGTATTACGGGTGTTTGAACTTGAGTCTTGAAACACTTGTATTCCTATCTAGAACAACAGTCATTTTAACATTGCAGAATATCTCACGAGGAGGCTCTTTAATTATAATACATGTGTGTCTCATGGGATATACTCAAAGCTTTTGGAAGTATATTGCTTATGTCCCTTGGAAAGCACTTTTTTGCTATTGAAACCTCACCTACTAGGTGTCATTCTTTTCTGATCATTAATAGTTCCCTTTTTAACATGAACAGGGTCCACACTATTAAACACACACCTTTTTTGTGACAAAATGCTCTATGACACGAATGAGTTAAACAATATTGTAGTTTGGCCTAGGTTGATAAAAACTGTTATTAAATTCTTTAATGAAATCTGTTACAGACATGCATAATTCTGTTCCCTTTGGACACGTCTCGCTTGCAACTTTGCCAGGGTTTATCTATTGAAGTATTTGCCTTTGACGTGAATCTTTCTCAGAAATTTCAGCCTAAAAGGTTCAATCATTCCAGAGAATGTTTTGCTAATGCATTAAAAAAAACCTGATGACACTTTTCTGTGAAGTCTTACTCCCATGTCTCCCCCTTTCCCACCTTTAGAGCAGTACATGAAATTCTGCAGGCAGCTAATGTTGGTCAGATTTTGTCAGATTTTTTATGGATGTGGCAAATGGCACATAGTATATGCCTAACAGCAAATTATAAGCCTTTGAAACTTTACAGATCATACAAGCTCAATAGAGACTTGCTAGAACTGTGCAGCTAAAAGCATGTGCCCTGTCTGTGTATCAGCTGAACAGGTCTTCCCCTGCAGCTGAAATTCTGGGCAGTTGCAGCCTGACCCAGTTCTGAGTCCAGGTACCAGTGGCTTCTGCCTTGCTCTCTTGGTGCTTCCTCTGTGGAGCCCAGACTGCATGAAGAGGAGACAGCTTGATTTGAATGCAGAAGGAGCAAAGGTCAGACTTGGTTGGGTTCGAATTCACTTGAAACAAGAAGCCTAGGGAAAGTGAAGACAAAGTGGTGGTGTAGAGGAAAGGAAAGGAAATAGGGCTAGTAAGATGAGTTGAGGAGAAACTAGATTGACTGACAGAGAATGAGACAGGGAAGCAACTAGGGTATTTGAAGGAGGACACCACGTCTAACAAGGAGCTGAAAAGATAGCATATAAAGGTACTCTTCATTTATGTTAAGAATGCTTGCACAATAGGTTGCACTGATTTAAATTAAATTAACTTCTAAACAGGTGTTAAATTGACACAGCTTAAGGACAGCCCTGCAAGTTAAAAGCAATGTTTATGCCCTGATTTGAAAGATGGGCATTGCATAGGTCAGGCCGAACTGTTCAAAATGGGCCCCTTGTAAATCCTAGTGTCTGTTGTTATTTTCCCTTTGTCTTGAACTTTAGGTTGAGGAGCTGAGTCCAGGATTTTCCAAAGCAGGAAGAGTATACATTGCCAAGGTAAGGCCATGCACTGGGTCAGTTGATTTTATTCACTTCAGGCCATGTGTGGCATGAAGTGTAAGTGCTAAAAATAATTCAGGTTTGTAAAGCATTTGGAGCTCTCTGAATTGTTGATGTGGAAATGCAGTATGGTGTGTGTATGTGGGTAGTTAACTTAGAAGTTAATGAATTGCAACTTATTTTTAAATGGGCAAAAATAATAATTCATCTCATGCAGGAAGATGGGGCATTCCTAATAACTGTTCTTTCTTTGGAGATTTCGCCTTTATAGGGATGCTTGTGTTAATTTAGCCGATTACAGTTCTGATTAAAAATGCATGTTGCTAAACTTGCAAGCCACAGTCTCTTAACTGACACTCCCAGTTGTAAGGTGTATGCAAGAAGAGGACTGGGAGGATGTTCGACATCACCCCCTCTTTTCCTCATGCAGAAGGCAGTCCTAAATAGGAATTAAACATGCCATGAATGTGCTGGCTTCACTGAAGCAGAGACTCTTGTTTTGGGCAGGGGGCAGAGGGGTGTTAAGAGAATTCTTTTGTACCCTTAAATAGATATGTATGGTTAGTTCCTTTGGCCTCCTGTTGAAGTCTAGAAATGTTTAAAACCCAAATAGCTTTAGTAGCAAAGCGTAGCTTTAGTCATTCTCTGTGAAATCACTCTATTCCCAAAGCCCCAAAGAGTGTCAATTTTATCTGGGTAGTGTGTGAGTTTTGGGTTCTGTTCCTGGTCTGGAATGTATTAGTATGTGAACCAAGGTGAAGAGTTTACGTGACAGGAAAGGGTCTAAGTTTATTGAAAAACAGAAAGTAATATCAAACCGTGAAGGAAGCCAACTTAAAGGTGCATGAGCCTCTGAACCTACCACAGTTCCATCATTGATATGCCATCAATGGTTACGT
Source organism: Caiman crocodilus (assembly GCA_030014935.1). Taxonomy (NCBI): domain Eukaryota; kingdom Metazoa; phylum Chordata; order Crocodylia; family Alligatoridae; genus Caiman; species Caiman crocodilus. The sequence continues at coordinate 60,379,282 of JAGPOW010000304.1, read as the reverse complement.
CTGTGTATCAGTGAAAACTACTGTGTGCCACAACAGCTTAAATTCTGAAAGCACAGAGGTGGAACGGGATCTTGGAGTCGTTATTGACTCCAAGATGAACATAAGCCACCAATGCCAGACTACAGCCAGCAAAGCCAACCATACCTTGTCATGCATCCAAAGGTGCATCTCAAGCCGGTCCAGAGAGGTGATACTCCCCCGCTATGCAACTTTGATCAGGCCACAGTTGGAGTACTGCGTCCAGTACTGGGCACTGCACTTTAAAAGGGATATCGCCAGCCTGGAGAGGGTTCAGGGGAGGGCCAATAGTTTGGTGAGAGGGCAGCAGAATAGGCCCTACAAGGAGAGGCTGAAGGACCTGAACCTGTTCAGCCTCAGCAAGAGGAGGCTGAGGGGGGACCTGGTGGCTGCCTACAAGCTCATTAAGGGGGATCAACAGCAAATAGGCAGAGCTCTTTTCTCCCTAGCACCACCTGGGGTAACTAGGAACAATGGGCATAAGGTGATGGAGAATAGGTTTAGGTTGAAGATCAGGAGGCAATATTTTACTGTTAGGGTGGCCAAAATCTGGAACCTACTTTCCAGGGAAGTGGTCCTCGACCCTGCCTTGGGCATATTCAAGAGGAGGTTGGACAATCACTTGTCTGGGGTCTTGTGAAGGTGAGAGTAGCCCTATTCATTGCAGTTGAGTGTCTGCCCTTGAACCTAGTAATAATAAAAGTGAGCATTGCCTGTTTCACTGCTGATTGCTTTTAGTCGTGAACTTGCTTGTCCTACAGTCCCAAGCTACCTACCATGGTTTTCTGAAAACCAAAGAAGGAAACATACATTTTCCTAGTTTCAAAATCTTATCTTTTTTCCCCATGACAGTTTATAAGACAATGAGAAGTTACAGGTGTAACTCTCCAATATGTGAAAAATAAAAATTATGGCTCTGCATAAAAATTAAAAAGTTTCATGGAGAAACCTGCAGCATGTGATATATTTTTCTCTTTATTTTAGATAAGTAAATCCAGTTTTTAGTTTACCTGAAGCTGCTCCAGAATATTTTGATTACAGCACTAGGCTACTGCAGTACGAGAGCTCAGTGTGGAATTCAGCTCTAGCTTGCTGTATAATACTCAAATTCCTGAGCATGGCTTCTTTTGCACTTGATGGTAGGAATAGTTGTCCTACTCAGGTCAAAGGAGTTCAGCTTCTGTTATAAGAGAACATAGTTGGATCTATCTATATCAATAGGATTTCTTTTATTTTTCTTTGTACATCCATTGTCAGACCTGACTGTGTCTTCTAAATATTAAACTTTTTAGACCTTGGAATTGGGTTCACGACTCATTTCCTGGAGACCAAAGCACTTCACAAAATGATACAGCTACTCTTGAAGGATGAGATACCTACTGCCAACTGATCCTCTGTGTCACTTAAGGAATAATAAGAATGTAAATGGAAATGAGAATAAATCCAGGGAACTTCCATCTGTACTAGAAAAAACATGGAATAGGGTCCTAAAACTTCCTCAATTAAATTATTTGCTATCCTGGTACAAGACATTGTTTATAATGCTTTGTCAATGAAAGGCACTTCAGGGATATCTCTTTGTAGATATTGGAAAGGTGGAAGAAGCCCTTCTCTTCATCAATAGCAAGACTGCTTCCTTGACCACTTGTTATTTTCTGCAGTCTATTTTCCTGACATTTCTTACTATTGCCAATTTGCTTTACAGTGCTATAGAGATCTGGGGAATAACTCTGCAGCAACTCACTGGCTGAACCTGGCTTCCAAGCTGCCAGTCATCACAAAGGAGGTAATAATATCAGCTCTTTACTTTACTGCTGCTTAATTATAACCATTTACCAAAAATATATTTTAAAATAAAATTTTGGATCCAAATGTAGATGTTTTCATATGCATTTGTCTTTGAAATCAAATGGCTGATATTGAATAAGCATTCTGTGCAGTTAAGTTAGTAATGTGGTAACATTAGTCAGAGCTCTTTCAGCAGTTCTTTTCTAGTGTCTTCAATCTAGGCAGTAATTGCTATATGCAGTAGCCTGTAAGTGAACTATTCAAATTCTGCATTTCTGTTTGAGGTCTCCAAGCTCCTTTATTCTTTGAATTTTCTCCAGCTAATTCAGAGAAGTTTGCCAGTCACCTCTCCAATATGTGACATTTATCTACTAGTAAATGGTCTGAGACCATCAAGATATTTCCTTTTTTATTAAAAAAGACTTAGTTTGGTAAAGTGTTTCTGGATTAAGCACTGAGATCTAGTTCTTAGCAGGGACTTTTGCCTTTTCTCTGCATATGCTATTGCAATGCACCAAGAAGTCAAACAGTGTAATAAAAAATATTGAATGGTAAAATATACACTGAAAGAGTTTAGTAATCTTATGAAAGTGCCCATGGCTCCTAGTAGTATCTGAAACGTAGGATGTGTTCAGTATTTCAGACACAAGAAGATTTCTGTAGCTTTTACATTGATCAGATGGTTTAGTAAGATACAGGCTTTTGAAACTTTGGGATTGTTTCTCCTTCTCATCTTTTAATTGTGTCAACCCAAGAATGACTGTAAGAATGGCTTTCTGGAGTTCCTTACTAATACATTATTGCTTTAAATATCAAGATCACCAGTTTACCAGCTTTTAAAAATACTTATCCAAAAGCCGTCGAGCCTATTTGTCAAAGTGCTGCAAATTCAATTTGGAATCCAAAACTTAAACCCTGGATTGTTTCTCTTGCTGTATCAACAGTAAAACCGTTGGAAGCTTCCTGGTAAAACACAATTCTGTGAAACCATCTCTGGTTTAAACTTCTGATGTCCCACATGAAGGTTTCTAACAGTCCTGAGCTGGCAAGAGACTAGGTGCTTGGCAGGGTGCTGTAGAGCTCAGTGTTCCACAATCTGTAGTTCTGCAGCAGCAGCTTCATTACACAGACTGCCCTAAACTGGGGACTTTGTACAGACACACCAAGAGATTGGGGAGCCCTGACACCCATCAGGGTCTGGTTCCTGGGCCTTAACAGGGAATTAGGAAGCTATTCTAGGTTCTCTGCTAGGGAGCCAGGAGCCTTGGGCCTGCCTATGCCAGTGTGAGTATCGAAATTGGGAAGAACTATCCCAGAGCAGTCTTGCTGGCAAACTTTTAGCTCTGGGGCACATCCACAAACTTCATTGCATGGGGCCTGCTTATCCCCATGCATACTGTGACACATTGCTGCCTTGCCACAAGCCATATGGATCCTGGGGCAGTTTTCCAGGCTCCTAAGACAGCGTGGGCAGCTCAAACAGTCAGACAGCTAGGAAATTTGGGAGTCCTGTGGTCCCTAGTCCAAAGCTGCAGACCCTGCAAGGCCTGACCAGCTTCTAAATGAAAGTAACATGATTCTTGACAGTGTAACTGCTGCCCACCACTGAACAGCGATGGGAAAACTGTCTCACTGGGCAGTGGTGAAGCACAAGAACTGTGTCACTTTTACTTAGTGGCTCCCAAGGGTCTGGGGAGCGTTTTCTTCCAGAGACACCATGTTAATGTTAGTGTTCCCAGCTGGAAATTTTATAATAGTTTTGCTTAATAAGGAAATCAGCTGAGGTGCGAGGAAGGGGCTGCCATGGGGTTGCTGTCAGTTGCAGACAGATTGGAAATCCACCAACTTTTTACTTTGTCAGATATCATTTATATCACCAATATCACAAATGCCAGTGAAGTCTAAACGAGTCACCCTAATCTTCCCCCTTCAGGCTCTGTGGTGTTGAATAAACACAGATGCAAAGCAGCATTATAGGTATAGTGTACTTCAGAGATTCTCAAGCTGTGGTCTGCAGACCACCACTGGTCTGCGAGGTCCATTCAGGTGGTCCACAGGAAGGTTGCAGAACTGTTGAGAATATCTGTACTTGTAAGATTACTGTATTAAAATATGAGTTGAGTGCTTTGATTTGTAGAACAAAAAAAGTTTATTAGGTGGATCACTGAGACCCTCAGTAATTTTCAAGTGGTCCACGGAAAAAGAAAATTGAGAACCACAGATCACTGTTCTTATCACATACAGCATTTTAAAATATTAATGAGACTTTGTGTTGCTGTAGCAAAATTGTTCTGCTGGGTTCAGGCCACAGGTATGCAAGGAGTCTCTGCCAGCAGTCTGCTGACTCTACTGCACTGCCACCTGCAGCACACGGTCCAGTACTGCACCAAGTACTCTGGTACACTGTCTAATCCAGGAAAACCAGGGTATCAAACGCACACGTTCCATACTTTAAGCAGAAAATCTCCAAGTTCCAGGGAACAAAAATTAATAGCTTTCTCATCTCGGGCTGAGCCTCTAGGCAGAGCTAGGATGCTCACTTGTTAATTGGGAAAAGAAAACTTGATAGGAAAAGCAGTGAGGCCCCGGGGTGAGAGCCATGGCTGGAAGATCACTGTTTTTGGCTCTGTCCTCCACGCTCAGAAGTTCAAAGGAAATATACAAGGAGCTCTTTTTTCATTGTTTGGAAAACCCGAATAACTTTTCACATTCAGGCTTGTCTCCTAACAGGACTGTGGCAGGAGGAGGAGGAGGGATGTGAGAGGCAGGGAAGAAAGTACAGGGTTGAAAGAAAAAAGGAAACAAAGGAACTTCATTTTATTTTGTAAATGGCTTGGGATTAAACCAACCGGCAGTTGTGGTCTTTACCGTGTCTTTCTCTGCTTTTCCTAGGATGAAGAGAGCAAGAGAGAGCTTGAGGACATGCAGGCAATTCCTGAAGAATAAGCCCCCTCATTTAATAACTATGTGGATAGTAACATTCCAACCTAAAGAGTTGTTTTTTCCCCTGCACAATTCTGATAACCTTGGATTAAGGTGCATGGACAAAATACAAAGTTTACAGGAAACAAGTAAAACTGCTTATCAGCTCTTCTCTGGAGAGCGAGATCTTGGCACAGACCAACAGAACTAAATTCAGATTCTAATAATCTCTTTATCTGTGATGCTATATATGTTTGTTTGATTTTGGTTCCATGGCTTGATCAGCAGCCATCAGCCTGATTTGGATTTCATTTGTCCTATATACCTCTTGATTGTTTTCATAGTCATCCACTCTGAAATATTTATTGCACAGAGAGAATATTGACATTGAATATTGACAGGTATGAACTGGAAATGTAACCTGTTCTTCCTTTAAAATATTTTCAGACTAATTCTAGGGAGTCATAAAAGTGAGAAGGCAATAGCTAACCATAATTATGCCTGTATCTCTATGTATTTAGTAATGACCATTATCAATGTGTAGAGTTGAAAACTTCAGTTCTGCCTTGCTGCTAGCTCTCTCAATAGACTGTGTAAATGTTTCATTCTAGAGTCCAGGTACTATGTATCAGATCATTTTTTTCTTTTATTTCATAAACTGTGTTAGCATGGTCTGCAGCCACACACTGAATGCTTGATGGCACTGATAAAATACGTGTCTGATATTTACAGAGGTTCCAGAAAGGTAAAGGGCAAAGCCACTGTGTTTGTGACATTCAGTTTTCCATTAATTATGTCAGGCTGATGTACTTAAGACAAAGGGGTGTTTTCATTCCATTAAACCTATTGCTTGAAATGGGTGGAGATTCTAGGTTATAAGAAAGCCCATTACAAAGAGCTTGCAATTCCATAAGAAGTTCTACTCTGCTTCTATTCATCTCCCTATAAAAACATTAATTTTGATGTCCAGAGCATTATTTTATTGTTCCTTTGTAAGTTCACGTAGATGCTTTGTTGTTTGTCTTCAAGGAGAAGCTGGCAACAGTCATTAGCAGGAATCCGGGTTTTCTCTGATTAAAAAAAAAAAATCACAAATTCTGTGATAAAAGCCTCAAAATCCATTATTAAAATTAAAAGCTCCCTGCAGTCCCTCTAGCCCTGCTGGTGCCCCTCATGTGCTCCCACAGCCATCCCAACCCTGCTGGTGCCCCTCATTGCCCCCACAACAGCCACCTACCCTACTTGTACCTCTTGCCACCACTCACAGTCCCTGCCCCTGGCCTTGTTGGAGGAGGCCCCCAGCTGCCAGGGCTGTGGAGCCAGGGACCCAGGTCTGCAGTTCCCTGTCCCCAACAGCAGACGGCTGCAGCAGAAGCAGCATGGTGCCAGATCCCCAACTGCACTGCTTGCTCGGGTGGGGTGGGGCCATCTCCTGCTCCCCCCCAGCCCTACCAGTGCCCCCCAGCCCCCTGCAAACCCCACTTACCTCAGACTCCAGGAGTGAAGAGTACAGCTCAGCTGAGCAGACCCCTGGCTGACTGACAGCCTCAGGCCCTGCCCTTCCCCCTTCCCCTCCAGGCAGGGCTGGGGGTTTCCTGCCCTGTTTGCAAACAGCTTTTGCAGGCTGGAGCTCAACCAGCCTGCAGAGCTGTTTGCAGAAGCAGGGAATCCACAGGTTTCACTGCTAAAAAGAGAAAGCTGTATTTTCTCTGATAAAAAGGGGAAATCCGTGGTTTTCTGTTTTTTTCCATGGGAAACAGGAAACCAGGATCCCTGGTCATCTGCATGAATCCAGGAGGTTAATGTTGGGAGACTTACATATCTCCCTTCATGACATTTCTTAAACATTTTCTTTTAAAATTAGCTCTTATTTTACAGAATAAAATCACTTTTATAAGCAAGCAGGGATAAAAACTTAAAGTTGGTACCCAGCTGGATTTCTTGCATCTGTCAAGGATGCTACTCTGTTCATCCAAGTAGGTTATTTCAGATTCCTTATGTGAAAGCTTTCTGCACTCATCTAAATTGTATTTGTCCTATGTTATATAAATGATGCAATTTAGAAATTCTCAAGTTAGCCAGTTGCTGTGGAGAGAGGGGAGTCATATGGCAAAATATATGGCTCAGCACAGTGTTTTTGTACCCAGTTCTACTGAACAATTAAAAGATGTCACCCAATTTACATCAGGCTGACAGCTGTTTGTTCTAATTAATTCCATGTTAGAAAGCAAACTGTTACATTTTTCCAAAGCACAGCACAACTCGCCTTCTTCCAGGCACAATAATCTATCTGGGTTTCTCTCTACCTTGTCTTGTTTTAGCTGTGAGCTCATTTGTCTTAATTATTTTTAAGACTTGATTATATGTTCTGTAGTTTTATATTTGACTTTGCTATGAAGTGTGATTAACAAAAGCAAACATTTAAGATGATAACGTATAATTCAGTAGTATGTTATATTACCTTCTTAATCACATATACACAGTAACATAACAGTTTCTGCTTTTTTACATTGTGAAAGTAAAATTGGATGGCAAGTATATAGAAAAACTGTTTCAGAAACTTCCCCTTGTATAGACCTGCTGTTTGTTTAACTCTTCAGTCGAAATTGTTCGATCTTAAATGAGGCTGCCTTCTTTGGAAGATCCAAGTGAATGTCAGATTAACTTTTCTGTTGATTTTGGGTTACAAACCCAGACCCTCATATTATTGCAAATGCAGCAATGAATCTGAAGGGCCATCCATTACTCTTGCCATGAGTGTGGTAGTTCCCTCTGTGTTCTATGGGAGCCCTAACCCTGTCTAAGGGAATCAATTGAATTTAAATGTTCAGTGCATATTTCCTTCTGTTTATTTTGTGGAAATGGCCAAAGAGAAAAAAACATCTGCCCTCCCTTTACTTGAATGCATATCTATGAAACGAATCAGTTTGGTCTCAAATATTTCCCCAATAAATAACCTTTGCCTTTCCAAACCTAATTTTTAAATCGGTTCCACTACAGCCTAAATTATTTTCTCTTTGGTTGAACCCTGGGAATTCTAGTGACTTCAATTCCATTTACCAGAAGGTTGCTCTAAACTACATAACTCTTTTGTGAGAGGTTTACAGATGCATCTGTGAAGGAATGTTGAGGTGTTTGCAGAGTAAAGCAACCAATTAACTGAGCTTATTTCATCTGTCTTCTGTTGCCAGCAAAGTGTTTGAATGATATTGGTAAAACTTTACTTATTTCATACGTTACGTTTAAACGTGCCTTCTCATTATAAAGTAAATGGATTCAAAATGAAAGACAGGGGAGGGGGGAGGGAACTGGTAACTACTGGTATTGGGTTTTGAAACTTTTAAGTACAGGTCTTTAGCAAGGCTACTGCTGCTTCTAAAACTTGTCAAAATATTAAACTGTTTGGAGTTGCCAATTTATTCAGAATTCGGAGGTATGGACTTACCAGCTTCCTTTCTTCATTTCCAAAGAATGAATTCTAGTTCAGATTTTGGATAGTCTTCTGCAAACAAATAATATTAAAGGCTGCAAACTATATTAGGTCAAATGAGATTTAATGGATATCCTTAATTCATGGTTTCTTTTGCCATATATTACCTGGGCATCCATTTTGCATAGATTGAACTTGAATCTTCTTTTCTGTTGGGCCCCAGTCATGCTGCCATTCACAGCTGATGGCAGAACTCCCACTAACTTTCCTGAAAGTAGAACTAGGCTCCTTCCAAGGGATTCCTCTCTGCTGCTCCCTTGTTAACAAAACCCCTAGACAGATTCTAAAGTGCCCACAGAGCAGATCAGCTTCTCTTGAGCTTCTGGGAAATGTTGCAGCTCATGAGAAGAACACTGTACAAATGCAGCTTTGGAACTGATACTTCTATCAATCTGTTTTGTCTCTTTCAATTGCTGAAGGCTGAGTAATTGTTTTTTGAATGTAGAGGTACTTGGTGAAATGCCTTAAAGAATATTGAACCATGTCCAAAACTTCTCTTAGCTTCTTGAAGACCTAAAAAAAAAAAAAAAGAAGAAAGAAAGAAAGCCCTTGCATATTTACTGGGGAGGAGGGAGATAATTTAGACAACTGTCTACTCGTTCCTCTTTTTCATATTCTGATGGTGTCTGTTTCTCAGGATACTTAATATTAATGGTGTCTTATCATGTTTTCTCTCTACCTTTATTATGTAAATGCTTACTCTGGAATTTCTGTGCATTTGGTTTCCTGCTTCAGTTGCTTTTAAAAAAATATGGATTCCAGCTGGTTAGCTTTAAAAAGGATTTTAAGCTCTGATATTCTAATTTGTGTTTGTTGTGGTACCCTTGTTCCATTAGGAACTCTGGGATTCAGAGATGTAATTTTCTGTTGAGTGTATACAAGATTTCCCTTGAAAATTTCACTCATACTTAATGCCTCAGATGCTGATGTTAATTTAGTTGACATTTTCTAGTTAGATATATTTACTGGAGCCTAGTTAACATAGGGAAAAGGAATGGTAAAATCTACAGTTCCTTTCAAGTCCTGATAAAGGCAATATTTTGCTTTTTCCTTAATCACTAATCAACAAGGATCTGCAGTGCATTACAACATGGGGAACAAGTTACCTTTACATTTTTAGTCTTTCTTGCATGTTATGAAAGACAGATTTGATTCAGCAGTGCAGTCCATTCTAACAGCCAGGTTGACCAAACAGAAAGAAAATTTTAGCAGCACCATCCGCAGTTTTATTTTCAGTAATTTATAGTATCATAGTATCTAGGGTCAGAAGGGGCCTAGAGCAGGCCATCTAGTCTGACCCCCCGCCAGTGGCAGGAATGAGTGCCAGGGTCACAGGACCCC
>JAGPOW010000304.1:60354275-60369623 GCA_030014935.1 Caiman crocodilus | reverse complement strand
CGGCTCATGTTCATCTTGGCATCAACAATGACACCAAGATCCCGTTCCTCCACCGTGCTAGCAAGAGGGGAGCTTCCCAGCCAGTATGTGTGCTGGGGGGTGCTTCTCCCCAGATACATCACCCTGCACTTGTCCACGTTGAATCCCATCCTGTTCTTGTCCGCCCACTCATGCAGTCGGCCCAGATCCCGCTGCAGCCTCTCCCTCTCCTTTGGTGTCCCCACCTCAGCCTCAATTTAAAATGTTGGGGTTCTTTTCTTGAGAGAAGGTGAGGTGCTTGGTAAAGTTGGGATACCTTGGCAAACAGTGTCCTTTATACACATGGAGGGATGGGGGTAGGCTATTTGCACCTTTTAGAAGGAGAGAGAGATGCACTTTTAACTGGCTCAGGCATGCATAGATATTAAGAATGTTTACATTTGTACATGCTTTACTGACCTATCCTGGATTTTAATGTGAATTTCATAAAGGTGGTTGCCCTATAAACATTTCAGGGCCACAGAAAGCTGGAGGAGTAGATGGATACTATGTTAGTTGAAGAACTCTTCACTTTGATTTGAGAAGCCCTTTCCAAGGTTTTCTTGCAGGGATCAGAAATGAGAATTCCTGCAACTCGTGTGATTTTTAAAGTGAATCTGTGTGGTCAAACTAATATTGTATTAAAGAGTAACTGAAATCACTGCTTTCACTTCATTGTATTGCATTGTTTTGTTTGAAATAAAGTATTTTAAGAATTAAAGGAAGAAATGTTCTCATGTGTAAATTTCCTGTATTGTATTCTTGGAAAAGTACCAGGGTATCATCAGTTACCACAAATTTGATTTGCTGAGCAAGACAAACCAACCTGAAACATCACTGAGACCCCTTGTGATAATCTGGAAAATCTTTCTAATGCCCTGTTTATGAGTTATATTTTATATTGGGAGCCTTTATATAAAAACTCAGTTTCAAATGCTGAGCTTATTTGCCTTCTCTCTCATCTCTGTCTTGGGTTGAAATGCCATAAGATGGACATTGGGCTATCAGTGGAATATAGATAAAATTTGTCAGTCTTTACATAAATGGTGATACCCTTGGATCCCAAGGGAGGTGAGTTAGCTTGACTAAAATACCACCAGTCTATCTAGGCAGACTTGTTAAGTAAGCAGTGGATCATATGATTGTAAATTTTGATCATCTGATGAAGCTTCTTGGGGGGGGGGTCACCTTGCTTAGAAAATTGTAGTTCTCTTAAGACTCTTCTCAGTCACTTTAAACCAGGGGTGTCCAACCTTTTTGAATGTAGGGCTGAATCATGAACTTTTTATCACCCAGTGGGCCAGCAGGCTACGTTCAAAGGCCTCACAGGAAGGGTATCACATCAGGAAGTGATGTCACGTGACCTTTGACAGCAATGAAGTTGCAGGAAGTGACAATGAAATATGTCTAACCAGTTCAAAACTCTCCCTCTATAGCATCCACCTCTGCCACTGTTTGGGACAGGATACTGAGCCAGATGGACCTTTGGGCTGACCGAGCATGGCACTTTTTATGCTCTTATGTTCTTTGGCTGAGCTTCCAAACTATGGCTGAGATTTGCAAAAAGGGGTAGATAGGCAAGTTACATAGGCAAAGTCGTCATAAAAGATCTGGAGCCCCCTAAATGGAAGTTGGCCTTTTGACTCAGCTTTGAAAATCTCAGCCCAAGGTGCCAACCAAATAAGTCAAAATATATTTTGCATTTCTATGCAGTGCATCTGTGTGGGGCTCTCAAGCATTTTACAAACATTAATTGAACTTCAGGACATCCCTGCTTTTCAGAAGAAATGTGGTAGTGAGGACATTCTGGGAACATCTCTCACTCTGTGTGTGATCTGCTTCTACAGTCCTTGGACCACCCTAGAATGGCCCTCACTGCCTCATTTCCAGTTCAGAGCAGGTAGAATGTAAGTGGGTAGGAAGGGCTTACTTTTTGGCAGCAGGTTTGAGTGGCTTGAAGCTAGTGAAGATGTACCCACAATTAGTCACTGACCAGAGTGGGAACAGTTATCCTTACTTATTAACATGGATCCAAAGTCCTATACTGCCTCTGCCTACATGTTGATCTCATGTCCTCTTGTTTTCCTAAATCTCATGAGAGTAGAGGATTCCCATCATGCCTCCTGGACTGCCATCACCGGATAGCTGTCCTGGTTCTAAGGTTGTGCTTCTGACTCTTTCATGGCCTCTTTTAGGGTGCACACTTAGAACTCTGGCTTTTCCTTCCTTCCCATTTTGCTGAATTGTGATGATTCCCACGGGACATGAATTTAATTCAGTGGCTATGATTCTCCTTTCTCATACAGAGGCAATGACTCTCACAAAGTATAGCATATTTTAGTAGGATAAAAACATTTTGAAGGCCACACAGAAACAATAAACAGTCTTTACTCACATGAGCTTACCAGGTATCAACCACCTGCTACTTGGGTTCCTGGCAGGTACAGACACAAGTTTATTAGCACGTTGTTCCAGAGTGCGTCTCTGTGCCATAGCCTACATCAGATCTAGGGAGCCTGACACCTCCCTAGCCATAGGCTTGTCACATTATACCAATCTGCTGGCTGGTGCAGACCCAGCTGGGCTCCTCCCATCCCCAGCAGCACATGGGAAGCCAGCTTCAGCTGTATTCCACTTTTCCTGGTGGGTGCTGATCCGGCTGGATCCATCCCACCTGGAGCAGCATGCAGCTGAAGCCAGCTTCTCATGAGCTACTGGGGATGCAAGGATCCCAGCTGTGTCTGTACCGGCCAGCAGAAGTGACAATGGAGCTGTCTGCCGCTCAGGACTGACTGGTGCAGATAGGGGAAAAGTGCAGCTGAGCCCCTGCTGCTCCAGCCAGGCTCATCCTGTCCCGAGTGGCACATGGCTACTCCTCTTCCCACATGCACCACATCAGCAATGTCAAGTTGTCACGGTGCATGTGAGAACCTTCTCTCTTCCCTAGCCCTTCAGCAACCATTAGGAAGCTGCTGAGGGGCTGGGGGAGGGACAAGGGGTGGGAATGAAAGTAAACTGTGTTTATCTTCATTTCCTGTCGCAGCACTGCAGGCCGCAGAAAACAGCTTGGTGGGCTGCATGTTGGACAAGCTGGCTTTAGAGGGAAGAGACCTGAAACAACAAGGCTATTATAGGGCAAGTGGGAGAGCCTGGAAACTCCAAGGGACTCTGATCTAAACCAAAGAATCCCTGGGGTATTTAGGAAAATGAGACAGGTCAGATGTCTTTTCCTTTTGCCTACGTTTGTTTGACTCTAGCAAAGATCTTGTCTTGGTGTTGCATACTTCCTTTTTCAGGTGGCATCGGTGGAAAGAATGGCCTTCCTGAACTCCTGCAAGGTTGAAGCACTGAGACTGCTTATGCAGTTGGGGTTTCTTGAGAGAATGTGCCATCAGTGTTGCTTAGGGCATTTGGGTCATAAGGTCCTACTTCTTCAGTGGCATACCAGCCTAGAAGTGTGCCAGAGAAGCCAAGGAAAGAGTTAGTGGCTGTGTCTACACATGTGCCTTACTGTGGAGTAGACTAATTAGCTAAGGAGTAAAGCATCACCATCTACATGTGACAGTATTAGGCCACAGTGAACAAATTTATGCTGCAGTAAAATAGTACTGTCAGATCTTAGGCCAGGGCAATTTACTGTGATTAAATGCATGTGTAGATGCTAACCACAGGTGGAAATTGCACCCAGGCAGCAGGGAGCCAGACTCCTGCCTGCTGCCTAGCCTCACAGCTCCGCACTTTTAGCACCCCCCAGCCCCAGGCAACCCTTCCACAACTTGACACCACCATCACCTGGAGCCCAGGGCTGAGCAGTCCTCATGTAAACTGCTCTGCCCCAACTTAAATTGCTGCTGTCCCAGGTGCACAGGTAGATGCTGTACCTGGGAGTAGTTTACTTTGGCTCAAGCTGCTCCAGAGTTTATTGCTTCAAATTAATTGCATGTATAGATGTACCCAGGGCTGCTCTTGAGCGGAGTTAGTGGAAGCTTTTAAAACAGTGATTCTCACTCAGAGTGCTCTGAGATCTTTTCAAGGATGCCATGGGGTACTACACAACATTAGCATTGTAGATGTGCAAACACAATTCATAAAGTAGGCCCAAAGATTTCAAATACAAATCCATAGTTGTGATTTCTGCAACAGAAAAAAAACTATGCTATTTTTCTATAGTGAAAAAAAAAAGTGCAAATGTAAATGCTGGTATTTTCCAAGGAGAGCCTAAGTCTATCGAGGGGTGCCTGAGGTCTAAAAAGGTTAAAAACCACTCTCAAAAAATCACGCAAGTCCACTATATGGGATATAAACACAACAATGTGGTGAGTGCCCAGTCAGCATAGCATATACCCAGAGGTATGATTCCTAAAGTCATTCTGGGAAAGCTCTGACTCAGTGAAGTTTGGAAAGAAATGAGCCAGAGTTATCGCGCACCCTGAGACTTTGCATTTGTTCACAATTTAACTTTCTGTAATTCAAGGAAAGCTTTGACTTCCTATAACATCTGACTATTCCCTGGAAGTTTCTTGATAAATGATGACATGGTATGACCCATGTAATCTGAGTGATGACCTGATGCATAGCCAAAGATGAAATGGTGCAATTTTCTTCTTTGTACTGCACTGTCTTTTCCAACAGCAATCCCTGCTGCTGATAACACAGATTTCTCCTTTGAGCTGAAATGACTGAGCAGTTAAAGTGGTGACTGGTTCACTTCAAAGACTGTGGAATATTGTTACAAGTAAATGTTTCTCTAGCTGGAAACACTGTTAGAATCAAGTATGTACAACTTGTTTCTGCTTATATTTTGTCTCATCTGGAAAGTAATTGCTGCTCAGGGTAAGAGGGGAAAGCTGACCTTAGGAAGTCATAATTTCACTGTTGGGGGGAATTTGGGGGCAGGGAGGTTGTGGAGCCAGTGTGAGTTAGTGGCACTCTTTCATGACCCACTCCAATGAGAGACCATTCACAGAAATATTGTGCAAGTGTTCACAATAGGCCCATGTGCACTCTCAGAGCTCTTGTTTCCTGTCAGTGGAATATGAATCAGTTCTGGGCTCAGGTTGTACCTCTTGAGCATGGTGCACCCCCTGTGGGAGATCAGATGTTCCCTTGGGGTTATGCTTGACTCTGCTACTCTTTTTTATTTTATTCTCTTTATGTGCAACCAAGAGTCCTCCAAGATGCACTCAGTGGTGCTTTCAAAATTGGCTGTTAACTCCTTGTACGCTGTGCAGATCTGTACAATCCAAGTCCCTCTCTCTTCCTTGCCTCTGAAAAGCGAGCAGTGTTGATATCTGCTTTATTATGTATGCCCTGATACAACATGCCTGAAAGTGAATATTAAGAAAATTATCACACCGTTTGTGTTGCTTGGACAATTGTGCTAATACCTTATGGGTGCTGTATCTAGGTTTCCTGTGCATTTTCTTTGAAACAGACATATACCATTTTTCCAGTGTGCAGTTGAATTTTGCTGGTCACTCACAAGCTCATGATGGCTATGCTGCCTAGAGCAGGAAAGGGCAAAAGATCTAGCTTAGTAAAGTAGAATACATGTCTGTATCAGAAACAAATTTCCTATTTTATTTTCTTTTTACACAGTGAAAATCAGAATGAGGCTCAAGTTCTCCATTCCTGATTGACGTTAATGCCTAAAAGGAAAAAAAAACTTGTGTTATGGAGAGAATCCACACTACTGCAAGTGTGTGTCAGTGAAAAGAGTCAAACTTTCATGTACAGGATGCATGCAGTCTTGATCATGGACTGTATGTTTAAATACACCCCCACAGATCAAGTTCTAGTCACTGACTAGTTTATTCTTTCAAAAATGCAGGAGACTGTCCCAAAAGACTTTTCTGTGTTTCAGACCTGCTTGAATGTCATCAAAGAAGGTCTTTTTGTCAAAATGGTTTTCTTCTATGGGTAAGTAATAGTTCATACTTCCTCTCCCCTCTCACCCAGCCTCTGTATCTTAGTTTTCTTTGGAACCATTCTGTTGCGTGTCATCTGAAATGTTAGTATCATGTCTCCAGAGCTCTGAGCTGAAACCACTACAGCAAAGTCTGTGAAATACCTGGCTATCTGCAAATAATACTGAAATCTTAGATGAAGAGTTGGGAATGTGATCAGACACAAGGGACCAAAACCATACAATATGTTTCCCAGCTTTCCCTCCTCAATCTTTCCCCACTTTTCGAAAAAAAAGCCCCCTTATTTCCTGCCAACAACTCTTCCCTTGTGCTTGAGAAATTAGACTGGTCAAAAGCATTGCAACATTGTTCAAATAACTGCCTTCAGCAGTTTCTCCCCTGTGGAAAAAAGAACTGTGGCCAATATGCTTTACAAAGTGTGCTGCAATCTGGTGTTGTGAAGAAAGAATTTGCTGTTTTATTTGTATGCAAACATGTAGGCTTTAAATATGTTTTAGAGTCCACAACTTAAGAACTGAAAAGTGAGGTGAATTGGAAATCTTTCTTCACTTTTATAAGGAAGAGATATTTTACTGTAAAAAGAAAAGACTTGGATTCAGAAACCCAGTTCTTCAAGCAAGGGTAGATAACTCTTTAGTCATTGAACTTCCACTGCTTTATCTGTGGATTTCCAAGGCACTGCAAGACATAAGGGCCAAACAGAAAAAGGATGAGGAGCATTATTTAAATTTAGCTAAGAGCATTTTCCTCTCCCTTGTGATGTGCAGAGTTTGCAAATGTTACTGGATCGCTTAGCTTCTACCGTAGAAGGCCTGCTCACAAGGGTAGGGACAGAAGTTACACGTAAACCGGTTTACATGATGAGAAACTGGTTAAAATCTGTAACAGAACAGAAGTTCAGTGCACGTAAACCCGTTTCAAAGTGGCTGAAACCTGAGACAAACCTGGTTGAATGTAGTATCAGACTTAACTGATTGAGGTCAAACCAGTTTATGAAACTTCTGTCCCAGAATCCTTCCTGGTTTAAGTTAAACCAGAGTCCCCCAGCATCCCAGGATGCTCTACAGCCCTGGACTGGGATATGTCTGCTCCAGTGGAGGAGGGCTGGCCCTGCCTCTTCTTTCTAGCTGGAGCAGGAGTGGGGGTGTGGCTAAATGCCAGCCTCCTTAAGGCAAAGGACAGGGAAGAGGTTTATTCCCCCCTTGCTCCCCTGTCCCACCAGCACCCAGCCAGGGTCTACCAGGCAAGGGCAAAGAAGCCCCTGTCAGGCATTTTGTCCTGCTTGCTGTTTCAGTAGCAGGAGACACGGTGAGTCCTGGCAGCAGTGTGAAGTGCACAGAGACAGGAGGGTTAATTCCCACCCCCTCTCCCCTTTTCCACCAACATGGACCTAAGCTGGGGTTTGCCTGGCTGGGATGCAGCAGCCCATGCCAGGGTTGCTCCATGCTTACTGCTGCAGTGACAGGGGTGGGACATGCATAGCATAGCCCCCTGAAGTGAAGGGGCAGGGAGGGGGTTTATTTCTCCCTCCCTCCCCTTTCCCCACCTAGGGACCACAGGTGGGGTCTGCCAGCCCCAGGAATAAACCCCCTCCCTGCCCTCTTTGCCTCAGGGGACCATGCTGGGCTGGCACCTGGCCATATCCCCCATCTCTGCTGCTACAGCAGTATTTAGAGAGTGACCCTGA
Source organism: Caiman crocodilus (assembly GCA_030014935.1). Classification (NCBI taxonomy): domain Eukaryota; kingdom Metazoa; phylum Chordata; order Crocodylia; family Alligatoridae; genus Caiman; species Caiman crocodilus. The sequence goes on along the minus strand of JAGPOW010000304.1, from coordinate 60,361,991 downwards.
TATGGGCTGCTCCACCCCGGCCAGGCAGACCCTGGCTCAGGTCTGTGCTGGTGGAACAGGGCAGGGAGGGGGGAATAAACTCCCCCATCTCTGTTTGCTTCATGCTGCTGCCTGGGCTGGCCAAGCCTCCTGACGCTCAAGTGGTGAAGCCAGGGATGGGAAATGTCTGGCAAGAGCTGCTTCCCCCTTCCCCCTCCAGGCACACCCTGGTTGGGGTCCCTGCAGGTCAGAGTAAGGCTTTAAACCCTTCCTCAATCATACCCAGACTGCCAGACCCTGGCCACACCCCCTCTCCCTCCCAGCAGAGCCTCCCTGCAGCCAAGGGCTCACTCTAGTGCTCACCCTGCTGGCTTCTAGCCTCAGCCACCGCAGGCATGTGGCTGCATTTCCAGATTCTGAAGTGAATGTCTATTCATTTGCAAATTAGTTCTATCTATGCAAGTTAGACTAACCTGGAAAGACTGAATCAATTCAGGCTGGGCTTTTTTGAATGTCTGTGCTTAGCCATGGAGGTAAATGCTTTGAGTCCAAATTGCAACATAACAGCACTGGCAGTGGGGAGCTTTACAGCCAAAGGACTGATGCCTCTAGCTCCTAGTAGATTTCCTAGTAGGTTTTGTGAGCATTATGGTCTTATTTGATTTTAGTGGTGTTGAAGAGGTGCAGAGAGAGATGATTTTGAAAGTAGTAGCTGAGTCCTTATTCACTGACTGCATTCAAATATGAAGATAAAAGTCTTTGCATTTCCCCACATCTGTCCCTCCATGACAGGTTGCAACTTTATGCTGGTTTTCCCTAAGTCAAACAGGCTGAGAGGTAGTATATCAGTCAATGATGCATTTAGGTGTCAAATAGTAAGTCACCAACTGGATTGTAAAACCAGAGTTGTGGGAAATGGTCTGTAAAACTGAACTGTGCAGTGAACGCAGTGCTGGAATGCTGCTGGCTTTTTTGCTTTATGACATCTCTAGTGACATTTTGTCTGCCAGTGTTTCAGGCATGGACAAAAATCTGGCATGGAGAATAGGAGAAAAATTTAAATATAATGATTTTCAAAACCCGTATTTTAAAAATGAATACTGAACACTGTTTCTTACAGTCATTGTTTATTTGAATTTTTAATTAGAAATTAGCTTTGTCCTATTCATTGCGATGGTACTTATAGTATAGTCCAATAATCAGATTGAAATAATATTAATTCCTTAGTAAGAAGTACAGGTTTGTCCTTATAAAGTAGGATAAGTACAAGTCCTAGCGTAGGTGAGAAACAAGGTGTCTGTCACCAAAGAAATAATCCAATTTACTCATACCAACTATGCAGAAAGTAGTTTAAATCCATTGAATGCAAGCATTGAAGTTGACTTGAACACACAGTGCTCATGGTCCAAAGGGCTATTAGTCAACATAACTGCCACCTAATAGCACCAATAATTTGCATGTTTGGAGACTCTGGCCCTTCTGTTATCCTGGAGTTTAGTTTAATCCCTGATCCTGCCACTTCACACAACAAGACTGTTATTAAATTTGGTAGAGTACAAGCTTTTACTTGTCTGCCCTTGTAGAACTCCTTGCAGTATCAGGGCATAGGTGGGGAAATGTCCTCCTTTCCAGAACTAATTGTTTTTAACTGTGTCTTTCTTTCTTTCAGAAGAAACATAAAATGGGCTCTGCCTTAAAAACAAACCAAATAACAGAACGATCCCTTTTGTTGTTGCTGTGCTCCTTTTCAGTACATGAATCAGCCTTGAAGACTGAATGTTGAAGGGTGTTTGGTGCTTAAATTTATGGATTATTTTTGTGAAAGAAACAGAGCCATTCTTCATGTGTGCTATTGTCAGTTTGATCTGATATTTTTACTTGCATCTGCTTCAAGCCTTACTACAGATATAGAGTACAGCTGACATGCATCTCAAGCTGAAAAAAAAAACCCACCCCAGTCTAAAACATTGTATAATGGTATGCAATAAAACATTATTATTGTCTTCGGCAGGTGATGGGGAATTTCAAAGATTATAGATCCTTGGCCCTAAGTCAGGATAGTAAAGGTAATATTTAATTTCTGTCTATATTCAGTAATATTTTTCAGTGGAATAAGCACTTGTGATAGTTTTCAGGAATTCATAGTTGGTTGTCAGTGTTTAGCCATCACCTCTTTTATTAATGCACACAGAAAAGCCACCCACAGGGTTTTTTTAAATCCAGAATATTAAAAGCTGATCTTAATAGTTACAGCAATCTTGTATCTGAATCAGTTCTATAAAAATTACATGTATATGGTTATGTAATCCTGGTGTTTCCTAGGTGGTGAAAGCCTTTAATTCCTGTATTTTATTTCTTAAGAATCATTGACCATTTTAGAAGCTCACAGTTTTGTATGTCCATCTCAAGTCTTCTTCCCCTGAACATAATGTTAACAAGAATAGCTTACTCCAATGAAGAATTATAACATTTCTTTTAGTAATTCAAACAAGTTGAGCTTTTTCTTTATCTTAAATCATTTTGTATTTCCTTCATTGTTCATAATTTCAGTAATTTTGTAGCCGCACCCAATGAAGGGATGTTGTTGGCAAGCTAAATGCTATTTTAGTCTTTAAACTCTCCTGGTGTGTTTCTTTCTGTGTCAGGTGCAAGGAAATGTAGTAGAACCAAGAGCAATTTTGATAAGCAGCTAGTTATAAAGACAAATAAAAAAAATAGTTAAATGTATTGGGACTATGGACTGTTCAAAAGTTCTGTGCTATATACCATGCTGACCAGAAAAAAACTATGTATAAGCAAACAGTTATTTGGATATTGAGACAACTGTCTTATCAAGACTAAATGTTTGCAGCTCTATGCTGATTGTGAAGGAGGGAGTTGGAGAGAATAACCAAATTCATCCTTGTTTTTATTCCATGCTAGCCCCTCTTACCCTTTTCCTTAGCACTGTCCCCTAGGAACTAACCGTACCCCTTCCCCTGTACATATAATATCGTGGCAGGAATTCAAACAGACCATAGCAGTAGTTCAGCTAAAAATTCCTTTACTAGTGTTCAAATATGATTACTTCAGATATGTTGCTGCTAGGCAACTACTGATTACAAAGCAGTTGTATCCTGTCATGCAGTCACTGTCCACCTGAATCTGTCATCATCCAGGGTGGATTTTGAGCTCTTACTGCATACTGATCCCGATAACCCTGTATTCATCCACTAATATGATTGAGTGATAACAATTAGAGGTAAATCAGATATATTGGTCTGATATCGGATTAGCACTGATATAAAGAAAATTGACTGTATTGGAAATTGCCTTGATGTAGCCAATAACATGGCTGATAAATGGCCCATGCATGTGCGCAGCTGCAGCCCAGCACATAGGTGGCAAGGAGCACGGCCTGACAGCTGGCAGAGCTTCTTGTAGCTGGTAAGTCTGCTGTCGTGGAGGAGAGGGAAGGAGTATGGGGGGCAGATCAACACCCACCCCCCGCAATAAGGGAGGTAGTGGGGGTGGGCCAGGGTGGGGTACGGGACAGAGCCGTGGCTCATCCAGGGAGTACAAGGGGCGGGGTGTCTCCTGCCACTGCGTGCACCGTGAGAGGCAATGGGGGGGCACGTGCCCTCAAGATCTGGGTGGGGTGAGCTGCTGCTGCAGACTGGGACCAGGGTTACGCTAGGCTCTTCTTAGCAGAGGAGGCTAGGCTGGGCTGGGCTGCACTTGGAGCAAGCAGCGGTGGCAACGCTGGGAGGGAGGATTGGGGGAGCAACCCTGCCTCCCAGTGCCACTGCTGCCCACCCCAAGCACAGCCTGGCCCAGCTGCTGCTGCAAAGAGCTTGGTGCCCCAGCCCCAGCCCACAGCTGCAGCCCACCCCAACCTGCCTCATGCAGAACTAGGGGGCACATACACTTCCCATGCCTTCCTGGGGTGTGCAGAGTGGTGGGAGCCACCCCACTCCAGCACCCCCCGGGTGAACCACAGCTCTGTCCTGTCCCCACCCTACCCCAGCTGGGCAGTGCCTGCCTTAGCCCCACTCTCTCCCTCACCACGGGGGCCTTGATCTTCCCCCACAACAAACTTACCAGCCAGACACTGCTCTTCAAACTGCAGGGCTGCCTATTGGAAATCAGTTCAGTAATCAGCAGATATGCCTCCTCAAAAGTCAGCTATCAGTATCAGACCCAAAGATCTCTATCAGCGCACCCCTAATAACAATAAACAGGATATTTATGCTGTTATCTGGTTTGTTTTACAGCCTAAGGAAGGGAAAGAGTCTGGCTTCCCTTAATGTTTTAAGGTTATATCTACAATGGGTTCCGAGAGATCAGGCTGTTGGCACTGGATTTACAACCTAGTCCTGTTGCCTTGCTCTGGCCAGGTCCAACATTTCTGAATTTGGCTGACCATAATACCTCAGTTTGATAATAGGTAAACATTATTGATACACAGTGATTGCAGATAAGACTAAATGTGAGCAAAGCAAGCAAAATTACTACATGAATAGTATTCATTTACCAGTTCTAGGGCTTCGAGGGGACAGTACTTCTGGCCAGTACACAAATGCCACCCAATAGTTTTTTGCTTCAATGTCAAATGTCAATAGTCTTTGAGGTTTGGGGCTGATGCCCACTTGCTTCTCTGAAAACCCCTCCTTTTGTATTCTTTTTCTCCTGATGACTCTTCATTTTCAGGTACCATTGACTGGTTTCCCTGTGGTCATCATGTTGTCCATGTTCTGCCCTGTCAACCTAATCCCTTGTTTTCCTAAACCTATCACATCTGTATTTTCTTAATTTGGGCATTCCCAGTCTACCAATTTGGTCATTCCACCAAATCTGGGGATTTCTGACCAAGTTACTGCTGGTCATTGTGACCTGATGCTAAATGTGCATGTTCCTTCCTTGTTATGAGTTTTAAGGGAACATAGTGTTTAGATGCTTTCTAAATTACATGTTTTCAATTTCCCAGAAGGTATGTGTCTGTTTGTTTAACACAGTAATGAGACTGATCTTTGCTACAAACAGGCTTTAGAAACCAATTAACCCTTGTCATTGCCCTAGACCGTTGTTCTAATGCAGATCAGTGCACAGGAGGTGTTGCTAGCAGGGCTCTGTCTGCTTTGACCACAGGATGATGCTCCAAGAAGAAGGATTGCTGGGAAGGGATGAGATCCACCTGATGGAGAGGGAAGAGCATCTTCACAGACCGGCTCTCTAACATAGTGAAGAGGGCTTTAAACTAGATTTGCAGGGGGATGGAGACCAAAGCCCTGAGGTAACTGGTGACCTGGAGGAAGAGAAAACAAGAAGGGGCAACAGGAGATGTGTTCTTATTCTTCCCAAGAAATCAGAACAATCAACTAGTTACTTAAGTGCCTGTACATGAATGCACAGAGCCTGGGAAATGAACAGGAAGAACTGGAAGCCCTTGTGCAATCACAGAACCATGATGTGATTGGAATAACAGAGACTTGGTGGGAGCTTGCATGACTGAAGCACTGTCATGGATGGGTATAAACGGTTTAAGAAAGACAGGCAGGGGCATAGGCAACGCATGGGGGGTGCACAGAGGGGCACGTGCCCCCCGAGATTGGCCGGCAGCAGCTTCTGCGGGCAGTTGCCACCCTCCCCTCCCTACCAATGTGGCTGCCAATGGCTGTGGCCAGTCCCTGCTTGCCACCACCAACATCATGGATGGCAGCTGCAGGTGGTCCCCAATCACTGCTTGTCACCACCCCACCCCAACACCTCTGCGGCCGCCTGCGGGTGGTCCCTGCTCAGCCCGCCCTCACCACAGAAGACACTGCAGCTGGCTGTGGGCACTCGGGCCTGCCACGCCCCTTCTGCTGACACCGCCACCACCTGCAGGTGGTCGCCATGCCCCCCCAGCCTGAGGATGCACTCATCATTCATTTGCAGGGGAGAAGAGTTGCACTTTATGTAAAAGAGCTATATGGTTGCTTGGAGCTCCAGTATGAAACTGGAGATAGGCCTGCTGGAAGTCTCTGGGTTAAGGGCAGAGGAGAGAACAATGAGGGTAATGTTGTGGTGGGGGTCTGCTATAGATCACCAGACTAAGAGGAAGTGGTGAATGAGACTTTCTTCTTCAAACAGCTAGTGGACATTTGCAGATCACAGGCCCTGGTTCTCATGGGGGATTTCAGTCTCCCTGACATCTGCTGGGAGGGCAATACAGCAGTGCGCAGGAAATTCAGGAAGTTTTGGAGAGTGTTGAGGACAACTTCCTGGTGCAAGGGCTGAAGCAGCCAACTAGGGGCTGTGCTGTTCTTGACCTGCTGCTCACAAACAAGGAAGAGTTGGTGGGGAATGTAGTAGTGGATGGCAACTTGGGCAGCAGCAAGCATGGGATGATTGAGTTCAGGATCCTGAGAAAAGGAAGGATGAAGAGCAGCAGAATAAGGATCCTAGACTTGACAAAAGCTGACTTCTACTTGCTAAGGAACTCATGGGCAGGATCCCCTGGGAAGCCATTCTGAGGGGGAGAAGAGTCCAGAAGAGCTGACTGTACTTTGAAGAAGTCTTACTGAGAGTCCAGGAACAAACTATCCCAATGTGCAGGAAGACTAGCAAGTATGGCAGCAGACCAGCTTCGCTTAGGAGGGAAATCTTCAGTAAACTAACTCACAGAAAGGAAGCTTATAAGAAATGGAAACTTGGATAAACAATTAAGGAGGAGTATAAAAGCATTGCTCAGGCATACAGGGATAAACTTAGGAAGGCCAAAGCACAACTGGAGTTGCAGCTAGCAAGGGATGTAAAGGGTAACAAAGAAGGGTTTCTACAAGTATGCTGGTAGCAAGAGGAGGATCAGGGAAAGTGTGGGTCCCTTACTGAATGGGGAGGCAATCTTGTGACAGAGAATGCAGAAAAGGCTGAAATGCTCAATGTCTTTTCGTTCAGTCTTCACAGGCAAGGTCATCTCCCAAAATACTGCACCTGGCAGCACAGTTTGGGGAGGAGGTGAGCAGCCAACAGTGGCGAAAGAACAGGTTAGGGACTATTTAGAAAAGATGGACATATACATGTTCATGGGGCTGGATGAGATGCATTCAAGGATGCTGAGGGAGTTGGCCGATGTGATTGCAAAGCCACTGGACATCATTTTTGAAAACTCAGGTCAATCAGAAGAGGTCCCACGTGATTGGAAAAGGGCAAATACAGTGCCCATATTAAGAAATTGGGTGGGAGGAGAATCCAAGAAACTACAGACCAGCCATCCGCACCTCAGACCCTGGAAAAATAATGGAGCAGATCCTCAAGGAACCCATTTGCAGATGACACCTAGCTGTGGGGGGTAGTAGATACACTGGAGGGTAGGGCTAGGTTTCAAAGTGACCTAGACAGATTGGAGGACTGGGCCAAAAAGAATCTTATGAGGTTCAACAAGGACAAGTGCACAGTCCTGCACTTACAATGGAACCATCACATGCACCAGTATAGGCTGGGTGCTGAGTAGCTGGGCAGCAGCTCTGCAAAAAAGGACCTGGGGGTTACAGTGGACAATAAACTGAATACAAGCCAGCAGCGTGCCCTTGTTGCCAAGAAGGCCAACGGCATACTGGGCTGCATTGATAGGAGTGTTGACAGCAGGTCAAGGGTGGGGCGGGCCAGTAGGGGGCACTCCCGTTTTGAGCCGCCCACCTCCCTGCGCCCGTCCACCTTCCAGGCTCCGAGTGCCTCCCTTGGGGTGCCTCGCGTCCGGCCGACCCCTTCCCTGGA
>JAGPOW010000304.1:60309137-60354175 GCA_030014935.1 Caiman crocodilus | reverse complement strand
GCCTTTGTCATGTGGACAGGGCTGAAATCCCTGCCCTGAGGGATTTACCAGCAGCCTCTCAGGCTGGCACAGGGAGAGGTTTCTGGAGAGGGGCACCCAAGGTGGCATTTCTGCCACAAAGGGAAGTGATTATTCCCCTCTATTCAGCACTGGTGATATCATATCTGGAGTACTGTGTTTAGTTTTACCCCTCCTTCCCAGCCCACACCACTGTAGAAAGGATATGGACAAATTGGAGTATATCCAGTGGAGGGCAACAAAGATGGTGAGGTGTCTGGGGCATGTGACTTCTGAGGAGAGCCTGAGGGAACTGGGCTTATTTAATCTGGAGACTAAAATACAGGGGGGATTTAATAGCAGCCTTCATCTACATGAAGCGGGGTGGGGAGCATTGAAAAGAGGAAGGAGCTAGACTGTTCTCAGTGGTGAGAGATGACAGAACAAGGAGCAATGGTCTCAAGTTGCAGCAAAGGAAGTTTAGGTTAGACAGTAGGAAGAATTTTCTCACTAGGAGGGTAGTAAAACACTGGAACAGGTTACCTCCAAGAGGTTGTGAAATCTCCATCCTTAGAGGTTTTTAAGACCTAGACAAAGCTTTGGTTGGGATGGTCCTGCTTTGAGTGGTGGGTTGGATTAGATGATCTCCTGAGGTCCCTTCCAACCCTCATTTTCTATGATTTAATCTACCTACAAGCCAATTTCTAAAAGCAAAATTCTAAATATCATTCTCTAGTCATCACAGGCATTCTGCTGAACAGATAAGCCCTACCTGCTCATGCCTGAGCTTGCAAATTTGCAGCATGAACAATAGGCATAGTTTTGAGAGCGTGTCCTGGTACCATGCCCAGGTTCTCTGAGCCCCTTTACAATGGGCAAAAATGGTAAGAGTGATATAAACTTAAATTCCCCAGGTTCAGCCAGGAGACCATTCCTTTAATGCAAGCAGTCTTCTATTATACAAAACATACCTCTGTATATAGTCTAATAAGGGACCTGCTGAGAGTGAGAGGGACATGGGATGGGGCTATGACATTACTAAGTTTCTGGACAGTGCTACAGCATAAGGAAAGCTACAACTACAACCAGAAATCCAATAGTACAAGGAAGTTGCTGTAACTCACTTTGATGTGTTCTAATTTACCCTCTTCAGCCCTAGATTTGCTAAGTGTGTGAATAGCATAAAAATGGCTTCATGTCACCTAAGTTGGGCTGGCCAGGAGGGTGTCCTATAGCTTGACTCTACTATATTTCCTTGCTTGCCAGTGACATAATAAACACTAGGAGCTGCAATAGGAGGGAGCAACAACCTGTTGCTGCTCCTTTAAACTCCAAGTTGCTGGCTGGCTGTGGGCAATTCTTTCTTCAGCAGCGGGGTGTATTCCAACACCAGCTTGATGCATGCTCAGGATTTCTCCACTTTTTCTCCCTCCATCCCCATCTTATGCTGCTGCAAGAATATTTTTTTACTGACTTCTGAAAACTAGGTTCATGTCTTACAGAAGGGTGTATGTTACCACTAGTAAATATAGTAGACATATTTCCACCAGTGCAATTTAGTGATGCATTTCAAAGTGGTACCAAGAAATCTGTCATAAAGGAGTTAACACAACATACACAAAACTGATGCTTTATTTACTTGCTCACTGCTTGTGGAATTTTAATTCTTTGCATCAAGGAGGAAGGAACATTTCAAAAACGTCAATCGCTTTGCCAGATGTAATTAAGAAACTAAATGCTGCGAAGAGAACATAATTGTAAGAGCTGTATTCTATAATATTTCCAGCATGGCAGTTGTACAGAAGATTTGAGACTTCAGCAGAGGTTTTCTAAAGACTTTCTCCAATTGTGATGAAAGTTTATAGACAGATTAAGTTCTGCTGGGTTATTCCCTCCTTTACTTCCCTGCTTTGAGAGTGTTTCAGTACTCTTAAATGAGAGAGATACAATTCTTCCAAATGAGAGAGATGCAATAAGTCTTTGTGTTGCTAGAAAACCCACCATAGAAATATATACTCTCTTTGGACCAGCACCGGGACAGCACAATGAAACAAAAAGGGTTCAAGCTTGAGGATGGCTTTTTTTTCTAAGCATCTAATGGCGTATATAGAACCTCACACCTAAGTACTGCAATGTATTTTATCTCCATGTACCTTATTTCCATGTATCACTCCACTGGGATGGGGGGGGGGGCAGTGTTACAGTATATCTGGACTACCTAATGAATTTACACCATTACCTCTTAGGAATGGTTTAGGATGGGTATAGTTGATCCTTCCTGCAGGCAATAGGGAAGAGACTAGATGAGCACTCAGTGTCCTTTCCAGCCCTACTTTCTATCATTCTACGATAAACAAGCACAGAGATTAAATGACTTGTAGGTACTCATACAGCAAATTGGTACTAACACTGAGAACAATATCTAGAACTTAGTCCCATGGAACTGCTTTAAACATTCTCTAGTGCTTGCAAGTGCCGATGTATTTAAGAACATGAACAAGAAGTCTGTTTAAACTTTACAAATAAACTGATGAAGTATTTTGGATTCATGCTGGTAGTTCTGTACAAAATGTGCTTATGTGGTGTGGTATGCTTACCTCTCCACAACAGAGTTTAAGAGCTGCAGCTAGCAAGTATCCATTGAAATAGTTTCAGCTCTGTGCATTCAGGGAAGATGGCCCCAGTCAGGCTCTAAGCAATTCCACCCTATAACTTCCAATGGGTAAGCCCCTTCGGCCTCATTAAACTTCTGTATGTGTTTTCAAACTGGCTGGGAGAAACTTTTCCCCCAAAGCCTTCACAAAGTAACTAGCATTTTGTATAAACAGAACACATCTCTCTAGTGGTGAAAGGGCACAGATGTTCTCTCATGTGTATCTGTATGGGGTTGGCTGAAGAGCTTATTCATGTCTGCAGCTTGTCTAAGTATTGGGAGAATCTGCACCAGTGTGAGGTATCAGTGTCCCACTATAGGTTGATGGCTGTTAAGGAGCATTGGCTGGTTGCTTCCAAATCTACAAGCTTAACAGACCATTGCTAAGGTCATGGCAGAGATAGATTGTACTGCAATTCCTAAGAGCATCTCCTCCAACCTATGCTCTTTCCCCCTTGTTGCTAATACCACCCATCTTAAGTTGCTTTCTCTTTGTTACCAAGTGCCATAGCTGTAGCAACTACATGAAGACAAGTAGTTTCCTGCCTCCCCCACAAGCGAGCATAACTACATTTTGCAGCTGTGTACTGACATGGATGGCAGCAGATGACTGAAGTGATTTAACTGAGAGAATCCCCTCTGGTGGAGTTGTTACAGCAGGAATTTGTTGATGGTGGGGGAGGAAGGGTTGCTTTGTTTTTTAAATGAGGAAAAAAATTGTTCCTCAGAACAGTGTCAGCTAGGCCTAGACCAGCGATTCCCAACTAGGAGCAAACGCACCCTGGGATGCCTTGTACTCTTTTCAAGGGCACTGCCCAATGTTAGTACTGTTAGGTGCACAGACAGGAGATTCAAATAGAAACTTAGTGTTAAAAAACATTCTAAGCTGCTGTGGGTTTTCTGAGTTCATTCCAACAGAAAGATTGCTCTGTTGCTTTCCGGTAGTCAAAAGAAACAGAAGCCAAGAGCTGGGATTTTTCAGGGGGTACTTTGATGCTAATGAGAGGGGTTCCTCGAGTCTAAAAAGGTGGAGAGTCATTGGCATACACTACAAATCCCCTACTTCTTCCCAGAATGCATTTCTTTGCACTGCCAAGTTGTGCAAGCAACAGGTGGGTTCAGCAAGGTCCTATTTTATAAATCACTATTCTGACCAAGTGTGGCAGGTCTAGCCCTGCTAGGAGGTCATAAAGTAGCCACATAGCTTGTTCCCCCATTCTCCTCTAGCACTTCTGAACTACTGCCCTCCATCTTTCCTGCCATATCTCGATGGAACTAATTATGCAGGAGGCACCTTGGGACTTAGAGTGAAGCTTCCTTTGGGCCACTTGGCTTAACCTTTTTATATTTGTCCAGGCTCCATCTCTCTTGGTCAGGGTCTATTTTCCTGCAGCCTTAGTTCCACCCACTCAGTTCAGCTTGGGCTCTTTGTAAATGTGGCACAGCTGAGAATTAAGCCACACAATAAGGCCATAGTCCCCCAGGTTCCCCAGCCTTAAAGGGGGTTACATCCTCTCTCTCCTGTTCTGCCCCCACATGACCCCTCATCCACAAGGGGTGAATCTCCCAGGGCACTTTAAGGTACTCGCAGTGTGACCTCTGCTTCCCCCTCACAGTCATTCATCTCCACAAACTGAAACAAAAAAACCATGCAAGCAACTGCTTTCAACCATAAACTACTGCCTCTCCAGGCACTCACAAACAAGTACTCCCTGAGTAGCAGTCCCCTCTCCCTTCTGGGTCCTGCACAGGAAAAAAGAAAAAAGCTAACCAAAAAAACCCCCCCAAAAACCAACCAAACCTTCCTCTCAGCCCTTACTCACCAGGAATCAACCCTCTTTGTTTCCAGGCCTCAGTGCAGGCTAACTACAGGGTGCTACCCCTTTTTCAGTCAGGCCTAGACTGCCCCTACAACTTGAGGGTGAGCCTATTTACCCCTTGAGCTCTGCCCCTTCTGGCCAGCCTGACCTATTAGCTGGTCTGGGCCCAGGGGCCCTGCCAGCTGCCTTAGCATAGGCCACAAAAACCTTTCTCTTAATGGACCCTCAGTGGCTCTGCTGGCTTCATAACTCTCCCCCAATAACAGGGTGAGGGTTCCCTGCTACACCAAGGCACTTTTTTCCCCCCAACTTAAACTGCTGCTATTTAGTCTTCAGCATTTGTATGAAAAGCAACTGACATTTTTTTCCCTTGGTATAACACAAAGAATGGCTTGTCATAGCCAGAAGTTAAGCAGGCTTTCCTGCAGAGTTGTGATATATTGCACCTCAAATGCTAGCTGGTCTAGGACAGTCTTGGCTATTGCCTTTGGGCACATGTGACTAGGGGAAGGGGAAAGGAAAAGGAGAAAGCAAGAACATCTGCACCACTTTGATTTTCCTGAAAACATGGAAGTCCTTCAAAGCTGCTTCAAGGGGCTTGGATCATAAGAATGATGCCAGATGCAAATAGATCAGTGTGCAAAGGAAATAAAAAATGTGTGATAAATATGTACACTATATGGTTCTGCAGTCTCTCCCTGGCTACATAGGAAGGGGCATGTGCCATTACAGGAATGGAGGGGTTGGCCATGTATCATTTAGTTTTATGGCACCCCTTTGACCTTTAGATTGCTTGACAAAAATCAAATTGTCACAGGTTTCATGTTTTGTTACAACTCAGAAGTAGAATTTCCTTCCCATTATAATACTACCCCAGGATAGACCATAGTCTGCCCTGGGCGAGTGGTTGGTATAACAACTACTATGGTGTAGTGAAGTAGGAAAACCTTTCTAACTCCAGCCATCAAAAAGTTGAGGCAAAAGCTGCAGAATCTCTTTTTGTCTGACAGACTATGAAAGGTTTAAAACATGCATCCTTTCAAGGGGTTCATGGCAGGTCTGTTTCCCCTGCAGCTGTCCCGGGAACAGATTCTCCTTTGGGACTGCAGCCTCTAAGTTTTTCCCTTTCCGCTGCCTCTCCCATCTCTGAATGCCATCCACCTTTTGTGCTTCCCACTCCAGTCTGTTTTCCTGCTGTTCCTGCCTCACTCTTGCTGCCTATCATGCATGGATTCTATTTCCCTGCCTCTAGCTGTAGATCTTCCCATCAGCCAGCTCCCTCCACGGTTTTGCTCCTGTAGTTTTTAAGTTCCTAAATGGAAGATGAAGGCACTTAGCACTCAGATTTCCTCTCTCCTAGATCCCTCTCTCAGCATTCTTTGTTGCCTGTATCACTGAAGGAGCTAATGGTGCCAAAGGCACTGGCAGGGAACGAGGAGGACTGGTCATCATCCATTCTATCCTGGCACTTAAGGATTTGAAGACATCTGCTGGGAGCGGAGGGAACTGGAGTCCCCTGGTTAAAGCTGGAATTCAGACAGATCCCTCTGAATAAGAGGTGCCATATGCGGCACATAGAGCCATTTCACTTGGCTTGCAGGGTTTCCAGAGGGGTTGGGAATTCGGTGGGGGCCAGGACCTGCTACTGAATTCCCAGTTGTGGAGCCCCATTGGACATATTGGTTGTAGGGACAGGCAAGTGCCAGCTTTGATTTCTTTTTCTTAAAGACACTATACTGGCCACTTTCATGTCCAGTGACAAAAGTAGACCTATACCTACAGCTCTAGAATTGCTGGGGTATGCTATACTGCCTGTATTGTTTGTATGGGCATATTATTTATTTGTACATCCCTGCTGTCCTGTGGGCTCTAGCAGTCAACCCCTTTGATTATCACAATACAGCCCATGCCCTGCAGGCAGCACTCAGCAGTGCCGCCAGAGAACTGATACACTGTAGGCCTTAGCATCCATTAGTAAAACACTGTCACTTTAATCCCATAAATACTCTGATTAATATTTCTCAAGAGAACTCAGCTCCCTGCCCCATAAGCAACATGTTCAGCCTCCAGTGATGAGTTCAGCTTGTTTGTTCAGGAGAGGGCAGGGCATTACCTTATCCTCCCACCTTTTCTTCTTCCTTCCCCTTTATAAGTTACCTTTGTGGTGCTGCACCTTGATTTTAGAGAAGTCTCTTTCTGATTGTGCATCCAGCAGCCTCTGGTTTCTTTCTGATCCCTCCTTAAAGAAAGCATTTACTACATGCACCTTGTTTGTGGTGAACCTGTGCCCCAGGCCTTAGCCCACATGGTGTGGTAAGTGAGTGTTGCAGTAGGTGCTGTATCACCTGGTTGCTTTGGAAGCACTGCCTCAGTGAACACAGGAGGGCAGGACTTAGACCTCTCTCAACACTGGCCTTTTCACCCACCTCTAAAGACGCTGGGAATATCAGGTAATGCTCAAAGAAGCCAGATGTGTTTCCTGGCCCTTCATGACCTTTGACAGTCTCCCCCTTTAATATCCTTCTCTCCTGTAACAGCAGTTTCAGGCCAGGAGCCGACATGTACGTTCCTTAAAACACTTCCCTTCCGGATGCCTCTGTAGACAAGTATACAGTGTCTTTGCAAAGAACAGGACCTCAGCCCAGGTACAGACTTCCATCTGCCTCCCCGCCCTACAAGAGGAAACCACCACCACCAGTGCAAACACTTGTCAGAGATTTATTCAGAAAAGGCAAAAAAAAATTGTAGGTTAAACTCTCCCCAAGTTCTTAACTTGCCAAGCAGATGTGGAAGCTGTTGGGAAGGGACTGCTACTCCCTTTGACTTCTGGCCCTGAGGGAGAGTGACTCAGGACACAGGAGACCTGTGCTTATTCTCCATGAACAGACAGCAGTGGGAAGAGTCCGGCTCAGAAACAGTGATGTTCCCTTCACCCCATACCTTTGGATTTCATTTCTTAATAAAGCACTGAATGTTCTAAAGGGCTCTGCCACACTTATTTTGTCTACAGGGAAGCCCTTTTCACTGGAGAGTGAGAATAATGAAGCTAGGGCTGGGAGAAGCTGTTTATGTACGAAAGGGACCCCTGAATCTATGGCTGCACAGGTTGAATGGCAAAGTGCAACTTCTGCTCCTGATTTCTCTGGGTCAGTTTAATTAACCAGTGATTGCTCCGCATCCAGGAACAAGGGCCAGCTGTCTTGGCTTCTGCAGCAGAATCCAGGACCTGTGCCTGAAGGCACCCTCCCTCAAAGGCTTTGTCTATGTGGGGCTAGGATGAGTAGAGAAGGAGGTGTACCCTCATATGTGCTGCTTTAGTGAAAGGAATAAGGCTGTCAGCAGATGCCCCTGTGCTGCCCTGTCTGGCCAGATCTGAGGAGATGCCTTTCAATTAGTGCCCTGGATGTAAGGGAGGGACAGCTCTGGGGACCCTGGCAGTGATAGGACAGCTGGAAGAGGACTCTTCCCAGAGCCAGCAAAAGCTGCTGGGGGCTGAGGAAGGTGCATAAGGGCTGCCAGAGGCTCAGTTCACCCCCAGCTCTCTGCCTGCAGCTGCCGATGTGTCTACTCTGCCACACGGGGACATGGGACTGCTCTCCTTGCACTGCCATGAGGGGCAGCCTAGAGGCTGTTCAAGAGGAAGGCTGTTCAAGAGCAATGTGCCCTGGTCACAGGGGCAATCTCACCTTAGGCTCTACAGGCAGAGCTACCCTGGGCCAGTTGGCTCCTCACAGGGCACCTCCTGGCTCGCCCCTTGGCCTGACGGAGACAGTGAAGGGCTGTGGCTTGAGTGCCAGCCCATGGATACAGTCCATGGTGAGGCGCTCAGCTGGGTTGGGTTCGAAGGCACACTGATGCAGCAGGATGGCGGTGAAGAGGAAGAGCTGCAGCTTGGCCAGCTGGTCGCCAATGCACCGCCGCTTGCCCAGTGAGAAGATCATGACACTGGCGGCACGGTCACGGTCCAGCTGCTGCTCGGCATCGAGGAAGCGCCCTGGGTTGAAGACGTGTGGGTCCTTCCACTTGGTCGGGTCGTAGTTGACTGACCACTGGTTGATGAAGACCACGGTGCCCCGGGGGATGTAGAAGTCATCAAGCTGCACGTCAGCTGTTGTGGCATGCGGGATGGTGACGGGCACAAAGCTGCTGTAGCGCAGCACCTCGCACAGGAAGGCCTCGAGCTGAGGGAGGGCAGCACGGTCGTCGGCTGTGGGCAGGCGGGCACGGCCCACCACGCGGTCCAGCTCGGCTTGCAGGTGGCGCTGCAGGGGTGGGTGGCGCAGCAGGAGCAGCAGTGCCCAGCACAGCGCCGTCGCAGTGGTGTCCTGCCCAGCCCCGAAGATGTCGGTCATGGTGGCTTCGGCATAGGCGCGGCCCAGCCCACCGGGGGCCTGCTCGGCACCCTCCAGCACCGCGTCGCTGATGTGGCGTGGGGGCCGGCACGGGTCATAGCTGCGCCGGTGCTGCGCCATCTTGTCGGCCACGAAGGCATGCATCTCGCGCGTGAGGGCCTGGAAGTCACGGAAGACGCTCCGCACGGGGTTGGGGAAGGCCTGCAACCAGGGCAGCGCGTCCACCAGGCTGCCGGCGCCCACCGTCTGCCCGAAGCGGTCGTTGCGGCCCAGCAGCGCCCGGAACTCGGCGTCGTCGGGGCCGTAGCGGCGGCCGAAGCAGAGCGCGCAGATGACGTTGGCGCTGGCCAGGCCCAGGGCGGCGCTGGGGTCGAAGCGCGCGCCGGCTGCCCCGCGCCGCAGCAGCTCAGACGCCAGCTCCCGCGCCTCGGCCGCCACGTGCCGCTCCAGCAGGCGCCGCCCGCCGCCGGCCGAGAAGGCGCGTAGCGCGGCGTGGGCCAGGCGTCGCTGCGCCCGCCAGGGCTCGCAGTAGGGCCCGAAGGCTAGGCTGCGCCCGCCGGACACCAAGCGGAAGGACGGGAAGTCGGGGCGACCGGCGAACTGGGCACCCAGCCGCACCAGCGCCTGCCGGATGGCGCGCTCGCCGTTCAGCACCACGACGGCGCGGCCGCCCAGGCGCAGCTGGAAGACGTCCCCGTAGCGCTCCGCCAGGCGGCCGAAGGCCAGGTGCGGCAGCGGGCCCAGCTGCAGCGCGTTGCCCACCACGGGCCAGGCCCAGGGGCCCGGCGGGCCGGCCCTGCGCCGTCCCCGGCCCCGCGCCCACAGCCACAGCAGCAGCAGCAGCAGTGGCGGTAGCAGCAGCACCGTGCCGGGCCGCAGCGGGCCGTCGGGGCTGGAGCGCTCCCCCGAGGCGGCGGCGGCTGGGGGGGTGCTCATGGCGCAGCGCCCGCCCCGCAGCCCCTCCGAGGGCCCGGAGCCGTCCCGCCTCTGCCGCTTGACTCGACTCGACTCAACCCGACTCGGCCCGTCAGCGGCCGTGCTCGGCTGCGCTGGGGCGGCGGGACCCCGGCTTTATAGCCGCCTCGGGACGGGCCGCGCCTCTCTCCCGCCTCCCTCCCTCCGTCCTCCCGCCCGCCTGCCTGCCTGCCGGCGCCCCCGACAGCGCGTGCCGGACCCTGAGGGGACGGCGGGGCGGGGGCACCTGGGCTGCCCCTGCCCCTGCCCAGCCCGACGCCGCGGCCGCGCGGTCACAGCCCCCGCCCGACGGCAGCTGCACCCCGCGCCGGCACCAGCCTCTGCGCCGCGGGTTTCTGCGCGCACAAGGTGTGTGTGTGTGTGTGTGTGGCCGGGAGTCCGGGTGTGGGTGGGGGTGTGCAAATTGTGCGTGCATGTTGGGGGGTGTGCAAAGTGCGTGTGTGTGCGCTTTGGGGTGGGGGTATGTGCAAATGGTGTGTTGAGGGGGTGCACAAATTGGGTGTGTGCTGGATGGGGTGTGGGAGGTGTGCAATGGAGTGTGTGTTGGTGTGTGCAAAGTCAAAGTGTGTATGTGTGTGCAGATGTGTATGTATGCACGTTGGGAAGTGCAGATTGTGTGTGTCGAGGCATGCCATTTGTGTGCGTGCATACAGATGTGTGCAGATATGTGTGTGCTGGGGATGGTTGCAGGTGTGTTCAAATGTGTGTTGGATGTGTGCAAACTATGTTGGGGGATGTAAATAAGCTGTGTCTGCAAATGTGTGTTTGTTCATAGATGTGTGCAAATGGTGTGCAAGTGTTGGGTGTGTGCATAAATGAGCTATGCCTGCAAATGGTGTGGGGGGTATGCAAATGGGGTGTATGCATGGAGGATGTTGGGGTGTGTGCACATATGGCATGTATGCAGGGCGTGTAAATGGTATGCGTGGGGATGCATTGGGGACTATAGGGTTGTGTGAGTTGGGGTGTGGGGGGTGTACAGACTTGTTGGCTTGCTCTTGCTCCCATTCATACACACTCACTCCCTAGCTGGAGGCAGCTGGGCCAGCTTGGAAGCTCATTACTTGCACCGGGAATCTCAGGATCTGTGTTGTCTTCCCTGCTCCATCATACAGCTGCCCCCTGCTAGTTTCCCTTTCTGTAAAATAGGAAGAACAAACCTCCCTCCCTTCCCTAGGGTGCCCTGTTTTGGTGTCTGGGTGAGAAGCCAGATGCAAGAGCCAGGTGCAGCCAACTCTGAGTGTGCTCCCAATCCCCTTTATGTCCAGCTATGGACTATGAGCCCAGCAGATGCCAAGGGATAAGCAGTGGTTCCCCTCACCCAGTGCTAGCATATTTGGAGAAAGATCAGATCCTGCTCGCTCCCTCCCTCTGGGTGCTCCACCAGCCCCTCCCAGGCTGGCTGCAGATGCTTGCAGGGCTGAGGCTGCCGCGGGCATAGGGGCAGCACAGGGAGGTGTTTGGGGTGAGGGAGAGATGTTTGTGGGCTACTGAGTGCCAGCCAAGGCCTGGTGTGAAGCTCAGTGCTGGGGGGCAGGGGATGGCAAGGAGGGGAATGCTGGCTGCATTAAGCAAGTCATGGTTCTGATTTGGTTCACTTTAAAGAAAACTGGTGGGCTACAGAGTCACTACAGAGCAGGGGGAGGAGAGAGAAGCTGGTGTGGGTACATGGGGAAGGAGGGGCAGGAGTGGGAAGGGTTAACTGTAAAATGGAACTGGGAAGAAAGGGGCAGCAGGGAGTACTCAGGAGGGCTGCTGCAGGAGGGCTGCCAGGCTCTTGACTGCTGGAGCCCTTTCCCCTAGGGAAACCAGGGCAGCACCTTAAGAACAGGTCTCCATGGGGTACATCTGTATGCAGAAGGGAGGAGAGCAATTGGCTTGAGCTCAGGGCTAGGAAGTGGGCATTCCCAAGTTCTGCCTGGGCTAGGATAGTTTATAGGATCCTGCCTTGAAATGCATCTTCTGTGGTAAGACACCATCCACAAAAGTGCCATTACCCAGTGTAGACGAGCAGCCAAAAGTTTTGCTGAGTGAGATTGACAGGTGGCTTCAGTTAGCTCTAGTCAGGAGGCAGATGGGGCTGGAGACTTCCTGAAGAAGGAGGGGAGGGATTGGCATCTATGGAAACCAGAATAAGAGCCAAATTTGCAGGAAAAATTTAGGTTAAATCT
Source organism: Caiman crocodilus (assembly GCA_030014935.1). Classification (NCBI taxonomy): domain Eukaryota; kingdom Metazoa; phylum Chordata; order Crocodylia; family Alligatoridae; genus Caiman; species Caiman crocodilus. The sequence goes on along the minus strand of JAGPOW010000304.1, from coordinate 60,342,207 downwards.
CATGCTGGGGTTTGAAATCTACTGTATCTGACTTAAAGCCATGAAGTAGGTAGGTTTGGGCTGCCTGAGAAATGTGAGACTTCTGTAAAGGGAACAGCAGTATATAAATGCTTATTAATAGGAGGTTGAAAAAAGAAGTCTTGTGCCAAATGGGTTCAGCTCCTAGCCTTTGGATGTAGGTACCATCATGGGAACAAGCATTTTAAACAGATGGCTTCGTTTGTGTTCTGCACAATCCCCTCCCAAAGACATAGCCCTTTCTGGTTTCTGTTAGTGAAAAAGTTCCAGGGATAGCAGTACATTAATTTTACAATTATTGTTCAAAGGTGACCTCAGCCAGAGTAGCAGGTTCTTCACCTCTGAAAAGTCAAATGCTAAGGCTTGGGTTTTCAACTGTATTTAGGTATCTATCTTGTAATGGGAGTAAAGTTCCTAAATAATTTTGAGCATCCAAGCCTAATAGGTGTCTAGAATGAAGCCACTTCTAAAACTTTGTGGTGGAAGCTGTTTTTCATCTTTCCCATCTGTGAAGTGGAAATAATGATACCTACCCACCCTTGTGAATTATTCTGATATCTGGTTTAAAAGTGCCAAGTATTCTGATTACTTTTATAAAGTGGAGAAAAGAGAGGGGAAAAAAGAAGAAGAAACAGCAGCTAATTTAGAATCATTCCCAGGTCCAAGGTGTGGGAAGCAGTAGTTATTCATATATTCCATTAGAGTAGAATAACTAACAAGCTATTTGCTTATTCACAAACTAAGTAAATAGCTGTCTGTTGGTGTAAGGTCAAAAGGGATGTTAGACTAGCCCAGGTATCTATGCTTGCTCATTCACTGGCTAAATGTAAAGATTTTTCATGCTGTATCCTGCCTCTTAAGGTTGTCCTTGGTTCTGCTCAGCTGTATACAAACTATATGAGTACTAGAAACCTTTGCTCTGTTTCCTGTTGCACCTGCTTTGAACTATCAACCAGTATAGGATTCTTGGGAATTGCTGGAGACTAGAGACACCAACAAGCAGGGAGGGATGCCTTTGCAAACAAGAAACAGCAGAGAAAAGCAGTGAAAGGGAAAATGGAGCCAGACTGGCCTGGTAGTGTCAAAGCCTGTTGTCCCCTAACATGCATGTAGTGCTTGTGGATATGTACTTCAACCACCACATCTTCCTTTACAGCATTCTAAACATGTCAGACAATTTTTAAGAGCAAAAGCAGAGAAGTTAAAGGGATCTCCTATCACACCTATTAAAGAAAACCCTCAACTCTTTTATTAGTGCTATGAGCCAAGTACTATTTTGGCATTCTGAAAGCATACTCGAGTTCCAGAGTTCTCTAACTTCCAGTATGTGTCTTGTCACATATTATTGTTTACACATGTTGCATTGCTTTCCCAAATGTGTTCTCAGATTATAATTAGACATGTCAGACTTGTGATGTCAAGTTCAATGTTACTGCCTTCCATGCTAAAAAGCATACTAGATGACTTATAAAACAGAGACACCTGTCATTGTAATTTCCCCTTTCAGGCAGAAGTTCTTAGTGCTGCAGTAGGTAAACACCATAGATAATTGTACTTTATTTATCTCAAGTAACAGCACAGCCATGTATAAAGCAGACACCTTCTAGTTATTATATGTATTACTGTATTGTCTCGGAGCCCCAAGCGTGGGCCAGGGCATCCTTGTATCAGGTCCTGTACAAATGCAGAACCTGAAGTGGTTACTACCTAAGATAAGAGACAACATAGAGGCAGATGGGAGAACACCAGGAAACAAAAAGACAATATTGGGCAGCATTGGAAGAGACTGCACAAATAAATATTTGCAGGGAAGATTACAGCCAGACCTGAAATTGAAAGTGAATTTATCTTCTGAAGTCACATAATCAGACCTGTGGGAACTTAACGGAGACATTGCATGTAACACGTCACTGACCAGCAGTGTCCCATCAGAGCCTGCTCTATACAAACCAGACACAGTTAATAGAAATGCAGTTTCTCTTTCAAGTGTGATTCATGTTATGTCTGAATGGCTTCCACAGAAAGAAACCAATTCCAATGTAAATGTCCTCTGAATATAAATTGCATATTCCAATATAATCTTGAAACTCATGACCTCAAAACCCAACGAGTGCTTGTCCTGCCAAGTCAGCCAGTCAGAATTCTCTCACACTAGATAAAGGTGCCAAAACTAGGAAAATCCATTACATTAGCAGAGCTAATTCCAGGGCTTTTGCAGTCCTAGTCAAAGCTGGTCTTCAGCTACTCACTTTAAACTCAGTCAGCCCCAACTAGGGATGCTTGTGTCTTCTCATTCTAGGGTTTCTTCAGTCTGTGATAGTTATGCATCCTCATGCTGTGTGATGTAGGCTAATAATCATGTATTGTTGTAATCACTGTTACAATGGGATGTTAAATTTATAGAGTGCAACTGGAATTTTGCCTGGGGGATTTTGTCCACAGGGTATCTGATGAAAACATGGATTATTCTGCAGATTTCCGTTTACACGGCAACCCTTCTGCAATTGCAGACCTGACTATAGTTTTTGAAAGTTATATTTTACCAGCAGAGTGAAAGAAGTAGAGCTGCTCTAGGTAAACTTGTGGATGGAAAACAAATGACTTGTCAACAGTCTTAGTGAAAATTAATATTTGGTTAGTAGCTTTTTTTTTTTAGGAAGGACTCCATTAAATAGCAAAAGGAAAGATGCTGAAGGTGATAGAGTCCCTGGGTCACTGTTTGGTTGAGCAGTCATTGTTGGGGACCTGCGATGTGGATTATGAAAGTCAAGTAAACCATGCTCCATGCTGGTTCCCTGACCCTGCCTTTTATTGTGGCATGTTCTTTGAGGCATAGAAACATACAGAGCCAAAAGACCAAAATGTACCTGTTTGTTTAAGAGAGCTGTTGTAGGCAACAGACCAAAACTAATAATGGGTAAGTTACTGCTCTGTGGCTGTAGTCTTGGACAGTCCCATATCTGATTCAGAGGTATGAAATACCATAGAAGGCCACCTATGGAGGCCACCAAACTGGGGAATTTTCCTACCTGGGAATCAGGCAGTTGGATTTGATGCTTTGGCCTTTGGCCAAAGACAAGCAGCCATCAGATTTACTGGAGTAAAAAATGTAAATCACCAAAAGAAAACAGTTGTGACCAGGCAAATTAGACACAACGGTATTAGGTGTACAATATTTAGTTTTGCCAGCTTTCTCACAGGCTTCAGCTCTGTCCTGCTTTGGAATTATTATGCAGCATTTCACATTATAATGGTGTTACATAGTTACAACTGTCAGCACTGCCATTATAAATCCTGATTTTCTAAATTCATTGAATACAAGGTTTGTTCTGGTCTGACAGAGTGTCCTTCGTATTGGTCCACAAGCACATTTGTAAAAGCAACTTTTCAAGGGAAAATAGAATTTTTGCAGTTATGAGTGCAGAACAATAGAACTTTATACAAGCAGAAAAATGCAATATAATCTAATAATGTAAAATGCTTTTGTTTCCCAGTGTACAATATTGTATGCATTTAGTCTGTAATGCCTTTTGGTATTTATTTTAATTAAAAACACCAAAGTTACAAACATCTGAAAATGGACTGTTGCATATGTATAATGACTTTCAAGAAGCTCTTTAATAGCCTTATGCCAATCGCTTAGCTAAGATCTCTTGGGAGAAAAAATAGTTTGATGTTGGATGCTAGCTGTCTTGAAATTAACTAAGAAGAGGGTCATTTAACTTACCAGCTATTTTACAGATTTATTTATAATTTATGTGGAAAATTCATTTGGTACTAAGAAAAAAGCAACATAATTTACTGGGGATATACAATATGTTGTACATTTCAGAAACGCTTAGTCTGCTTTTAGCAGAAAACCCAGCTCAACCTTGATTATGGTGCTCAGTTAACATTCAGTGACTTTATCAATTTTCATAAAGTGATAATTGATAAAGAATTGTAAGATCTGTCAGTCAGACTGATACTGTAAATTGATTGACAAACATTTACCTTCACCTTCTAGATCGGGGTAGCCAAACTGCAGTGTCTCTACCAGAAGTGGCATGGGTAGCTTCTGTGTGTGGCACATGTCAGACTATGGAGGGGACAAGCAACACAGCAGCAGCTAAGGCAGGGAGCAGAAAACAGAGCAGCAGATTGGACAGAATGTATAAAGCAAAGTGGCAAATCAGACAGGAAGCAGAGTGCCCAATTGGGCTGAGAAAGGGGATTGGAGTGTCACTTGGGAAGAGTGTAGGTGTCATTTGTGGCCCATTGCTCTAAGCCATAATCATCCCTGGATTCATGTCCACAAGGACTTGTTCACCTCTATTGATTCTGATGGTGAGCTAATGGCTTATATTTGTATGTCAAGTTCTTCAGGAGAGCCCAGACCACATTACTGCAGTTAATAAAACCTTCACCAGAGTCCTGAGAAGTACATGTTGAGAAAGAAATTACTTCATCACTGGAAGCTGCTTCTATGACTTTTTTCTAGAAAGCCACAGTAGGCCAGATTTTGGTCAGGGGTGAGGGGGGGTTGTTAGTTTCTTTATTTTCCTTATTCCACCCTGTGAAGCCAAGTACTAGTACCATATGTAGTTGGATACAATGGAGCTCTGTCCATAGTACAGAGGTAGTCTTGAATTGTTTATTCCCTTAAGGTATGCTAAGAGTGAACCTCTGCTCAGAGTGAAGGTACCTCATGGAAGGGAGAAGGATCCTTACCAGACAGCCAGAAGAATGACTCTCTGATCCTCATTAGGAGACCATTTATTTTCACAGTGACAGTTTAATTAAACCCATTTTGCTATTGCCTGATGAAAGCTGACCACCAGGAGCAGAAGAAGGTTGTAGGGTCTCTCCTTAGGTTTCTTGCGTTGAGCCTTGCAGGTCTATAGCTACAGCGTTAACCCCAGGCAGTGGACAGAGCCTTGTTATCTGTATGCAAGATGCTCAAAGGCTGACTCAAGTCCATTGAAAGGTAGACATTTGCCATCCACTAACCAAGAAGGATGAGGCTAGACCAGTGGTTCTCAACCTTTTCTGGACTTGAGGTACCCATCCCTGGACTCAAGGTACCCTTCCAGGACTTTTAAGTGGCATCCAATTTTTTTTTTTTTTTCAAATGTGTATATTGCAGTACTTGCCTCCTTACACAGGGGGTGGGCAGTAGGAGTGGGGATCTGTCAGATTGATAAGCATTTATCTTCTAGACCAAGGATGGTCAAACTGCAGCATGTCTGCCACAAGTGACATAGGTAGCTTCTGTGTATGACTGGCAAAGCAAAGTTCCCTGCCTAGGTTCCCCACTTACCTTTGGGCATGCCACCCACCTCTCTCTCCTGCTATACCTTGTTTTTTAATTAACATCATAATTAAGGCAAGAAGCCACCCATTCTTGCACCAATGCCAGTGGGTGCTATCTGCAGCTCTGAACACCACAGCCCATACCTTGCAGATGGCAATCCACTGAATGTTAATCTCACCAGCCCCACACTGGGCCCCAGAATCCTCCAATCAGGACCCCTTTTAGATTCCTCCATTCAGGCGGCTTATTTCACCCTCATCCAGGCTGCCTAGCTCCTTGAAATTATTTCCTCTCTCAGTGACGTTTTCCCCTGGGACCTTTGGCTACACAGGCCCTAGCCACATCTCCAAGGTCAGTCAGCACCCCAGGCCTTCAGCTTTAGGCATCCCTTGTGGTGGGCCCCTGGCCCTTTTGACCATTTTGGTCCTGGCCCCAGCACTGACTAGTTGAGGGTACTCTACATCAGGCCTCTGAGCCTCTAGCCCCACTCTCACTGCTGGGTCCACCTTCTGGCCCTACTAGGTATAACTCACCTGGTTGTGGGAGCTGCAGTAACTCACATCATGACAGGTGTTCCAGGGTCTCATAGGGACTCTCACTCCCCTGCCTGAAGCAGCATGTCATTGTGCTCACTATAGATCTTGCTTCTGAGCCATGCTTGGCCTCCCAGCAGGGGAGAACTTAATGGGTTCAGGACTTACTCCTCTCTTGGGCTGAGCCCCCTTTACTCTGCCTCTGGCCCAAGTTACAGCCTCAGGTATCTAGAAACATACCTTGGCCTACTCTTCTTCACTCAGGGCTCCACACTACCCCCTTCATTCAGGGCCACAAGGCTTCCCCCCCTGTTGGACTCAGGTGGCTCTAGCCATGCCTAGCCCCAACTCTCTTTTCTCAGGGCTTTATACCCCACACAGGGCTCAGGTGGCCATAGCCATACCTGGCCTCCACCCTCTCTCCTCAGGGTCTTACCTAAGCCTCAGGGTTTAGGTGGCTGCAGCCATGCCTGTCCCCCACTACCTCCAGTGTTACTTAAACCTACCCAAAGGTGAGGGCTAGGATTAAGGCACCCCAACCCACTTTTCACTGAGGTAGTAACTGGCCTGGCATTTCCTGGGGGCTCCCTTACCACTGAGAGCCCCACCAGGCCACCCACTCCTGGCAGGGTGCAGTTTTAGGTCATGCCCAGGTCCAAGGAGCCTCCTAGCCATCCCCTACAGCTCCTCCCTTACCTCCAGGATGATACATAAAACCTTACAGCCAAACAATATTACCACCTAGCATGCTAGGAGGAAACTGATCTGTTTATATAGGCAGCCAGGGATCTAAAATGGCTGCTACAATCAAGCACCTGCTGGCTGCCTGGCTCAGGTCTTAAAGTGGCAGGCACCAACAGTGCCAATGGTACTTGGGGGAGGTTTCCCTTGCTGCTCCTCCAAATCAGGCTCCCCTTGGAGCCTGTGAGAGCCCTCAAGTGGTGAGCACCCCCAAAGGTGCTCTGCCACAATGACACATGGTAGGCTAGGGAGAGGACAAGCAGCACAATAGCAGATAAAGCAGGGAGCAGAAAATAGGCAGAGGTGGGGATCTGAGCTTGGTTTATCTGCCTGGCTTATTTGCTTGGTTTATCTGCTTAACTTTTTATACCTCAAGCTGGTATCCTGCTCGAGATCACTGGGCAAGATAGTACCATGTTGTAGGAGATGAAATATCTGTACTAGATGACAATAAGTAAAAATTAGGGGTTTTGTGCAATAAAAATGGCGTGAACAGTTCCATTGAATTAACTAATGTATATTCCATGAGAAGGGAGCTGGGAGTGGGGGGAAGAAAAGGAGTAAGAAATAAGGTCATGTTTATCTAGTAATAGATTCAGATAGAAGTAGGTAAGGATGCCTTTTTCAAGGTAGCAGATCCCACAATTGCTCTGGCCTGCTTCTTTGAGAGATTGGTGCAGAAGGGCATGTGACAGAGAAGTAGGTGTGAATGGGAAAAACTCTGGATTACCAGATCCTGCATAGGCACAAGAAACATGGTGTTGTATTGCAGGTAAAGCAGCAGGTGTTCCTTAAAATTTGCTCATCTTTATTTGTTCTTTTTACAGCCATTAAAGTAGCTGGTTTTGGAAACAGTACATACATGCAGACTCTGCAGACTCTGCCAGGATCCACCAATCTTGGTTTCTGGTCATGTTTGCCTCTTGTGGAACAGGGAGAGGGCTTGGGAGAGGAGTCAGCAAAACTTGTAAAACAGGTAAAGACCTAGAAGGACAAAGAAGGAAAATGTAAGAACAGTCACCAAGGAAGAGTGAGTGAGAAAACCAGTAGAAGGAAGGAGAGGCTGTCTGAGAATTGTCAGGGTATTTGACGTGGGGGGTGCATTTGCTTTCAAAACTATCTGAGCAGATCTTGTGCAAATAAAGGGTGGGAGCCTTTCTCTCATGATGTAGTCTGAAGCTTTATTAGAGGTGCCCATTTTTCACTGGTTTTGAGTGCTCTGCAAATTGTACTTGGGGCTGCTCATGTCAGACTCTTTGTGCACCCAGAACTCCCAACTGAAATCCATGGCAATCTCAGGTGGTGTGTAGCTCTCACAACCAGCCATAGTGGTTCCTGAGCAGGACAGCCAAAGATCAGTAGGCTTTTCTGAAGAATGTTGGCCTCAGTCAACAGCACCAGAAAGGAAGAATTGCTATGCCATATTTTAGGGATTGGCAACATTTTTGGGCTGAGTGCCAAAAACAGCCGCAACTTTGACTTGTAAGATGTTGGTGTGCCAGGGGCAGATGGCAGGGGAGCCACAAAGAGCCCAATCCTTGTTGTGGCAATGCAGCCCCAGTCCTTTCCCCTCTGCCCCGAGACCATCTACCAAGCAAAATGATGTCATGTGCCAAACTCTGGCACCCATGCCAGGGGTTGCCTACCCCTGCCATATACCTTTATTGTTTCAGTAGTGCAGTGGGGTTCTGGCAAAATGGACATCACATCAGTATCTGTCATGTTGCAATCTAATATAAATATAAGCAGGGTTTCTTGTGGTTTGCAGTTATGCTGTCATCTCACAGTAGTGTAAATCACAGAAATCTTAAAGAACCTAGAACAGTTAATCTATCTCTCTCTTTTCCTTGCTTGAAGATAGGGAGATGAAGGAAAAAACATATTGGAGCAATCAAGTTTAAATTAAATAGTTCCCTGTAAAAAAAAGTTCTCTGTTGCCTTTTATAGTGGCAGTTCCAAATTTAGTTCCAAAAGCTATCAATTTATTTTAAAAAGGATCTACTGTATAGAAATTACTTTTCCTGAATGCAAACTCTAACAGCAAACATTAATGGAGAGAGAGCTCAGATTTTTATCCCTCACTTGAGTCACACTCCTACAGAGGCCAATAGAAACTTTTTTTATTAATGGCTACAGTTTGGTCCAGAGCCAGGTTAATACTGACCAGTGCTCAGGACAGGAGCTTCCTAAGCATAGATAAAAAATGTTACAAGTCATGATATGGTCTGTATTGATCCATAAAGGGACTAGGCAAATTCTTGGACAATAGATCTATTTATAGCTGTTGAACAGAACGGTTGCAGATGGTTCCTCTGGCATCACTAAATCTATAATGATGGGTGCCAGGGAAGGTATTGAACAGGGGATAGCTCGCTCATATACATCCAGTTAAGTGCTCTCCTTCTGCTGCTGTTGGGGACAGGATACTGAGATAGATGGACCATTGGTCTGACCCAATATGACATTTTTATGCTATCTTTTTATGTTCTTAAATTACTTTTTATTTCTTTCTGTTTAGCTCTTTGCAAGTCCACTTGTAACATCTGATGAAGTAAGCTGTAGCCTACAAAAGCTTATGCCTCTCTGAATGAATTAGTCGATGATATGCCACCATGTCCTCCCTTACGCTTTATGTGTATTAAGTAATAAAGAACTCAAGCTAAGAAAGTTGCTGGAAGGACCACATCATTGGTGGAAAAGATAATTCTCTCTTTTTTTGTTCTTTTACATGTATAGTGATGGTAGGATTTGATCCTTTAGACATCTGTAAGAGTTTGTTATTGATTTCAATAGGCGCAGAACCACACGCTTGTTTAGTGCCTTATCCCACCAGTGCCACTGAAACTGTGTAGATTTACATCAGCTGAGGATCTGGCCCAGGTGCCATTTAAAATCCTGTTTTCAAGGTCTTTCTGCCCAGATAGTGTGTGTATGTTGCAGGGTTGTTTTTTTATTAGTACAGTAATTGTGGAGGTATTGGTGATAGGGTTTTTTTTAAGTTCAAAATCTCTTGGGCATGTTTGAGAACAAAGGCTAGGAAGTGTCAGGAAGTGATGCTGCTGGTGCCTCATGGGAAATATAAGTATTTTATGGCTAGACATTTCCCAGAGTGACAGATCATCTTGGCAGGTCTGACTCTTTCTTTAATTCTACATGTGTTGGCAATGATGTTATTATAATGAGCGTGAAGTAGTTCAAGACCCACATTTTGAATGTTATTAAATTAAAAAAAAAAGGAGTGGAGGGGCAAGGGAACAAAGCCAAAAAATCTAATATTTCCCTTAAATTAAAACAAAGCAAAACAAGAAAACCCATGGAAGCATTTTGTTTCCATTGAAATAATTTCTTGCAGTACTGGAATCCAAACAGAACAGCCTCATAAGTATTTGAGGAGCAAGTATGAACCTGACTAGCCTCCACTTCCATATAAGCTGAGTGAAATACAAAATTGAAAACAAAGAACTAAATCTGTTTTACAAGACTTAATACAAGTTTGAAAATATATGCAACAATATGTAAAGAATGTTTCTATGTGATTATTTTTCTTGCCTCTATCCTTTTAAATATGTTTAAGAACTGAGTTACACTTTTAATAGGACTTAAATGATAGAGAAGCCTATGTCCCATTTTCAAAAGTGACTCTTGAGTGCCTTGTGTCACTTTTGAAAATAGACTAGGGGTCCTCCAGTGTTTTTGAAAAAAATTCTCCTTAGTACGTGGGGTAAAAAATCCAAAGTTTTAACTGTAGGAATCTAAATAAATCATCTGGCTTTTAAAAAATAACAAGACACTTATTTTAGAACCTACTATATATCTAAGGGATTAATTTTAGATTCCTGGCTTTTAAATGTTTTGTTGTTGTAACAAGATTTCTCCTCCATATTCCTATTGGGTAGACATACAGCATGGGTTACAATCTCTGTAAAATGAAGGTAACAGACCTTAATATTTTCTTCTCTGCTGCCCTTCCTGGTTAAGAAGAGTTTTCCATACACTTCTGCAAAGACAACAAGACAACTTGTCTATACTCTATCAGCTTGTCTTTTTTCAAATCCCTCCTTAAAACATTACTTTTGCTCTGATAAAAATACTTGACACTGCTCAAGCCAAGACCTGAGACTTCTTCAAGACCACTGCTTTTGCTGACTGATACTGTGTCCTTGTTTTTCCCTACTTGTTTGTATCCACCAGTTGTTTTTTGTCTTTTACTTAGATCACAAGCTTTTGGGTTGAGAGCTTGTTTGTATAGCACCTAGCGCAATGGAGTCCTCATCATGAGGGGGTCACTGGAGCTAGAGCAGTACAGATGAATAATAACAATACTTGCCTGTCTTCTCAAAGTTGTCTTGGAGCTGGGTTCATTCCTGTAAAGATATTTGAGAAGAGGTTAGAGAGGCAGAGAATTACATCAGGCAGCAGAGGGATCATAGCCTTTCAGCTGAGAGGGGAGTGACACAGGATGCAGTTTCTATTTCAAAACCAGAAATCACTCACTTCAACATTATATAAGCTGCTGCTTTTATATACAAAAATGAACACGAAAGAAACCATAGAGAAGTGGCATGGAATTAGATTCTATCTGAGAAGATGGGCTTCTGGCTCACTAAGGTCATGCCTGGACTAGGACTGAAAGCTGTGCTATAAAATAGTATTAGCTAGCTTGGTTTTGCTAGCATCTTCTAAAACATTAGGCAAGGCAAGTTATACTTTAGAATGTGTTGAGAAAAGACCTGGGATTTCCTCTAGACTTTTCATTAACTGGCAGATAATGTGCAAAAAGGCAACTTGGCCTAACCCAGGATTTTATAAGGTGATGGATCAGGTTGGCTGATAGGGTTTAATTTTGCACCTTTCAATCCTGTTTCTCTAGCAGCTGCTCTTTCCCCCATCATGGACCTTGAAGTGTCATATTCTTTTTCCTGTAAACTCAGGCTCTTGAGTATAGGATGCACAGTTCTTCACTGCTAACATCAGCCAGGTTTGCAGAGTGCACAACCAGTATGCCCAGTGAAGTCTGGAGAAGATAAGATTGCAGTGAAACAAGGAAACAATTCTGTTAGAGAGCTGTTGTCTCAATAAGGGTGGAAGGAAATGGAATGCAAAGTCCATTTTTTTTAAGCCCAGATAATGGAATGAAAGGAGGCATTCTTCATTCCTACCCTGTCTACTTCTAGGTCCAATCCAAGGTATCCTTATAATACATATGACCGCAAATAGTTTGAGAGTATATCTATGCAGTGCAGCTCAGTGTTGAGCAGATAACTTGGAACAAGCTAGCTCAGCACCAGAAGCAGCATAGCCACATTAGGTTGAGTGGAGAGCTGTATTAATAAACACTGTCATTCAGCCAAGGTAATTAGCTTCAGGGTATTCCACCCAGGCTAACTTGAGCATTGTTCAGCATAAGCATACCCTGGACATGGCCATTAGAGTCACTGCTCCTTTGGAATATAGAAGGAGATTGGCTGAGGCACTTCTGTTGATGTTTAGAATAAAATGTCCTGAGACATGCAGCCAAATGCTCTCAGTAGAGGGCTCTTTGCTACTGAGTTTACTTTTTCTGACAGTTTGCTTAGGCTTGGCCGCCTTCAGGGCGTAATGTAAGGCTTATGTGGTTAGTCAGACTTTTTGGCTGAATATCTGTATGGCAATGAGGCTGGATTAGCTGGGACATGATGACAGGCAATGAGTAGTCACAGAAGCAGTTTACTTGGGTGTTACAGAGGAAAATTATTCATTTATTTTTTAATGAGACTGAGGGGTTGGATAATACAGCAACTGGTGCGACAGCAGCAGTGAAAAGGCTTGAATCGCAACTTTTGATTTGGGGTTGGAGATGCTTTCAGAGTTTAGATCCAAGTCCAGATTTGGGTTCCAAGCATCTCTTTAGTGTTCAGGATAAATAAATACATAAAATAAATGGCATTTTAGGTATGAGGGTTAATCCAGGCAACTGTTTGATAGACAAGAAGGACTGAGTAAGTCCTGCTGTGAGGTAGTGTTTGTGGTGGGTCCATCTGATTGGAACACGCATTTGAAATTCATATGTACTCAATTTTAAACAATAAACTAGAATGCAGTCTATACCGGGGTTGTCCAACCTCTAAGCAGCCAGGGCTGCACACACCATAGGCTGCACTAGTGGAGACCAGAGCCCACATGGGCTGCACACTGCACTGCACCATCCAACCTGTTGCACTCTGTGTCTGCGCATGCAGGTGGACAGACACCTCACCTCATCTTCAGCTGCCTGGCCATAGGCTTTCACACTGCACCTTGCCTCATGGATGCTTCAGGCCCCCAGCTCCCATAACACTGAAAGGCTGTACTACAACTTCTCATGCTGCCTCTTGGGGCAGGGGCCTGCAGGAGAAGCCAGGGGAAAGAGGAGAAGCCCTGAGCACCCACTGCTGCTGCAGCTGGAGTGATAAGGGCAATGGTGGCTAGGCAGGAGTTTGGGGGCTGTGTGTTAACCTCTTGTGGGGCAAATGTGAACAGTCAGGTATATACCATTTGGTGAATTCTTCAAAACCCATGTACCTAAAAACAGCTTTCCTCTATATTTCTTTTGATAAAAACACATTCAGACTGCATGTGATTCCTTCCTCCCCTGTGTGTAGGTATGTTTACATCATACCCTAAATTCTCGTGGGAAAGGCAGGCTGTTGAGCACTTTCTATTCCTACATACAAAAAAAGCTGCTTTCAGGAGCAGCCCCCACCAGCACTCTCACAGCGGGCAGAGAGAGGGGTTTCAAAAGCACCTTCACTAATGAATTCCTGAGCTTAGTATGAAAGAGCAGTAGAAGGGCAGGGGATGCTGGGAGTGTCAGGGGCACAGTGTATGCATATCGCATAAGGACCTAATTTAAATCTGTGGAAAGACTTACATTAACTTTTGTGGACTTTGGATCAGTCCCTATGTTTTCCGTCAGTCAATAAATTCTGTGACTAAAATTCAACATGCTGCAAATTGCCTACCTTGCACCCATTACAATGCTGTGTTGCATAGCATTATGTGCAGTGGAATGTAAAACAACAGCATGTTGCTTGTAGATGGGATGGCAAAAGGGACATGTTGAACATCAGGAGCGCTGCTGATTTCCCAACCTTCTGCTTTGCTGAAGAATTTAATGCCTTAATTTTGCAATGTGCTCATCCTGAAATATATGAAAAATGAAGACTCTTGACCAACAAAAACAGATGGACCTTGGCGGGCCAAGATCTGAGATGTTCTTTATGTGCACTGTGACTTCCAGCTGCTTGCCAAACATAGGCGTTTTCTCCTTTACTGGAATCCAGTGTTAAAGGATTGGATCCTCCAGTCCTTAACATAGAACTCTCAACTGAACAGAACGGGCACTTCCCTTCGCAAAAGCTTCAGGATTGGGCGCAATGATAATAGATTAGAGAGCAAATTAACTTGGTGAGATCTGTAACAAATGGTAACTGCTCAGTTTCTAAAGGAGTTCTTTAAACAGAACAGAGAAGGATAATGCTCAAAATATTCATCACAGTTTCTGTGGTAAATCCTTAATTTTCGTTTAGCCTAAGGATCTAAGCCCCCTGCAAAGGGTGTTCATAGAATTGTAGGAAGTGAGGTTGAAAGGAACCTCAGGAGCTTACTTAGTTCAATCCCCTGCTCAAGGCAGGATCATCCTCATTTAGCCTCATCTAGCCATCCCTGCCAAGTGTTTATCTCACCTGCACATAGAAACCTTCCATGATGGAGAGTCCAAAAAGAGTTTTTATAGCACTTCTCTGAAGAAACTAAGTCTTACAGCCAAATCAGGTATGGAGGGGTTAAGTGACCCTCCTAACGCATCTTGAAGAATTACAATTAAAGCCAGTAACAGAATCCAGAAGTCCCTATTCCCAGCTCCCTACTGTAAGCATGTACAGGGAATGATAATAGGTACCATCTTGGAAGATTTATAGCAAATGGTCCCTGAAGCTCCAAGTGTCCACACAGAAAAGAGCCTTTTGAAGATATTAGGTAAAGGAACCATCCTACTGGAAGAGACTTATGTGTGAGATGCACCAAGAACTCAAACTAGGCATAACTTGATACAATACATATAATACTTATTTAAAACAAATAGTGAAACCACTTCTGCCACATCCTTTCAACTTTTGTGCAGAAATCATAAAGCAGACTGCATTGTTCAGGTGGGGGTCTTTCCACTAACTTCAAAGGACTCAGTGTCAGACCTCTGTTCCCTGCATCTGTATGTACATTTTCCATTCATTTTGCTTCATATTTTGATTTGAAACTCCTTGGGGCAGGGACTTTCTCTTCTTGCATGTTTGCATAGTGCTTAGCACAATGTGGTCCTGATCTTGGGTGGTAGTGCTGTAACAAAACTAGCATGTATTAGGATTGTTTAGGTAAATTTAATTATTTTAAAGTAATAAAATTCTATTTTTCCCATCTTTCTAAGGTTCAGATGATTGGGTTCATTACACTAAGGAACATTGGCTTCGTATGTAGAAATAGAAGACAAATAGCCATACTTATTTGAAAAAAAACCCCAAGTTTTTCTTTCCTTTTCAACTGTTATGTCTGGAGTGGTCTAGAAGGTTGAGAGCACTGTCACTGAAGGAAAGTGCCCATCCCAAACTCCTGTCAGCAAAGCCTTTATACCAAGCTTTACTGCTCTGTGTAGGTATAAATAAATTAATTCAGGCTAAGAGAAAAGGCCTGTTAAAAGTACATTCTGTGGTAGGCGCAAGCAAATTTGCCTGACACAGTCAGTTATACTAGAGTTTTTATTGCTGTGCTGTAATGGATTACATTGTTCTAACAAGTGTGGTTTCAGAGGAAATTTATAGATCCAATTCTATATTTCCCACTAAATTCTAAGGGTATAATATTGCTGTGGGTGGGCTGTCAGTGTGCTTCCTTTGGGCTCTGTGCAGCTTGTTTCTAATAACCAATGGGCTGCACTGTACTCAAAGCCTTTCACCTCATATATCTTATTTTAGAGCCACCCCACACTGCAGCATGACAGATTTTTAAAAAGAGGTGTTTCCAAATCCCCAGTTGCATAGACTGTGTGGCTATTTCTTTTTAGATTGCTGCTAATTTCATGGTAATTTTATGAGACTAGCAGCTTTCTCTGTGGGGATCACTAGCAGGATGTCTCCTGTGGTCATGCTCATAATATCGTTATCCCTTCACAGTCGAACACAGTAACTCCCAGTGATATACCCCAGTGTATTATGAGCATGATGATTTCTGTCTGTCTCATCAAATACCTGTAATTTAGACATGTTAAACAGTAAAATTGCCATATGATCTCAGAGCCATGAGTGGTTATTGAGCTTCAAAAGTCCTGGCTTG
Organism: Caiman crocodilus; assembly: GCA_030014935.1. Classification (NCBI taxonomy): domain Eukaryota; kingdom Metazoa; phylum Chordata; order Crocodylia; family Alligatoridae; genus Caiman; species Caiman crocodilus. Next base: position 60,326,280 of record JAGPOW010000304.1, on the reverse strand, counting down.
TCAGACTGGGATCAAGCAGAGACCCAGATGTTGCTAAGCAGATAGTATAGATTTGAAAGCTGCCATATGTAAGCTTTTACCTCCAAGAAAAAAGAATATAGACCATATTTACAGGATTGGGGGGAATTTTATCCAAGGAGGCAGTGACTCTGACAAAATCTTGAGGGGTTCTGATGGATAACCAGCTCTGCATGAGGTGCCATGGTGATGCCATGGCCTAATGGGGTCTTGGGATGTATAAGCAGGAGACTATTAAGTAGGAGCAAGGAGGGAAACTTAGCTTCATATTTGGCCCTGGTGTGACTGCTGCTACAAACATAGTTAAAGGATGCAAGAAACTCCAGGACCTCAGTCAATTTAGTTAATCAAAGAGAAGGTTGTAGAGTTAATTGAGTATGGTCTGTAAGGACCTGTACAGGGAACAGACATTTCACAATAATTTTTAGTCCAGCAGACAAATGTATAAGAAGAGCCAGTTGTCTAGAAGCTGAAGTTAGAAACATTCAGACCTGAAGTGAGGTACATATTTGTAGCAGTGCTGGTAATTAACCACTGAAATTACTTACCAGCGGATTCATCACTGGAAAATTTCAACTCAAGGTTGGCGGCTTTTTTAGATGAGGTGTTCAAGTTAAGCCAAAACTTCGGACTTGAACCAGGATTTATTCAGGGGAGTCCTATAACCCATGCTATACAGGAAGTCAGAGTAGATGATTACAATACTCCTTTCTCATTTTCAGATGTATAAATCTGCACCATTGTGATGTGTGCTTTTTAACAGCAGTACTGTTGTCTGGTTTGTTTGTGTGTTTGTTTTAAATAAACCTGTGTGTCTGCATGCGATTCTGAGAGCTTCTTTTCTGTCTTGTAGTTTTGGGAAATGGAGTCATTTTATTGTTTTGGCTGTGCCATTCTAATAGAATGTTGGCAATTGCTTAAGCTCTCTGAGCCACATCCTACTCACGGTGCATCTACATGTGCCCCTGACTGCACCAGTGTTACTGCCATTTCTGCAGAGTCCCAGTGGCGCATGGGTTGTTCCTGACCCTACTGCACAGTAGCAACGCATTATGGTTCATGCCTGCTGACACTGTGTCACTGTAGCATCTCGTGTAGACATGCCCACAGATATTTGGATGTAATCCTGGTGCAGCTAGTTATGGTCTGCAGAGTTACTCTAGACTTGCACAGATTTAAGCAAGAGCAAGATTTAGCCCTTCGTCTCTCACTTCCCTTATCTGTAAAATGGGGCTACTTAGGGAGCTGTGAGCATTAACTCTAGTGAATGCTGCCTGTAAAGTGAGTTGGTGGTCTTGAAGGAAAGAGTTATTAAAGTACAGGTGTAATTATGATCTTGGAAACTAGACTACTGCATCTGAAAAACAATGGGTAACCTTATTGCTGCTCTGTAACCCTAAGTGCCTGTCACTTCTGTTCTGCATAGTTACAGTGCAGCTGACAGTGGAAGTACAGTGTGTATCCATGTTACTGGGGTCAAGATTGAGCAGCTTGTGGCTAGTGCTATGCTCTTCCAGCAGGTGGCTCTCTACAAAGAAATCTGGTGACATTTGGTGATGTCTACAATAAGGATAGTGAGGATGGTACAGCTGGATAATTAACATCAGTCTTTCTTTCCTTGTATTCCTTTAAAAAAACCCACACAAAAAACCCACCTAGCAGAGACCTATGTTTCAGGGGTTTTTAAAGGAATGTTTAAAGGGCTGGAAGGCTGATTTAGATATATAGTTGTTAAAACAATGCTTTTTCAAGATAAGATGGATGTGGAGCTCAGTGCAAATTTAAGTTCCTAGCAATTATTGATAGTTATAAAGCTACAGGGAAGAGGCAAAAAGATTTTTTTGAGTTTGCAATTTAAAAAATAACTTTAAAAAAAAGAAGTGTTAAGGAAATTAAGACAAAAATTGAACTAGATCTTTGACAAATAAAAGAACAAGGACTTCATTCAGAGCCAGTCGAAGCCAAACTTGAAAGACTCCCGTGACTGTAGGGGGTCTTAGATCTTGTGTAACTAGAAATTCAATACAAGAGAGTAACACAGGCTTTTTAGTGAAGTGCCACCTACAGTGTTGCTCAAAATGCAAATTGGGATGAGTTAAAGAGCTACATAAATAAACAGAATTGGCCAGGGAGAGAAAGGAATGGTATGAAGAACATGGAAAGCAGGAATGGAAAAATTGATCTTCCATTATGTCTGTTTCCTGTCCTTGTTTGCTCTGTTTGTTGTCTATTCCGATTATAAACTGTTGAGAGCAGGGCCTCTTTTTATGCATCAATACAACAGTTAGTATGTTCGTGGGTGGATTGTAAAGCATGGTTATTTGCCACACTGAGCCTGGTGCTTCACTCCTGGACACTAATTTTATGTCAAGAGTATGTTGATTGAAAATAGTGCTGTGACACCAGAATAAAACCAGTTTAATGGAATGGAGAACTGCTAATTCAAGCAGTAAGTGCATATGTAAGGGTGTGGAACAGCATAACATGATAGTTGTGCCACCAATCTGTGATTGGTGTAACAAGGGCAGCTTGCTAACATTTTATCAAGCATAATCTGAAGCAGCCTTCAACTCTGTCAGACAGCTGCTGCCAAACAAACAGTGCTGGATAAATACATGTTAACCATGTTCTCATAAAGGATGTCACAAGTCATAAAGGTCTTGGAGGTGTTCAGAATCTACACGTCTGAGCCCTACTCAGGCAAATATATTGGGCTGTTTCATCAAGAGTGATTTTTGCAGGCTGTTGAGCACTAGGGGGCACAGTCTATTCTACCTATTAGGTGTGTAAGTGTACTTTGGTATCTAAGCACAATTTTGTTCCACATAGTTTGAGCCCTGAAATCCAGTAATGCATCTATTTTTGTAACATAGAATCACCTTGTCCTTCAGACTGAGTTGCAGAAAAGCAGCAAGGAAGATCCCACTTTCCCCCCCCCACTCTTGAATTAACTTTTTAGGGATATAAGCAGATTAGAAGAGAGTCACACTCCCAGGGAGATGAGAGAAACAGATGAATCATATCTTAGAATCATCATGATAAAAATGATGCAGGCAACCCTCTCCGAAAAGGAGCATTCTCAGCACCTCTTGGAGTATTTGGGAACTGTTTCAGGGGAGCTGTCCCTAGGAATAGGGGAATTGATACACTTTCCTTGTTGTGACCTAGCACTTACACAGCACCCTTCATCTTCACCATGCTGCACAGACAGTCCCAGAGTGTCTGCTGTTCTTAGTTCTATTAATCTTAACAGAGACTGAAGGGTCATTGGGAAGCAGCTTTATTTTTGTAATGCTGTGGCCTACATGTAGATCCTGCAATAGATTAGAGTTTGTGTGGGTTGTGTTGTAATGTAACCATAGATGGCTATTGTCCCTGAGACAGCAAAGTGTAGCTGGGATGCAGTGCACTGCAGCCCCTGCTTCCCTTGTCCTTGACATGCCTCGTGGAGTGGCACAGCAGCTGGGCATTCTGCCCTTGTTTAGCTAAGACCTCCCTAATCCCATGGGAATTCTCAGCCAGCCAGACCCTGTTACTTTAGTAGTTCCTTTGTAGTGCTTGAGTAACCAAACATGCAAATACAAATAAATAAGTTCTGCAAACATGCAAATACAGAAATAAGTTCTGGGGAGCAGTGACAGGGCTTGTAAGATTCTCCAAGATGCTGATGGACTTAAACAGGTCCCTTGTCCTGTGCAACTCCTGAGGTCCATAGGACATTGGCTGCCTTGGTAAGGACCTGGAGGAGTGTGCCTTGGTAAGGACCTGAAGGAGTTTGCTGATGCTTCTCTCCTGCAAATCTCACAGAAGAGGGGATTCCTACTTCCCAGTTTCCTTCTCTCCCTAGTTCTGTGTTATAAGCATTTTAGAAACCAAGGTGCTTTGCAAACAAAAATCTTTGTTGCATTAAGGTTGCACCATCTGTCAATAGTTTGAATGTAGGTTGCTTTTCAGATGAGCTGCCTTGTCTCTCCTCAGCTCCCCAAGCAATACCTTGCTTCAACCCTGAACTTAGAAAGGTTTCCCTTATGGTTACGTGATGGATCAGAGTCGAGTGCTCATTTATTCTGTATCTTCTCCAAAGACAACAAGGACACCAGTTAGGGCCAAATACTGGGATTTAGGAATTGCCTGGTTCCTCTCTTCAGCTCTGTGCTGGCATTGGATTATTTAATGCACACATATAGGGCCAGTAGGATTGAAAATATTTCTCAGGTTTAAAGTGACCAACCAGTCATGCAAGCCTTGGGTTTGATTGGCATTGACTGCTTCCTTCCCCCTTTCGGCATTCCTTGGCCACCACAGCTTTTCTTCAGCTGTTGTTCTGAAATCAACCTACTCAAAATGCACATCTCCAGCCTACTCAAATGACGCGCTGCTAATTAACAGTATGGTGGGCTTTTATTGACACTGGCAGATCCAGCGTCACAAAATCCCATGCCAGAAAAAACCAGGATGGCACATGTGGCAGCAGCATGTAACACCCAAAACTGGAGTGTGGCTGGCCAGAGCCATGCTCTGACTGCCAGCCAGGCTCCATGCACCCAGATTGCTGTTGCTGGAGCCCCAGAAGTCCCCCCAGGACCCCAGATAAGGCTGCTGGGGCCAGCCCAGGTGCTGGCCTCAGCTGCCCCTATCCCACCCAGAGCAACTTGCCACACACCAGAGTGTATGCGAACAGGTATTCCCCAGGGACAAGTAGCAACAGCACAAATATGTGCCACAGCTATTTGTCCCCAGGGAACACACATTCCCATTCATGGGGACATGCCCAAAATGTCTAAGGTTTGACAGTTGGAGTTTTTCTGAGATTGTTGGACATTCTTGGAACTATCCTGCCATCTCTTCTCTCCAGAGGGAACAGTATGAAGGCCTAGCACCAGTGTTAGAAAATTTAGACTTCAGGTGCCTTTAAAGTGCTCCAGAAGGTGAGAAGACAGAAGACTTCACTTCCAGTGAAGTGCGGCACATCAACCTAATGTGCCTCACAAATTACATGGGATGAAAGAGGGATATTAGTTTCATAGTTTCATGGTGCTTAGGGTTGGAAGGGACCTAAACAGATCAACAGGTCCGACCCCCTGCCCCAAGCAGGAATGAGTGCAGGGTCATAACACCCCAGCCAAATATCTGTCCAGTCTCCTCTTGAAGACCCGCAAGGTAGGAGAGAGCACCACCTCACCTGGGAGCCCATTCCGGAGCCTGGCAGCCCTAACTGTAAAGTAGTGTCTCCTGATGTCCAGTCTGAACCTGCTCTCTAACAATTTGTGGCCATTATTCCTAGTAACCCAGGGTGGTGCCCAGGGGAACAGAGCCTCCTCCAATTCCCACTGGTCCCCCCTGGTGAGTTTGGAAATGGCCACCAGATCCCCTCTCAGCCTTCTTATGTGGAGGCTGAATAGGTTCAGGCCCTTTAGCCTCTCTTCATAGGGCCTGCCCTGCTGCCCCTTGACCATGCAAGTGGCCCTCCTCTGGACCCTCTCACTGCTAGCCACATCCCTCTGGAAATGCAGTGCTCAGAACTGGATGCAACATTCCAACTGTGGCCTGATGCTACATCAAGGGGAAGGGTCATCACTCTGGACCTGCTTGTGATGCATCTGTAGATGCATGGCAAGGTGTGGTGAGCCTTACTGACTGCTTCTTCACGTTGGTGACTCATGTTCATCCTGGAGTCAACAATGACTCCAAGATCCCTTTCTGTCACTGTGTTGACAAGAAGAGTGTTCTCCAGTCTATAGGTATATTGCTGGTTCCTTCTCCCTAGATGTAGTACCCCGCACTTGTCTGTGTTGAATTGTATCCTATTCTCATCCACCCCCCTCTGTAACCTGTCTAGATCTAGTTGGATTCTGTCCCTTCACTACCTTGCCCCACATCTTGGTGCCATCAGTGAATTTGGACAGCGTGCTTTCCACACCCACATCCAGATTGCTGATAAAGATGTTGAACAGTACAGGCCCCAGGACAGAGCCCTGCCTACATCCCTCCAGGCTGAAAACGACCCATCCACCACCACTCTCTGGGTGTGACCATCTAGCCAATTTGCCACCCATCTGACTGTGTAAGCATCAGCGCTGCAGTTACCTAGTTTTTTGAGAGAATGTGATGGGAAACAGTGTCAAAGACCTTCTTAAAGTCCAGGAAGACAACATCCACCTTGACACCCTCGTCCAGGGATTTTGTGACCTAGGATAAAAGGAAACCAGGTTAGTCAGGCAGGATCTGCCCTCATGTTGGTTGCCCCTGAGCATTACCTCCCTTGTTGGGCCCTTGCAGATGTGCTCCTTGATAGTTTTCTCAAAAGTCTTCCCAAGGACTAAGGTGAGACTAACTGGTCTATAGTTACCTGGGTCCTCCTTTCTCCCCTTCTTGTAAATGGGGACCACACTGGCCCTTTTCCAATCCTCTAGTACCTGGCCAGAGCCACATGACTGCTCATAAAGCCATGCCAGGAGCCCTGCTATGACCCCTGCCAATTCTCTCAGCACTCTTGGGTGAGGAGCATCTGGACCTACTGATTTAAACATGTCCAGCCCCTTCAGCAATTCCTTAACTAGGTCATTCCTGGCCGTAGGCATGGCAGTGCCTCCTCTGGGTCCGTCTGTAATCCTATTTCAGGAATATGGAGGCAAAGAATTCATTAAGGAGTTCAGCTTTTTCATTAGCTGCAATCACCAGATTGCCAAGCCTATCTTGTAGGGAGCCTCATGTTCCCCACTGCCTTCTTCTTACTCCCTATGTATTTGAAAAAGGACTTTTTGTTATCCCTAATTCTGGTCACTAGCCCTAGCTCCATCTCTATCTTGGCCTTCCTAACATCCTCCCTGCAGTCACAAGCAAGGAGGTGTAATCCTCCTTGGTGAAAGCCCCTTGCTTCCACTGTTTGTATGCCTCCTTTTTTTCCCTCAGGCATTCCTGGATGCTTTTGCCAAATCATGGGGGCTTTTTAGCATTCTTGCCTGCCTTGGTGTGCATTAGGACTGACTCCCTTTGAGCTTGGAGGATCATCTCCATGAGGAACAACCACCCATCTTAGATTCCCATCTCATTGAAGCTCTGAGATCCCAATGCCTCTTCTACTAGTCTTCTTAGCTCATTGAAATTGGCCCTCCTGAAGTTGAGGACTTTTGCCTTACTGCTTGCTTTCATCATCCTGCGCTGGATAGTAAATTCCAGCAGGTGATGATCACTGTTGCCCAGGTGATCGAGTACCCGCAGACCCCTCACCACGTCATTACCTGTGGCAAGGACCAAGTCCAGCAAAGCATTTCCCCTGGTGAGAAATGCATCCCCAGGATGCATCTCCTGGGTTAGGTGGAGGCCCTGTATCCCAGCTAGGAACCTACGTGAGCAGCCAGACCTGGCTGACTGCTCCTCCCAGCAGACTGGGAGTAGTTTAAGTCACCCATGACAACAACATCCCTTGACTTTACTGTCTCCCTGAGCTGACCTGAGAATTTCAGGTCCAGCTCATTCCCCTGGTGAGGTGGTCTGTAGTAGAAGCCCACTATCAAGTCCCTTTCCCCACACCCACCTTTGCATTTAAACCAGAGCACCTCAGTTAGCCCCTCTTCTGAACCCATCCTGATCATTAAGGATGTGAATTGCTCTTTGACGTAGAGTGCTACACCCCCTCCCTCACCCTTTTTTCCCTGATCTGTTGTGGAAGACTTCATATTAAATGTGCGTTCACCCTCAGAAGTACTGGGTTGAATCTTGGAAATAGTGACTCAGTTCTTTCATCAAATGCTTTGCAGATAATAGGGCTGTATGAAATTTCTGCAGCCATTTAGTTTCATAGGTGTTTCGGCCTGTTTTGATGCCCAAAGCACCGAATCTGAAATGAAACAGAAGGCTGCAAAACATCCAAAATAAAACCATCTGAAACGTTTTGGAAATGTTTTTAATGTTTCAGAATGTTTCAGAGGCACCCCTGGGAATAGTCCAGCCCTGCAGCCCTCCTTTTAAAGTGCTAGGAGGCTGGGGGGTGGTTGGGGGATGGGGCCAGGCAGGGCAGCCATGGAGGTTTCTCTCACAGCTCCCCCCACCGGGGCAGAGGCAGGCACAGCTGGAGGAGCCATGGGAGGAGCCATGAGAGAAACCTCCATGGCTGCCCTGCCTGGCCCCATCCCCTGTCCGGTCTGAGCCTCTTGGCACTTGAAGAAAAAAAAAAGCCCTGTACTCACCAGCTGCAGCAGCAGTGATTAGGACCTCTGAGGGCTCATGGCAGAGCCCTTCTGTGCAATGCAGAGCAGTGGGGATTGCCCCACCACCACCTGGCTCCCACATGGCAGCTGCCTCCTGAAGTCAAGGCTGCTGCCTTGCTGGAAGCTTTCATCACTTTGTGCTGGATGGTGAATTCCAACAGAAGATGATCGCTATCATCTACGTGGTCAAGCAGCCGCAGGCCCCGTACCAGGTTGTTGCCTGTGGCCAGGACCAAATCTAACAAGGTGTCTCCCCTGGTGGGGCTGTGTACCTCCTGGGTTAGATGGAGGTCCTGTATGTCAGTTAAGAACCTGCGTGAGTGGTCAGACCTGGCTGTCTGCTCCTCTCAGCAGATGTCTGGCAAGTTTAGGTCACTCATGATGACCACATCCTTGGACCTAACTATCTCTGTGAGCTGACTTAAGAATTCCTGGTCTCGATCTTCTCCTTGGTTGGGTGATCTGTAGTAGACCCCCACCATTAAGTCCGTTTCTCCCCATCCCCCTTGTACTCTAACCCAGAGCATTTTCGGTTACTCCTCCTCTGACCCAGTGATACACATTGTGGATGTGTGTTGCTCCTTGACATAGAGTGCCACGCCCACTCCCTTCTTACCTGTCCTATCTTTCCTGTAGAGCCTGTAGCCCTTGATATTCACTGCCTAGTCATGTGTTGGGTCCCACCACATTTCGGTGAGCCCTACTATGTCTGGGTTGGTGCTAGCTAACAGGAGGACTAGTTTCTCCTGCTTGTTCCCTTGTTATGAGGGACGGGGTCTTTCACTTCAAAATCTCCCTTGGGCAGGGACTCAACCAGTCTAATTTTGTATAAGTACTGATGACTTGCATCTCTCTCTGACTGCATCTGGAGCTGAAAATTGGCCTGTGGACATGTTGTGACACATCTCTTAAGCAAGACTTTTCCTGTGAGCTATAAGCCAAACTTTCTCTTCTCTCTAATGTTGTGCAAGATGCTGTGGATTGCTTGATTATCACTTTCCCATCCTTGATGTAGGGAGGGCTGAGTTTCAGCACTGCCATATGGGTACCAAATTGTGTCCTCAGTTACACCACTGAACTTGCAAACTCTGGCTTACAACTACTGTGAAAGAGCAAGCACAGTGTACCCCCTCATTGATAAAACACTTTGCAATGAGCTGGGCAGGAAATGGTTCTCCCCTCCTGAAGGTTATTTTTTGGATTTCAAAAAAATATTCTTGCCCTGCACTGGGGGAAACCTGTGACCTCCTTAAGCTTAAGAGGTGGGGCTACTCCCTTTACCATCCTGGACCACAAATTCTTCTAAGAACATTTTTGTCAAAACAGACACATTCCCATCAAACTCATCTGGTTTTGATGAGCTGGCATTTACAGCAAACCTGATTCACTGGAACCTTCTTGTTCAGCTCTATGTCTAAGACCCTTGGAGAGGATAGATCCTGAAGACCTGTGAGGTGTCACTACAGTTGTGGGGAATGGTTGTTAGTGTGAATTGGGCAATGGGAACAATCCCAACCTGTTCAGAAACAGGAAGCTGGATTGTCCTGTGGAGCTTGCAAATGTGAGTCAGCATCCCTGGTTTTCCAGCAGCACTGCAGCTTGCAAACTATCCATCCATCTGTGTGCAATTCAATCTGTTCCAGTCCGCAAAACATTGCCATTCATAATTATTCCCAGCTCTGCTGGTGCAAGCTGGGGAGCAGGGAAGGCAGGGAATGAAAGTGTGTTTTGGATCATAGCCTCTGGCATCTGCGTGGTGGAGATGGCATAGTCATTTTGGGAGCCCCCCTCCCCCTTTCCAAACATTACACGCAGAGCTGGCTGTGAAAAGGGGACCTGACCCAGGGGCAGCTCCAGCTGAAATTTGCGTGTGAAAAAATTGGCCGTTGAGAAGCTGGGGGCCGCAGTCACGAAGGCCAGGGCAGTAAATTCTGGATCCAATCACTGTTTACTGCTTTCGTTTCCCTTTCCTCCCAGCTTCTGTCACGCACTCTCAGGATGGCAGGGGAGGGGAGGGAAGTGAGGGAGCTGGAGATGAAGGGGAAAGGTTTGAGAGAGCAGATGGAATGCAGTTGCATATTTTTCTTATTACAGTCAGGAGAAGATTAGGTATTTATAGCTGAACGTAGTATATGCAGAAAGGCCAGGAACCCAGGACTTAGGAATGGTGTTGCCTGTAACGGTATATGCTTGTGGCTATAGGGGAGTGTACACAGTATGTGTCTAACTATGTGTATAGTTAGGATTCGGAGTCAGACTTGGGATGGGACTTTGGAGTAGCATTGCTTAGAGAGGGGACTGAAGAGAAAAGGAGAAGAGAAGGGGAAAAGACAGGTCAGGTGGGATTGGGAGGAAGAAGGAGAAGAAAACCAGGGAGAGAAGTTAAACGTGAGATAGATGTGAGTGATGGCCACTGTGAGTGAAGTGGAGGAGGCCAGGGATGAAACAAAGGAAAGGGCAGAGCAGGAGAACTTGCCATGCTTGCTTCCCTCTGTAGATGCAAGGGCAAACCTGACTATTGAAAACTAATGAGGAGGCCGCTTCCACTACAGTGCCCTAGACTGAGGCTGAGCAGAAGTCAGGATGCTCCAGTGCCTTGCAGTGCTTGCCCTCTGGGTCAGCCTCATTCATTTATCCCTTTGTTTATTGTTAGCCACGGTCCTTAATAAAACAGCTTGTGGTTTGGGTGATTTACACCCTTTATAAACACATGTAGGCAGCTCACATAGCTGCCTGTACTTCCTGTTCCACTGACTCCAGAAGACGCAGGCATAAACTCTGACTTTTTTCCCATCCATTTCCCTTCCAACCATTTGGCCCCACCTAACCAAGTCATACACTATCATTCAGGTCATCTAAATCCTGTGTAGACCCTTACAGATCCCCCAGCAACTCTTGGCAGTTTTCCTATGTGAAAACTTCATACAGTTATACCGAGTGATTATATTCTTCAAATGGTAGGAAGAATTTCATGGGTAAAGAGATTATGGAGAAAAGCTAAATCAAATGAGTTGTTCATTAATGCTAAACATAGGGTAGTGTTAAAGACTATATGCATAATTGGCAGTCTAGCCCTCTTGGAATAAGTTTTCTGAAAATGAGAATTCAGTGCAGCCTTCCCTCTTAGTTTAATGGCTGCCTGCTTAAAGGCTTTAAGGTTTGTCTCTAGGAAGAGTTTCTTCAAACTGAAAACTGATCTCATATCTAAGATTTGGAGTGCTGTTCACTGGATGTTTTCAAGAAGAGGTTGGGCAGGCATCTGCCTGAGCTGGTTTAGGAACAACAAATTCTGCATCTGTAGGGGGCTGACTAGATGACTTGTGACATCCTTTCCAGTCCCGGGATTCTATGATGCTCTCCTCAAGAAATTAATTTCAGGCTCTTGGGCCTTTCTGACTCTTTGTACAGATTCTGTGTGGAGCTGAGCTCTTTTTCTGAGGTTATAAAGGCCCTGGACTTCCATTGAGCTTGGCAAGAACTGAAAGATCTCATAATTTTCCCTGGTCTGACTTTAGAAAGCAGTTAAAAGGACTGTGTAAAACCTGGCAGCCTCAAAAGGTGCTTCAGGAGTGGTGGGGAGGGGAGAAGCACTTTAATTAAAGTGCCGGGAGTGTCTTGTGTATCAGTGTCCCTGTGTTTAAAAACAGTGGCAGTGGCACTTTATCTAAAGCTTGTTGAAAGTGCTGAAGTACTCAGAACAGCTGGTGAGCTTTAGGGAAAGTTTGTTTCCTTCCTCTTTGAGGTCACAATGTTACTTTTGTAGCACAGCTCTTCCAATCTGTGGATGCCATATAGTTGCTTGAGTACTTGAACATTCCTTAGCATTTGTGATCTTTATCCAGAGAGAAAGTAGAGCCCCTCATCCCTGACTTTGAGGCTGTCTGGCCTGTTTCAGCAGTGTTGAGCACCTAATGATGATGATTCTGGACTCTGAGCATGGATTTCTGGTAATGCACTAGTTCTAAGTCATATCCAGCAATGGGCCTTTCAGATTTCAGTCTTGCCAGCACAGTCCAAATGGCCTTAATTTGGTCTCTAATTATTTCGAGAGAGAGATGGTGTCATATATCTTACAGAAATCTGTGTTATGTGTTACATTCAGACTACTGAAATGTTTATATCAAAGTAGGATTTGAGTCCATTTTTAATTCCCCAAAGGAACTCTCACATTTCTCTCCCTAAGAGACTCTGCTGTTGGCTTTACCTGATGCATGTGAAATAAAAGATTCAATTTAGGTTAGAGGTTAAAAAAAATGAACATTGCTTAACAGTAGGATCAATTAGATGAAATTATTATCTTCTGGCACTGCCTCAAGAGGTGTCTAGAGTTGATATCAATATCCAGATGCTCAGGCCCAGCTCTGATGGCTTTACACTGCTTTGTGTGCATGAAGCCCTCAAGTTTTTTTAACTCATTGAGAATAGAAAAGTTCTCATTCTTTCCATAAATCTTAATGAGAACAGCTTAAATAAAACCCTTTTTGTTTAAACAATCTCCTGCAGGTTTGTAAAATGAAACACAAAAGTTTTAAGTAGGACACGGAAACCTGGGTGTGAAATGATCGAATGGAAACATTGAAAACCAGCTTCCAAAAGACCTGTCCATATCCAAGCTAAGAAACATGCATGAAGTAAGCAAATCACATAAATGGTGAAAAGTAAGTAAGTAAATAAATAAATATATAGGCAACGGTCAATACAATTGATCATGGTGTATGCGTAAGTGTTCTAATCAAGTGTCTGATGAATCTGCTTGTTCTCTATCCAATTTGAGAACAACACAGCTTGTGGCAAGTTTCACAGATCCATGCATTGTGTTAGAGCTTGAGTCCAAATTTACAGCACGCTGGGTGCATCTACACATTCATTAATGTACTGAAGTTACTGGACATTAAGTTTAGTACTTGTATAACCAGGTACTAAATCAATGTGTAGTAATTGGCACTGCTGTGCAGTAGAACCAGCACATGGCTTTTTAGTGATGCTAACTATGCACTAGCCTAATACTACTGTGCAGTAGTGTATTAGCGTGTCCAGCATGCTAGTGCACTGTAGAATTAGGCTATTGAGGAGTTAGCACCTCATTAGACATGCCCACTGCTGTCTTTTTTCTTGCTTTGTTTCCATCCTCTGGATCAAAACCACTTCATGTTGAACTGTACCCAATGCCAGATGTTCCCTCCAGTTTGGGCAGGATTCTGTACACAACTCCACACTTTCTACATTGACGTTGAATGACTTCGTTTCATTTTTGCATATGTCAAGATATCACCATAGAGGGCTTCTAATGTCCTGTAAGTTTTAATACTGTAGGTTTGGGAATATCGGTTAGGAACGTTTTTGTTTTAATATAATTTTTTTTTCTCTTGAGAATGTTATTTTAAAGACAAACTAGATAACGTACTTGAGTGATTAGAGTGTAGAGGGAATTCTACCTTCTACCCTGCATTGTTTTTGGAAGTAGATGGCTTAGGAGTCCTTTTCCATCTTTTATTACTGCTTGTTTTAGGTAGATAATGCTTTTCTAAATGAAACAGTATAGTTACAACTGACAGACAAGGAGCTAATAGGGCAGTCTTGAATTGTTAGATGGGAACTTTAGGGGATTTGAAAGTAGGCAGATAGATAGAAAGGCTCCTTAGAAGAAATGTTACAGTTAGCAGCCATTGGCTAGACACGGTCCAGGGACAGTAATGGAAAGGGCAATGGTAGAGATCATGGAGACAGAACTTACAGCCCTAGCAGACTCATTCTCATTGCAGCTTTAGGAGATAGAGTAATAAAGAGGTTGGACCTGATTTACCCCAGTGCCTTTATTGTTAATGCAAAAGTACTTGTGGAAGTGTGCTCATGGGAGATTTCCAGGACATTGCCCCTTTAGATGCAGTTTCTGATTAAAAAATCATGTGGAAAATGAATGGAATGGCTTGCACTTCTCTACAAAGCAGTGCTGGTTCTGCCAAAGCAGTTATGTACAAATACTGATGTTGCACCCATACCTAAGGTCTCTGAACAACCACTCTCAGTATACTTCTGGGATCAGCTGGGAGGAAGGTAAGCAGCAATAGCAGGACTAGAGGTGGGCAAGAGGGGCACCTGGCCTGAGCACCAAATTAGGAGGGGCACCAGAACTGCCCCCCACTCCCACATCATCCATGCCCCATAACAGGACTAGTTTTATGGCTTGCCCATGCCAGGAACTGAAAACAGTCCTTGCTGCTGCTGCTTGAAGAGCAGCAGCCAGGGCAGACAGCATGCAGCAGCGGTAACAGCAACAGCAGCTCAGTCAGAGAATATTTAGGAGTACCTGGCATGGGTAAGATTGTTGCCCCCACAACCCCCTGCTCTTGGAATCCATGCACACCCCCCATGCCCATCAGGGTTTACCCAAGGTGCCAACTTTGCTTGTTACACCCCCTGTAGGCAGAGTCATTTGAGGGTCAGGGGGAATGAAACCTTTGAATTTTTCCTGACCCAAAATATAAGTGGAATACTTTGCAGATAAAATGTGAAGTAATGAAGAACTTATGGGCACAGCTGGGTTGGGGGACTGGTGATGGAATGTGGCATCACTCTGAAAGGTCATCACTCTGAAACCAGCTCAGGCCCAATATTTGACTGACTGCTGTGACCACCCACTGTCTCTTTTGAAGCTTAGTATGGAATGAATTGTTGGCCTTAGTCTTCTTTTAGGTGGGCAAGTGTCATGATACCATCAGTTCAAGCAGCATCTACTGAGAAAGTTTGATGAGAGGTCAAAGACTGAATGAGCTGAAACTGTAGTAATGCCATTCATCCTGCTGCCTCGGTTCAATAGATAGGATAGTGACTGGAGGAGAATAGGATTCTATTACTGGCTCCAGGTAACTCATTTTCCATCTCTGTGAAATAAGATTCTAGCACTTACTCAACTTTGCAACAGAGCTTCGTGGCTCAGAAATGCTAAACACTCAATGATAAAACACTAGCATTACTATTATGTTGTGATGGAGTACTTCACTTTATAAGGTTCCTAGACTACTGTTTTTATGCACAGATGTGGAAAAAGAAATTAATAAAACCCTGTAACAGTTAAAAACTACTGCATTTGCTATATTATGGACATGTGGCTATGGGAAGCTGGGGAAAAAAAGAAAGGTGAATACTGAGTAGACTGTGTTCCTTCTCCCTGACTCTTTTATTTATCTCTGAGGACAATGTCACCGTCTGGCCTGTCACTTAGGCCAATATTCTGAACCTCTCCCTAGATCCTCTCTTCCAGGGCTTGCTTATGTTTTGAAGACTTTCTGGATAACACCTCTGTGACATGGTCTCTTGGGCCTCTGATCTTTTCACCCTTTTCTTTGCATCCCTTTAGTGGCTTCTTTTTTATGACATTAAACATAAGCTATTTTTCTTCTCTTTCTTCTCTTCATTTTCTCTTTCAAGATGCTGATTCCCATCTCTGATCAGACCATTATATCAGTCTCCTGGTCCATGAATAAGGCAGCTGGACACTAAGATAATACAAATAATAAACTGAACTAACAGGTAGTCGCTGTACATGACATTGAATATGATTAGTTGTGATCATGTGTCACCATATGGTTCATATAGCCATAAAACAACTTGTGTCTGTGGCATAAACCCCCTTGGGTCCTGTGTGAAGCATTGAAACCTGTTCTGTCCCTTTCTGCTTTGCATTGCTGTTTTATAGAATCCACAGACACATTCTCAGTCCATATTTTCCTGCCACCCTCAGCTTGCTGAACAGACAGCCAGACCACTGAAAATTGGTGTGGCCTGTAAGTCAGATGGCAGCCCTGCTCTATACAGATCCTGTATCTTGGTGTGGTCATTATGCTGACAGACGGCCTGAGATTTGATTGAGTTGTAAAGTCAAGGCTCTTGTTGTCATTCAAGACTGGGCCATCATACCTTGATAAAAGGGAATAGCACTTTGCACTATGAAAAATCCCTCTGAATTAAATAGAGCTACTTGGGGAGTCCACTTTGAACTGGTGTAAGTGGCTGTTGGAGATGTAGGGCAGTGAGAGCATCAGGCTATTGACTTTGAAGGGACTTTGCAGGTTCTATGTCTCTGAAGGAGGAAATATGGTCACCTTTGACCTGAGATACTATATTTTGCTTTAATTATTAAACTGGGGGTCTATTTTCTGCCATGCTCACACCAAAGAATCTGAATGTAATTGTTCTTTGGCTGGCTGCTGCTGTATATAAGTCAGTCTGAAAACAAATTATTCTTCCAAAGAAGGCCTTGGGATCATTTATTAGCTGACAGAGGTCCCCAGTGATGTCTCTGTGGAGCTGCAGTATGGTCAGCATAATTGGATACAGTTTTCATTTAAATGAGGAGCAGGGGAAATAGTAATACATCTAGCCATTTTCTTCCCCAGGCAGGCGCTCTCCCTCTTGTGGTCAATCCCTCACATATGCTCAGACTGGTTTCAGGGGGCCTGGAAGGAATTTTTTTAGCTTTTTATATTTACTGCCCTCAGATGCCCTTATACATTCGTGGCGTCCAGATGTCTATCAGTTCAGTGCTCGGTGCACTAGCCACATAAGTACCAGGGGCAGGGTTTTCTTCCTGATCACAGACACTGTGCATGTGGCCTTCTTGGTGGTCCCAGGCTCAGCCCTGTCAGTGAAAAGGTTCTGAACCTAAACTGGAGTCCCACATCATAGAATCATAGAAGTAGGGTTGGAAGGGACCTTGTAGATCTTCAAGTCCGACCCCGTGCCTGGGCAGGAGGAAAACTGGGCTCATTTGGCCCCAGTCAGGTAGGCATTGAGTCGCTTCTCAAAGACCCCCAGGATAGGAGCCAGCACCACTTCCCTTGGAAGTTGGTTCCAGATCCTAGCCGCCCTGACTGTGAAGTAGTTCTTACGGATGTCTAATCTAAACCTACTCTCCA
>JAGPOW010000304.1:60297474-60309037 GCA_030014935.1 Caiman crocodilus | reverse complement strand
TTGGGCACTGAGTTCCCCTGCCCTCGAGAACCCCAGCACCTCTCCCACAAATCTTCTCAACTCCTTGAAGTTGGCCCTCTTGAAGTCTAGGGCTACTGCCTTGCTGCAGGCCCTTGCCACCCTGCATTGGATGAATTCCAGCAAGCGATGATCGCTATCACCCAGGTGGTCAAGGACCTAAAGCCCCCTTACCAGATCATCGCCTGTGGCCAGGACCAGGTCCAACAGGGCATTTCCTCTGGTGGGGCTGTGCACTTCCTGGGTTAAGTGGAGGTCCTGTATCTCGGCCAGGAACTTCCTGGAACGGTCCAACCTGGCTGACTGCTCCTCCCAGAAGAGGTCCGGGTAATTTAGATCAGCCATGACAACTACATCCCTTGCCTTAAGTGCCTCTGCAAGCTAGCTTGAAAATTCCCGGTCCAGGTCCTCCCTTTGGTTGGGGGGTCTGTAGTAGACCCCCACCGTTACATCCTAACCCTAACCCTAACCCTCTCCCCATGACCCCCTTGTATCTTGACCCAAAGCACTTCAGCTTGCCCCTCCCCATTTTACTAGCAGAGGATGTGTATTGCTCTTTGACATAGAGCACCATACCCCCTCCCTTCCTTCCTTCTCTGTCCCACCTGTAGAGCCTATCGCCCCTAATGCTAACTGCCCAGTCATGGGATGAATGTTGAGGTGCATTGAGCTGGTATGACCACACCAATGGAATAGGCCTTGCCCTGCTGAATAGGCAGACGGAAGGTGAAATTCTTTCATTCTGAGATGTTTCTTTAGAAGCTGGCAGCTAGATTCTCTAAAGATGACATGTGCACTGAACATGCCTGAGATAAGACAGTGCTGCTGAACAGGACTTACCTTTCAATTCTTCTTTCTGGTGCAAAGGGCCATTTTGGCACTGGAATTTGGAGTAGAGGGATTATCTCCTGGGTTTTCAGTGGTGCCCTTGCCTAAGCTGCATGTAGCAGCCTTCCAGCAGCAGCTTTTGGAACCAACAGGATGACCTGGTTTTAAGATGGAGCTCAATAAATGTATGAACAAGATTATATGATGCGGTTACCTTTAATAGCACGTGACCAGAGAGGTTCTTTCAAGCCCTGTGCTCCTGTGACTATAGAAAGATGGAAAGCAGAAGGTTGGGGAGTAACCAAATAGGGCAAGGATGTTTTTGGTGGGATGGTCAGAGTTTGAGGGAGGTAGGATGATAGAGTCTGTGGCCACTAAACATGCTCCCTTCTGAGGACAGCATGAAATCCAGGTTTCCTGAGCCTGCCTGCTGCTTTGTGTTTAACAGGTATGTGTGAAACCATTGGTGTGCTGTGTATTTTATCCCCTCATTATCTGGTACACACAGAGGATAGCAGCTGGCTGCTATCAGGTACTCAGGTGTGCTTTCAGGTACTCCACTAGGTCAAGTGGCAGGGGTCTGTGGTGGATCTCAAGATTCCAGTACCAGTGTGACCCACATGAAAAGAATATGTTTTTCTTCAGCTTGCTTGCTTTTTTCCCTTAACAAAGGAATTTATGTGCATGCACCCACCTAAACATATGCACACAGGAGCACACATGCACATATATGTGTGCACACTCATACATCCACACACATGCATGCACAAACACACTTTGCTTACAAAGTCAAATTCTCAGGAGTTTATAAATGCTGGAATTAATTCAGTTCTTTGCATATATGCACTATGATGTAGTCTCTTCTGTCTCCCACCCTCCTTCACCTCATCCAGGCTCCTGCCTCATACAGTGTACAGGATGGATCTGTTCTAGGGAAGAATCAGGGTAATACAGAAATCTGAACATAAGTGATGCCATACTGGGTCAGACCAGGCGTCCATCTAGCCCACTATCCTATCTCTGACAGTGGCAAGGAATGGATATTGTAGAGCAGGGGCTGGCAACCGTCTTCAAGCCATTGCCCAGAAGAACCAGTCCAGCTCGGGGCAGGGGGCTTCAGGAGTGGTAGGGAGGCTTTCCTTGTGCCTCCTACCAGAACCACATATCTGGGAGGTACACTCATACCACCGATTCTCCCACCCTCTGCTTGCTGTTTGTGGTGCCAATGTAGCTCCCAGGCAGAGTAGGGCTGGGGTTGGTGCAGGGAGGAATGGCAGCAGCATGGAAGCAGCTTTCAGCTCCCTGGCCCTGGCCCAGCTGCTCTCTGACTGGAAGCTGTGCCCATGGCACTGATGCTTCTCCCAACCCCTCTCTTGCTGGCTGCAGTACAAGTGCAGATTCAAGCTGGAGGGTAGCTGTGCTGGGGCTGGGGAGCTGGAAGATGCTTTCACACTGCTGCTGCTTTTCCCTGCCCCTATCCCTCCACCCATCCCCCACCTAACCCTCTCCTCTCTTCTCCCCCTCCCCTTTGTGTAGCTCTACTCTGGCAAGAAGCTGTGCTCTCAACAGTCTTGGGGAGGGGAGAGTGGGAAAGGCAGGATGGGGAGAAGTGGCAACGTGAGGACAAAGCTTCCAGCTCCCTGGCCCAAATGCAGCAACCTCCCAACTAGAAGCTGCACCCCTTCTGCAGCCTTAGGAAAGGGGGAGGTGAGGGTGGAGTGAAGTGACAGTGGCACAGGCATAAATTCCAGCTCCTGACCCTGGCACAGCTCATTGCTCAGGCATGGGCATAGGCATGGGCACAGGCACAGGATCCGGTGGCTCCATGGATTGTATGTTGTGAACCCCTGCTTTAGAGGGAGAGCATTAAGCCAGGTATATCTAGAGTGATCTATATCTCACTTAGGACCCTCCCTGACATCCACCATCATTAGTTTAGAGATGCCAAAGGAAACATCTCCATCTGCTCTGGTTAATAGCTATTAATAGCTCTATTGTCCATGAATTTGTCTCATCCCTTTTTGAACGTGGCTCTGATCTCTGTCTCCACCTCGTGTGGCAGTGAGTTCCACAAGTTAATTGTGCATTACATTAAAAATATTCTTGTTAATTTTAAACCTGTTGCCTACTGATTTCAGCGAGTGCCCTAGTTGTAGTGTTTGGGGATTTGGTGAGTAACAGTTCCCTGTTCACTTGGTCTACATCCTTCATGATTTTATAGACCTCTATCTTACCCCTTCTCATTATTTCCTGATATGGCAACTGCTCCAGGCCCCTGATTATTTTGATTGCCCTTGTCTGTACCTTTTCTAAGTCGACAACATCCATTCTGAGATGTGGAGACTAGATGTGCACGTAGTGATCAAGGTGTGGGTGCACCATGGCTTTGTATAGGGGCATAATAATGTTCAGTTTTTTTAATTCCGTTCTTAATGATACCCAACATTTTATCGGCTGTTTTGTTTGCTGCTGCACACTATGCACCCCCATTTCGAAGTCACTGATGAAAATGTGAAACAGATCTTGGGCCAGCACAGATCCCTGCAGGACCCCACTTTTGATCTCCTTCCAGCCTGAAAAGTGACCATTTAGCCCTGTCCTTTGTTGCTTATCTTTTAACCTGCTCTCAGGCTTTGAAATGATCTTCCCTCCAATTCTTTAGTCAGCTTTATTAGGGCCTTTGGTGAAGAACCTTGTTGAAAGATTTTTAAAAATTGAAATGTTATGTCAGCTGGATCCCCCTTGCCCACCTGCATGTTAACACCCCCAAAGAACTCTAGCATATTGGCGAGGCAAAATAAAATAAAATGGATAGCTGTCTGTAGGACCCTTGCTTTGTATGGTAGAGATAGGAAAATGTGTACGAAATGGGGTGGGGGATACAGGAAGAGAAAGCTTGTGGTTTAGGCACTTGAATGCTGCCTCTACTACAGATTCTGTTCTTTGTATTAGTCTAGCAAACCACAGGCATGAATGGGGATATGTTTGCTGTGTATAAATACAACTACAACAGGGGTCAACAAAAAGGAGAGACAAGAACTGTTTGAGTGAAAAGACAATGTTGGCATAAAAATAAATTGATATAAACTGGCCATGAATAAATGTATGCTGGAAATTAGGAGAAAGTTTCTTGCCATCCCAGGAGTGAGATTCTGGAACAGCCTCCCAATGGGATTAGAGGAGGTGAGGATCCTAACTCCTTTTAGAACAGAGCTTGACCAGTTTCTGAACGGGATTGTATGATATGATACTTGTGAAGGCAGGGCCCTGGACTCAGTGACCCAGGAGGTCCATTCCTGTATTATGTTTTGATTTGCAGGTTGTCGTTAACTATGCTCTTCTCATTTTCTGGGAGCTTAGCTTGGACACCTGGGGGCTGATTTGCCCAAGTGCTAAGAACTCACAGCTGCAACTGAAGTTCCCAGGCTGTGTCCTCAAACAGCACAGCACTAACAGCTCAGAAAATCAGGGGTGGGACATTTCAGGTTCCAGAATTGGTGGAATTACTTTGACAGTTTTGATTTTATCCTTTTGTGTTTTTGCTCCCTATCTGGGATAGCTAACAATTCTATGTTCACTGTAGGATTAAGTCAATGTACTGTAAATCTGGTATGTGTCCAAGCACTGACTGATGAGGGTAAAATGTAATATTGACTAGCTCTCTATTCAGTGGACACCATCTATCCTAGATGGAGAATGTGTTGGGGGTCCTATGTTAAAAATGGTATAGCGGCATGTAATTCATGACTATAAGAATGTATGCATATAAAGGTGGGCAACCTTAATTCTGGCATTTCCTCAGTTCTAAAAGCTTGATTTTTCAAGCCTAATGTTTTTAATATAGGTTTCTTATATGTGAGTTAACTGTCTGTCTGTTAGACTGATATTTAGGTAAACAGGAAATTAAACTGTAAATAGAGAATCTTGAGACCTGCGATCTCTACAAACCCTAATGCAGTCCAAGGAGAGGTGTCTGCCTTTACAAATATAAAATAAGCAAAAGATCTGGCACCAGCAAAAAAATACAAAACACATTCTTCTCTGGAAACGTATGCACTTTTTACTTGCTCCCTAATTGTACAAAAAACAAACCAAAACATTGTGGTTATAACTAAATCTAAACATGTATTCCTCTAGGGTACCAGGAACTAACACATAAGGAATGACTGAGAATAAAGTTGTTTTTATACCCTGTAACTCAGGGTGTCAAACTTACTGCAGCAGCAATAGCACAGGGTCCAGTGGTGATGGGGACAGTGCTGGTTCCGGGGGTGGCAGCAGCCACTAAGGGCCTGGTAGTGGTGAGGGTCCAGGGTCCAGAGGGGATGGCAGGAGCACCGGGTCTGGCCACAATGAGCCAGCTCACCACCAGTAGCATTGCCCAGCAAGACCAAAGAGCCCAACTTCCAGTGTTCTTCAGTCACCTGATGGGTTGTACACTTGACTCTCCAGCTATAGAAAGCCCTCTCAGCAGATAATTTAACTTTAAATATAAAATTATAATGCTAAACAATTATAATTCCAGTAATCATATCATTCCACATTCTAGTAATTATAAATAATTACTGGAAAACCTATAAGATGCAATATGGAATACTTGGAACTCTACACTGAGACAAAGTACATAATGTGTTTATAAACTTGTGTCTTGGGATGTATCAGAGTTATAAATTGCATGTATTTCATCGCCATATGCAGCACAGGCCTTATTCTCTTCTCACACTGCTGTAAATCAAGGACAAGTTCTTCAAAGTTAGTGGAAGTAGAAGCGTGTAAGATAGAGTAGTAAATGATCTTCCACAGCACAGCCCAGCTCCTGTCCATGCAACAAGGCTTATTTTTATCAGCTGAGGACCTGGCCTTTTATTTTTGGTAAATCTCCATTGAAGATTCTATTTCTCATTGCTTTACATCTGCAGTTAGTCACCATCTGGGCTGCATGAGGTATACAAAAACAGTATAAATTGGTCTCTTTTGTTCTCTTTCCTTTTCAGTCACAGATTCCAATAACAAGGGGTGATGAGCACCCTCAAGTCCCAGATATTTAAGTAACAGTAAAAAAAGCATGTAAAAGGATAGCAGAGTGTGAATAGAAGCATTATCTTATCTATTCAGCCTGTGTTTCTTCTCTAATTTTGTCACTGATCTCACAATGTTTGCAGCATCTCATCAATGTGGATACAATGGGATTTCACAAATGTGGCTTATTCGGAAATCTGAATAAGTGAGGCAGAACAGGAAATGCTTCTGTTCTACATCTATTGGTGCTCAGCAAGATGGAAAAAGAAATGCAGAAAAAAATACTCTGTCAGGCATTGCAGAAATTGACAAATATACATTTCATTAGTATGTGATGCTTAAACTATACATGAGCAAATGATGGGTGTGTTCTAACAGCCATTTCAGTACTTTTAGAGCTTGCTGTGTTGTAAACAACAATCCAGTAAAAGATTAGTGAAATTAGTC
Organism: Caiman crocodilus; assembly: GCA_030014935.1. NCBI lineage: Eukaryota > Metazoa > Chordata > Crocodylia > Alligatoridae > Caiman > Caiman crocodilus. The sequence continues at coordinate 60,302,725 of JAGPOW010000304.1, read as the reverse complement.
ACAGATGGGCCCCACAGTATAAAATGCAATAAGCAAAATGTTTGATTGTGATCCAGGTTTGCAGTTTACATTGTAAATGGAACTGATAAAAGTTTTATTTTAAGTGCTAAATTCTGTAAGCCTCATACAAACCACACTGACAGAGCTGTACCCTGGATGTATAGCCTTGCCACAGGTCTCTAACAGCCAGAAGAAACATCACATTAACTGATGGGACTAACATGCAGAAAATTGAAATTGGTGTAAAACTGTCTGATGTTAACTTGGTAAGTTTATTTTATGTATTATTATAAATAACTTGAGAGAGTCAAGGATTTCTTAGGGGCATATCTTTTATTGATTCAACTATACAGTTGAGCTAAGGTTAGACAAGCTTTTGAATGCAAGATCTTCTTTGTCAGGACTCTAATAAAAGAGATCATCCTAAGAAATCCTTGCCTCTTGCATAATTTCTGGACCATCACAGCTAAAACATCACTCTTACACTACTATAAATACTTTGCATTTTATATTGAATAGGGATTTATAAGTCAAATGATCATCACTGTTGTTTCCACACAGCTCTTGACAATACCTGTGAGATCTTCCACATCAATGGCACCTTCCCTCTTCCACACTTCTGTGGAGTCCTTTTGGAGAGATTGTCCTGTGTTCTTCAGAAGATCAAGAATATGTAGAAGAGGACCAGGCTCTTTGTGCCCTATTCTTATGACCCAGGAGTCCACTCACAACTACCTTTGTGTTCCAGGCTGCTGGATGAGCACCTGAGTAAGTCTCTATGAGCTTTAGGTAGATGCCACTCTTCAAGGCTTTTGCTCTGGACAACATCCATGCACCTTAGAGGGCTGTTATGGAGGTTTTCTTAATTGACTGAGTGAGTAACACAGATTATTCTAAATGTATTGCATCCTGAGAAATCTGAAATGTGAGTGACCTCCAGATGGCAAGTGGTGAAAGCCCTGTTGCTTGTGGTGCTTATCACTAGATTGATTAAAATGTTGGCAAAAGTACAATGTGGAGCACTCCTGTACTACAGGTGAGATGCACTGGCTCTCTCCCTTGTATGGCATTGGATATCAACTTCCAAATCTATGAGCCACTGTCTGGTATGGTCACTCAGTGTGTGGATTCCATCTGCCCCATCTGGGCATTTGTAAAGATTGCAGCTTTTGATTAAGTGCTGTGCTGTTTTTTTGGACACCCTATTCACACAAGGCGCTGTCCAAGATGTTCACCTTGTGTTGTTTTGAAGTATCCATATCCAGATCTGTCTGTTCAGCTTGATCCATGCTCCTCTGTCATGCCCAACAAGGGTGGGGGGGGGTAGGGGGAGGGCATACTTTCAGTGTTGGTATAAAATGCTGTAGGGATATATCTGACCTTTCCCAGTAGTCAGCCTACTCTATTGCTGCCCATAGGTTTGGTTCAATATTCCCAATCTCTTCTAGGAGTTTGTGGGCTTCATATGCAAATGGTTTATAACTTTTAAGCCTCTTAAGCCTCCATCTGTTTGGATTTTCAGTTAACAGCATCTACTGTATTGCCGGTAATGATGTTAGGGTCTGTTTTCTTATGTCACTTGGTCTAATGCACAAGAGTACAGGGAGTACCTCTGCGTGCAAGTTACACAGCCTGTTATGAATCTCAGCACACTGTAAAGTACAGTTTTGAGCTTTTTATCATGACAACTTCTAGACTGTACTGGTGCATAATATGCTGCTGCAACATGTACCATTGCAAATGTGGTGGTTCTGAGCACTTTGAAGTTGGCACACCATACGATGCTGACCAAACATCTTAAAGCAGTGACCTGTGTAGAGACTTTACTGCTGCCCTTCTGAACTTGATGTTGATAGGTGGGAGAATGGTCTAATGTGATTCTGGAGTAGGTTGCAGTATGCTTATGGGGAAGAATGTGGTTGCCTATTCTGATATTCAATATGTTCTTGGCTTGACAATTGTCCTAGTGGAAGAGTAGTGATACTGATTTATTGATGCTCAACTTTAAGCACCACTTGTGGAGAGAGTCAGCAATGGGTTCCATGTCATTACTCAGTATATTTTCCAGTTCTGTCATGTCAGTTCCTTGGACTCCTATAGTGACATTGTCAATGGACATGTATCGCTTAGATGTTGTATGTGGGAAGTCTGAGATATATACATTGAAAAGTACTGGTGCTAGCACTGACCCTTGGGGGACTACATTCTTCACAGTTCATACTCTGCTTTCTTATATTGGCTAGCAGCAAGCTTGAATGGTCTGTTAGAGATCACGTTCATAATGAAAATGCATAGTTTGCAGTCAGATATCATAGAGTGCAATTTATATTTGAGGCCTTGGTGCTATACAGTGTCATAGATGGCTGTATGGTTGAAAAAGATTGCATCTGTTTTCTGCTTCATTTCAAATCCATTTTCTATGACAGATGTAAGTAAGCTACATTGGTCAGTGGTATATCTTTTTTTCCAAAAGCCAGCTTGTTCTTTTGGGAGCTGGGAATCAATGATGTTCTTTGTTTTATTCAGGATTATGTGCGCCATGAGTTTGTATGAAATGCAGAGTAGGGAGATGGGTTGGTAGCTTCTTTTGGATACTCTAGTGGTTTGTTGGATTTGAGGACAGCAATGACATTAGCTTTTCTCCAGATTTTTGGAAGTCTGTTACTTTCTAGACATTTATACATGAATTTCATTATAGTTCTGAGCTTGGTAACAGATTCTGGAAATATATTATCTGGTCCAGTAGGGTTGTCAGTCTTGATAGCTTTAATAGCTGTGTCAAACTCATTGTTAGAGATGGGAGTGGCTAAATTAAGGTTGAGGTTGAGTGGTATAAGTTGTTCATAAGCCAGGTGTCTAATAATTTCTGTGTTGCTTACTTGGGTTACTGTACTATACTTACTATCGTACATTTGGGTCATGTGGGTATCTCAGATCACTGAGCTGGTGGCTAAGGGCTCTTGATGGGAGGGGTCTGCATAGGGTTGGGCATGCTTTCAGCAATTTAATGGCATAGGTGCTGACTCCATGGCTGCTCAAGGGATCAAGTAAAAAAATTAGCCCCAAAAAATTAGTGGGTGCTCAGCATCCACAAGCCACGTTCGGCAAGCCAGGCTGAAGTAATACACTGCTTCTTCTGGGCATGTGTGGGGCTTGGTATGGGAACACACATGTGGGGGGAGGGAAAAAAAAGCATCTATTGGCAAAAAAACAAAGTCAGCGCCTGCATCTAATGGAATGATCTCAGAGGTGAGATGGGTGTGGGAGTAATGATAGCTGGTGAATCTTGTCAGGATTAAGGCATAAGATTGGCTCAGTATGAGGAGCGTGAAGACTTTGGCCAATCTCAAAGCAAAGATTTAGGCATTCAGGAGACATTATCAGGAGAACCCAGGTACTTACAGGGTTTTTAGAATGCTGTTGGTGCTCAAGTACTCCATAACAAACTTACAGGCTCAGTGGTGCTACTCTAGCTAACGCCATGTCCAAAAGGGACCTGGGGGTCATAACTGACCCTATTCAAAATCAATGAGAGCCACCAGTGTGATGCTACAGTTAGCAGAGCAAACAATATGCTGACATGCATCAACCAGTGCATCTCGAGCAGAAGTAAGGAAGTTATTCTCCCGCTCTGCTCAGCATTGGTGAGGCTGCAGCTGGAGCACTGCGTCCAGTTCTGGGTGCCGCACTTCAAGAAGGATGTGGAGAAGCTTGAGAGAGTCCAGAGAAGAGCCACTTGTATGATTTGACACTTGTATGATGCTGACAGATATGGGACTGTTCAGCATAGAAAAGAGAAGACTTCGGGGGGATTTGGTAGTTTACAAATGTATCAGGGGTGAGCATCAGGGCCTGGTGAACAACTATTCACCAGAGCACCCCAGGGGAAAACCAGGAGGAAGTCATAAACTCCTAGAAGGGTTCAGACTGGATACAAGGAAAAACTGCTTCACAGTTCACGTGATCAGACTGTGGAATAGACTCCCAGCAGGGGTGATGCAGGCAACTATCTTGGAGATCTTCAAAAGGAGACTGGACGCATACCTTGCTAGGGTTATTTGACCCAGCAGTCTTTCCTTCCTAGAGCGGGGGAAGTGGACCCAATGATCTCACAAGGTCCCTTCCAGCCCTAAACTTCTGTGAATCTGTGAATTTAGGCACCTAAAGGGGAAAGTTCAGAATCCAGACTTTTATCTCTACTATGTATTTAACGCAGTGTCTAAGAGGTCAAGTTCTTTGGATTCACGGAAAGAGTTGTGCTGTGAAACAGCAGAGGACCCAGAGACTGCTTTTGGAGTGGTGCAACACTCCTTCTTGCAAAATGAAAGACCACAGGCCTGGCATAGAAACAGGGGTAAGCTCTGAGAGGACCATTATAATGGTCAGACTTATTAGCTCTTAGGGCACCAGTATAATGGTCTAGGGTCTGCGAGACCCACATGAACCCACCAGGCCATGCTGTAAACCAGTTTAGCCAGGACAGTCTTGAAATAAAATTTCCAGACCCAGGTCATAGCCTAGGCATACAGGGCCTGTGTTTCATCTGTAAAGCTGAGAATGCCCCAGACCACTCCCAGATTGTGAACTTCTTCCTATTTCCAGACTCTGGATTTCATAGGAATGAATTTACCTCTGTGATCCTGAATCACTGGTCCGAAATGTCCTGGAGTAATATAGACAGACTGGGGTGTAGGTAGTCGCCGTGTTAGTCTAAGGACATAGGCAGACAAGGTTCCTTGGGTGAATTTGATATCTTTTATTAGACCAACCCAAATAGTTGGAGAATAGTTATCAAGCAAGCTTTCAGGTTCAAAAACCTTTTGTGAGTCTAAGGAAGCTGCAGCAGTTGGTGTGTGCTCTTCCTGGATGGAATGAAAAGAATACTCCAGCACTAAAGAAGCCGGGGCGGGCCTGGGCTGGGGAGTCAGTTGCCAGGCAGATTATAATGCATCAAAAATCCAATGTCTATGTTTAGTCCACGATCTTTAGTATCCAGGAGGTTGATGAAATGGATCTCACAGGCTCGTCCCTGGGAAGTGTTGTGTAAGTTTCCCTTGAGGATCAGGACTGAGAGATTGGAGAGAGAGTGGCCCTCCTGTGAGAAATGTGCCCCCACTGGTAATTGGTTATTTCTGTCTTTGATAGATTTCCGATGTGCGTTCATTCTGGTGCGCAGTTGTTGTTTGGTCTCTCCTACATATCTTCCATCAGGGCATTTGGTGCATTGGATGAGGTATATAACATTTCTGGA
>JAGPOW010000304.1:60275091-60297374 GCA_030014935.1 Caiman crocodilus | reverse complement strand
CCCAAGGAACCTTGTCTACCTATGTCCTTAGACCAACACAGCTACAACCTAAACCCCTGGACTAAACATGGACATTAGATTTTTGATACATTATAATCTTCCTGGCAACTGATTCCCCAGCCCAGCTCCTGGCTTCTTTACTTTTCATTCCATCCAGGAAGAGCACGCACCAACTGCTGAAACTTCCTTAGCCTGATGAAGGGTTTTTGAACTTGAAAGCTTGCTTAATAACTATTCACCAACCATTTGAGTTGGTCTAATAAAAGATATCAAATTCACCCAAGGAACCTTGTCTGCCTATAGACAGACTGGTGCACTCAGGGATATTGCCTGCAGACTGATGGGCTTTCTTTTCCAGTAATTAAAGCCCATCAGTGGGGTGTCTGTGTGCTGGCAGGGAAAGGGAGCTGTCAGTGTGTCCTTCCAGTGAAAAGGAGGGATTGAAATGAAAAAGTTCCTTCTGGCATGTGTAATTGAGAAATCATCAGTGCTCTCTATAACTAGCTGTTGTTTTTGTGCGAGTGTGAGCCAGAGGAGTGCAGGCTGCTTGGCAAAAGAACAGACTCCTCTCCCCAGAGTGAGACAACAACCGGGAGAACTGAAGTGTGTAAGTGTGTGGGGGGGAGATTAATCCACTGTCACTGTGGATTAATGCTGACAGGAGGGCTGGACCATGACAAGATAGATGACAGGGTTACACGGCAATGCGTGAGAACCCTGCCCCTTTCAAGCTAGCACTGTTTTCATCGCGTGACTGCTTTCCTTCTTTCCTCCAGCCGGCTTCCACCTTGTGACAGGCTCCTTAACTCCTTCCTTTCCATCTGTTGGAGGGTATTCATGCATGTGGACAGGAAGAGTCACGGGGCAGGACAAAGGAAGCCTGGCACAGAGTTCAGAAGTAGAACACAATGCCAAGCCCTGCTTTGTTTGGAGGCGAGTTCCTTTTGCCAGAGCAGTCTGGTATGTCAGCACTGCCCTGAGCACATTGCACAAAGTTCACTGGGAGCCTAAAGGCCCTAGACCTGCATTCTCCATGTGTGCACAGCACTCAAGCAGAGCTCCCAGCAGTCACTTTTCTACAGATAACTGCATGAACAAATGCACTGCTTATGGCAGGAACTTGATGCTCAAACTTTTATTTATTATTACCATAAATGCAGAACCACCACACAAGATATACCCTACTGCTGCTTATGGCTTTGCTCAGGCCATCTGCTTGCAAATCCCAGCATATTCTTGACCTACCCTGAGCCCATTGGTGCCAGTGACTCAAGCATTTCTGTGCAGTGATCCTCAGGCTTCCCCCTTCCTTCAGAGCCAGCTACAGGAAGTAGTAGCCTCTTCCTGAAGCAAGGTAAAAGTGACTTCTGTGGGTAAGGATATCAACTATGTTGGTTCAACTAGCGTAAGAAAACTATTGTAAGTAACTATATGGTAATCAAAGGATTTACCTCCTTTAATCAAAGGAGGGAAGTAATACATTCCCAGCAGACAGTCCTGCAGAAAACATCACTTGACTTCTGAAAGTCCAAGACCAATGCAACATGCATACGAAGAGTGGCAGTAACCATAAGATGCTATCCTTGCTTGGTGCAGGGGGCTGGACCTGATGATCTTCCGAGGTCCCTTCTGGCCTTACAATCTATGAATCAACTGAAAGGTGGCTGGGGGCTTGCCTTGTGTCAAATGCTGATCTACATGAAGGATGGAGTGGAGCACAGCAATAACAGCCTTCAACAACTTGCTAGCTTTCAAATAATAATAATAATTTCACTTCCGCTTTTCAGATTAGATTATACCTAGAGTCTTATAATTACCATTTACAGGAGAATCTTCAACCTGGTCTAGAGGACTCTTGGTAGTGACAAAAATTGTATGTTCACAAAATGGAATGGAGGTGAACCTGTAGTTGATATGAAAAAATATTTCACCTTGTTAACAATCGCAACCATCAAGTTTCCAAGATTCAAGTTCAAATCTGAGATAAAAGGGATGATTTTGTGAGGTACCAGGCAAAAGCAACAGCTTCTTTGGAAATAAATGGCAGCTGTGTCTGTGTAACACTAGCTAATTCCTGTCTATCCAACATCAACTTGTATTTATATCCATTATGCTATAGTCCCTTTCTTCCCTGAAAATGTTTTTTTTAATGCCACTTGAGACCAAATAGATCTCCAACCCAAGAAGGCGTTATCTATAGTTATACAAGAAGTCTTGGACATTACCTCACTGTGAAATAAGGGAAGTAGATCTGGTCAACATCAGACAGTGGCAGGCAGTGAGGACAATAAACAGGAATTTCAGTATTGATGGCAAAATGCAATTGGAATTATGGTGTTCCAAAACTCCTCAAGAAGTGTAGCAGTTTCCAGCATGATCAGACATACAATCATTACTGAAGAAGCCTGGACCTTGTATGAGTCAAGTAAGAGCTTGTCTGGGCAGTGGAAAACATAATGCTAAAGAGAGTAACATCCATAATGTCAGCACATGGGCTGTCAGCCAAATGAATGCTTAAGATGATATGTAAATAAAAACTCCAAAAGGCTCATCTTTTTAACAGTACTATCTGAGGAGTATAGGTCAAGGCAGAGAATATTCTTGGCAATAGCATAAACCCAGATAAACTAGTTTTGCCATAGTTTGTTATAAATTAAGACTTCAAACCAATTGCCTTTTCTTTGCAGCCATTTCAATTGCTGATATTTTTGTTTGCTTTCAAAATACAAATTTGAGATTAACTTCAGTTTAAGTGTTATTTCAACAATTTGGCTCCTTCCTTGAGTTTTTTTGTACCATCTGAAAAGAGATTTTGAATAAAGCACAAGAATAAAGAATAAAGCACCTGGAGGGGTATTAGATAGTAGCTACTTGGTATTACAGTTTGCGTTCCACATTTGAGGATCCAGAAGAGTGCTCCAAGGATTAAGCAATAAGATCTCACATCCCAGTTGGGGTATTTAGGAACACCTTGACCTTCCTGACAGCTGCAGGCAGTGTGTAGGAATAAACATGGACCCACATGAAGACAGCAACATTATATAGCAGTGGGGGGTAGGGGAGAGGGGGAGGAAAGAGAACAAGGTATCCAGTTAGCCACGTGAGAAAACTTAGGTAATTTATGATTTGGCTTATCTTGCTACACACTCTTTCTTATGCAAGTGATACCTACTTCATTACCTAAAAAAGGCAAAGTGTGGTGGCTACTTTGGGGGCTCTGAAATCCAAAGCTCACCGAAAACAAGAAACAGCTTTTCTTACTTCAGTAAATAAAGATGACATCAGCAAAGTTGTAATTTGTAATGTAATACATAATCTTCTTGGCTGCTGGTAGTGTCCACAGTTGCGTGCAAGTCTTCTGTGCCAGCCCCAGAGTACTCAGCAATGGACTCTACCTGCCAGCACTGTTCAGATCAGTGCGCAGAAGAAAGACAGACAGCAGTTTTAACACTGGAACCACCACTGCCATGGTGGTTGTGCTGCTCTGATTTTGATTAGTCAAGGGCATTAAAACTGAACAATACGCATTTGTAATTCAGTTAGCTAAAGCTAGAGAGTGAAAATGAACCAGCAAGTTAGATTTAAGTCTGGATACTTTAACATAAGTCATTACTAACCTCTGTACCTAGAATAGCATAGGTCATTTGTTCCTCCTTTTCTTCACTGTTAAGGCTTCATTGTTAAAGCTCTTTCAAGCTGAGGTTCTGGTAAGGGAACCTAAGCCCTGGTAGTACTGGAATGAGGTAACACCAACTGATGCAGCAATCCTACTGTTTTCAATCTAAATTCTGACCTCTAACAATGATTCCTAGTTATAATTGAAAACACACCCAAGGGCAAGCTCTGGTGTCCCACAGTGGGTTTATGTATTTGCAGAACTAACAAACAGGGATCACTGGAGTCCTTGAGTAGCGCTTTCTCCACACTTGCACTAGTAGCATCTGGAAAAGTTTAGTGTATGCTTCTGAAGCTGGGTGCTTAGGAAAACTTTGCTGACCACACACAATGGCATAAACCTGGTTGGCTGCAGGCCCAGAAAGCAAAATGCAGCGAGTTGCAAGGCACAGCTGCTTTTTCTAGGAAAGAACATGCGACTGTTTCTCAACAACATGACACCATGCCTGTGTTCTTCCATCTGCAAGTCAAATTCAGTTCCTTGGACCTTGTGGGTTTTGCATTCCACATTTGTAGCATGAGGCCTTTTAATTTGTGTTCAAAATGCAAATTGTAGAACTGATGGTGTTGCCAAATGTTCCTGAGGTTGCAAAGCAGATGCGTCAGCCATCAGAGGACTGGAAGCAAGATATTTGTGACTGGTACCTACACAGTGTTGAAATAACAGCAAGATACATTACCATCTACCAGACAGCTGTCACTAGCCTGAGAGAGGGAAAGGAAAAGCAAACCACAACCATGCCAGCATAGCTTTTCCTTAGCCCAGGTACTCCAACCTATCATTTTCCCTCCCAAACTCTAGTACTTACCATTACTTTTAAGTATACAAGACAGCTTCAGTGGTTTGCAATTTCAGTTCAACAGTATTCCTTTACAATTACTTGTCGCATCTAGAGCCCAATTTAGGCTTTTAAGCAATGTTGTCTTGAACACTGCTCCCTGCCCCTACACATATACCGTCGCCACAGGAATTTATGACCAACACTGTCAACTGATCACATCCTAGTGCTCTCCAGGACTCCCTGACCTTTTAAAAAGGTAAGTACTACAAGGGGAGCATAGGAAAATCATGTGCTGTATAGAAGGAATGTCAGTTTTGCTTTAACGATTGAAAAAAAAAAAAGGTTGACAACAGGCTTTTTTTTTAAAGTATTTAACATCTCTTAAAGAGGATTATTACTTTAAAAGTTAAATAGCCTGTTTAACAAGCAACATAGACCTTGGTGGGGAAATGCTCAGCTGTACAAGTTACACACACCCACATGCCCACCCCGACAAATTAGGAGCCTAAATCCCCCTGACTTTTGCTTGGGTATTTCTGAAAACCTCTTTCTACTTTCACTCTCTCTGAGTGCTTAAAACTGACAGGTTTTACATCTAGATGTAAAAGTCTGTTTCAGACTGTTAGGAAACTAGAACTTTTCTGCAGGTCAGCAATTTCATACCACTGGAGGCAAGAATTTAAGGAGCACATCATATCTAAAGTTAGATTTAGAAACAGAAAGATTTGCATTTAGGATGAATTTAATCATACAGCCCAAACAGACAAGGTGGTACAAATAATTGACATTCTAGGATGATAAACATTTGCAAAACACATAAAAGAGGAAAGAATAAAATACTTAACAAGAGACTGCTGGGAAGGAAGATGACATTTTACCTTTTGGTGCAGCTGAAGCTACATAATAAAGCTAAGTAGTTATTTACTGGGAACTGAAGAGCCAGCATCACCACCCATCTTCCTAAGGTGACCTTTTCTTGAAGAAGTACATTCTCTCACATCAAACCAAGTCAAACTGCAAGCTCATGAAGTCTCAGAAGCTGAACGGAGTCACTAGCTGGTTCTTAGGAGATTACTATGGGAAGATACATTGTCAAAAGCAGTTTCGCCAATTCTGAAAACTCTACTGGTCTTAATTGATATTTTGCTGAGACCACTAATATAATCAGTATTTTTCACAACTCTTTATTGAAAGCAGGACTTTCATACAGTTGAGATAAAAGAAAAAAATAGCTACTGACAAAAACAGCATATTTGCAGTATCCATAACAAATGAATTAGTAAAAGAAATAGATTGTGATCAAGCTGAAACACCATTATTATACTTTTAATCTGCAGCACTGTTTTGCTTTTTTGTCATTAATCATTAAACTGGGAAAATGTTTAAGTTACTACTCTTCACACTTGACAAACCCATGAACCTTGCAAAATTGTGAATTGTTGCAAAGCACAGTCACAATACTTGCATTATAGACACCTAACAATCCAACTTGGAAGCAGTTACTGTTGAATGATGGCTATGGAGACCATAAATCACCTGCATGCTCTGAAGAAATCATGTTAGAATGTTGTGCAACTGCAGTCCCAAGAAGAAAATATTCCACCAACCAGTTAGCTGCACCTGATGCGTCTCAGATGTGTCTGCTAAGCTGTGACAGTTTCCTCAGGCAGCCTTTTCATGGCAACTGCAAGGGAGCAACTAAGAGTTGAAATCATAAAGGGAATGCAGCCTCCTGTGGCCAGAAGACTCAAGTTACAAATGAAACGGGAATGGGTTTCTCAGTCTTTAGCATCTCCAACACCATCAGCATTAATAGCAAACATGGCTTCAGCCTCAGGAAGGCAAGGAGAGTCATATATCTTGCATATTCTGGTTTCACCTCGACCTTTCCTCAGATACAGCCTAACAGAGAAAAAAAGTGTGTTAACATTAAGCTTGTGAGGGCAGAAGATCCAGCTTACTGGGGAACCTGCAAAGCTTTATGAATATTGTACAATACTACACAAATGTTTTTGCATTAAAGAGCAATAAAAGCCAGTTGTCAGTGCTCAAAGGTTTCCATGGCTTTTGAAAAAGCAGACAAGAAATTATATCAAATCTGTATTAAAAAATTGCAAGTGTCAAGTCAGTAATTCCAAAAGGCCTTTGCACAGTAATACAAAGGAAAAGTGATGCTGTAGTCTCTTACCTGGTGGTTGAGGCATGTGCTATGATGTTCCCTCCAATAGGTTTTTTAGGGTCTGCAGCAAACATGGCTGCTCCATCGACCTGTGCTACCACCTGGTTTGTGATCACAACTGCCACACCAAACTAGCAGGAAAGACGTACACAAGTCAAGTTCTTTTCTACAAAGTATACAAGAAAAAGATACTCTCCAATAATCAGATTTCCTTTTTAGATAGTCCTCTCTATATCTAGAGCTGATGAGATCTACTCAACCCTCCCCCACAAAGCAACTGGAAATAGCTGTGACAACAAATAGATAATCCTTTCACAAAGCAAAGATCATCAGTTAAGAAAAAAATCCATGGAAAAATGTCAGAGGTAATGGAGTTACATGGAGAATGAAAAGAGACAGAGCCCACAGAGTTTTTACCTCATCTGCAAGTCGAAGCAACATCCGCAGAAATCTAGCCAGGTGCATCTGCCTGGCTGACAGCTCACCCCGGCCAGAGTAATCAGTTCTGTAAAGGGCTGTGGCACTGTCCACTATCAGCAATGCATACCTAGAGGATATCATATATGCATATTATTAACTCAAATATTTCAAGGCAGGAACCACGGCTTTGGTTTGTAGAGTGCCCAGAACATAATTGTTAGAAATGGAAAGATAGGTCAATGCAAGTTTCCCTCCCAACTATGAGGAATCTTGCTAAAGTAGTATAACTTGTATTGTAGGAGTGTCTTTTTAAAAACAATCTAAATGTCTTATGTAGACATTTTAGTTTTAGGGACAATCCAGCTGTCCTCTACTAGTTTCATTTATTTTAACAGCAGGAGTGCTAATAGCAAAAGCCACTATTACTTGGCACTTACATCAATTCTTGCCTCAAGAGTGGCATTATGAACTGATCAGGTCTAGCAAGTGGAGAGAACTGGCACCAGCTGAATACATTTTCAAGTGGAGCTGTACTTATTAACCCAATTTATTGATCAAGCTCCATAATACAATTAAGGTTAGTGGGGTCCACTCCCATTCTGTGACATATGAGGAAGCTGCAGTAGTACAGGAACTGAACAACAATGCTAGCTATCAAGAGCTAAGAACTGATGGAGCAGGATGGAGGCTGTGGATTCTGCACCACCAAAACATGATCCTGCGAGCTGCTGAGTACTGACCAATCCAGTTAAGAACACGTGGAGTCCCTGAGAGTCCAAAACATTTTTCATATGGTTAGAAATTAAGCATATACTTAAGAGCTCTGATAAATCCACCTAGATTTAATAAATCATATCAGCACCTTTGAGGATCAAGTCTTTAATGAAGTTTCCCGTTCCAATTGGTGTCTCTCTCCAATTGAAACTAATGATTTTGATTATAAACCAAAGCTCTCACAATCCACTGGTTATACTGCAAGCTTTTTTCTTTAAAAAAAACAAAAACAAAACCAAAAAAAATTCCATACATTTGAAGTTAACAAATACTGCTAAAAATGATTCTGAACTAGTCTTTACAAAATCATTCTATGGTTGTAGCAAATTAAAGAGAAAAGGTGCTAATCTAAGCTACCATCACTTCAGCAAGAAGTTCTAGCTAGATTCTTATAAGAATCATCCAGAATTTGACTAGCGAGAGAATACCAATTAAAAAGCATTTAAAGCTGAATGCAATACTCACTGGCTGGATCCCACCTGCTGTGGAATGACTATAACTTTAATAGCTGCCCCTGTCTGGCAATTGAGAAAGCAAATGCATCTAGGAAAGCACACGTATGTTTTTTCAGCAGTCACGACAGCTTTTACAGTGTTGTCATTGAAAGTGTATAAATAATTTCTGCTTATGTCAGCTGTTACCTTGATTCTGCCATCATAGCAGATGCCTGATACAGGAGCTGGGTCTGATGGTCTGTGTTAAACCCTCGAGCATATGCTACGTTATCAAGAACATCACTGCCAGATAAGCCATACCTAGGGAAGCATATCAGATGAGAAAATCAGATACTGCAAATGTCCTGATAGGAGCTGCCAAGCAGATGCACCTGAAGGCAAGAGTGAACTGCCTCTGAGGAGAGAGAGAGAGATTACAGATAAATAAAAGCTAGTCACTAAAAGAAAAAAAAACAGATCAAAAACCAGAAAACAGTGCAATGAAGAAGATAGTAGTCTTGGAGTGATGTTGTAATTGTGAAGGTCCAGGAAATATGCAAGAAGTAAGGATTTTTGTGGGCAACTATTTTATTGGACCAACTGCATGACTGGGATAGATTTAGACAAGCTGTTTAATGAAAGGCTTACAGGCTCACCTTCAACCATGCTGCACTACCCGTCAGAGAAAGCCAGAGTGAGGGGGAGCTCAAAGATTCCAGATGCTGTTGCAGCCAAAGCAATGGGGGGGGAGCAGTAGTCAGGCAGCAGCCCAGGGTCCACAGCTTAACCTTTCAGTGGCTGCATGTGCTAGTTGGACAGCCCTGATCTAGACTGTCACTAGGGATGTCAGAATGGCCAGTTTCCAAGAGTGGACTATTACTGCTTGCTTAGTCTGACATATTTCAAAATCCAGGTATGTGACTTTCCACTCTCTGGTCCCAAACTAGGAATTTAACCAGGCAAGTCATGCTGACACTGAGTACATGAAGGATCTGGGCTCAAGTTCTGGTGCTCATACAGAAAAAGCAGATACTTATCCTATTAAGATCATTCTGATTTTCACAGTTAAATGCATTCAACTTGCTCTTAATTTCTGTAAAAAAAGAAAAAACCACCCAAATCCTGACTCCTTAGCTAACTATAGCTTTGGATGATGCACATTGACAATTCTGGCTACCATTTCATCTGCCATTTCTAACTCTGTCAGCTATGAGCAGTAGTAATAATCTGTGCCACTTTATGATTATTAGTTGATATGCCAACTACTAAGTAATTAACTCCTATCTACCAAATGAAAAGTCTTCTGTGCTCCAAGTAAAAAACATAAAACCAATGCTGTTACATTTCAGCAAGAAAACTTCACATCCAGAGTGCTGTTGTTTTTATGCTTGCTTCACTCCACGAATGCAAGGAGGCCAAATTACTAGCCCTCCTTCTTCCTTAAAGTGGACCGTGTGGGTCAGGAAGCAGATAGTTATACTAGCTTGCTGCCTTTAAGAACACTTGATTTACCAAGCAGTCACGGAAAGACCTGTGAACACAAGTTTATGCTACATACAGACTGGTAGTTTTGTTGTGTGATATTATACACCAAACATACTATGAAGTTGGCAATAGCATGGTGGAAGAAGCTACAGCTACTTCATTTAATGCAGCCCATGTGGGGTCTTGACAGAGAACCCACCTCTACAAGGAATTAGCTGAGGAATGGGAATGACTAAAATAAAGCTGAGGTTGAAGAAATCTCTCAGACAGGAGGGCCTCTGGAAGTAAACGCCCTTTGGCTGCTTGAAAGGGACACAATTAGTTGCAGATTGTTAAATTGTAGTTTTTTATAAGACAAGCAAGGAGGAGTTTTCTTTTTAAGGAAGAGAATGGATGCATGGAAATTTATTTTGTTTTTTTAGAAAAAGCAGCAGACACAGCATTCTGATGAACCACAAACTTGAATCAGACTAGCCAAAGTGCAGCAGAAAACACTATAAACAGTTTTATGCTGGGTCTCTATAGAACATCTTAGCCATTGACTTCAAATCTAATCAGCCTTTTGGCAAGATACAGCATACTTCAGGCAGAAACAGTGCTCACTTTATTGGAAGTTTCAGCTGGTATGGCATCTGGTTTGTTCTGATGCCACAACTTCAGTCACTTACAAGGTGAAGTAACGACTACATCACTCATGACAACATTAGAAGTTAGGTTTATGACCAAATTCCAAGGTGAGAAAGTATATTTTGTGGCTGAAAAAGCCTCTACCATTTTAGTTAGCTAAGATATGCTTTGTTTCCTGTCCCAAAAAACTGTGGTGTTTCTCTGCTCTTTTAAAGGTGCTTCATTCCAACAGTTGGTGAAATGCTAGAAGACAACAAATATTTAAACCCAAGTTCATTAAATGTAAGGGCCAATCTAAACATCACTTCAAATATAGTCAGAAGTGCTGCTTGCAGAATGTTAAACAAAAAATGAAACAAAACAAAACTGCACTTCACTGGAAGAACCAGAGTGTTACTTTGCAACGTCTGTAAGGATAGGGTTCTTCAGCAGGGCTTTTTAGCACTGCCAGCTAAAACTGATTCAATCAGTTATTAGATAAAAGCACTAAAAAAGGCTCCACTAAAGCACCTGATCTTTACAGATGTTGGGTGAGCTGGGTTGAAGTAACATGCTACCTCTTCTGGGCATGCGCAGGGCTCGGCATAGGAATGCAATGAATTTAAAATAAAGTGCCATTTTGGGGGTAGGTTGTTTTTTTTTTTTTTTTTCAAATGCCTGCAAGCCCCCACTGAGTGCTAAGCACCGCAGAAATGGTGCTTTAGTTCAGAACGGCTGTAAAGTTCCACAGGAAAAATTTCCTTGCTGTCCATCTCATCAATGGAACCAGCTATACAAGCTTTAAAACAATCAGGATTTTTACAGAAAACATTTTGGTTGCCTCTAAAGACAGCTAGGTAATTGCAGTGATATTGTAGCACAAGCATGTAAGCTCATGATAATCTTTTAAGAGGAAGGTAACAGCATGATCAAACTGCTTGCCTGAAGAGAATAGGATTAACTGTTTTTCAAGCATACTGAAGAAAGTGCTTTGCCATCTTTTTTGACAGGGACCTGTTCCTAACTGAGTCCCATGAAAAAAAATGTATATTGGATCCTTTATGTTTCTAAGGTAACAGTGTAAAGTCAAGGCTGTCTTGAGAGCCTGCAAGGGGTTAGTATACAGTCCACATACTCCCCCAGTAGCAGAGGTCTATGGGATCCCTCTCCCTTCCCCATTCACTGGGGGCAGGGCATGGGGAGGTGTTCCAGGAAAGAGGGGTGGGTCGCCTGCTTTGCCTAAACAGCACACACAACAAGGAAGAGCTGGGTTGTGTGTCCTGGTCACGTGAGAAGGGGCTTGGTTGCCACCAGGCAAGACATCAGGGCATGAGGGAGGCTGCAGGTGGCCTCCCATCATTCAGATATTGGGCAGCCCTGAGGAAGATGCAAGACAAGTCTTTCAAACACACAGCACTTAAGGCAAAACTGGATTTATAAAGGGACAGCTAATAAAAAATAAATTACCATCAACTGCTCTTATAAGGGCTATTTATGAAAAAAACAAAGAACCTTAAATTTGAGAGACAAGTTCTGTCTGCCAAAAACAATTATAGCTACACTTGTTTCAACAATGCACAGATGTTGCTAGACAGCTGAAGTGCAGGAAGATCTGCAGGAATGTATTTAAGGAGTTAAGCTGATGTACAAGGTGATGACTGGGCAATCTAATAAATCAATAATGTCACATTTATTTTAACAAGATCTAGGGAATTTTTAAGTGAGAAGTGCAGACCTTTCAGCCACAGCAAGCAGACGTTCAGGACGGAACGTGCCTTCTGTGTCAATGTACATAGCCTTTCCTTCACCACCGCCTTGGTCAATGGGAAGCTAAAGGGAATAGCAAACAAATGTCATCATATTTAGCCTTCTCATTTGAGAAATGAAACCCAATTCCTTAACAGTCCTACACTTTGATATATCATATGCATTAGCAGTACTCTAAAGTCAGACTTCTGTAGAAATAATGACACTGAAAAATACAAAACTTCCAAGGACAGAAAGAACCATACTTTTCAAATCAGGGCATTTGAGTGCTCAAAGAAGCATTTAAGCTCCTAAAATCTGAAAGCCTTCTTGATACTTCAAACACCAAAAAGCTCACGTGGGCCAGATCCAAAATATGGACGTTAGCATCTAATGCAAAACTTAACTCTAGATGTAGGCACCTAAAGTCTCTCTCATTCGAAAGAACCCAACCAGCAATTGCATAATCCCAGAGACCCTTTAATTGATGGCATGTCTCTCTCTTTGACCTAAAGTTCCCTAGATGCTCACATACCCAGAAATAGTTCTGCCTGAGCAGGAAGACAACCAGATTGTACTCCACCTATCAAATCTCACAGATGTGCCTAATACCACCCTTCCTGAGTCTCTGAAAATCTGTAATACATCTACTTTATAACAACCCCTTACCCTTAAGACTGAGTCACAAAAAAACAGCAAGGAGGACCCACCCGTGTGTTGCATTAATAGTTTTTCAGGGACTCTAGCAGTGAGAAACAGAATCATACTTTGGTATCAAAGCCCACTTACACACCTACTTGGAAAAATAGAATTTGGGCATTATCTCCCACCTAAGCCTCACTGGAATCCAGACTCTAGGTGGAAGGGCATCTAAGTCTTCTGAGACATCCAATCCAGAGCAACCTAACATAAGCACCAAAAGGATCGGATCATTCACAAAAATAAAAAAAGAGGGTGCAGTTGTAATGTAGCTAGAGGTGGTGATGCTGCCACCACTCACTATTATATTTAATAGTCAACATAACTTCTCTTTAGTAAGGCAAGTGGGAGACTTAAATTCAAATCTTCCTCCTTCCAGAAGCATTCCCAAACCACCAGACTCTAGAGGTGGCTAGGGACACTTTCCACTCCTGTTGAAGCTCTGCCATGATGAAAGAATGCCAAATTCATGTTACATGAAAGCAAGCACAAGTGAAAACCAGACTTTGCAGCCTATGCTAGAGCACTCATTTAGAATGGAGGAGTCCTGCCTTGTAGCCCCAGCTCCCAGGTTTCTTTATCCAATGACTGTTTAATGTAAAACTATTATTAAAAAAAAACAACTAATCCTGGCAGCAGGGAATGAAACCTAGGATTACCTTCTATTTTAGGCAAATACTCTTGTGCTCACTCTTTGGGCCCATGGTCCTTACATTCTTTGCCTAGGCAAACACATAGTTTTGGATTCCATGCTGGGGTCCAAGCACCCAACTTGTAGGTACCCAAGTCTTTTACTACATCTGTCCTTGGTAACCCTAATTTAAGTGGTCAAGTTGAGCATTCTGCCCTTAATATCTTATGGTACACTAGCCATTAAAAAGTAACGTGTCCAAGAATCTATTTAAATAACATTTTTCTTTTGTCTTAAGTTACTGTCTCTACCCATACTGATTTAGTCTCAGATAATAAAGGACAACTGAAGCTCCCCCTCCCTCCAAAGGAGGTTAAGTAAGCTTGGATATGTAAAATACTTCTCTGCAGTTGAGGGAGAAACAAAAGTTTATCTTTAAACCCCCCCAAGGAACCAGAATGAGGCACGATGGATGCTTATTTCTGTCATCAGAACATATTTTGTTTTTTATTCCCATACAAGATGTATCATGTTACTTTCTTCCTATTTAAATATATTCAGGCTTTACTCAGATTATCCTCAGAAGCAAAATAAAGAAGTGCAGAGAGATGCTGAAAGTTGTCAGTTCAACCCATGGGGTCACTTTTGATGGCAACTACTGTACAGATTACAGGTCTACAATTTTTTTCCACTACATTTGTAGCTGTGTTCATGTGGATGATTGGAAGTGTGCCTTAATTAGGTAGAGTTTAGATGCAACATAGTTTAATAAAATGAAATACTCACTTGACAGGTTACTGCCAGCGTATGACACAGCTGCGTCTTCCCAGTGCGGAATTCCCCAAACAGCTCCGTTATGGACCCTGTCTCTATTCCCCCTTAAGGAGAAACAAAATGGAATCACATTGTCACAGGCTCCAAACAAGTCACGAGTATAAGCAAATAAGAATTTCAGACTTTTAGGGGCTTAGGCATCACATAGTCTCTATACTGGGGAACTTTATTTTAGAATTGATCATCTGAATTTCAGAATTCTTCCTTGCAACCACTCTTCTGAATACCCAGGATTGATAATGCTGTGGAAGAGAATCCCAGGCAAGACTGTTCTGATGAAGGGAAGTAAGCTAAATTATAGAGATGACCTTTCATTTTGGTTTTATTTTGGGAGGAGGTAGAGAAAGAGAGATGATAGGAGCCAATTTTCCCATTATTAAAAAAGCATTAAAATCAGTAATATTCAATGCTAGGGGAGTATTACATTGTTTTAACAGCAGCATTATACTCTATATAAGTATTTCCCAACCAATGTTCCACAGCACAAAAGTTTGCCATCAGAAATGAACAGGTGTGCTGCAGAATTTTGCCATGGCAATGAGCTACAATAGGTAGAAGGATGGGGAATGCCTTAACAGGTGTGCTGCAAAAATTTTTTATTAATGCAAGTGTGCCTTGGGCTGGAAAATGTTGGGAAACACTGCTCTATATGAGCAGTGGAGTTTCTTTCCCTTTTAGATCTATTTCTGTAACTTTCTCTGAAGAGGTGCCAGATGAATGGAACTGATCATGAGGAAGCATTATGAAAGGATATTCAAATTAAACCAACAGAAAGCCCCTTTTACCACACATGGGTGTGGGAGGCTTACATTTTCTGCAAACAACACAGTGGTACTAAGAAAAATTCAAAGAGTGCGTAAGTAGACTTATCACCTTGAAGCAGTTTATCGAGCTCTTTAGACCCAGTGGTGATCTGGATGATTTCCGACCTCCGCTGATGGAACGCTGTTGCTGTGGTAAAACCCATCGGAACTAGTTTAGCTGCTTCTGCCTAGAGACAAGGGTAGCAAAACCAAGCTAGGTATGGGGAAAGAAATGTGTACCAAGGATTCATCAGTTGTTTTAACCCCTCCTATAGTTAATACAGGAATTTTCTTCCTCCGTGTCAAAAAGAAATATTTATACGTGCTAAAATTAAAATGCTTGTTAGTTTATTTTCTTGAGAGACTACATACTCTTCTTTGTACCTCATACAATGCCATTCAAAGAAATAACCTGAGCACTGCTTCTGCCTATTTTATAGCAATAAAAGTTTTCACAAAACATTAACCATTTTACTCGACAGGCATGAAGCCAGGAATTTTTAGCAGGTGGATATATACCATTTTCAAATCAGAGAAAAAAAGATTGAGTTGAAATATTTTATCAGCTTGTATTCTGATAAGTGTAAAGTAGATGTTTCTTAGGTTGTTATGGGGGATAAGAAAATGGTATGCAATATAAGAAATCAGAGTTCACTTGCAATCACAAAAGAACAGATACCAAACTGCATTCTTGTCTATCGTACCTAGCCCACAGATTCAGAAGCAATTGCCACAACATGAACCAATAAGGCAAACTCAACGATCTAACGCTTCCAAGTAACAGCATCTGTATGCAGGAGATTACCCACATTTTTTATTCAATTGTCATGACTGCTTCATGGCTCATTTGGCATTATAGCACAGAAGACTTAAGATATAGAAAACCACAAAGCCCTGTTCTCACTACAGCTGGACCAACACTGCTGTTGGGTTTTAGCAACACAGGCTACAGAAATAGTCTACTGAGGGTGTTTATTTGCCATTGCCATCATTTTCATGGGGGGAAAACTATTTGCCTCTTCCAACTCCCCACAAAAAGGTTTTATGGCTTTAGTAACCCCAGCCTGCTCAGGAACTCTTCCATAAGTTTTTAAAAATTGGCATTATAATAGATGAACGCATCCTAATGATGAAAGAGTACTTGAATATTTAGCTTAATAAACATTGTTAACAAACATTGAGTATTGTTAAAATGACTTCAATTTAGCAATAAAATCATTATGACAGTGTGTCTTTTTAGTACATTTTTATTCTCTAAGTTATAGACTTCATCATTTTTCCAGGACAACAATCTTAGTAGTCAGTGATAATGCTAATTCCCCACCACTTGAGGAACCAATCAGATTCTACTTCAGTATCAATAAATCTGCATAATTCTTCTCTTGCCTCCACCCATCTTTCTAAGTAGGTATAAAATGGCCCAAGGTTTTGAAAAGGCAGCTAGCACTCATGGATGTACAACTAGTGGCGTTTTAAAAGGGCCTCATTTCAGAAAAAGCTGGATATCCAAAACACTGAGCCTCTCAAACCTTGCTAGTCACTTTATAAAATTGTGGTAAATAGCTGCAGAGTTCTGAAATTCTTTACAGGTACATAAATCTTTCATCCAAATGTAATTACCAAGATTTTGTCAGCTTTTGCTTCACTGATGCCTTTAATATTAAGTAGCTCCTTCTTCGGTGCGTAAGCAACAGCCTCAACTGTGTGAAATCCAGCTTCTTCTAACTTCTTCACATCGTTTGCATGTATACCACATTGCTGAAAGGAATAAAAATACTTATGGTAGGTACAGTGTTTTGAAAGATACTGAAAGCCTAGAAACCCCCCAACTGTCTTCTGTAAAGATTGGATCAAGGAAAAGAACACTGAATTCCTCATTCAGTTACACCCAAAAAATAGCTGAATAGACTGTCCTCCCCCTATGACTTCTCCTTTACACTATGCACTGTTTGTGCAGGTCATTATCAGTACCAAAAATAACATGGAATAGGAAGCATATGTGATTCTCTTTTTGGCTATCTAGGCATAGAAGGAGTAGTAATACAAAGCCATGTAAATACCTAAGATTTTTAATTTTTACTAATGAAGTTTTAAACAAGTTCAAGAAAAGGAGACTATCTTCAGACAGGATATTCAGCAAGTTAGTTGCACAGTGTGGTACAGAATGTAACCTCTTTGCTAACGCTTGCTGATTTACTCTTGTTTTGATGTACTTTATACAAACCACAGATCAGCATCTGTCCACCTTTCACATTAAATACACCTCACGTTAAGTTTTGATGCTTTCTGTAACACTTTGGGACTGGAATTTTTTGACAAAAATTAGCTAGGCAAAACTAGTGGCCACTCCTAAATACAGTTCTCATTGAAGAATTGTTTCGCTGCTTGCATGGTAGCTTGTTCCTCAGATAGCAACTCATTCCATACCTCCAGCCTAGATATCAGCTGGGGACCAAAGCTCTCTTCTTCTGCTGATGTATCTGCATTTGCTTCATATTGCATTTGCATGGCCATTACACCAGGTCTTCAGTAAATCCTTCCTAAGGAAAAAGACACATGTAACACATTCACATGAAAAAAAGAAATGTTCAAACAAGTCTCTCTTCCGTCAGTGCCACAACCAAACACTATTGTAACAGCATCTTCATATAGCATACAATAGGCCTCTCCCACCCCACACAGCTCATACTAATTCTTTGCATCTTTGAAGGAATAAATCATTCATTTATGGGCACTCTTCTCTCTGCACAGCAGCTTACTAAAAAACATTCAGGTCTTCTAATAAGAAATAATGGGGGATTAAACATAGAATTCTAAAGTACTTTTTAAATCTACATGAACCACATGATATCAACAATCTCTTTATGGGATTACTTAGTAATACTCAGTACTGTCTGAGCCTCCATGTAGCACCAAGCTTCCTCGTCACATTAAAAGATTACTTTGAAGATTTGAGTCAAGACTGTACTTCAACATTGTACTTGACGTTGGCTGCCTTCACGTAAGTAACTTAATTGCCAAACTGCACCATATCAATACCAGTTCTAGTGAAGCTAGAAAAGCGATTTCCCCCTATCTGCACCTCCCCCCACATTTCTTTTGAGGCTTTGTAGCTCTAGGTTGACATGTTAAATATCAAGGTACAAAAATCTCCAGCAAGTAAGGACACAAGGACTTGTGATGGAAAACAGATCACTCCACGAATTACATGGCCAGTATCATCAGTTTGTCTTACTGATGGCAGCAGAATGACAGTTTGGGGGGTGGAGATGTGTGCATCTCCACACTGACTACCTCACCTGAAATCAGAGACGTGCCTGCAGGAACATGAGAATTACCACAAGCTGGTTCAGAGGCGACGTCCACCTGATACAGGTGCTTCCGAGGAACGTGGAAGAGCTTCACACCACCACTTGCTTGCTGATCCACCTCCTACCTCCAAGCCGGAACCTAGCCATGACATCACAGGACTGTAGCAAAAGATGTGGGCAGGGATCTCCCAAGTCAGGTGGTCCAGCCCCCACTCAGGCGGCCAGTCCAGCATGACACTGAAGAGCCTGTCCCAGGTCCTGTCCACCCTGCTCCTATGGCGCACCCAGCAGCTGTGCCACTCACAGCCTTCTCTGCCTGCCCTGTGCCAAGGTCTCTGCCTGGTGGCGACGAGGCCTCCCCTGGGCCTGGGGGGAACAACAGGACCTGGGTGGAGGCAGGAGGAACTGACACCCCCCCAGCACAGGGGGCACGACCCCCTCCCTCCTCCTGGTGTTTCCACCCTGCCCTGGTCCCCCCGGCCTGCAGCGCTCCGTTGGGCCCGAAGCGAGGCCCAGGCACGCGTCACAAGTTTACTTATTGACATCACAGCGCTGCCGTGACGTCACGCCACCTCATTAGGCTTCTGGACACCAGTCACACCGGGCCCAGCAGCCCGGGTGGGGCCCGGCGGCGGTTCGCGCACAGCCGGCTCCCCGAAGAACTCCTCACATGGGCCAAGGCGACCTCTCCCCCCGCAGGTCCGGGCCCTCCTCTCCTCTCACCCGCGCGCGCTCGGGCCAGTTAGCTGCCGCCTCCCAGTTCGGAGGAACCCGCCACTGCGTCACATGACGCGTGTGGGCGGGGCAGCTATTCGCGCCACCGAGGCTTCAGCCCTCTGCCCATGCGCGCCGGGAGGGGGCGGGATCCTGGCCGCGTGACTCCGCCCCCGCCGCCTGTGAGGACCCGGCACGTCCAGTCTCGGGGACCGCAGTGGCTTCTGCACGTCCCCTCCTGTCAGAGCCGGAGCCGTGCCGGGCGGAGGCTGCGGCAAGCCTCCCGGGGATGAACTTGAGCAAGCCGGGAAGCCTTACGTGAAGATGATTAACCAGCCTAGAACTGAAGGTTGTGAAGACGAGGGAGGGAGGGAGGGCGGGCATTAGAATTGGGGCAGGGAAATGGCTGAATTCAAGTAAAACTACTGACCAAGGTAGAGGCGATCTCTCTTATTAGACCACCTAGACGGTTGCAAAAAACGCGTCTTTGTTTACACGTTTCCAGGCTCACGCAGCCTCCTCGGGCAGAGGAGAATGCAAAGACTGTCACATTTCTCCCAAGTGGAAATGAAAATGAATACTGCACAGGAGAGCTGGAAGGCGACCAAAGCATCCATGTGGGATGGGACAGGTGAAGCCTCCTCCCCGTGACAGCCCTTTGCACTGTTGAGCTGTGCTCTGTGTGCACAGCCAATACCTAATTTTTCTGTGGGAACATAGAGAAGTCCATCAAAATTAACCAGTTAAAGGGTCCTCTGCTTGGCTCCTGTAGTAACCAAATCACATCCACATCTAGTAGGATGTGATATCTAAATAGCCTGAACTATTTAATTCATACTTTTTACGTAAAATATTTTTCATTAAAGAAGCAAGGCAGACGCATCAGGCTGTAGGTCAACAGGAATACCCACGTGTCATTGATGTATAAATTCATAGATGCTAGGGTTGGAAGGAACCTCATCAGATCATGGAGTCCAACCCCCTGCCTAGGCAGGAAAGAGTGCTGGGGTCGGATGACCCCAGACAGATGCCTATCAAGCCTTCTCTTAAAGACCCCCAAGGTAGTGGAGAGCACTGCCGCCTTTAAAAGCCTATTCCAAATTCTGGCCATTCTTACTGTGAAGTTCATCCTGATGTATGTTTTAGGATGAACAAGATTTATGTGATAGTGTTGGAGCAATGTAGCCACAATGGTCCAGGAGCTATATAGGAGAGGCAAGAATTTTTGTGGTGATATCTTTTATTGAACCAGCTTCCTGTTTGGGTTACACTTAGACAAGCTTTAGACAAGCTTTCACATGCAAGGTATTCTTCATCTGGTGACTGGCAAATACCAGTAATTAGAATACCAAGTTCCACAAGAGGAACTTCCCAGCTTGATCATGGTAGTCTTGGATTGTGATGCATCCCAGCAGTCACTGGTTTGAGATAGGAATGCCTTTAAAAGTCTAGCTGTGATCACGTTGTTTGATTTCATACATTATAATTTGGTGAAGCAGAAGAGGCTTTAGCTTCTGTGACTTGAGAGACAATTTAGTCAGCCACTAGGATCAAACTCCATCAGATAACTAGGTTATCTGCAAGGCATTCTAAAGTTTGTATGGGCACGTCCACATGTGTGTGTACATTTGGTTCCCTGATGACACTTAGCAGTGGTGCACCTTGTATGGCAGGTTGCCCCAGGTGGGGTAGAGGTGGCTGGGGCAAAAACTGAAGAAATCAAACTAGAATTTAATATATTCAAACAGCACACACCTGTACTCTAACAATCAGGCTTTAAAAGTTTTAAAATGTCATAAGGTTTCCTCTCATAAATTCCTAATAGTATTGAATTAGGACTGGAAGACATTGCTTTCTACTTGAGATTTACCATTCCTGCCTGCCTCCATCTCATCATTTATTTGTATTATACCACTGCAGTTTAGCACCTGAACAACTGAAGGGAGAAATCTTTAACTTGTAACGTAGCACCTACACTTGTGATACTGAAAAGGTAATACCTGATCTACTAACTATAATTCTGAGGCTTTAAGTCATCTTGCTTAACATAACTGTCTGTTGTGCATTTGGCAGGAGTCATCTTAAAATTGTAACTGCCCAATTTCATAAGTGCTGCTACTTGCAGGGTCTGCTTATTGATCATCACACGCTCATATTTAATATGTACAAACAAAAGCACCATTTCCACAGTAAATTTTTGATAATGAGGCCTTGCCTATCTCACTATTTTTGGTATAGGCTTGGAGGTAAGGCAAGAGGCAAATGTATTTATTTACAAAACTGTGCAACATAGAAAACAGATCTTTAGCTTGAGGAAATGGGCTGCAAGCAGGGAAGACAGGAAAGAAAGGAGAAGCTAGTTATCTTTCTTGCTCAAAAAATAAGCCTATTTTCCTTTTATAGCTGAACAATTCTCAACCCAAGAAAAGGGTCAATTGTCAATTCAAGAAAAGGGTCATGGATGCACAACTCATTACCGAACTTTGCTGACCCCATGGCTAGAAGCTGAGAGAACAGTAAATTTGTGGTAACTGTTACCTGACATCTAAGCCATTCATCCTAGCTGCTTTCACTGGTCTGGAAAGGTAAAGAGCAGTTTATTGCTGGAAGCAGCTACTCCAGACAGGCTGGAGATCAAGTGTCTTAGAACTATAAACTAGTTTAAGTGATCAGAAACTGGTTTAAACCTGTAACAGAACAGATGTTCAGTGCACATAAAACAGTTTGAAAATGGCTGAAACCAGTTTGAGATAAACCTGGTTGAATGTAGTATTAGGCTTAACTGATTTGGCTCAAACCTGTTCATGCAATGTCTGTCCCTGACCTATTACTTCAAACTCTTTGTCAACAGCTTACTGGCTGACCTGTTGATTAGCTCCAAATAGCCCTAAGTGGTCACTGTGCTGTCTGCTGTCCCAGTGAAATTGGAGAGAGATGCACAAAGACACCTCTCAGCATTAACTAGCATACTACATGCTTAGGGTCCATGGGGCTGGAGTTCCTGCTGTGGGAGATGGGAGGGAAAGGGGAGAATCCCTGCTTGAAGAGCAAGCAGTGGGGGAAGGGGGCATAAGGCAGGGCAAAGCCAGGCAGACCCTGTTGTGTCTGCTGTCTCTGCAGGAGCTCCAGCCAGGGAGCAGAGGGGTGGGGCTAGTCCTGCTGTGGAACAGAGAGCCCTACCCATCCAGGC
>JAGPOW010000304.1:60262867-60274991 GCA_030014935.1 Caiman crocodilus | reverse complement strand
GGCCTGCTGGGGAAGTCTGGTTTATTTTAAACCAGCAAGGATAGAGTGTGGTTGGGAATTTAAAAGTACATTTAGAAATGGAAGGCAGGGCAGGGTAGCACCTTAGAAATTAATTGGTTTAAAGACAAGGTTCTTTGGGTAAATGTAATCTCTTTTATTTGACCAACTAAATAGTTGGAAAAATTGTTCTTTGTAAACTTTCAGGCACAAATGCTCTTCTTCAGGCATAGGGAGAGTGCTGTTTTTCCTTCCACACTTCCTGTAAATTATTTATAATGATTTATATTGAAGAAAAATATTAGTAGCTTCCATAGCTACAGGTGAAATTAAAATAAGCAAGGTGGGAGCTGGAAGGAGAGAGATTACAGTGCATTTTATGAAGAGGAGGTTCTGAAAAAAACCAAACAAACCAAAACCGTAGTGAGCAACATAGCAGTTAAGAAACCAGGTGCCTGAGGCACTGGATCCTAATGAATACAGGCACAGGCAAGTTTAAGCTTTTTAGTCTAGCTCAGTGGTTCTTAACCCATTTTATGCTCAAGGCACCCCTCCATACCTTTTGCAAATTGAGCAGCACCCCATTTTGAAGACTAGTTTATTGCAGACAGTTTATTAATGGCACTGAGCATGTGCTTATCTCCTCACAACCAGTGGTATTCCTTAAGGATCTCATAGCCCTGGTTAAAATTTGCTGCTCTAATTTCTATTCAGGACTGATGTATATTTAATCCCAAAGCAGGTTGTCTTCATTTTGTCAGTAATTTAGATCAGAACACTTGTTGCTTGCTCTATTGCAGGAGTGCTCAACCTTTTGGCATGTGGACCACATGAGGTAGTAAATGGCCAGTATATGGGTTTGATATGGCATGCAGGGTCAGTCCATGGGTATGATCTAGGTTTCTGACCCAGCTGCACATACTGGCCTGATACCACATGCTGGTCCAACATCACACACCAGCTCTGGCTGTGGGTTGGTGTTATCTAGTGCACAGTGCCATGCTATCTGGCCTGTGGGGCTCCCCATGGGTCTGGAAATTTGGCAGCAAGAGAGCTACAATTAATGCTGCCACTGCTCTCCTGCTGTCATAATTTTTGAATGTGTGAGGAGACCCAGGGGCCAGATGACATGGTCTCACAGGCCCGAGGTTGAGCACCCCTATTCTATTGTTTTAGGACTTCATTTGGCACTCGTGTAAATGACCAAAGGCAAAAACAAACACAACATCAACAGTGCTTCTATCCTATGATCAAATTTTCAGAAGCTTCCAGTGACAATTAAGGGTGGAGACACAAAAGACAGAGAATGTATAACAAAGCACAAAAGGGACTTTAATCATCTCGTGCAATCCTTCCCTGCTAGTTAGATAGTTTAATCCAGTATGAATGAGTCACTTGGGGTGTAAAGACTGGAAACAGAATGGACACGAGAATTAAATGCTTTTACCTATACAGAGGAATCACTCCCAAGCTGGCAGAGGCTTATAATTTTCTCAGATACTTTATGGCAGGGGCTGGCAACCTTTTTCAAGCCATAAGCCAGACCAACCAGGTCCCAGTCTGGGTTGCTCAGCACACCTCAGCAGTGGAGTGCTTTCCCTGCACCCCTGCCAGAGCCACACATGGCTTCTTGAAATTGGGCCCACATTGCTGCTTCTCCCGGCCTCCATTCATGCAGTATGAGCACAGCTTGCAGCTGGAGGAGCTGCACCAGGGCCAGGGAACTAGAAGTTACTTCTATGCTGCTACTCCTCCCCGCTGCCCACTCCTCTCACCCCCATGCAGTCCTGGTTTGGCTAGAAGCTGCGCTCAACATGGCAGCTTTGCGGAGGGAGAGCAGCAGCAGTGGCATGGGCACAGCTTCCAGTGCTCCAGCTGCAGCACACCTCCCTTCTGGCTGGATGCTGTGCCCATACTGCAGACTTGGTGGCTGGGGGAAGGGGGAAGAGAGGCAAGGGAGTGCAGAGAAAAGCAGCAGCAGCAAGGGCACAGCTTCCAGGTCTCCAGGCCTGGTACATCTGATTACTTAGCCCCAGCACAGGCATGGTCCAGAAGTTGCTAAACCTTATTTTGTAGAATCGTGCATGCAATGGCATGACTAAACAATGGACCTAAGAAGTGCAACTGTGTGTGTGAAACTCTTTAGAAAATGGGTTCTAATCAAATGTATCCTTGCAAATGAACATAATTTTAGTAAGTATAAAGGATACTCAAGAAGTATTAAGACTGATGTTGTAGGAAATAAAATATTTTATTTACAGGGGTTTCAGCTTAATCTTCAAAGAATACTCCTTCTGCAGCCACGCTTCTCCCAACATTTCTTCCATTGTTGGAAGCACCTCTGAAAAGCAATTTGTGCAATTGCTAAAAACTGCTCAGTCACATTTTTTTTTCCTGGTTTCCATAATCACAAAATCATCTTCCTTTCAAGGTTTTCTTTAGTTGAGGGAAGAGAAAAAAGTCATATGGGGCCATATTAGGTGAATATGGAGGCTGCAGCACTAGTGGGATAGAGTGTTTGGCTAAAATTTAGCTGAAAATGGCTTTACAAGCTGTGCTGAGTGGGCAGGTACATTGTTGTGGTAAAACATCCAAAAGTCAGACACTCACTTTTCTGGTAGTTTCATTCCCAAATCGCCAATTAGAATTGAATTACATGAACCAACAGAAATTTTAACTTCTTCTGCTCTCTCTCAGTCAATTGCCTATCATTTTGAACCAACCTGCAAACTGCTGCCACATTTTCATAATATTGAAGGGCATCTGGAATGCTCATCACTTTTGACTGATGATTGTCCTTGTCTAAATCAAGAGAAGGACACCACCATTCAAAAAAATCTTGCACATCTCATGGTGTCATCACCAAATGCTATTTTAAGTCATTCAAATGTTTCACTTGCCATTTTCCTGATTTTCATGCAAAATGTAATGCACACGCATTGTTCTGGACACTGACATAACGAAAGGGGATGCGAGACACAAATGAGCTTACTTCAACCACTTGCCACAGAAAACTGGGGAAACACTGCAAACCTGTCCAGGAGTCCCAACATGCCCAGACATGCAGCAAAGCCATGCCGCCCCACCCAATACTTTGTACTACAAATACACATTCAGTCTCAATCCTTTTTGAACAGATCTTGTATATTATCTCAATGGAGGTCATTACTTCTTTGTGACCTTGAGAGGTATAGTCTGAAATCTTGTAGAAATCTAAAAATTACCTCTGAATGATAAATGCTGTGAACATCAGCTCCTAAAATACTGAAGGAGTTGACGTAAGCGTGCCCATTATGAATAACATTTACATTTAAAAACTGGTACTGCTTTACTTGCACCATACTTGCATTCAGTTTTCTGTAGATGCATGTTTTCTCTAATGCCAAGTCACACATCCACAGCAGACAATGACAGCTCTTCTCCAGAAATACAGAATGCATGATCTGAGATCTGGCAGTCTTCTAAGGTTATTAGTCTGTCATCTCCAACAAGTGTTTACTGTCATACAACATAATGCTTTATGAAGCATTGCGACAGCACTCTCTGCTGCTTAAAAATAGGAGACATCAATTTGAAACTTTCATGTACTACATCTGAATCCTTTGGCAATTTGTGGTTTTGAAATCTTTTTTTCTGCTTTTCAAATATTTATTCTCCTATAAAAGTCTCCTGTAAGAAATGGAGGTGATTAAGAACATATGCAGGAGGAATGAAAGTGTCATCAGATATTATTGCTCTCTGTCTTTTAGATCACCAACAATTATTCCAATAGTAGGTAATTTTTCAGACAAATCAAATTCAAAACCTGGAGTGTCCATTAATCTTCTAATTTTTTCAAATGAGAAAAGAAGAAAACATCAATTATTAAACTTTTAATTAATTTTTACCTTATAGAAGGAAAATTGAAAAACTCAGATAACTTTATAAAAAACTTCAATGTTTAAACTTTTGAAAACACTTTTTAAAATTCTTATATTTTACAAACATATAGAAACTGTCACGTACCTACAGGGTGGAGAGTTGAGAAATGCTAGATCCTTCAGCACCATACAAATAGGCTACAACCACAACAGCTCCCAACAACTTGGAGGCTGCTACAATCCAAAGTTAGATTAAATTGAAACATTCTAGAGTATACAAAAAGTATTCCAGAAATTTGCTAACTTGATACTGGAGAATTTAGTCTCCGTGTACAAGTTTGCTACAATACTAATACTGTACTCTAGTCCATTTACAAGAACATTGGAGACAGAAAAGATTTCAGACAGCAATTTCTGGAAATGTATGTATCAACTTCTACATAGCATTCAACAGATAGATTAGAGCTAAAAGAAGTGACCATGTTTTGCTAAGCAAAGGCTATATTTCTTTATTCTACTAAAGGTTTGGGAAAAAAAAGAAGAGGAGGTAAACATTACTGTACCTGGAAGAAATATAAATGGATGATGATTTTTTTTAAACACTACTTGCTATAAAGTAGTCTTAAAGGCAAGAAGGCTATGGGTAGGAATTTAATTAAAATTACTAAAAGGATTATTAGGAAGTTAATGAAAGAATTAAGAACACATGATTAAATTTGACTGAAATATATTTAAAGGAGCTGCTTGGTTTAGAGACATTAGTACATCACAGTACTTTAAGTGGGATGGAGTACATTTAACTGGATTTGCTGGATCTACTAGTCATTTCTACCAATATTGCGGCTAAAAAGAACAAATTCAGTTTGGGATTGTTTAAGCAGAGGAAGATTTATCTATTTAATGAAAAACAACATGGAACTTCTCTCTAAGGAAAAGGTGTTTTTCAAGCAAGAAGCAACAGAATGACCAATAGTGGAAGCTTGTCTGCTAGATATAACATTTTTCAACATCTCCTTATACCAGGTAACCTGAACATACAAAACAAAAACATATTATTTACATCTATAGCCCTCCTGTCCCTTTGTGGTATACCAAAACTTAGCCTTAGTAAGTGCCTCACAATGTTGCATTTCACAAGCGTTTATATACAGAATAATTAGAATACCGAGATCCACAAGGGCAAGCTCCCAGTTTGAACCTGGTGGCCTTGGATTGTGTTACATTACAGAAATGGATGGTTACAGACAGGGACCTTCTAAAGGTATTCCTAGCTGTGTGCACATTGTTTAATTTTGTGCGTTATAATTTCACGAATCAGTGGAACGTTTTGTTTCTGTGACTTGGGATGCAGTCTAGTCAGCTGATGTGATTAAACTACCTGTATTATCTTGGGGTTAAACAAAGCTAACATTAGTGGCAGTAACTTCCCGTCTTGTAAACCCTCGAAGATGCAGATAGCTGCTGTACATAAGACCTTACAAGAGCCAAAGCAAAATTAAAGCGGTTACATGAGCTAGCCTGTGACAGAATGTAATGAAAGGAACCACAACTAGCAGTGACTGGAAGGACCAAGGATGGAAAAAGAGATAAGCAGGACAGATTTATGAAAGCCATGTGAAATCCTTCCTCCCTGGCTCTCCAGAGCCTTCTCCATTTCATCATGATGCTTTCACATACAAGAGGAGTTTGGCATCTCAACTGGAATCTTATTCCAATGTTTTAAATATTGGGCAACATCATAATCAATTGCTAAATTGGATTCTCAAAGCATTGAAGGGAGCTATAAAACACTGAAATTCTGTTTCACAGATAACAAGGTTGAAATTAATCAGTTTGAAATTCCTGTAAGGCTGAGAGCAAGGACATGCAGTTTGACTAGAGTTGTGAATGTAAATACAGTAAATAAGGAGCCCCTGTTATGGGAACAGTTTGTGGTGAATCAGCTTGACCATTCTCCGAAGGTAGTTGGTACCCAGTGGCACGCTAGACACAACAGAAGAAATTTCATCTTGGCTGAAAAAAAGAAAAATATATTAGGGGAGCTTCTAAGAGTACACATTTTACTCCCCATCCTGAACCTTTGAAGCTAAAATTATTTAAGTCTTTCCTGGGCCTGCTTGTCTTACTCACCTAAGGTTCCCAATGAGTTTTTGGACGGTGAAGGGCAGAGGAGCTGATGGGTAAGTGGCAGACAAAGAAAGTGTCACCTCAAACTTTGCAAAAACTGTAGAAGTGGAGAACAAAAGCTTCAATCTGAATGGGAAATAAAATGCATGCAACAAAAAAGTTAGCTCAGGACTACTTTTTTGAATGTCTGTCTTCAAGAAACTAGTAGCCTCCATTTAATTTCTGAAAAGCACTAACAGTTCACCTATACAAGTAAAGTTGAAGAATTACTCCCATTATGAGTCTAATTATAACCCCCAAATTTCCCCCACAGAAGAAACCAATGTGCTTAAAAATTTAACATGTCAAAATCCAGACCAGAAAAATTCTGCCCTGAGATGGGAGAGGATAAGGTAGAAGAAGATCCAGAAATTATATTTAAGTTTCCATCAATTTTTAAAAACATTATTTCTTTATACATCTGTAATTCCATGGTTTTTTTGTCTCTCAGGAAAAGAACTACCATTCAGTTTGCTTTTGACATGAGGGAAGAAACTGTTTGTGAAGGAAATTACAGAAATAATTACAGCCTGATTTATCTCTGGTTTTCTCAATAAGGTATACTGAGATGAGAGATAATTTGGGGAGACAGAGGCAGTAGTGGACATTTGAAAAAAGGGAATCTGGAAAGGAAGAAGTCCTTGCCCTGCTGGGTTCAGTCGTGCACTATGGACAAAGTGGGAACTAAGAAAATGAAGAATTATCTTGCTCAAAATAAATTTTAACAACTGTGGTTTTTTTTCCCCACCTGGCTGAAGCCATTTTAAGATTATCCTTAGTTTGCTGATTTACTTTCTTTTCATACTAATCTTGAACTCGTGTTTTTGAGTCACTGTATAATGCTTCACCCTGGGCCAATGTTTTGTATGGAGACAGGTATCCAAATAGCCAAGTGGAGGAAGTAGTGAATGATGAAAAAATATCATCTGATAATGAAAAAATGGGCTGTATCCTCAAGCTGTTTATTTCCAGCTATGCTGATTGTAGGAGTGTTTTTTATTTATTTATTTTAAAGGTGTTACTGTTTTGTAATAAAAGGGAAGTTCAGTGTTTCAGCTGGCTTCCATAAAGACAACTGGAATAAAATACTTTGTGAACATTCTCTGTTCTATCACAAAATGCCTACAAAGAAACTTAAATTTTTAATCTCTTACTTTGTATCATCCACTTCTGTCTTCAAAAGATTAAACTTTCCTCCCCATTTCATCAGAAACTCAATCTCTTCTCCTAGGAGTCGACAACGACACACCACCAGAGAGACCTCATGCAGTATCTAAGTGGACAAACAAAAAGTGATTGCACTAGAGCTTACTTGTGAACCATGGGACATTTTAAACTGCTGTTTTACTTTGAAAAAAAAAATACATGCAACTGCTAGATCTAAACTGTAGGATCTGAAAATAAAAGTGTTCAAATGTCAATACAGCATCTACAGTCCAAAGGTTGTCCTACATTATGTTGGTATAATCTTTCTGTCCCCAGTGGGGTTCACAGGTGTTAAGTGAAGGCTACAGTAAGTGTTGTAATTGAAATCATTAATTCTTTTGTAGGAACCAGAAAGGAATGCAGCTCAATTTTTATGTGGTTTTGTTGGCTCGGATAACAGCAGAAAGAACTAAAAACTTACTTTAGTCAGGAAAGCAAAAAAGATCAATCCATGAAGGAAAAGATTGATAGAAAGTACAATTTTAGAGTCACCATTCAAATGAGAAGCAAACATGTTACTGCACGTTTTATAATGATTTACTAGAACTATAACCTTTAGGATTGCTTTCCTTATGGAAAAGGCTTAAACAGTAAGATCATTTACAAATAAATGTTAATAAGCTTCCTCTCTCATTGTCAGTTTCTATGCATCAGACACAAGGGATTTCATGCTCTTCTCAGAGCTTTATAATTTAGCAGCCTCATTACCTGGGGCACATGGTTTAACGTTGGGCATTTTTCCTGCCAGGATTTTTGGCTCTCAATAAACTGGAAGATCAGCCTTTTGACTAGACGTGATGAAAGTGGAGCTTTCTCTTCTGTAAGAGAAAGAGAGGGAAACAGTTTACACCATTAGCA
Organism: Caiman crocodilus; assembly: GCA_030014935.1. NCBI lineage: Eukaryota > Metazoa > Chordata > Crocodylia > Alligatoridae > Caiman > Caiman crocodilus. The sequence continues at coordinate 60,266,904 of JAGPOW010000304.1, read as the reverse complement.
GGCATCTTTCTGGATTGTCTGGGAATTTAATTGCAGATGAGGATGCAGATTCATCCCAGAAACAGGCAAAACCAAGGCACAGAGCACCAAGCCATTTGAGAATCTTACCATCCAACAAAGATTCAAAGCTCACATCAACAATCTTTTTGCAGGGCTTTTCATTGAAAAGAACACCATCTGAAAGAGACAAAATACACAAATACATAATTGTTCTATGCTAGACTTAATGCAGTCACCAGAAACAACCTGAGCAGGGTGCGGTGCCTCAGGCAAATCAGCCCACGCAGGACACCGACTCTGCTCCGATCCCACGGGCCCTGGACCTGAAAAAGCTGCCACCGCCATTGGTAGTGGTGGCATCAGTGGTTGGGTAGTAGTGAGTTGGGTGGTAGCGAGCAGCTAGACACTGAGCCACTGCTCTGTCCAGCTCCACAGGGCCCCCCCAAAGCACGGGGCCAAGGGCAGTCTCCCTGAGCTGCCCCCACTTAGGGATGGTCCTGACAGTCACCCATTTGACTGCCAAACACCTCATGTTCCTTCACATCTAATATAGTCACCGTCCTCAACATGCTTCAGTCATTTGATTAAGTACATGGCACCAACCCTTCAACCCATAATTACATTTAACTTCTCAGAGTCTAAGTTCTCACATCTCATTGGGTTTTCTTTCTCCTGCTGAAGTAACTACTACCACTCATCCCAAAAGATGTGAACCAGATCCAATGGGTTTCTGTCACGTAGCTAAATTTGAAAGCCAAGGAAAACCTTTTGCTAATTTTATTTACCTATTGGTGGTCCAAACTTTAGAGTGAGTTCTATAGAATCATAAAGGAAGGCGAAAACTGCCTGGTGGTCACTCCATTCACTGATCTCCCACTCGGTGAAGCTAAAGAAGAAAAACCTTAGTTACAACCAAAATGAGGAACTAATTCTCTAAAACAAAAAGGATCAGAGCACTAGGTGCATGTATACCATCTACCAACAGAGAAACACTTAAATGGCAACTGGATATTTCACTTCCTAATGGAATATCATGTTAGTTGGAAAATAAATATAGCGCCACAGGAAACCCTGAAATGTCTGTCTTGTTAAGGGATAGTGCTAAGTCATTTTGAAGGGCTGGGAATGATGAGTCTACAAGAGGAAAAGTGAAGATTTTGCAGTGACCTTTTAGCCATTATTAAAATCAGTACATTACACAGCATACTACATTCACTGCAGTTTTATTGGTAATCCTATACTGCTAGGAGACAGGCATCTAAGTGTAACAAAAAGTAATACATTAGTACTACCATCACTGGGGGAGGAAATCAGTTGATCTGCAACTTTAAAAACAATACAAACAAATCAAAAGATGAAGACCCTTTTTCCTTCCCTTACTTGTATCTTTCCAAGAGTTCCTGACAGTCATTTGCTTTCTTTTTTAGGTGTTTTATCTCAGCAAGCACCTGCTGCTTCTCAGCCTCCAGGTTTGAAATATCCCTGTGGAAATACAGCAACAAGATTAGATGTTCCTGGAAAAGCAAATAACTCCAATACAAATGCTAGAACCTGACTGCACACACAGGATTTGAAGAGTTAAAAAAAAAAATCACTATTTGATGGTCTACCTTTGAAGCACTTCATCTTGGACTTTGAGATCTACCAGTTCTAAATAAAACAAAAATAAAAAGGTGTGAGAAAGAATAAAAAACAGTATGAAAAAGCCAGTTTGGTTCTGAAGCTATGGTTCTTAACAAAATTACAAATTCCACAGAGTAACTGCCCCTCCTACATGGTAAACACATAGTCAACAAGAAGTTGATAATTATCCAGTACTTAGAAAACAATATGCTGTAGCCTGTAAGTATTCTGTTTAGCTCTGCGTCAGAATTTTTATTTTCCAGCAAAAAGGCAGGAAAATGTAAAAAGAATTGTTTATGTGAATAGCTATCCCCAGTCCAATAGAAAGAATCATTTTTTGAACCAGCCTAGTGATTACATTCCTTTAAGGGGTAGAGGGAGGAGTTGATAACCAAAAAGCAAGCCAAACAAACAGTTCCGGACCCCAGAATTAACAACAAATGTGACTGGTCCTATTACCCTTCTCAGCATTTCTGATTCTGGATTCCCACTCTGACAATTGATCATCATTCTCTGTGCCATAATCTTCCAAGTTAGTACCTAAAGGACAGAAATGTTAGATGACATTCTTTATCACGAGGCAATAATTTCTTTTGCTGAACTAACTGCAGAGTTGGGATAGAATTAGATAAGCCTTCTAATCTAAGGCACACTTCTAAGGCAGTGGGGGCCAATCTTTTTGACAGGTGTCCAGCAAATTAGTCCCATATCCTCCCAAGTGTCCGACTGGCTGCTCTGCTTTCTACTCCCTGCCCATGCCCTCCCTGGTCTATCATGTACCACACAGAAGCTGCCCAGGCTACTTATAGCATGTGTGCTGCAGGTTGGCCACCCCTGCGCTAAGGCACTGCAGGGCTGCTTTTGTGAATGCAAACTATGCCTGAATCAGTGACCCTCAACATTTTGGTTTCAATCGTTTTCAGGTATTAAAACAGAACTTCAATTTTGTAAAAATGACAATTGAACAAACAAGACAAGAAACCAGCAGCTAAATATTAAGCACACAGAATTTTAGATAGTATTAAGTTTATGGGTAAAGTCTTGTTTGTGATGATCCCACTGCAGCAATTTTGAAACTCAGTCCAATTTTTTCTTGGCACACCATATAAAAATCAATTAAAAAATTAAAATCAAATCTGGTTAATTAGGTTATGTTTATATTGCCATTCAAAGGGTGCAACTTCTCTAGATGTACTTAAAACTACCCTAAGCACTAATAACTGCCATTTTGTCAGCACAGTGCTCAGCTCAGGCTTCTTGTCCAAATGTTCAGCCAGGCTCCTAGGCATTTTTTGCTACCAGTGCTGAATCATTTACTACTGATTATACTTCCCAGAACCAAAGCTAGTTACTTTGAAGTGAGGTTATGTACACTGTATTTAAAATGTATTGCCTCAAGGCTGAAAAAAGGCTATGCACATACCTGAAGTATGTATTTACTCAAATTTAAGGTAAGCAATGTTCATTAAATACACAGCACTGTCCTCCTGCAGTGTTGAGAGCCACGAACAAGACTAGCTCCTGTAATTTTTCAGGGCCTCTAATAACAGTGCATTGACAGCTGCTTTCCTGTCACACTTCCTGGCCCAACTGAAGAGGGCACTGGATTTACCTGAATCCAAGACACCTTTTAATTTAAGATGACCTGCCAATAATTGGATTCTATAGATAGAAAATGTATACATCTCTTCTAAGTTTCCATGCACAGCAGGGGCATCAATGATGCGATCAGTAGGCTGAATGCAGTCTGCAAAGTCATATCATCCAGCCCACAGTGCTGTCTGCTGTATGCAGCACATAATGGCCCCAGCACTGCATGCACATATAGGGCCCATCTTGTGAGAACTGCATATGGTGGGGGGGCCTGTCTGGGGTGAGTGCTTGCATGCAGTTCCTGCAGCACGCTGGATTTGGGGCCAATCTGGATTGGGCCCGAAGATGGGCCCTGCATGCCAGAACTAGCACACAGGGTCAATCTGGCATAGGTGCACCATGCTGTATGTGGTCCTGACCAGCCCCTCCAAACTGTGTGCAGTGTGCTCCCCAGACAAGTCCTACATGCAACATATGGGGCCAGGGTAGGTAGATACTGCATATGGCATGTAGGGGCTCAAGCTGGCAAGCACGCTACAAGTAGCACACATGGCTGGTCCAGGATATGCACTGCATACAGCTCTGTGGGTTGTATCTGGCACATGGGGCCCATCTATGGGTCTGACTTGACCTGCACACTGGTCCAATCCCCTTCATCTGGCTGGCCAGATGAGTCTGACAGCCTGACATACAGAATCTAATTATTGGAAGATCTTAAATTTGTCCCTTCCCACCACTGTAGCGGGGTGGATAACAGCAAGTCAAGTGGCCTGACCCCTACATCCCTGACTTTGCTGTGTGTCCTTCTCCTTTCCCCCCCC
>JAGPOW010000304.1:60221580-60262767 GCA_030014935.1 Caiman crocodilus | reverse complement strand
CCCCCCCCAGCAGATGCCTCCCTTTCCCCTGCCTGTTTTCCTCAGGGTGCCTGTACCCCCTACCCTTTAACTTTTGCCCTCCCTACTGCCTGGTCTTCCCGCTATTTGTACCCCCTTTCACCTGCCTCCCTATGGCACTTGCACCCTTCACAACAAATTAGAGTTGTCCACAAACTGGTAACTGAAAATTCTTCAGACAGGATCTGAAATGCTTACTTGTTTCCAGAGCAAGACAACAGTTATCCACCTCCTTAAAAAATTCATCTACTTTTGCCATTCTTGAATGCAGATTTTCCCATTGGACCTAAGGGGAAAAACTGGATATTTATATTTTGTACTGTATTTTCACAAAACAGGTACATCAAAAAAATACATCTCAGCTTACTAGAACCTTGAACTGATCTTTGTTTGCTACGAGTTTGACCAAAGCTACTGCAATCTTATATTTGGATCTAGATCTAGAAGGACAGATGGTAAGGCAAGCAAAGGATGTCAGAAAACAGAACCTGTCATCTTCCCTGCTTGGGAAAAGTGATTGAAAAATTGAGAGAGAGAGAGAAAGTATTAAATAGCAAGCATAGTTTTTTTGAGCAAATGATAACCTTTTGATTCTTTAAGGCATATACAGTATTCAGGAATGCCCTTCAGAAGGGAATAAATGCTTCATCTCTCTCTCATTGGTGGCATACACCAGTGTACTCCTTTAAAAGCTTTCTATGGCAGTGCCACTCATTGCTACTGCATTCACTTAAATTTAAAGACAAATTTAATATGGTCTTCCCAATAATTAAATTATATGCATGGAAAATTATAAGTTTATTATAATTTATCATCTTAAAATTCAATTTGCGGGGGGGAGGCACGGGTCTGGAATCCCTTTTACCCTCCCTGCCACCTATCCCCCTGTGCCTGACCCCTGCCATCGCCATCCTGACCCTTCTACCCCATAACCTGTGTAATCCCACTGTTTACCTTCTGCTGCTCTGCTTTGGCTATGGGGCCAGTCAGTGGTGGCTGCCTTGGCCAGGGGGAAGTAGCAGCAGCAGCTCTGGCTGGGCCAGGTCAGAGGAGCTTGTGCAGAAAGTAACCAGCAGGGGGAGGGCAGATTGTGCAGTCTCTCCTCAAGCCATACACACATGGCTCTCGCCCCCCACTGCATGGTGTACCTTCATTCCCTCAGGCACACACCCCTTACCCCACTGCACAGGCCACCCCAGCCCAGGGCAGGTGGCAGCTCAGCTCCAGCTCCAAATCCAGGGCCAAAATTGGAGCTGAGCTACCACCTATCCCAAGCAGGTACTCAATCCAAGATGGGACTTTGCCCCCCCCACTATGTTGTTTGAGGAGAAGAAAAAAAAACAAACCAAAAACTTGTCTAAGATTCAAGTAAATATAATATATTTTCCCCCTCACAATTTGCACTCCAGAAGCATCTATAAGTCCAAACCAAGATCAGACTCTTGCTGTATAAGAACATGGAAGTACAACTTCTGGCCCCAAAAGTTGCAGTAACAAAATGAACACTTGCATTAAAATAGGTACATGCAGAACTTGTATTTTAAATGTGTACGTGAATGTGCAAATAAAATAAACCAGGAATCTCCACTGATTACTTACAGTATTTTCCCCTTTTACTACCATATTACCTGTATGTCCTGCAACAGTTTGCCATATAATTGCACTTTCCCATTGTGCGCCAAAACTTTGCTCTTCTTGGTAAAATAGGATTTCATTTTGTTCAACTCTGCTCCAAAGTTTTTTAGCTGCAATGGATGGGAAAAGGAATAGGCAAGATGAAGGAAAAAGTAAAATATCTCTTTGGGCCAATTCAGTGATATAGTAGCAACTTATATTACGGTTACAAAGAATCAAAATTGTGTCTTAAGTGTCCATAAAAAAAAAAACCAACCCTAGATTTCTTACTAAACAAAATAGTCATCATATACTTGCACAGATCCAGAAATTAGAAATCATTTACTCAAATATGGAGCAACATTAAAATAAGCTATACAGGCAGTCCTTGACTTAAGGCAATTTGTACTTGTGGCACTCCGCCATTTACACTCATGTTATTACTTATGGTGAGGGCAGCAAAACAAACATTCCTGGATCAGTTTCTCAAGAAGCCATCACATGGCCCTAAGTCTCTCCAAAGAAGCCCTTCTGAATTCCACGACCCTGATGGTGTTCCTTCACCTTCTGATTAAATAACATTTTTTGTGATTAGTTACTGTATCGCCCTGTTTAAATGATTTATATACAGTACACTTTAGAAAGCTTTTTACTGTATAGTGTATATCATTTATAATTGATTAAATAGTTGATTTAAATATGGTGTTTATGGTCATTTCTATAAAAGTTGGGCATCAGGCCTTTGGTCAGGAACATGACCCCCTATTATAACATGATTTCTATGGGAAAAATCAATTTAGACTTTCATCATTTCGACTTACAACACCTTTTCCAGGAACCTAACCTACTGCAAGTGCAAGGACTGCCTGTACTCATGTCTCAGTCAGAGTAACAGATACTTTCAGCACACAAAAGGAGCAATTTATTTATTCATTTATTTTGAGAGTCTCTTGCACTTGTTATTTGAGCCTCTTAGAACAATACTGATTGCCATGTACAAGGTCACACTTAATGCTCACAAAACCCTGGTTATTTATATCAGTGGTTCCCAACCTGCAGACTAGCATGGAACCAAGATGGGCCACATGGAATCAGCTGCTTTCCTCCCGGGGCTGCCCTGCCACCCAGTTTTAACCCCGCACGTGACAACTGGCAGCAAAAGCTGCTCACCCGGGTGGGCAGACAGGAGTCCGAGCTGGGGGTTAGGCGACAATCCTGCAACCAACCCTTTGTGGCCTGGTAGTGGGCTGCAGCCTGGTGGTTGGGAACCTTTGATTTATATTACCTGGGTCATGTAAAAGATACAGAAATTTTCATATTGGATCAGTATGACACGATCAAAACCAAAAAGCTCAGGGAAAGCAACCACCTCTTTCGTAGATGGATGCGAGATAGTTGGTGTCTACAAGAAGCCTCATTTTAATCCCTTATAATTCAAATTTGGCTTAATTTCGATCTAAAGTAGTTAGCTTTAACTTGTCACTCTGGAAAGTTTTTGTCCATTATAATAGTTTGTCTCTCTGAATCCTGATAAAGACTTTCACATTGACAACTTTCCATCAAAGAGCTCTAATTATGACTTCTTTCTAAGTATTGCCTTTTTGAATGTCACTTTGAATCGCATTGACTATCCTGACCTACCAACTCAGTACCAGTTTCTATTTTAAGAATTTTGGTCTTGGTCCCTCTCTCAATCCAAATGTTTTCATCTTTTTATAGAAAAATATTTTTGTAATCTTTTCTAGAATGCAACTAATTTACTTCATTTCCTCTAATAAGGTTTATTCCTCCAATCAGCATGGGGGGGGAAAGAGACCCTCATCTTATGTTCACATACAAGAAAAACCTCACAAATTTGTTGCCTATTGTTAGCAAGTGCTCACTCATGAAAACCAAATGTGAAGTTGCTTGAATGAAGCCCACACTGAACATTCCTACAACACACATGGTTCATAGTGGACAAACACTGTTGATAGGAACTTTTTTTTCTTTTTTTGCATGTGGCCTGTGTGTGTGGTCCTTAAAAAAAAAAAAAGGGCAGTTGCTCCTGGAGGTACAGTGCAGGCCATCTGAATAAAATATAGTGCCCATTATGCTCAGTCTTCTTTAGCGCCAACTCTTTTTCCACTGTTGGTGAACCAGTACACTAAATGCATTTTAACTTCTTTACTGCCCCAGCTGAGTAGTGCCTTTCCTTCCCATTTCCAGTTATTCTTGTTTGTTCACCAGCTGTAAATATCGAGCAAACATCACCCAATGTCTGTGTAAATAAGAGGCTGTCGCTTCCCCCCCTTTGTTCCTCACATGCGACTGATGTGGCCCCACCCTGCTTGAGAAGAGCCAGACCCTGCATTTCATCTGCATGTACAGTTTTGAAGGATCCCAGGACTTGTGACGAGAACACTTGGTTTTAGATATAAAAGTGGGGTTAAATAACATATGGATCCCTTGTTGAGAGTATCTGGAGTACACACACACACTGAACAGTTCTGAGCTGTGGGGTCACCATGGCTTGAAATGCTGTTGACTCAGCTGGGGCCCAGCCCAATGAACTATATCATAAATTATGAATTTTTTGGCTTTGGATTATTATCATGCATAGTTTGCACTAAGTAGGTACAAAAGTACTGCCCCAAAAGCATGTTTATTGAATACCTGTGCTGAAAAACCTTGCAGCAATTTGCAAAAAAAAGTAAAATGCATCAATTCTGGATGGACTAAGTCTATAGTTATCCATAGTAATTTGCCTATATACACAACTTAATACAAGTACATTTATTTCAAGTCAGTGTTTTCTGGTTCCTTGTTTCAAATTTTTCCCTTATTTTCACAGGCTCAGACACAGCAGAGTGTGAGCTGGGTGTGACAGTAAGGGGAGCAGGGGAAGGGACTAGCGGGGAGAAGCTGCAGGTGAAAGAAGTTGGGAAGGCAGAAGGCAAGGGGACCTCCTGACCTTCCCCAGCCACAATTTTCCTTGCTGTAGCAGGGGTAGGGGGCAACTTCAAGACAAACCTCCAATAATTGGATTCTATACCTGAAAAATTATAACAAATGTATACATTTTCCATATATATAGAATCTAATTACTGGACAGTTGTCTTAAATTCAGAATCACCTCACATTTGAGTAAATACAATAATAACTTCATCACCTTCAAAGTTTGATATTTTGCCACTATTTCCTTTTCCAGATTAGGGAGCATAGGGGTTGAGCAGCTTGACACTGCCCCATGCCCCCTACACCTTGCCGCCCATGCTGCCTCTACCCCCTTGCCTCTCTTCCCCACCACCACTGTTCACCCTTGGCTCCAGGCCACAGGCTCCATCCCTGCCCCAACCTGGGACACAGAGCACATGCTTTCTTTGGCCACAGCCCAGCCAGGTAGCAGCAGTGGAAGCAGTAATTCTGGCTAGGCCCTGGAACTGGGGCTGGAGCTGTTGTGCTGTCACCACTTGTACAAGGTTGGAACAAGCAAATGGTCAGAGCCCCAGGCTGGAGCAGGAACAGGGTCTGTGGCACTGGTGCAAGGGTAAGTAGCAGAGCCTGCAGGCTGTGGGGCAAAACATGGGGGAAAGGAGGCAGAGGGCCAAAGGCAGGCAACAGATGCCTGCTTTCCCTGCCACCTCTTACTTGATTTTAAGACAAGGGGCTTAATCTCCTACACTAAATGAGGAAAAACACCTTATTCTTGGACTTGAGCAAATATGGTATATTCCAGGTTTGTTTCTCATCTCTTAGCCAGTTTTGGCCCAAAAACACTTTGCCTGTCACTCCATGGCTCTTTAAGGATGTGCAGTGACCACTCCAGTTTTCCTAAGTATACATTTAGAATGCAAGAGTTGGCGTTACCTCTTCATCAGAGCAGGTCCTCATAACTTCCCAAAGATTCCTATTCACATCCACCAGAAGTTTATCTTGGTCAGATGCATGTAATTTCAGCCTAACACACGAAGCAGAAAAAAGAAAAACAACCTGAGAAGGGACTTTTGCTAATCACACAGTGGATACAAACAAGCATAGAAGAAGTTATTTTATGCAAGCTACACTCCTACTTTAAGCATATAGAGATATAAACACTTTCTCATTAGAAGTCTGAGTGAGCAACCCTTCAAACCCTGAATCTGATAAGGTTCAATCATAAAATGTGATGTAAAAATGTATTTTTATTTATTTATTTATTTATTTATTTATTTATTTATTTATTTTTACAGCTTTTTATTTTTTTTTGAGGAAGGGCTGAATGTTCTGGGCAGAGAGTCGAGGAAAGAAGATGGCATTGTGTTATGGCTGGGGAATTTTTAGGAGAACTTTTATATTTTAGCCATCTAATTACTGTATGACTGAAGAAGCAGGTACTGGAAATATCTTGTGAATATAAAAACTTAAGTCTTTAGGATGCATTGCCACATGTAGGTTAACTAGACACATTCTGAATAATTAGAAAAGATAGTGACCATTTATGTCCTGCTATATATTTGATATTTATATCCTGCTGTATATTTGATAACCTTTGTTAAAAAGGCTCCAAAAAGGTTATGTTAGTTAATAATTGTTTTTTTTGGGTTTTTTTTTAAACTTATCTGTAGAGGTGCACCAATACATTATTCCGATATTGGTATTGGCACTGATATAAAGAAAATTGAGTGTGCTGGAAATTGGCCTGATGTGGCCAATATATGCCTGTGTGCATGCAACTGCAGCACAGCACATAGACAGCAAGGAGCACAGCTTGGCAGCTTGGAGAACTATGTGCAGCTGCTAAGTTTAGTGTGGTGGAAGGGGAGGGGAGAGGAAAAGGGCACTGGGGGGCAGATCAAGGCCCCTGCAGTGAGGGAGGAGTAGGGCTTGGGCAAGCGTTGCTTAGCTGGGGTGCAGGACAGAGTCAGCTCATCTGGGTGAGGGGGCCACATGGGGAAGGGAGGTTGCTCCCAGTGCTACATGCACCCCGGGAGGACACGGGGGTGCATGTGCCCCCAGATCTGTGCAAGACGCAGGCAGGGTAGACTGCAGCTATGGGTTGGGGCTGAGACTGCGCCAGGCTCTTTCTGGCGTGTGGAGGTTGGTGGGGAGGGAGGGGGTTGGGCCAGGTGGTGGTGGCACTGGGAGCGGGGCTACAGCAAATTTGGGGGGGCTGAAGCCCTACTCCCTCCCTCACTGTAGGAACCTTGATCTGCCCTCCCATGCCTCTTCCCTTCCCTTCCCCTCCCACCACAACAGACTTACCAGCAAGAAGCTGCTCTCCATGCTGCATTGGAAATTAGATTGGTATTGGCCAATATGCCTCCCTAAAAATCAGCTATTGGTATCAGCCCACAAAATCTCTATTGGTGCACCCCTATTTATCTGATACATAACTGAAAATGAAGCAAGTTGTTTCAGTTAATTCATCTCTAACCACAAGTTTCCTACTAAGACCTTCCCATACATTTAAATGACTGCTTGCTTAAACAGACCAGCTATTAGGAAAATTATTCAAGGTATGTGTTTTTGGAAAATAGTGGAATTATTCTTTTCAGGCCATTCTGCAAGCAGCTAAAACCAAGGTAAAGGGTTAAAAGCAAAAATACTAATATAAATGTTCAAATGAAAAAAACAAACTTACTCATTGACCATTTGAGAAAGAAGCTGGCAATCTTCTTCATAAATCTGTAGCTTCGGGCGATAAATGTACTGGTTGAAAAATTGGTCCTCTGGAGCAGAAGATGCGTTTATGGCAAACTAGAAAGGACATGAAGAAGGAAGCTGAAGAATCCAATAAGGCGCACACGCTTCAGAAATACTAAACTTATGTCAAATTCATGGGTAAAAGTTTTGCAGATTTGTTATTGCAGGAAAAGATACCTGTGGGGGGGTGGGGTGGGCAGAAGCAGCATCCACTAACAAGTAGTCAAAAAATACAAGCTCTAATTCCATTTTATATTTCACAGACTTTTCTATACAATAACAGGTAAGTCATTTCACTTTTGTTGCCTGAGTTTCCTCACCTTTCCAAAAGGGGATACGGCTCACCTTTAAGAAAGCATGGTGTACTCTAGAGATAGCATGCTATATGAAGTTCAAAGTATTATCTTTCTTTAATAAGTCGGCCCTTTAATTGGAGGCAAGGAAAGCACCTGGACAGGATAAAGGTTTATGGAACCTCTAGACCACAACAGGTCAGAACATTTTTGACACCTCTGGGTTTGTTATCTTCTCAATTATGCAGATACTTGCACATTTAATAGCGCTACTATTGTGTTACACCCTAAAAAGAATCTTGCCTCACCATAATTGAGAATAACCGTGCTAGAGAAACAAAGGGTAACACCATCAAACAAACCTACACAACTCTGAATTCAAAGTCAATGAAACGTTGACATTTTTAAAAATGGGACTTCGAAGTTTTAGAAGATGTTATTGGTAAAGAATTTAGGCTTTTCCAAGTTGAAGAATGGATGGGAATGACAGAGGAAGCTTTCAGTTTTAATGACAGTGATGATTCTATAGTGAAATTACTACATTAGCTGTTATGCCCACAACTCACTATTAGAGAATACAACTTCAAGTATTAAAAATTAAACTATAACAAAGTCATGTCCAACCTTTACTGTAAGCGAAGTGCAGTAAAGGCTTCAAGAGACACCATTTGCATCCACTTTGAGAGACAGATTTCATAAATACGAGCTGTGTCCCTTTAATGGGCAAACGAAAAGCTTGAACAGGAGCCAGAGAACAGCTATCACCCTTCCTTTTCTAATCAGTGCAGAAATCTAGAAAAGCTTTAAAAACAACTATACACTGGTATTAACAGATATTTTACTAACAGTCATGAGTGTCTGTGGACCCTGAGGATGTCTATCAAAAAGATCTTCTGTCTTCACTTATTTCCCATTAGCTGTGGAATCAATTCTTATTTTCAAGATGTGTTCCTGGGTCCAGAATATCCAATAAGATCTCCTGAAGCTCCAGGATACAGACAAGGATTGAAAGCTTTGCTTCTATAACATCATGCAACTCTCTGCAGAAGTAATGTTCATCTTTGCAGGAGACAGAACTTTCCTGGGGCTGGTTTGAGACTGTAAAATGAATTCCTCAGGTAACTAATGATAGTTTACGTGTCACCAGTTTCTGCTCCAAGGGCAAGATATGTCTTCTGACCTTATATTCTTTAACATGAATAGGTCTTATCATGCATACTTGGTAGAGTGAGGGAACAACTAACCCAGGATATGTTTGTCACATTGGTTAATACATTATTATAAGTGTTCTGATGTTCAATGCACTATGAGAAACCCCCCCCCCCACAAAACTCTAAATACATAGATATTGCTGTTGTGGGTACTATTTTCATTGTCTAGGAATTCTGTTCACTGCCCTTGGCACAAGAGCATTTCCTACTAGCACAGGCAATAAGAACCCAGGAACTAGAGGTGCACTGATATATTGATTGCATGTTGGACAGGCACCGATAAAAAGGAAAATTAAAATAATCAGCTATTGGCTTTTTTTGGCCAGTGTAGCTGATAATGTCACAGATAAATATAATATGCCTTCTTGCCAGGGTCCCTGGATGCCACGTGCATGCAAGCAGCTTCAGCATGCATGTGGATAGGAATGCAGTCAGGCAGCGTGGAGAAAAGCACAGTGAAGGTAAGTACAAGTATGTAGAAGGAAAGGGGCGTGGGAAGGTGGGGGCAGATTGAGACCCCCACAGTGAGGGAGGGAGTGGAGCAGGGGCAGAGGCAGGGGGCACTGCACAACCAGTACAGTGAATGAGATTTCGGGCAAGGTCAGAGAGTGGGATGGAGCTACACGCACCCCAGGGGAAGGCATGGGGGAGGGACATTTGTGCACACGGCAGAGGCGGGCTGCCCAATGTGGGCTTGGGGCTCTCTGCTCTGCTGCCTTTGCCTTGGGAGTTGCAAGCTGGCTGCGCATTTCCTGCCTGTCGGTGGCAGTGGCGAGTTGTGCAGGTAGGGGACATGGCATGGCCAGCATGAAGCTTCTGAGGCAAAGGCAGCAGAGCAAAGAGTCCTGAGCCCACAGCGGGCAGCCCGTGTCCACCTCTGTCCCTCTCCTAAGTGTCCCTGTGCTTAAAAATGGTGGTGGCAACACTTGAACTAAAGCACATTTGATGAGCTTTAGTTCAAGCATTCCCATCGCCATTTTTAAGCACAGGGACGCTGATCCTCTGGACAAGCTACGTGCGACTCCATCCTGCTCCCCACCCTGGCCCCAGGGTCCCATTCAGCACCCTGGCTGGGCAGCACTCCCAGCCCCACTCCCTCCCTTACCGTGGGGGCCTCGATCTGCCCCGCCGCTCATGCCCCTTTTCCTCCACAGACTTACGTGCAGGGTGCTGCCCTCCATACTGCCTGGCTGTGCTCCTGTAAATCTATTATCAGATCAATATTGGCCAATATGCCTGGTGAATAATTGGCTATCTGTATTGGCTAAGAAAACCTTGATCAGTGCACCTCTACCAGGAACAGAAATTGGACTAGTAGACTGATACCAATGTATTTTATTTCATGTGTCCAGGCATTGCCATTTTACAAATCAAATGCTTCTCTATAGGATTGCTCTGTATTCATAAAGACACTGTGCAGCAGCAGCTTAATGCTTATATGCAAGTAAGAGTCTCACATGAATATGCAGGAAGAAAATTAGGAAGGCCAAGGCATGTCTTGAGATGCAAAGGACAAGGGACATAAAAAGACAACAAAAAGGATTCTACAAGAATGTCAGAAGAAAAAGGAAGATGAAAAAAAGTGTAGGTCCCTTACTAAATGCATAAGGCTATCTAGTTACAGATGATACAGAGAAAGCTTAAGCATTTAATGCCTTTTTCACTTCAAGGCTTTCACAAAAAGACAGCTACTAAGGGATGAACAGTTGGCAGCAAAGATGGGAAGGAGACAAACATCTTAGGGTAGTGGCAGAACAGGTTAGGGATTATAGAAGCTAGATTTTTCAAGCCAGGAGGGCCAGGTGGGATATACTGAAGGTACTGAGTAAGACAATGGCTCTGAAATTACCTATTCTCTTTGAGAGCTCAAAGTCAGGTGAGATCCCAAGTGATTTGAAAAAAAACAAAAAACTTTGCAACAGCAAGTAGGCCACTGTGGTTCCCCTCCTTTACTTGTGGTAGATTAGAACATTAGGTCTTGTGTCAGAGGTAGCCGTGTAGTTTTGCTAATAGGTTAGTCAATGTATTTATATAGGATGGTTTGGACAGGGATGATCCTGCCTCATGGAGGGGGCTGGACTAGATCTCTGGAGGTCCCTTCTATACCTGTTTTTCTATGATTCTATGAAGAGGCCAAACAGAATGCTCATCTTCAAAAAAAGAAGGAAAATCCAGGGAAGTACAAACCAGTCAATCTTTGATACCTGGAAGCATCATGGTGCAGGTCCCCTAATGTGAAGCTACAGTGAAGTTTCCAGAAGAGAACACAGTGATCAGGAACTGCCAGCACAGATTCACCAAGAGCAAATCATGCCTGAGCAACCTAACTTCCACCTATGATAAGGTGACAGTCTTTGTGGATGCAGGGTTGGGGACAAGGATAATGGAAGCAAAGTACTGTGACTTTAGCAAGTTTCATCCACAGAAGTCTTATCAATGAACTAAGGAAATACTGATTAGATGAAAGTACTGTAACATGGATATACAATTGGCTGGACCACCATACTTAACAAGCAGTCATCAGAGGGTCAATTTCTATTTGGAAGTTGCTATCAAGTGTGGTTTCCCAGGGATCTGTCCTGGAATTTTTTAACATCTTCATTAATTATCTGGACAACTGGAGTGCACAGTTAAATTTGTGAATGACACCAATTGTAGGGTGGAGTTGTTGACATCCTGGAGGGCAGGGCTAAGATCCAGAATAACCTGGATACACTGGAGAAATGGACCAAAAAAAAACCAAGTCAATTCATAAGAAATCCATCAAGGACAAGTGCAAAGTCCTATACTTGAGATAGAATAACTGTATGCTCAAATACAGATTTGGGAATGTTTCACTGTAATGGAACCAGATTCGTTCCATTACAGTGGTACATAAGGTGAACATGAACCAACACTTCAAAAAAGCAAACAGCTTACTGAGTTGTATTAACAGAGGTGTCTTCTTTTTTGCAAAAAAGACAAAAAAAAAGGGAAGTGATTCTTCTGCTCTACTTAGCACTGATGAGGAATTCACCTGGAATACCATGTCTAATTTTGGGACCCACACTTCAAGAATGATGTGAACAGACTGGAAAGAGTCCAGTGTAGAGGGACAAAAACAATTAGAGGTCTGTTAAACACAATTTATGAGGAAAGGCTGAAAGAATTAGTACTATTTAGTTTGGAAAGAGAAAATAAAGAAGGATTTGATAACAGTCTTCAAATACCTACAGGACAATTAGAGAGAGAATAGAGAGAGTCTTTTCTCTGTAGCCACAGAGCTTGTGGCAGTGACCTCAAACAGTAACAGAAGAAACTCAGGTTGAAGATTCAAAAGACCTTTCTGACTGAGGCTGGTCAAGAACTGGAAAAGTCTCCCTAGAGAAGCTGTGGAATTTCTGTCCCTGAAAATGTTCAAGGTGAGGTTAGACAGACATTTGATTGGGATGGTTTAGTCTAGGATGATCCTGTTTTGAGCAGGAGACTGGATTAGATTATCTCAGCCCTACTTTCCTATGATCCTATGCAGAGATGACCTGAAGAGAGTGCAGGACCCAGGGCAAATCAGCCTGTGTGGGGTCCCACCTCTGGACACAAGGAAACCAGCAATGGATTCAGCAGCAGGGAGGGGAGGAAGAAAGTGCACTGAACAGCCGGATGTGAAGCCAGCAGCAGTGCAGTCAACGCGGCCACTCCATCTGACTCTGCAGGGCCCCACAAAGCACAAGGTCCCGGGGCAGTTGTTCCAATTCACGCCCTACAAGAAATGGCCCTGATTCTATGTGTTTGGACAACTAGGTTGCACCTCTATAGGACAATATGATTAAAAGAATGCTATTTGATGCTTTTAAAAGAGAAATCCAAAAAGACAATCTAGAGACCAGTTCTTCAACTTCAATATTTCAGTTGCAAATTCAGTTGGCTATGCAGAAAACTGAAAATAAATTCTTTGTTGCCTGAAGGTTGTGCTGGCATGGAAATGTCTCAATTCAGATACCAAAACTGGGATACTAATCAAGATCAGGATTGTTAAACAAACTATAAGAAAATTATACTAGAACTATTCTGTTTAAAAGAAAGACCAGTTGCAAAGCAGAAAAAAGCCAGTCAAAAATTCTGTATTTTGAATGCTCTTGAAGATTTCCATTTTTTAAATATTTATGATGCTCACCTTGAGGCCTAAGGGAGCAGGCTTAAGAGAGGCTTATGGTAATTTATTCAACACAAAAATGCTTACCTCTATTTTTCCTGTACCTGTACACAATCAAACAGACTTTTTCCCACAGTGCAACAGCGATCTACGTCTCATTTAAGAAAAAAAAAGAATGTCACTTTACCTCAGTTTTATTTTCAGCTTCAAGTGGAAACACTAGAATGAACATGCCTTGAATTTAAGTGCAGTAATGCTGCGCAGACTAGGATTTTATTTTCTCTAGCAGCTGAAAAAAATAGGACTTCCCTTAGCTTTACTGGCAGGGAATAAAACTAACATGGAAATGAGAGTTGTTTTAAAAATATCTAAGAGAGTACATACATTCCAGACCTCTAATGGAAAAAAATGGATGCATTACGGTCTCCATACACTCCATTATAAAAGTTTCATCCAGCAGTACAAATGTATTCTTCAGACTTCTGTGAGGAAGAAAGCGCCAGAATAGCTACAGCCTTATAAAACTTTTCCATCTTTGTTGCTATTGTGCTGTTATACTGTAATGTGGAGATCTCAGAATTACTGCTTCATTAATAGCCTGAATCTTCTCACTCTCAATCTTATATTACATTCTCAGAGTGGGAATAGGCTAGGCAGAGTGCAAGCAGTTAATGACAAGCTGATGGCAGGAGTATAATGAAAATTTATATTTCAAGAACTATTTTGTCTCAGTAGATATTTATATACTACATTTTTAATAAAGGGTGTGATACAAAAAAATGAAACTGTGTATAGTAATTCCTAGGGAGTTTGTGTCAGAATAAAAAAAACAACCCACAACAAAACCACATCCAGATTTAATTAGACCTGTATTGACATGTGAGGGTGGGGGAGAAGGGAATGGTTGGTTTGTGGTTTTGATGAGATAAACAAGTAGAGCTACAAGGACAAGGACTACTTTAACTTTAAGTCCACTTTAATGAAAATCAAGACAAAAGAATATATTTTAAATGGCAATGGGGAACAAGTGTTTGAGAATTTAGCTACTCACATTTGCTGGAAGATGGCTTTGCCGGGGCTTCTGAATCACAATATGGACCTGAAGAAGTGTAAAAAACTCCCGTACTGTGATAACCCCATCCTGAAATTTCTGCAAATGTGAATACAGGGTGCATAACAATAATTAAATTATGATCATTAACACCAGTGCATGCAAAAAGATCATTTAAAGGGGACAGAGCCAATACATTTCTTGTTGGGAAAAAGAAATTAAAGCCTCTCAGCTGCTTACTTACCTCCAATAAATTCTGTTCACAAATACTATCTGTGAGAAGCTGAGACTCCATCTGACTGTTTGGCTGCACTAGAGAGAAAGATGGAGATTGCTTTATTTAAAAAAAACAAACCGTAAGAGAGTGCATATAATGGGTCGTTTAGCCTAGCACCTCAGTATGGGAGAATGGATGCTAAAGGGCCTATCCATACTGATTTCTCTCCTGCATCCTCTTTTCCTTTATAGCTTCCAACATTTAGAGACCTAGAGAGTCCTAATTTAGAGGCCACACCTCTAATTGCCATGTTTAATACTGGCTGATAGAATGGCCTAACCTCCATTAAGTTGTCCAATCCTTTTATGAATCTGGTTAAATTATAGGTCCTTACATCATTTTGGGTCAATAAGATCTACAGATTAATTAAATGCTGCATGGGAACGTATTTTCTTTAGTTTGTTTTAAGGCTGCTTAATAACTTTCATTGCACATCCCCCAATTCAGGTAGTGACAGATGGTAAATAGTAAATCTTCTATGCATTTTCTCCATGCCAAATCATGATTTTACAGCCCTCTAGAGTCATTCCTCAGTCATCTTTTTTTAAGCTAAAAAGTCTTAACTTTGTAGTCTCTCCACATATAGTTGCCTCTCCATGGCCCTGGTTATCCTAGTTGTCCTTTGTATCTTTTCTACCTCTTTTAAAAGTGGTGGTGATGGAAAGGTCGGGGGGAGGAGGCAAGAAAGAGAGGGAGGAAGAGGTCTAAGAACTGCAAACAGTACTCAGGGCATGAGAGACATTACTTTAGGTTCAGACTAATTTACTAGCTACTTTAATGCAAAGTTTGATCTTCATTAGAACAATAATCTAAGATTTCATACTTAACTCTGAGCCAAAGAATATTTTGGGAAAGTTAGAGGGTAACTGAATAGTTCCTTAATAGTTCGATTATGTTTGTAAAGTTGATGTCTGTCTAGCATATACTGCTATTTAGACTCTAGCTTACAGGGGTGAGAAACGACAAAGGATCACAATTGAGTTGTTCTGAATCTTAATTATAACTTTCCAACAAGATGTCAATACTGAAGAGCCATTTTCACTATACAGTATTTTATTACTCTCAGTTGTGCCATCTCAGTTTAGCTATGGCAGCCACACCTATTTAAAATAAAGAGGAACAGATGAATAATAAAACTTAGGCTGTACAGATGACATTAAGAAGAGAACTTGGATTTCCTAAATCACAAGATGGTGTTCTGCAGAACTGTGGAAAGAAATGGCTCTATCTGACGAAGAACAATCACCTCATCTAGGGACACTGACTTGTCAATTTAAGAAAAGAGGACTTTATATTGGGTCTGTAGGGGGCCGGTAGCAAAAGTCCACAGGTAAGTTTTTAAAAAAAAAAAAAAGTAAGTAGTAACCTAAGCATAGGACTGGAATATGAAGAAAATGGAAAACTGCAATTGCAGAGATAAGAGTAAGAATCATAGAAATTAATGGCTGAAAGGGCCCTCAAAAGATCATTGAATCCAACCCCCTTGCTCTGGGCAGGAATGCTGCTGAGATCAAATGATCCCAACAAGGTGTCTGTCTAGTCTCCTCTTGAAGAACTCCAAGGTTAGGGATTGTGCCACCTCCTTGGGAAGTCTATTCCAGATTCTAGTCACCCCTACTGTAAAGTTTTTCTTTACATCCAACTTGAAACCGTCCTCTAACAGTTTACAGCCATCCTTGTCCTCCCCTGGGGTACCCTAGTGAACAGTTTCTCTCCCAGCTCCCGATATTCATCCCTTATGTACTTATAGAAGGCCACCAAGTCCCCCTCTCAGTCTTCTCTTCCCCAGGCTGAACAGTCTCAAATCCCTTAGTCTTTCCTCATAAAGTTTGTCCTCCAGGCCCTTTCCTTGTGGCCCTTCTCTGGAGCCTTTCAAGATTCTCCAGAGCAGCTATTTCTTACCAGCAAACTCCCCATTCCATGTGTTCAGATGACACTCCTTTTAACAGCAGTGACCACTTAAGAGAAACACAGCAACTGGATAGCAATATGTTCCTACTAGAAAGCGTTGGCATATAGCCAATATATTGATACAGAAGTATATAGTTTGCTCAAAATGGGCAGATTGAGAAACAAGGAGGAGCTGTTTCATGTATGAACAATATAGACATTTGCTTGGAAGTTCATAAGAGGCAACAGTGGGTTTGCAGAATGACCCTTGATGAAGGATAAAGGGGAAGGATAAACACAGTCAATGCCACTAGGTGATCTATAGTACATACTTATCAGGAGGTATAGGATGAGGCTTTTGAACACCTAAGGCATGACTTAGTTGCATCTTGTTAGAAATGCTAATTTTACAGATCTCTGTTAGAAAAGCAATACAGCAAGCAAGACAGACTTTCAGGTTCAAAGAACATGCTGGAAAAAAAAAATTCTCTTTCAAAAGGTAGAAGTTACTTGGGAAGCAGCTACTTTGGATTTGATTCCGACTACCAGGGCAAAACTGGTTGAGAATCTAAAGATAAAAAGCAATTTTGATTAAAGTGGTTAAGGAATGATAGACTGAAAAAAGGAAGAGCAAATAGACTAAGAGTAACTGGCTTAAAAAAAGTTCAACAAACTTAAGGAAATTGGTTCGCAGGGTTCATTGCATAGACAAATCTCAAGGATGAATGAGTGCAGGAGTTCTTACAATTACTTAGGGGTATATTAAAAAGACAGTAACAAACTGTCCAACGCAGAGGAGACAGGAAGTAAGAGAATGGGAGAGAGGAATTAAGGGAGAAATTATGATTGCATCAGGAACTCTTAATGACCTGAAAATCAAAAGGAATTATACAAAAACTGGAAACAAAGGCACATGATCAAGGACAAAAAGAAAAAGAACAGCACCAGTCTGTGGGGACAAAGGCAGAAAAACTAAGGCACAAATGAATCACAAGTAGCAAAGCATACATAAGGCAACAAGAATGTTTCTATAACTATATTAGAATTAAGAGAAAAATCAACACCTGCTACATCTAAGCAAGGAGAACAAAAATTGAATGATGCACATAAGGCAGTGTGTCTTTTTGCTTTAGTCTCTACAAAAAGCATTCACTGTAATTAAAAAACTAACAAAAACCATCCTAACAAAGAAATAGGAATACAGAAAAAACAAATTAAGAAATTTTGGATAAAATAGAAAAAGCAAGCTAGAATGGCAAGACAAAATTAATCCTAGAGTACTTAAGTAACTATCCAAAGTAATATTTGAACCATTAAACAAACCTTTCTTTGAGAACTCATGGAGAACAGGGGAGGAACCTGGGGACCAGAGAAAAGCTAGTAATACTTATCTGGAAAAAGGAAGACCCTAGGAATTATGGACTTGCAACAGTCGCTAAAGGAAATAAGTGTTGCTAGATAATGCTGCTGGTTGATTCGAACCAGAATAAATCATATGCGATTGTCAAAAAGGCCTTACTACTACTAAAGTCTGCATCAGCCTTAATCGAATCCAAAGAACTGCTGTTGCTGGAGTGGGTCCTGTCTGGGCTTTTAGTTGACAGATTTGCAGGCTCTTCACATTCAGGAGTTTCTGCTTGAGTACGAGATGTGTTACAGGTAAGCTGAAATTAAAGAATATTAAAAAGCAGATATTGAAAGAGCTGCATTCAATTGTTTATAAATAATACTTCATTTATTGGACTTGTATACAACTGCCATATTATGACTTTCAATTGCAAATCATTTTTAGTTTCTGCACATTTGTATGTACTAGACGAACATGGAACTACAGTGTACAGTGAATGGGGCTCACTTAACAAGCAGCTACACTGTATTTTCTTTTTTCCTCATTGTTCAGCATATTATAAATAAGGAAAACAATTAAAAGTCACCAGTGAAAAGTCTGGTTTACAAAGACTTTTCAAGGATCACATCAAAATTATTTGGCATTGGCAGGTACAGAGCCAGGTCATCAGGCCAGAATTTAACTGCCTTAAGATATGAGCCCTTCCTTTATTTTCCTGCAACCTTCTACCTCTTACATATGCATTCTAATTTATTTAGCAACTGAAGCAGGGGGCCACCAAATTCAACCACCTCTTTCACCAAACAATTCACTAAATTCCCAAAGCAGGGCCATCTTACACACCAAATAAGGTAGACTAACACTAGCATATGATCATGCATTTAAAGAGCACAGCATATGCTACTTAAGTGCATAGCTTCAGGGTGTGGGGGGGGAAACTATTCAATTACATGAGTGTTCACTTATCCAAACCATCATATGCGGTGCACAGTAGCTTTCTGTATCAACAGAAGCTTTCACCGCTCCAGTATTAGCTGTTGTCAAACTGACCAGCTCCCCTCATTTCAATTAGTTCCAGGGCCCCTATTGGAAGTCTTCAAAACAACAGGACCTAGTCAAGTTCACAGTTGTTAAGTGTCTTGAAATGAAGCAAGATAGCAGCTGCAAAACCAACAAGCTCCAATCATTTTAAAGGTTTTTAATAGCAGGCCCAAAAGTGACTAGCTCCTTTCAGTTTCAAGGCTTCTACTCATAGCCCCTCACTCCTGGTACTAAAGTTTACAGGAAGGTTGAAACGTGTTAATTAAGGCTGCGTGAAATGGCTATTTCTCATTTTGATTTTAGATTTGGCTGTTTCAGTGGACAGTGATTTGTTTCAGTGTTTTGGATCACTGCTCTCCTTGGATTTGACCTAATCTGTTGTGTAGTTTTGAAGCTGTTTTGGAGATCCGGATTGGCCAGGGAGAGGCAGGCACAGCTGGGCAGCTGCAGGGTCTCCGGTGGTTCTTCTGGCTATGTCTGCCTCTCCCCAGGCTGGGGAAACCATAGGAGAAGCTCCTATGGCTGCCCTGCCTGGCCGGCCCCAGCCTAGTCCCGGCACTTCAGAAAAAAAAAGCCCTGCACTTGCTGGCTGCAGGGGCAGCAACTGGGGCCTCTGGGCACTTGTGGCAGAGACCCGCATGCAGTGCAGGATAGTGGAGGGAAGTGGGGATCATGGCAGCTGCCCCATGGTACATGTGTAGTGTGGCTCAGCAGGGCGCTGCACATTGTCTGGGAGCTGGGGCAGCTCCAGCAGTCAGCTGGAGCCCAGTAGTGCTCAGCCCAAGGTCCCTGCTCCCAGGCAGTGCAAGGTGCCCTACTGAGGTCCTCTGGACCCACACCATAGGGCTAGGCAGGGAGGGCGATCCCCACTGCCCTGTGCTATGGGGGATGCTCTGCCATGAGTGCTTAGGAGGCTCCAATTGCTACTTCTGCAACTGGTGAGTGCAGGGCTTTTTCTTCTTCTTTTTTTTTTGGGATGGGCGATTGGGGAGTGAGAGCTGCACAGGGACAGAGGGAAAGCTCTCCCAGGAGGCCCCACAGCTCCTGCTACAGCTGGTGAGTGCAGGTATTTTTTTAATCAATGGGCAGATGGCAGCAGCAGCATGCTGGCATTTCACATGCAGATTTGGGGTCCTGCACCCCCTGAGAGGGCTGCACGGCTGTGCCAGACTCCTCCCAGGGAACTCGGGCACCCAGATTTGTGCATGGGATGACAGCAGGCTGCCATCCCTCCCCCACAGCACTGGGATTGGAGGCGAGCCCAGGGACAGCTCAGTCACCGGCCAGCAACAGATACCAATATCAAAGCAGTCCTTCTGCCCTCTTTCCCCTCCCTCCTCTCAGTTTGTTTCCCTGAAAGCCTGGCTCCGAAAAATCCGAAACATTTTGGGTGGTTTTGTTTTGTAGATGTTTTAGAGCCTTCCATTTCATTTTGGATTTGGTGCTTCAGGTGCTGAAATGGGCCCAAACACCTCTGAAACAAAACAGCTGCTGAAATTTCATGCAGCCCTAGTGTTTATATGCACAGCAGTTTCTGCATTTAACTTGATCTGCAGAAAAGTAATGTTTGTGACAAGGGATAACAAACTGATACTGGCATTGGATTATGTAATTAAACAAATTATGCATTTACTCACTATGCATACAACTGGAGTACGCTGTGTATCAAAATGCACATGCCAAAGCAGGCCAAATTGAAGTTGTATAGATTACCTTAGTTTTGTATTTTTGAGAGCATAATTTTACAAACAATACTCTTTAAATGGATGGCTGAGTACACATACGAATGCTCAGGTTTAAAAAAACCCAAACTATTAAAATTGCACATTTTACCTTTTTGCATTGTACTTAACATTCACCTGAGTTTCCAGTTGGACTTCTTGTTAGCCCCGATCCATTCCTACCCAATTCCAAATCTAAATCTAAATGTCCTTGGCCCAATCAATCAGGCTTAGTCTTCCCTGTCTCCATTTAAGCTCCCCATCTCCTTGCTTGGCCAGTTCCAGTCCACCCCACCCTAATTTACAATCTGAGTTTTCTTCCCCTTTGCCAAAACTCTCTAGTCCAAATCTCCAGGCTCCTTGTCCCATGCCCCAAATATTCTTTACATTATCCACTTTTGAATAATGCTGCTTTTCTGTCAGTAATTTCCTGTACTGTGGGGGAAAAAAGAGACAGGTGCTTTACTTCTTGTTCAGGTGCCTATACCCAACCCAGTGCAGAACTGCAACTATAGGCAAATCTTGCTCAACCCCGGGGATCTTAAAAGAAGTTGTTGTTTAAACTCTACCAAGTTCCTACTAAGCATGTAGATACAGATTTTCTTTATAGGTTCTTAATAATTTGGACAAATAATCACAGACACGGTAAAGTGCACACCACACAAAAGTCACTCTCTGCCAGACTACAAGCCACTGCAACCAAAGGATTGGAGTGCTAGTTTCTCAAATAATAGGTTACCAAGGTCTCTTATTATGGGTTAAAATGTACTTTTTAATTTGCCTCATTTTCAGAAGTGACTGAAGTTTTTTGGTCAAATTTTTTTTCTAAACATCAGCCCAAGGAATACAATTATGGAAAATTTCAACCAGGGTGGTTAAATTTTGGCAGTTGTGAGAAAAATCAGAACATGGTAAGTGGCTGCACCCCCATGCCCAGCCTTCTTCATGCCTCACCCAGGGCAGGCAGACCATACCACAGGAACAATAGTCAAAGACTTTGTTAAGTCCCCCAAAAAGATAAGAATTTCCCTCCTCCCAACTTCACCTCCCAGTTCAGAGGCACATACTCTTCTTCCATTCCCTACCTTCTCTACCTACTGCTCCAGCTGGGCTGTGCTGGGGCTGGTCTCAGCCTGGGACAACAGCAGGAGGCAGGCGAGTCCTCCTGCGGTGTGCCTGCTCCCAGGCTGGCATGGAACATGTGGGTGGGGGGAGGAGAGGAGCAAATGGGATGGACCAGGCAGGAAGGGGAAACCCACTCACTGCAACCACTGCCCCAGGCTGAACCCAACCCTCACACAACCTGGCTGGAGTGGGACAGAAGCTTCCTTCAACCTTGGAAAACTGGAGACCCAGCACAGGTAGCAGCCGGGGGTGTGTGTGTGGCGGGAAAAAAAAAATAATGGGAGAGGAAGAGATTTACTTCTGAACACAGAGGGGAAGGGGCGGGAGATGGAATTCTTACTTTCTTCGGGGACTCAAAATCCCCTTTTTGCCATACAGGTGACTGATCCTTCTCTGAATTCACCCCTGCCTATCAGTTGAAATTCAATAAATTCATCTATAAATCCAATTGAAATTCATTTGCATGTCCACATAAGGTTTTGCAACTATAACATTTCCCATGCTGATGGGATTTACTATAGATAACAGCCAGAATAATTCTATTACACTCTCACTAGGAAGAACAGTGAAGCAGTCTTTGAAATGCATCATGAAACTAGAAACTAACAAGACCCTTCTTCACTTTACTAATATCCAAGCGTTATTAAATCTGGGTCTGTACAGGATACCAAACGAAGCAGCATGATTCTGCCAAACAGTTCAATGGATCATAAACATTTGTCAAAGGCAGAATGAACTTTAAACTATTGAGTCAGTGAGTTAAAAAAACAAACAAACAAACAAAAAACAAAATGAGCAAACATCAGTTCCCCTTATCCAGGTTTCCTTTGATTTATACCATACATGCATTCCTGGAGAATGGCGCATAAATCAAAGTTGCATAAAGCGAACCCACTTTACAATGTAACAAATAGGGACAGGTTCCCATGGCAGCGAGGGAGGAAGGGTGGGACTTAGGGAAGGAGCCGGGGGAAGAGCTGTGGCTCACAGGGCTGCACAAGGCAGCAAAGCAGAGCAGCTGTCACTCCAGCCCTGGCTGCAGCAGCCTTGGGAGCAGCTGGCGCCAGCTGCCTGCACTCGCTGGGCAGTACCGTGCTCCACCTGTCCCCACTCATCTCTGCTCCTAGGCTGCGCCATGCCCTGGTGCAGGCAGCTGGTATCGGCTGCTCCCAGGGCCACTGCAGCCAGGGCTAGGGTGAGCGCTGTGCCCTGTGCCACACAGGGCTCCGGTTGTCTACACCCACCACATCCCCGGGAGCAGCCAACACCAGCTGCCTGCACCATGGCATGGCACAGCCCAAGAGCTGGGGTAAGCCCATGTGGAGCATGGTGCAGCCCAACAGCTGCAGGCAGCTGGCGCTGCCACTCCCAGGGCTGCTGCAGCCAGGGCTGGGGTGAGTGGGGAAATGGCCCTTTCCCCTAAACCAACAGACTTACCTGCTTGGGCAGGGGGGCACCCATGCTGATTGCATAAGAGTGAATTTACCTGGCATATAACGAATTAGGGATCTAATATGCTTATTGCATAAGAGTGAATTCACATATAAAGAACTTGCATAAATTGAGGGAAACCTGTACATGGTCCAGTTTCCTCACATGCAGGAGTTTCACAAAACAATTTCTTACTGTTCTTTTGTTAGGACAAGACAAGAGTTGCCTAGGGGAAGACAAAGTTATAGACTAGCACATGCAAGAAACTCTTAAAGTAAAACCTTCCACTAAACAACTTTTTAATTCACACTCCTAAAATTCAGGCAAGATGAATTTAAAGCCCTATGACAGTTAACTATCTAACTAATTAGATAGTTAACTGATAGTAGTTAGGCCCACCTGTTGTTGGTTTGGAGCATTGCCATCCAATTCTTCATCCCTTTTGAGCTTTTTCCCATTCTGGAGTTCTTTTTCCTCTTGCTCTATAGCTCTTTTTTGGTTGCTGCACATTTCTTGTTCTTCATGTGAATTCCTTTTATTAGGGAAGATCTCTTTGTTATCCATTACACTAAGAGCCCCATCCGGGGGGTCACAATTTAAAAAATCATTTGAGTCCATTTCTTCTGGAAACACAGGAAGCAATTCCTCAGCTATAAACTGAGAAGGGCTCAAGTTATGCTTAAGATATGTATTTTTTGGAGTTTCCCTAGTGACCAAATTTACTTCTGGAACTTCAGTTTTTCCTTTTCCTTCTGCTTTGGTGTTTAGGTCCTGTGCATTAGAAGTGTTGCAATTTCTGTTGTTGGGCAATTTAGGTGGGAAGATACCAAGACATATCTTCCTCCCTTGACAAGCACCCTTATGTAATGTGTTTAAAACAGTATCCGCAGAAGCACCTGCACTTTCAAAATACACATCTGCTGGCTCCTGAATTCTGACTGCATTATTGGACTTGTTTTCAGTATTTGTTCCTACTCCAAAAGAATCTCCTGGCTGTGTTGCCAATTTAGGCAACTGTTCAAAGTTAGAGACAGGATCAATTTCAGAAATGGTAGCAAACTCAGAATTTCTTCTAATATGTTTTAGTCTGGAACAAATATTTACAATGCCAGATAATGCAGGTACACAGTTGGGATCTATCTGATCTATAGGAACAACAGTGACCAAGGAGAGTTGTTCAGTCTGTTCTGAAGTTGTTTGGAAATCTTTTGGAAGTGTTTTCCTTTCAAAAGGCATTTTTTCATTTTCCTCCATGTCTTTGTAAGAAATTGTAATAGCATCTGCTCCATCAGTGACTAAATCTGTGAGTCTACATTCTTGACTGGGTGAAGTAAGCTTCCCAGAATCATTTTTCAAGTCTATTTTTCCTGTATTTGGCACACTATGTGCATTCTTCTTTAAACATTCAGAAATGTCCTTATGTAAGTGAGATTGTTGGATAGGACTTCGAACGTACAATACAGCATCTCCATTTTCTTCACTGCATGCCACAGGACTGTTCTTTGCAACTTCATTTTCACTTTTTACCTCAGAAGTTTCCAATTGATTTTCTAGAAGCTTGAAAGACACCCTTTTTGTGTCTTTGGGTTTTACTAGATCCTCACTGTAAACAGAAGTAGAATTAGCATTGGGAAAGTCAGTAAAGTTTTGTGGCTTCCGAATGATATCTAATGCATCCTCAGAATGAAAGAACTTGTCTGTTGCACCACTGTGGATTTTGATAATATTGGTTTCTGATGAAACAGGAAAATTTGTTCCATATTTGTCCTTCAATTCTAACTGGCAATCACTCCTGAAGTCTTCTGTGTGCTTGGAATATATTTTCTCTCTGCAAATAGAGGAAGGTTTTCTATATAAACTCTGCTGCTGGCTGCTTTCATCTGATATTTCTTGATTCTCATATCCTTTAAGGGTATTATCAACAGCAGCAATCTCCATATTATCCTGATTACCTGTAAACACAATAGTTTTATCAACTGGAGCTATAGGAACAGTTTGGTTGGGTTGTCCACCCCGCAAGGCAATTTCACTATATTCCACTGCTACTTTAGGGATTTTAATGATCTCCATATTCTCACCCATAGGAAAAATTGCTGTTTTGTTATTTGAAAGGGCTTCCTGTCCAACCTGAGCATCCAATTTTAGCTGGTCCTTAAACATTACTCTTTGCACTGTTCTAGGAACAGTGTGAGATTCAGTTATTTGCATATCATCCCGATTAAATGCAAATTCCATATTCTTGTCCATGTGAAGTAAAGGTGGCTCCTGACCTTTTGAGCTCATTTGATGGTCTATTGCTGCTGTACAGCTCTCCGTGATCTCCATGTCATGCTCAACACCAAATGAAAACAACCTAGTCTTTTCTCCACTTGACCCGATCTGGCTTTTCCTTCCAGCTCCCTTACCTACTTTTGGCACAACTTGAGATGCAGCCTTTTCTATATGTTTGTCAATTACCACAGTGTTAACTGCAGTTATCTCCATATCATCATTGCACCTAGAAACATGAATTTTGTCCACATGATATAAAGTTGCCTCACAAGGCGTCTTCTGACCTTTTGAGCTTATCTGACCGTCTATTGCTGCTGTACAGCTCTCTGTGATCTCCATGTCATGCTCAGCACCAAATGAAAAGAGAGCAGTCTTTTCTCCAGTTGACCCGATCTGGCTTTTCCTTCCAGCTCCTCTACCTACTTTTGGCACAACTTGAGATGAAGCCATTTCTACAGGTTTGTCAATTACCACAGTATTGAGTGTAGTGATCTCCATGTCATCACTGCATGCAAATACATGAGTTTTGTCTGCAGGAAAACACAGCAGTGCCCTGCATGAACTTTTCTTTTGTGCATACATTTTATTGTCTGCAGCTCCTGTGTATTTTCTGGTAATTTCCATACTGTTATCTTCTGAAAATAGGACAGTCTTCTCATTCAAGAGAGACGTGGGCTTTAAGTCAGTTAAATTTAGGATGTTCTTGCCAGATATCATAGGGCATGAGGTGTGTCCTTGTTGCCTCAGGCTATTTGTAGTAATGACATCCTTTTCTTTAGGAAATAAAATGTTATCTTCAACTTGAAGCCCATATTTAGCCACTACCTTTTCTTCCTTTAAAACTTTGTCTGGGCTTTTAGCCTGAACATTTAATGAATAACTTCCAGTCAGATCCATATTTTCTTTAGAGGAGAACACAACTGACTTTTCTGGACAAGGAGACAACTGTGGATTTTTTGAATATGGCCTAGATGTTCTAGCTAAAGATGACTCTTCTGCACACCTCAAATATATGTCATTATTTGCAGCAATAGGACCTTTACTGACATCCTCTTCTAAAGAAATCCCTTTACTAGTTAACAAAAGTTTGGCAGAATTTGCAATGTCTGGCATTCCCTCACTTAATGGCTCCACAGTATAGCTTTGACCTTGCAATTCAGATTCTTTGTCGCTGAGGTATATTCCTGCTGTTTTTCCACACTGCACATATCCTTTAATTCCATAGGGAACATCCTCATTGCTGGAAATTAAAGAAACACTTGGAGCAACAGAGTCTGGAATCTGATCACTGCCAGTCATCAGATGCTCCTGTTTTGAGCTCATTTTGAAATTCCCACAGGCTATGGCTGCAGTTTGACTTCTTGTAATATCTATACTGAAATCACCAGAAAATAGGAGGGTATTATTTTGCAGTTGCTGTGGTTTAGATGCTGCATTATTTTGGGAATGTGTATTTTCACATTTTTGTCTCCCAGAAGTAGCAAAAGCAAGAGCAACAGTATGATTTCTAGTTAAATCCATATCCTGATCATCTAAAAAAATACCTCTTTCATCATTAGCAAAGGCAGGTGAATGGTCAAAAATACTTTTGTTTAATGGCTGAGATATTTCAGAGGTTTGCTTTTGGAAATTTGTTTGTGCACGTCTGTTGGTGGCAGTCGTTTGTCTTTGGTAGACTTCTTTATCTGGTTCCTGCAGTGAAAAAATATTTTTTGGAATGGAATGCAGACCCCCCACATAAGCATTTTTTTCTCCAGCTTTCTCAAAGTCTACTTGTTCCTTGAGATCTCCAACATTCGTGTCTAGGGTATGGATTATTTCAACATTTGTATTATTACCTTTTAGCAAAAGTAAATTTTCCTTATTAGAATCAAGAGGACTTACAGCTTCAATTATCTTTTTTTTCCAACTCTCACATGTAATAATTTTAGGTTGTATTTGTTCTAGTGCTGCAGTTACTTTAGTGGTTTGATTGTCAGCGACTATAGCATGGCTTTTTATTATTTCCATTTCCTCCTGCTCATTTAAATTGCAAGCAGTTGGTATGTCATCAAAATTTTGATGCTTGTTTGTCATAGAAGTAGATACATCAGAAGGAAATTCATTTTCAGTGCTCTGTTCAATACCATTGGCAACGTAACTTTTAGTCAGGTCCATCTCTTCTTCTGAAACAATATGAGAATTTGCCAGGTTATCTTGAAATCCACGCTTATAAGGCCAAAAGCTAGAATTTGCTTGTGAATTTACCCCAACATTCAAACCTGCAGTCCTGTGATTCTGAATCACCCTTTTACTTCTGTTCTCTAGGACAGAAGATTTTATAGGTTCTCTGATTTTACATTGCCCCAAAACTTGATTATCTAAAGTTATATACCTTTTTGTAATGTTCGTGTCATCATCATGTCCTGAAATGGTATTTTCCATTAGCAAAGGGATGGCATTTCCCATTTTTTGAGAGGCTTCATAACAATCACAGGTTTCCCTGGAAGTTTCCTTACAGATTACATCTGTGCAATTCCCAGTAATGTGCACATCTTTGCAGGTGGAAAAGACAGTTGTATTATCAAGGAAGACAGACCCAGAAGAAATAGATCCAGGCATCATAACCATTGCTCTGGTACCTTGTTTAGAGATCTGCGTTACTTCGTGCTTGTCTACGCAAATAGTATGGCTTCTGGTAAAATCTACCTCATCTTTAACATTGACAGTTTTTGTCCCAACACACGTTTGGGGGCCCTTTTGAACGCCAAAATGATTATTAGGTGGTCCCTCTAATCTGGAATCGCCAGATACAAAATTAGATGAGAAGTCCATGCTGCTGTTCTGATTTTGATTTTCAGTGTTGGATGGACCATTTTTGGAGAAGGACAATTTTACAGTGTGACTAGCAGTCATGTCCATACCATCATTTCTAAAAGACACAGTAATATCCTCATGCCCCAATTGCTTTGATGAGGCTTCACAAGTTGCAGGGAAGAAAGTTTTTATGTCAGATGAATGACACTTTGTAACATCCATTCCATCATCTTGTCCTCTGAAGATT
The DNA here is from genome assembly GCA_030014935.1 of Caiman crocodilus. NCBI lineage: Eukaryota > Metazoa > Chordata > Crocodylia > Alligatoridae > Caiman > Caiman crocodilus. Next base: position 60,234,637 of record JAGPOW010000304.1, on the reverse strand, counting down.
TTAGTCACATTACAGGTGTTCTCTTGTGTATGGTTATATGCATCCTCCCTGGGAGAAAATATACTGCCTTCCAAAACTTGGGGAGAGACAAAAAACAGATTCTTTTTGTCAGGCACTGCAAAAGTGGGATTGGCAACTTCTTTACTTGACTTCACGCTCATCAAGAATTCATTGAAATTTATTTTCTTCACTGTGGTATCATCTGGCTTCTGCTGAAGAGATGAACATGCATCATTTGTAGGGTCAGAGAAAAAATGAATTTTTTTGGCCATTTCTTCACTTCTAGATGCTAACTCAGTCATAAATGATGTGAAATCTATTTTTCTGGGTTGGTCAGTTTCTCGATTCCTTTTGAGGTTACTGCGCATGATTACTGAAGTGCAACTGGCTGTCATATCCATTTCATTTTCATCTGAAAAGATAAGTGTTCTGTCATGCCTATTCATTTCTTCACTGGTATGGTCTGCATTACACTGTTAAAGACAGACAAGAAATGACAGTTACTGACATATATAAACAGTGCCATAGTGCTTATTTTACTTTAATACTGCAGTCAATTAATGTAGCCTTATGGCCAGGCGTTGCATTTAAGGCAGACCACCATTTATATATTTGTCCTTTTGAACCAGCAACAAGCAAAAAAAAAAGCACTAGCTATATATGAAAGTTTACATGCCTTCAAAAGGAAGAGGCAAAGCTCCATAATTAAAGTGCACGCATTAGAAACAAATTGCACAGCAATTTTACTTCAGAATTTACTGCATTTACCTAAATATAAGATGACCCACCCTAATAAGTATGGAGAAAAGTACCCTTTGATCTTATATGTGCTTATAAAGCAGAGCAGGAAGCAGAAGGCTATTATGGTTCTGATTCTAGCCCTGAGCCTGGGTTTCAGCCAGAGTCAGGCCCACAGCCTCCTCCTGCCGCTCCCTACTTTCCCTCTGCAGCTTTTGCCCTGCCTCCTCCACTTGCCCCCTTCCCTCTCCCACTTATTTTTAAGGCACAGATTGGCTCTGGCTAGGGCTCTCCTGTGCACTGAGTACATGAAAACTGCTTCTTCTGCCCAGTCAATCAGCAGCACCAACACTGTTGCATTGCCTGCCCAGTCAAGGGGCAGAATCAACACTGTTGTATGGCCAGGCAGACTGAGCAGTGTCAGACAGTAAAGGGGAGAGGAGGGAGGGGCAGAGACTGACAGGGAGTTTGAGGCTCAGGGGGTTCAGGTGGCCAGGAAGGCTGCAGGGGAAAGAAATGAGAAGCACAGAGGGCAAGGAGACCACTTGACCTAGCCACTGCTTTCCTTGCTGTAGCAGGGGTGGGTTCAGCTACTGAAGCTCAACTATTGAAGTTAGGAAGCTACTGTAATGTATTTTCCCTGAACCTGATGAGTATTGAAGGTGTTTGAAGTTTTTCCTTTCAAGAGATTTATGAATTAACATCCTGTTTTGTTTAGTTAGTTATATTCCAAGTTACATTTTCAGCATCACTGGGCTGTGCTATTATATTAACGCAAGTAGGTTAATGCAATGGGTTTTGGACGCTAACATTTTCAACATTAAAAAAGTGTAACTATTCATATACCTCTGTCTGTTGCACAGAAGTCTGAATTGGGGCATGAAGCAAAGTGTCCATCCCTGTGAAGAGAAGAGATAAAGGTTGCATCAACTGAACTGAGGATCTGTGAACTTACTCTACATTCATTACTTTGAGTAACTTTTGGCAGAACAAAAACACAGCCAAAGATATCACAAAAAGTTTTCAATACCCCTTTGGAGTATGTGTAGAGGTATCTGAAGTTCAACAGCTTGCAAAACAGCTTTTTTGGAATAAATGGATGTTTGTATAAATGGAAACAAGGTCCATTTATACAAACATCATTACACATTTTAATCCCAGTAAATAATTTTAAATAAAACAAATTTAATCTGATAATGAAATTTATTAAACTTACCAGTTATCTCACACTGAGCAGTTTCAGATCCTTCATTTCTAAAAAAACAGTTTTACATGAACAATTTACTAAAAGATTTCCAAATAGATGGTTCTCATTTCAGCAGCTTAGCAAACAGCAAGCATTAGAGACTAATCAGGCTTCAGGTACTGAGCAACAGATAGCAAAGATGTAAGCAGACTCAGATCTGCAAGATAACAGATTTCATGAGAGTATCTGCTAGGTTGAAGAAAGCTTTGAAACCATTAAAATTATGGATTCTTTACATGTTAGGATGATAGTTGCTATCCTATATAACACTCTACATAGTGGAGAGTTTTTGTTTGCCAGTTCAAGAGAGGGAAAAGAAATTAATATAAATGTCTCATTCTAGGCCTCTTGCCTTTAGTTATCCTTTCTGTTTCCAACGAATAAAATGCCTCTCATTGTTCCACCTGAAGTGAAGCCTTGGGCTGCTCTCAGCCCAACTCCTGATGCTTTTTCCTTTCACTATCCTTGGCTTCTTTGATATTGTCAGATCTTAGCTAGATAAGTCCAGGAAACTATACATTCTATCAGTACAACAGCAGATGATATGCACATATTCTAGAGTCACTTATGCTTCTTTGGATTGTGTTAAGTTAGGAAAGCAAGTAGAATATCTGTTATAAGAAATACATACTTTCTGCATTACTACTTACTCGAACTCAAGAAGATTCACATCCTCAAACCCGCAACAGATTACAAATGATTCTCCCCTACTTGAGCATACTGTCACTTCCTTCACTATAAACTGAATGCCACAGCTCAGGACTAGAGTGTCTCTCTTGGTCTGAGATTTCAGACTTAACATCTAACTCCCAAACAAGAATAACACAATTCTTCCATTCAAACCTGGGATATTAGATCATATTCCATCACCCTGCTATGGTAATGGATGCTCATTCAGCAAGCTGGATCAGCAGGGATCTAGGTTTTCTGTTTCTTGTGGTAAAACACAGATTTTCTCTTTCAAAGGAGAAAGCCTGGGAAACCACAGGTTTCACCTTGCAGGCTGGGGAGCTGCTTGGGGCTGGGGAGGGTGATCAGAAGCAGGGGGTGCCATGTACATGTGCACATATAGATATATATGTGGCCAGCAATACAGCCAGGCAGTGGTGAAGAGCAACTCCTGCTGCTTATTCCAGGTAAGTCTCCTTTTTGGGGAGGGGAAGAGGATGGGCAACATGGATGTGCACGCATGCGTGTGGGGCAGAGGGAGACATGGGCAATGCAGGGGCACAACTTGTGGGGAGATTGAGGTGGCATCTGCCAAACCTGTACGGTGAGGGAGGCAGGGTTGGCAGTTGGCAGCCAGGGTCAGGGACGAAGCCCAGCTGGAGTGGTGCATGGTGCCTGGGGCTGGCTGGAATGTGCTGCCACAGGGCCTGGGCAGGGAGCAGAATGGAGCCATGGGTGGCTTGTTCTGGGGGCAGAGGGTGCTCCTTGCTACTGAGCGCAATTGTGGGGAAGATTTGAGCCCATAGGTGGCACATCAAGGGGGCATGGGGCTGCAGCCTGGCTGGACTGACATGGAGCAGGAACCACCTCTGCAGCCCAGGGGGTAGAACCTGGCATGGGAAAATGGAGCAGTGTGGGGAGGCTTGATGCTGTCATTGCCACCAGGAGCACTGCAATGCCATGCATGGCTGCCAAGGTGACCTGCTGCTGCAGAGCTGTACCCCTCAGCTGTGGTGGCAGGCATGGGATGTCTCACCTTAGCAGCCATGGTGGCACGATGTTCCTGGTGGCAGTGGCAGCACTGAGCCTCTCTGCCCTGCTCTGCTGTCCCACATTGGGTCTTGCCCACTGGCCGATGCCAGTGCCAGTCCAGCCAGGCTACAGTCCCATTCCCCCACTGTGGGCACAAATTTGGCAGGTCATGTGGCCCGCCACCCCCCATCAATGCATTGTCTATGGCATCAACTATACCCACACACCCCCTGCCCCACACACTGGGGAGCTGGGATGAGGGGCAATGGGTCAGGAGTGAGGGGCACTGGCAGGGATGGAGAGCTGTAGGGGGCTATGGGTCAGAAGCCAAGGGCAATGGCATGGGCAGGGCATCGACATAGGGCTGCTCAGCACTACAAAGCAGCAGAGGGGGGACAATTGCAGCTGGACCCATGTCCTGGTGAGCAAAAGGGGCAGGGGAAGCTCTGATTTTCCGTGATAAAAAACCCCAAAACATCAAACACCAAAATATACAGGTATTTAGAAGAATTTAGCCTAATATAATAAAGGGATTAGTTTGCCTGCCTGTCTGTCCATAACACTCTTGGTGCACTCTAACTGATTACTGAAACAATCAATCAGAGCGCTTCAAGATCATTACAGACCAGAGGCAGTGGTGCACCATCATGAAAGAGGCAGGGGTGCAAGGCCAGCAGCCTTTTTTTGTTTCTGTTATTCAAAATTCATCCATCATTCTTGACAGGCAATTTGCTAGTTTTATTATATGGACTGAGGCACTGGTAGGCTTCCAAATTGCTTTAAAACTGTAAATATATCAATACAAAAAGTTATTCAGCTGATAACCTGTATATACTGTGGCATTTTATTTGAATCGTGAAAAAGTGCAGATTTGGGTATTTTTTAAATTAGTAAATTGTGGGGAGAGGGGGTTAAATCAGATAATTGGGGGTGAGGGAAATCCCTTCTGATCAGGCTCCTGCACTTTTGGTGCTTCCCCATGACAGCTCTGATCAGCAATAAAAAAAAAAAGTCTTAAAAAAAAAAAGACAAGTAAGAATGAAGTGCAAAATGGTAAAGGATTAAAACAGGCAGCTTGAAAAGGCACACACATGCATAAGTTTTGCATGCATCCCAGGTCACTCCTGACTCTTCAGGTACAAGAATAGAGAGTGAAAAGCCCAGGCTAGTTTTAAGTTATTATGATTGGCTGACTTGGATACAAGACTTTCTTGAAGAATACTACCACCATTCTAATCAATCCTAATGCTTAACTAATTTTTATATGAAGGCAGGGCAGGATAGCACCTTAAAAAATAACTGATTAAAAGAGGCAGAAATTTGCATAGGTAGCAGCCTACATGAGAAAGTCATGTTGCTCATACTGTTGTTTTATTATAGTCTTTGTTTACAGAAACATTTTAATAGTTGTGTCATAAGCAAATGCTTTCTCAAGCCAGAACTCTTAAATGTATGTAAATGGAATTGTCCAAACTTACTGGTTAAGCAGAACTTGATTCCTTACATCTCCTGCTGTTTCTAAAAATAAAAGCAAAATACAAGTATTAAGTAACAATTTGAGAGACTGTATTCTAGCTATTTGGAGATGGGAGTAAACTTTGTGGAAAAAAAAATCTGTGCTACCCTTCCTAGATGATGATATGTTTCTTCATACACTCAAAAAGCCAGAAACAGAATAACCTGAAGTTCCATTACCTCCGTCAGAGAGTTCTGGCAGCTGGGTGCAGGATATTTTGCTATGTCTGTGCAAATGAACAGAAATGGCCCAAAAAGTATAACTGACAAATAATTTCTTCTCATTTAGCTACAAGATCTACAGATCCATTAACCTGTGAGGCCTTTCAGTCCCTCATAGGAGAAGATGTGGTGAGATTCTGGCAAGTGAGATTCTGGCAGTGTAGCTGCACGCAGGCTGGGAGCCCGCTGGCTTAAAAGGTTGTGTGAATGCTACATACAAAAGAAAGGATTTCTTACCTGCATTTCCAGGCTCTGCCATGTTAACTTTCACATCTGTCTTGAAGACCCTGAAACTAAATATAGAATACTTTAAGTTATTTACTCTGGAACAAAGAAAATTCTATTTAGAACCAAGACAAAAAAAGTTTTGATTTCAGCCCTTCTTCCTTTTGTACACTCTGCAGAATACCTAAAAAGTACTTGGAAGAAAGAGAACATTCCTAGAGTGCGTTGGGGATAACTTTTTGGTAGAGTAGGTAGGGAGGACAACTGGGGGTAAAGCTCTTTTTAACTTACTGCTCATAAGCAGGGAGGATTTGATTGAGAATGTGAAAGAAGGTAATTTGGGTGACTGACCATATACAAGGACAGAGTTCAAGACCATAAAGGGAGGAAGAAAGGAGAGCAGCAGATTATGAAAAGCACTTCAGAAAAATAGACTTTAACAAACTCAGGCAAGTGGTGGGCAGGATCACCTAGGAGGAAAGTCTGAGGGGAAAAGGAGTCCAGGAAAGCTTGTTATACTTGAAAGAGCACATATTAATGACACAGAAGCAAGCTATTCCACTGCAACAGAAGAATGGGAAGTGCAACAGAAGATCAGCCTGGGTAGATAGCAATCTCTTCAGTCAGTTGAAACTCAAGAAAGGAACCCTATAAATACCGGAAACTGGACCATAGTATTTGGGAAGACTATATGAGTATCACATAGGGATACAGGCAGACAATTAGGAAGGCCAAGGCACAAATTGAGGTGCAGCTAGCAAGGGACACAAAAATCATAAAAAGGGATTCTACAACCATGTCAAATGTCAGAAGAGCAGAGAAACCACAGCTAACTTATGGAATTCAGAAGGCAATCTAGTTATGGATGATGCAGAGAAGGCTGAAGTAATGTTCACAAAGAGGCAGCTACCAGTGGCCAGATTACAAGTGCAATTGTCAGCAAAAATGGAAGGAAACAAGTAGCTTAGAGTAACAGCTGAACAGATTAGGGACTGGTCTGAGATGCTGGGTGCTGTCAAGTCAGCAGCGTCACACAGAATGCATCCTACAGTACCAAAGATACTGACTAAGGTAATTTCAGAACAATTGGTCATCGTCTTTGTGAACTCATGGAGGTCAGGTGACAGCCCAGATGACTAGAAATGAGTAAACATAATGTCCATCTTTAAGAAAGGGCAGAAGGGAGTATCTAGGGAACTACGGACCAGTCAGTCTGACTGTGATATCCAGAAAGCAGAAGCAGGTCCACTAGGAATCCACTGTGAAGTATCTAGAGAAGAAGATGATCAGGAACAGCCAGAATGGATTCACCAAGAGCAAGTCATACCTGACTAACCTGATTTCCTTCTATGATTAAGTGACAAGGTGAGAGGGAGAGGGAGAGGGAGAGGTGCGACAGAGGGGAGGAGAGGGAGTAGATGTGATATACTGTGACTTTGGTGAGGCCTTAGACACCATCTTCCACAACATCCTCATTAACAAGCTAAGGAAATATAGACTTCAGCAAAAACTGTCAGGATATACAACTGGTTGGATCATCATACTCAGTAGGCGCATCTACACATGATGCTACATCACCATAGCAATGCACTAGTGTGATGTAGTGTTGAACGTAACAAACTGATGCTGCAGTTACATTGCTACAGCAACACAATCCCTCCTTATAGTGCATTGCTACAGCAACGTAGTAGCTAAAAATAACACAGTGTGCACGGCTGTTACTCCACTGTTGTTTAGTATTTCCAAAAGGAAGTACTAAATGATGGTACAGTAACAAAGGCGCCATAGGGACATGTGTAGAAGGGCCCAGCGAGTAGTTCTCAATGGCTCAATGTCTAGTTGGGAAGAGATACCAAAAGGGGTTCCTCAGGGCTCTGTCCTGGATCTAGTATTCTTTAATGTCTTCATAAATGAAGTCTCATGTGGAGTACTGTCTAGTTTTGGGCCCCATGCTTAAAAAAGGATATGCAGTTTGGAAAGTGTCTGGAACAGAACAACAAAAATGATTAGAGGGTTAGAAGGCATGACTTATTATGAGGAAAGACTAAAATAGGAGTGTTTAGAGGTGCACTGATACATTGGTCCATATCATATTGGCATCAATAAACAGAAAACTGACATTATTGGCAATTAGCTTTTTTTGGCTGATGTGGCCAATAATGTTGCTGATAAATGCTGTGTGCATGCCTGCAGCCACAGCATGCATGCAGCCAGCCAAGCAACTTAGAAAGCAGCTTCTGGCTAGTAAGTCTGTTGTAGGAGGGGAGGGGGGCAGATCAAGGCCTCTGCAGTGAGGGAGTGGGGTAGAGCAGGTGCTGGTCAGCCAGGATGGAGCCACATTGATTATCTAGGGGGAAGGCGGGCAGATCCTGTTGCTATGTGCACGCCCAGGGGAGTCATGGAGGACATGTTCACCCAGATCTGTGCACAGGGCAAGGGCTGAGGGTGGCGCTGGGCTCTTCTGGGTGCGGGAGTGGCTGTGCTTGGGCCAGGCGGTGGCAGCAGGGCTGGGATGGGGGTTTACAGGGTGGCTACAGAAAATTGTGGGGTGGCTGTATCCCCCACCCACCCTCCCCGTGCTACTGTCACCCGTTCCAAGCACAGCCCCAGCCCAACCCTGCACCAAGAAGAGCCAAGCACCGCCCCCAGCCCTCACCCTGTGCAGATCTGGGGGGGCACACGCACTCCATGGCTCCCTTGGGGGTGCACATAGCAACAGGATCTGCCCCCCTTCTGCCTAGACAACCTGTGTGGCTCTGTCCTGTGCGGCTCTGTCCTGTGGCCTGCTCCGCCCTGGCTGACCAGCGCCTGCCCCCGCCCCACCCCATGCATTCTCAGTGCAGGGGCCTCAATCTGTCCCTTCATGCTCCTTCCACCCCAACCGACTTACCAGCCAGATGCTTCTCTCCAAACTGCTGCACTGTATATTGGCAATCAGATCAGTATCAGTCAATATAGATTATTAATCAGTATTGGCCAAAAAAATCTTTATTGGTACACCCCCCAATAGGATTATTCAAGTTAGAGAAGACTCAGGGTTGATTTGATAAAAGTCTTCAAATTCCTGAAAAGCTATTACAGAGAGAATGGAGATGGGCTTCTCTGTGGCAGTAGGGGACAGGATTAGAATCAATAGCCAAATTTCATCTGTTGAAGCTTGAGGCTGTAGTTTAGGAAGAACTTTTTGCCTATAAACATGGTAAAGCATTGGAGCAAGCTACCTAGATAAATTGTAGAATATCTATCTTTGGAAGTTTTCAAGAGCAGGTCAGACATGCACTTAGTTGATTTAGTAAGGGATGATGCTGCCTTGACCAAGGGATTGAACCTGATGACCTGGTAAGATCCCTTCCAGTCCTACTTTCCTACAAACCTATGAACACATCTTGTTTTTGGGGGCTACCAGCATACTGCCCATGACATACAATCAGTCTCCCCGTTGAACTTACTTAATGGTGTCTGCAAAGCTGACACGGCGAGAGCTTTTCCGACGCTTCTCAGCATGGTAATCCTAAGAATGTAAGGGGCATAACTATTTGATTGGGAAACAAGTAGCAGTTCTTATTCCATATAAATGCAATCAGTACATGATTCCATGGGAAATCTTGGGCTTACAATATATGTGACACACTTATACATATGCTCACATATTTTAACAGCTAATTAGAGCAACAAACCTGGAAATCATATGCAAACTACAGCCAAATCTGCATAATGCTGCAGCCCTTAAAAGATTTCTTTTTACACTGGTTGTTCCTTATACTAGCGTTTCCCCAACCAGTGTGCCAAAGTCTGCCGTCAGAAATGAACAGGTGTGCTGCAGACTTTTGTCTTGGCAACAAGCCGCAATAGGTATGAGGATGGGGAGTGCTTTACCAGGTGTGCCATGGAAAATTTTTATTAATGCAAGTGTGCCTTGGGCTGGAAAAAGTTGGGAAATACTGCCTGATACTAATATTAGGATGTGCCTGAAATTTTCCCTTTCTAAATCACAATTCCTACAAATTTTGCTATAACCACACCTAATTTATCAAGAACAATAACCTAATCTCTCTATTTTTTCCCTTTCTTTCCTTTCCTGGATTTTTAAATCCCATCTCTGCAGCAAAGAACTCTTATGGAACTGCTCTTTCAGGAATCAATCTTGTATTCCGCACAGCAAGCAAAACTCTAGTGATATGTTTCTCTCATTACTTGACATATTAAAAATGTAAATGATGCTCAGCAAGATTTCACAGAATGCCTTTCAATCCCTGCAGCTAGTTAGGAAGGGTGGGACAAAAAAGGATGCATCAATTTCAGTATGGATGTAGTAGAAAAGGAAGTAAAAAGCAACCTCCTAGCCCCACTACAAAATCAGAACAGAGTACAGTGGTTCTCAAACTTTTTAGATTCAGGGCATCATTCCATAACTTTTTTTTTTTTTTTTTTTTAATTTGGCAGCATTCTGATCAAGAACCATAGTTACAGGGCTTCAGCTTACCTCAGTGATTCTCCACTGGGGTGCTGCTACTGCCACCACCAGGTGGAACTGTCTCATATGTCTCATGCTCAGCCAGACCAGGAACGGTTGCAGCACAAGTGTGCATTCGTCTCCCATTAGGGCTGCGATAAGCCTAAAGCAGGCAGGACTATGCAGTCCTGTCACAGTACTTCCTGGTCAGGTCACTATGCTCCTCCTACCATCCTTACCAAATCTGGTAATGCACAAGATGCATGGGGCAGTTCCAACTGGGTGTCATGGCAGCAGAACCATACCATGGAACTCCTGAAAGGTTCTTGCAACACTCTCACATGCTATGGCTTCCTGGCCAAGAACCATTGGCATAAGATCTTACTCTTACAGTATCTATATTGTGTCACTGTAATGATATTTGTCATGTTGACACAAAATCAATGTAAATAGAATAATGGAAAGTTAAGACATTGATTCACAGCTGTATGGCTCTCTTTGGTCCCATTTATTCATCTAGCACTTCTGATTCAACACTAAGAGTTGCTTAATTAGGGGAGTTTACAAAGACTTGTGGCAGCGCAGAAAAACTTTTCTTTGAAATACTTGAAATAATTGTGAATTAGGTCTCTCTTACCTCTCAAAACAAGGAAACTTGTTTTGTCAAGTAACCTATACAAAAAGTAAAGAACTAAGCAGAGCAAATATTTTAACTAAAGTAAAATATCAGTCTACCTGAGTGAATTCATTTCCACTTCCAAGGTCCTGAAGGGGACTGCGTGGAACCTTTAAAATCTGAAAATAAATATTTAAAATAGCTGAGACGATGTTAACTTGGGGTCCAACTGGCCACTTTGTAGAAAAATGAGGTAGAGTTAGTAATATGTGCAATGGAGTCACTATTTCCTGTCATAATGAGGGTGGTCAAAGCACATGCCTTAGAGGATGGACATTTATAGTAGTTTCAAAAGGGGAGAAGCAGCCACTTCTTGGGTTGGCCAATACAGCAGCTGCTAAGCTGTAACCCCTTAGGTATGTGTGAATCTATACAAGTGTAACAAAATTGCTGCAACGTTAACCTTGCTTCAACCAGGGTCAAAGTTGGGGTGATTTAGCATACTTGTGTCCCTACAGGATCAAGCACACATGATAGCTACAGAGCAACAGTTACTGTGCTGCCACAAGCAGCAGTTATCCCTTCCCTTATGGCTGCTTCCCAAACACTAAGGACTTCAAATACCACAAAAGCCTGATATGTAGGATTTCTATCTGGCAACAGCAGTGTATAGGATTCAGATATTAGAAAAGGGATAAGAAAGCAAGATTCATGAAGATAAGTCACTCTGCATTTCTGAATTGCCTCCTTTACTGTTTTAAAAAAATTCCAATCTTAGTAAAGTGTATAAGCTAACCCTTTTTCTCAGAGCTACCTGCTGAGAGGCCAGGTATATTCTCTTCAACTATAAATCTTTCTATGGAAATTTTGTCAGATGTTGTTGCATTGCTATAGCAGTAATATTTCCATCCTCTCTCCATGGTGCAACGTTAAGAGAAAAAATAGTTGGTCAGTTGACCAGTATATCTAGTAAATAGCTATTTCAATGGGTTATGGAGAAAAACAATTAAATAGCCTGAGTGAATTATAAAAGCAACAAGAACTATAATTAGAAATAGAAACATAGGTGGGCACTGGCACCTCATTTTTCTTTTATTCTGTGGATTTTCTTTATGTTAATGAGAAAAACAAGAACATTTTTAGTAGCTTCTAGTGATAAAATATCATATCCTAGAAAATATAATTGAAGTCACTCACCGAGGAAAGCCTTTTCTTTCTGACACGTTCTGTACAATCGCTTGGGGGGGGGGAAAAAAAAAGGGAGACATTAGTGCACAAGTCCACACCAGAGATTTAAGTTATTCAAGATAACAGTCATCTGCAAAAACAAATTTCTAAAACGGACAGTTTTCTTTTAATTGGAGGTACATTGATCTATTGGTGTCACATTGGATTGGCACCGATAAAAGGAAAATTAACATTAGCAGCTATTAGCTTTTTTTGGCTGGTGTAGCTGGTAATGTGCTGATAAATATAATATGCCCTCTGAGCGGAGCCCCTGGATGCAGTGTGCATGTGCACAGCCATACGCATGCATGTGGCCAGGAGTGCAGCTGGGCAGTGTGGAGAGCAGCGGCTTGCAAGTAAGTCTGTGGAGGAGAAGAGGCATATGGAGGGTGGGGGGGAAACGACAGATCAAGGCCCCCGTGGTGAGAGAGGAAGTGGGCTACTGGCCAGGCAGAGCAGCGAATGGGACCCTGAGGCTGGGGCAGGGAGCAGGATGGAGCTGTAGGCAGCTTGCCCAGGGAGCATGGGGGGAAGGAGAGGAAGCAAGGTGGCTTCCTGCTGCTGCACCACCCCCAGGACGCTGCATGGGGGGAATGTGCCCCCCAGATTTCTGCATGAGGTGAGGGAAGAGCTGGGCTGGCCTGCTGCGGGCTCAGGGCTTGCCGCCTGTCTGCCTTTGCCTTGGGAGCTATGCGCTGGCTGTGCATCCCCTGCCTACCCGGCAGCCATGGGAGGAGGCGAGTTGTACTGCCTGCTGCTGGGTAGACAGGGGATGTGCAGACATCATGTGCCTCCTGGGGCAAAGGCATCAAGGCAGAGAACTGCAAGCCCACAGCAAGCAGCCTGCATCCGCCTTTGCCCCACTCAGCTCCATTTCTGGTAGAAGCATCCCTGTGCTTAAAAAATGGAAGCGCCAGTGCGTGATCAAAGCTCATTTGATGTTCAAGTGACCCCGCTGCCATTTTTAAGCGCCAGGACACTGATATCCTGGACAAGCTGCCTGTGGTTCCATCCCGCTCCCCACCCTGGCCCCAGGATCCCATTCACTGCCTTGGCTAGGCAGCACCCCCAACCCCCGCCTACTCCCTCCCTCACTGTGTGGGGTTTTGGTTTG